>CAWUFW010003956.1:0-1200000 GCA_963921515.1 Calotriton arnoldi
CCCCGCTTGACTAATCAACCCGAAACTTTCAAGACAGGAGCTGACCGGAGCGCCCCACTAGTTTTGAAAATGTCGCGATGATTCGTCAAACGACACCAAAGTTATTGGGAAAATAACAAATGCTTTTCCTATGGAAAATAGGTCCTAACTATAACTACCTACTGACGACCGCCAGTAGGTAATATATTTATATAAATATATATATATATATATATAACCTACTGGCGGTCGCCAGTAGGTAGTTATAGTTAGAACCTAGTTTCCATAGGAAGCATTTTTTGATTTGCTAATAACTTTGGCATCGTTTGACGAATCTTCCTGAAATTCTCCCAAAATAAAGTCTATCCAGGTCAGCTCCTATCCTGAAAGTTTGGGGGTGATTCGTCAAGCGGGGGCTGAGAAAAAAGGGGGTCCCAAAACTCGTTTTCTCCATGTTAATTTCCATAGGAAATTTTGCGACGAGCTACAGCTCGAACTGCTGAACGGAATTACCCCAAATTTGGCAGAAAGGTAGAGCTTGGTTCAGAAAGCGACCTTTTTTTTAAATGGTGTAAATCCGTTCAGTAGTTTTTGAGAAATTCAAAAAATAAGAGTCAAAAAATCAATTTCCCATAGGAAACTTTGTGCAGGGCTACAGCCGAAACTACTGAACGGAATTACTCCAAATTTGGTAGAAAGGTAGTGCTTGGGTCAGAAAGCGACCTTTTTAAAAATGGTGTAAATACGTTGAGTAGTTGCTGAGAAATTAGAAAAATAAAAGTTTTGATATCTGGGCGGAGCCTAAGTCGCGTACGCAAGCTTCACTGTGATTGGCTGCTAGCACTCCAAACCAGGAAGTGTTGGCAGCCATCTTGTGGCTCGGTAGAAGCGAGTCACCCGAAAACGGAGAAACAAAGGTATAAAACAAGAGAAGGGGGCAGGGTAGAAAAACCCTGACCCACTAGGTCTGCTCAGGGGGTCCCAGGAGGACCCCCAGGGCCCAAAAAATCATTTAAAAAAAAAAAAAAAATCGGCAAAAATTTGCGCTGGGGTCGCGGGTTCTCGCGTTTTATTTTAATGAGGCCCTTGGGTGGGCTAGGTTGCGGGGGTATTTCTTAAAAAATAATAGCAGGGGCTCGCAGGGGTGGCGGGGGGCCGCTGGGGTCCGCGCAGCCCCGGGGCTTCACTTATGTTGGGAGGGGGTTGCGCGGCCCCCTTCTGGAGCCTTGTATGTGCTTGTAACTTTGGCGTCGTTTGACGAATCTTTATGAAATTATCCAAAAAGTTTCTCTTTTTTGGATTAGCTCTTATATTGAAAGTTTGGGGGTGAATGGTGTAGGAGGGGCTGAGAAAAAAGAGGGTCCTAAAACGTGTTTTCTCCATGCAATTTCCATACGAAACTTTACAGAAGACTACAGGTGAAACTGCTGAACGGAATTACGCCAAATTTGGCAGGGAGAAAGGTGATGGTCCAGAAAGCACGCTTTTGTTTAAATGGTGTAAATCCGTTCAGTAGTTTTTGAGAAATATCAAATTTTACAGATATCGATATTTGAGAATTCTGACATGTGATTGGCTGAGGGGTTACAAGCAGCAGCTTGCGGCTTATTGGCTGTGAATGGTTGAAACCAGGAAGTGTTGGCAGCCATTTTGTGATTTACTCCGTCAGCTCGCATCTCTCCGTGTAGAAGCCATCGGGTTCGTAGTTTTACCTCTGCGAGGCAACACTGGCATCTGTGTCTGTGTGAGATATGCCTTTCAGGCTGCCTCTCCTCATATCACCAGGTCGCGGCTATGTCTTTAGAAGCCCGTCCGTCGGCTCGGAGCTCTGTGAGTCAGTCTGTCGGCACGACCCCCTACACTACCCAAAGACTACCCAAACACCACTGCACTGTCGTAAACTCGAAAACACTACCCCAGCACGATCCCCTACACTACCCAAACACCAGTGCACTACCCTAAACCCTAAATCTACCCCCAGCACGACCCCCTACCCAAACACCACTGCACTACCCTAAACCCTAAAATACTACCCCCAGCACAACCCCCTACACTACCCAAACACCACTGTACTACCCTAAAGCATAAAACAGTAGCAGTCCGTCGGCTTGCAGCTGTGCGTCTGCGAGCCGTCGTGTCCCTAGCTGTACATGTCCGAGTGAGTCCGTTAGGTGATAGGTGTGTGTCTGCTAGCAGGGCCGTTGGCCCGTTGGTGTCCCTTTGCGAGTTAGACCGGAGCTCTCCCTCTGCGAGCCAGCACGCTGGTGTGCGTTTGCGAGCCGACGGCCCGTAGCTCACACTGTGCGAGCCGAGCCGACGGCCCGTAGCTCTCCCTGTGCGAGCTGAGCCCACGGGCCGCAGGTGTCCCTCTGCGAGGCTGCTCGACGGCCCGCAGGTCTCCCTGTGCTAGCCGGATCGCAGCTGTCACTCTGCGAACCGATATTGGGAATATAAGGCGGCTCTAAAAAGAGCCCTTGTGTTTATTAGTTGGAGCTACATATAAGTGCGGATGCACAGCTTCAGGTTATTCAGAAAAACTCGATTTCCCTGATCTGTGAAGTGTACTCCATCACTTCTGTAGATATCAGCCATATGAAAACGTATGTTATTGTTGTAGATCGACCCCATTCTATGGTCTCTGAGGTATGCAGACACAGCTTTGTTGACATTCTTCCTAGATTTTTCAATCTGAGGACAAAATTGGTTTGACCATTTCCACTTCTGTCTTTGGCATATATTGGAATATACAAAGACAGTTTGAGGCAAAAGCAATATCAATTGTCGAAAGGTGTCCTTCATTAGCATTTCCAAACCTACCCCAGTCAATGTGCCTAGGTCGTTTCCACCACAGTGCACAATCATGAGGTCAGGGTGTTGGAGATGCAAACAGGTTTTAACCAAAGGCAACAATTGGTGCCACTTCAATCCTCTTTGTCCAAACCATTTAATGTCCACATTTTGTAAACCTAGGTCTAAGTCAATACGTCTCTGTTCTGCATACCTCTTGCACCAGAAAACATAGCTATGTCCTACGATCCACACTAGCATTTTGAAGGTATGGCTGGGAGGAATGGATAGATGTCTGTAGCTCATGCAGTCCGTTCGTAGAATAAGAGATATGTTTAAAGATGGGGAACTACTTTTTTTTGCCATACAAAACGATACCTGATTGGGAGATGAAAAGCATTGTTTTTTAAAAGTAGGGTGCACATTCGTTTGGTGGAAAAGCATCTTTGTGATTGGTTAAGAAAAAGCAGTTTAAACGTGGAGTACATATCATAGGATAAAATTTGCTCAACTCAACCACACCTGCTACTTGCATTTGGAAGGCACTGTTCGAACTTAAAACAATCGTGAACTTTTAACCTGCACGTGCCGTTAAATGTTCGAGAAAATGTTGCAAAAAAATATCGTTAGGTTTAAAAAAATTGATGAACTTTTAACCTGCACGTGTTGTAGAATGTTCTAGAAAGTGTGTTGATAGAATACGTTGCACTTCTGACTTCTATGTGTCCTTGAATATTAAAAAAACTGTTTATATGGAAAATTTAAAAAAAACAATAGAGAGAAGTTTTGAAACCTAAAAGAATCAAGGAACTATTCTAATTTGTTCATTACATGTATTTATGTGTGGAGCAACAAAATTACAGACACAACAGCACCAGGAAGAGGAAGAAGCAGGGAGTGGGGGACGGGGGAAGATGGCCACAATGGTACACATGCACAATTAAGTACAGCACAACTATAGACAAACCATGGCCAAAATGAAACACACCAACAAGGAGCACAAGTCACACAACCCGCCAACATCACACCACTGAACAAGCATAGAAGTGAAAACCACACTGCCGGAAAGGGAGAAGGGTGAACAAAAGCTCACATGAAGGGACATCTCACACACAATGCAGCACACACACATAGGAAGCAGAGTACACCAACATCCAACACAATGTTGTCCAAACACAAAGATTCGCACAATCGAACACAGGACACAAATGCACTCGCCTGAGGCGGATAAGCGTCCAAAAGCGTCAGTACGAAACAGGCACATGAGAACGCATAAGTACAAACCCACAGTCCGGATGGGGTAGCAATTCACGTATGGCAGGCAGCCAGAGAGTCCGTGACACACACATTGGCATACAAATGAAGACACTACACATTTGGAGACAAGTGAAAATGTGGAAACTTTATAAAAAAAAGTGCGTGTCAGTACGGCCAAGAGTAGTGCCACGATATGCAGAGAAATGCAGCAGCATGCCTGAATAAGGAACGTAGGAAAACGTCCATGTTCACCTCGGGGTAGTCCATCACCAACACACGTCAGTGTCAAGCAGCGTTGGTTGTCCGCGCTTCGGACATGATTCGACGCCAATGCAGCCATGTCCACTGTTGTTTTGGGACATGTGACCAGATGTACAACGTGCAATGATGCGGAGGGACACGTGCAATGTGGCACATCGAGTCGTGGTTGCAGGTACCTTGTCACTCGTCCATGAACGCGAGTGCAGCTGCGTAAGCCACTATCTCTAATGAGTGATGGTTGGCCACAATATTTGACATGTCGTCGACGTAATCCATCAGCTGACCGGGACAGATGTGCTGACTCCAACCACTGTACCCAATGTGCACCAAAGCAGAATCGGGAAGTGGGTCAATTTGCTCACTGCATACTACGACACGTGCAATCTCCCAGGCCCAGTTCCCAACATGCATGCCAAACATCCATGCATGCCATAAACGGGCATCACCATGACAGTCCTGGTCGTGGGCCAACAGGGGCGCACACACCTGTCGTAATCCATGTCAGCTACCCACTCGTTGGAGAGGCACACGTCCATGCACCACTCGGATAGGCACGTGCGACATTGCAATACAGGTTGAACGCAGGTGACGTCCGCAATGCGGAAGCACAGCCGGTAAGTGATCCGCAGTACTGCCAAAGGCAGTGCACCCAGGACATGCAGCAGACGTGCAAGGTATAGGTGGACGTGCATGGAGTCGACCATGTGTTCGGGATGCTCTGCCATTGCGTCAGTGGCTCTGCTTGTAGCTGCACTGGCTTGCTGTGTGCCAGTCTTGTGGATGAAATGGCACAGCTTGGTGCAATGAGCCGGGTCTGTGTGCAATGGGTGCAGGGCAGGGGTGTGGTGGGAGTACGTGTGAAGGCCATTTCACGCACGCTAACTACGACGAAGGACTTTTGAGTGTGGGATGTGTACTCGTTGTTCTCAAATCGGGCAGTGCGTAGTGTGGGAGACGGATGCAAATATTATCGTATCTGTCAGGGGGGCTGGCCACTTGCAAGTTCCTTCTCGGAGCAGCAGATGTGCTACTGCAAGATAGCTCAGACAAAGAACCTTTCATCCCTACAGTAAGTTCTCCAGCTGCATTCATACAGGATGTGTACAAAGGCCGGTCGTGGGTGTTGTGGGATGTCTGCGACCCTGGTCATCATGGATGAGATGCCCAGCACGTGGCACATGGGCGGGTTCACTGTGTGTTACGTTGCCAAACAGCTGCTCCTCCCTCCCACGAGCCCCCACACTTTTGTACGGTGCACTGTTGTATCCCGTGCACTCCTACGGCACACCATTGTAATGCCTATTCGCGCATGTCCTGCGGCATTCCAACCACACCGTGAGACTGCAGTTTGGAGGTGGTGCATGCCACTGTACAACATCGACTGCTGCGGCCCTTGTGGCGGCCACACCAGAACACAGAGACACACTTACCGCACTTCCTGAACACGGACATGTCCGAGACACCCCGTTCCCCTTGCCGGATAGGCAGACCCCTGCGCTGACCTGTGTACGCCGGACCAGCACACGCCGCTTGTGCATGCAGGAGGATGCGTGCATAGCTACATGTCCAGGCTCACTGCCAACGCTGAGGTGACATGGTAACGTCCGCTGACACTGTGATGTTGCAGGGCCCGTGCCTATCATGCTAACACAATGACCACATGGACACACTTGCTCAGGTGTGGGTTCGGGGGGCGTTGGCGGTCCTGGGGTTGTTGCGATGAGTGTTGTGGACCTCATGGGTATCCGTGTATCATGCTCATTGACTGTATGGCACCTGTGGGTGTTTCGGTGTGGCTCTTGGCTGTGTTCCCTTTCATGCTGCAGGTAGTCGTCCTGCTTAACACCAGCAGAAAGCAGGTGTAAAATCCCTGGTGCTAACGCGGCTTATCGCCGGAATTTGTTTCGCATCGCAGTTGTTGTCAAAGTTGTGATGTGGTTTTTTCGTGTACAGAAAAATAAACGAACTGGGCAGTGTATCCCGTCAAGATCCAGCACCTGACCCACTATTCCCAATCAATATAAATACAATGACATTTCTTCATTAATTTTGTGTGTACACTGTAAGTGCACCCACTACCACAGTGCAATTCAATACAGGATTTTAGTATTTAGAATAAATCGCAAAGGTGCACCTCGTGTCTTTTTGCACGGGAATGCCTACTCTGCATTTCATTATCAGCACTTTAATGCAACTAAAGTTGAGATAAATATAACACACTATTCAGAAGCTGGTGCAAACTGCAGACATCACCAGTATTCCCGTGATAACTGCCCCAAAATTTAACACCATGGTGGACACCACGAAATAACAGTAATAAGAACGAGAAAGAGTCACACAGCACTTAAGTAACAACCAAAAACTTTATTGAATTTTTTTTTTTTTAATCAAACTTTATTTTTTCGTAAACGTATATATAAAGGATAAACTAAATTTAACAAACTGAACACAAAACAACAAGGCGGAAGACTCCTGTCGGGACCATGAATGTCGACGACACAGCCTGGAAAATAAAGCACAAAATAAGGACGTGTGTAATGCGCATATCAAAGGAGTGAGACACAGAGAAGGAAAAAAAAGCCAGAGAGAAAAAGAGAGGGAAGGAAAGAAAGGGAGTGAGAAAGGGAGAAGGGAGATAGAGAAAGAGAAGAAAAGGAAGGAAGAGAGTGAGAGAGAGAGTGAAGAGAGGGAAGTGAGAGAGAGAGAGAGAGAGATACTGCCGCCCCTGCGCATCCATGACCAAATAATTACCTGCTGCCACCGGAGTGTCTACCAGTGGGCACTCCACGTGCCCGTCAAAGCTCCGCGGCCCGGCAGATCTCACAGATGTCGCTGAGTCCTGAGTCATGAATGGCAGAGACCACATCAGCTTCTCCGCGGCCCGGCAGATCTCACACATGTCGCTGAGTCCTGAGTCATCAATGGCGGAGACCTCATCAGCTTTTGGTGCCGCTAACCCTGTGCAATGCAAGTCAGCGCCACGTGGTGGTAGGCCGCTGACGGCCATACAACTTAGGGTGCGACTAACCCTGTGCAACTCAAGTCCGCGCCACGTGGTCGAAGGCCCCTGACGGCCACATCAGCTTCGGGTGGCACTAACCCTGTGCAACTCAAGTTCGCGCCACGTGGTGGTAGGCCCCTGACGGCCACATTAGCTTCGGGTGGCAGTAACCCTGTGCAACTCAAGTCCGCGCCACGTGGTGGTAGGCCCCTGACGGCCACATCAGCTTCGGGTGGCAATAACCCTGTGGAACTCAAGTCCGCGCCACGTGGTAGTAGGCCCCTGACGGCCATAGAGCTCAGGGTGCGACTAACCCTCTGCGCAACTTTTCATGGAGTCTTTATGATTGAGACCCGTGGAGCGTCCGCCATCCAGTCACCACCGGCAATAAAGGATGTGACGTTGTGGATCCATTATATTTGCGTGGTCACATGGCCTGTGACGCATGTGCCGGATGGGTGTGGTGTGTGTGCAAACCTGCCCTCAGGGAGTGGCCGTGACATGTTGACAACTAGACCACTGACCTGCACACCAACAGCGAGTACGCCTGCGACAGGTAGCTATGTGGGGGTGTGAAAACGTGTTTTCTCAATGGATTTTCCATAGGAAACTTTAGACAAGGCTACAGGTCAAACTGCTGAACGGAATTATGCCAAATTTGGCAGGGAGAAAGGTCTTGGTCCAGAAAGCGCGCTTTCTCGCATCAAGTGAAAATATAAAAGAAAGGTCTCGGGGGCAATTTAATATACCGGAGCTCTGTTTCTGCGAGATAACTCTTTCACGCTCCGTCTGCCCAACATCACCACTTCGCAGCTATGCCGTTAGAAGCCAGTCCGTCGGCTCGCAGCTCTGTACGTTTGCGAGCTAGTACGCTACTGTGCCTGTACCTCTGCGAGGTACTACGCTGCTGTTCCTTTGGGAGCGGACGGGTCGTAGTACTGCGTGTGTGAGTCGAGCGGACGGGCGCAGTTGTCCCTCTGCGAGCCTGGGTGCGAACTGTTCATAACTCACACTACATAAGCATTGAAAAACCATTTTGTGATTCAGTCCGTCAGCTGGCATCTGTCCGAGGCATTTCTGAAAACATATCGGAGTTCTTTCTGTGAGAGATACCCCTTTCACGCTGCCTCTCCCCACATCAGCAGGTAACGCACCCTCTTCCCACATTACCAACATACCCCCAACAACCTTCTTGGGCCCGGAAGTGTCCCTGTGCGGTTGGACAAACAAGAATCTTAGTCATGTATAGGTTTACATATAAAACATTTTATTTAAAGAAAACAACAACAAATAAAACTGAAGGGAGTCTGGTGCTGTGGTCGCTGCCACAAAGTTGGGGTCACTGCCATTCAGGACTCAGGACACAGTTCCACATGTGGGATCGGCTTGTATTGAACAGGGTTAGTGGCACCACGTGTCGCGCCTTGTGTTGTACAGGGTTAGTGGCACCACGTGTCGCCGGCCTTGCATATGGAAATATGCCTCACTAACCAAAGGGAGTCTGGTGCTGTGGTCGCTGCCACGGACTTGGGGTCACTGCCATTCAGGACTCAGGACACAGTTCCACATGTGGGATTGGCTTGTGTTGAACAGGCTTAGTGGCACCACGTGTCGCTGGCTTGTGTTGAACAGGGTTAGTGGCACCACGTGTCGTGGCTTGCGTTGAACAGGGTTAGTGGTACCATATGTCGCAGGCTTGTGTTGAACAGGGTTAGTGGCACCACATGTCGCGGCTTGTGTTGAACAGGGTTAGTGGCACCACGCGTCCAAAGTTGGAATTGCGAGCTCTGCTGCCCGCAGTGTAGACTGCTAATGAGTGTTCGTTTGCACTTGAAAATGAATTTGGTGATTGTACTAAAGCTATAACTGATATAAAAAATGTTCTTGAAGAAAGGATACTAAAAGGATATTATGTAGATTTTAGGCCTGTGATAGTTACTTGCCTAGTGGACTCTGTAATTAATGAATCAATACTTAATTTTAATTGTGAGCCCTACTGACCGCAGTGTAGGCGTATCATGAAAAGATGAAATAAGTATAGAATACACTGACGAAGTGTTGTATTTTCTGAGTACAATCTTCTTGTTAGAAATTAGCATTTAAAAATCGAATTGCGAGCTCTGCTGCCCGCAGTGTAGACTGCTATTGAGTGTTCGTTTGCACTTGAAGATGAATTTGGTCATTGTACTAAACTATAACTGATATAAAAAAGTTCTTGAAGCAAGGATACTAAAAGGATATTATGTAGGGTTTAGGACTGTGATAGTTACTTGCCTACTGGACTCTGTAGTTAATGAATCAAGAAATAATTTTAATTGTGAGCCCTGATGACCGCAGTGTAGGCCAGAGGTAGCGGTCAACAAGGGCCCATAGCCACGTGGCATTGAGTTGAGGTGCACAGTTAGTGGCACCAGAAGCATTGAGACTGTATGAGCCTGTGATGATGCTTGGTGCGGACGGGCCGCACTGGGAGCAATGTGTCTTGCCTACTGGTCTGCGTCATGTGCAATCTGGACTCTATGTGAATTGTGAGGCCTGCTGACCGTAGTGTAGGCCAGAGGTAGCGGTGAGCAAGGGCCCACAGCCACGTGCATAGGTTGGTGGCCCCACCGGCCTGCGTAGTTCAGGTTCAGTGGCACCACGTGTCGCCGGCCTTCCATATGCAAATACCCATCACTAATCGAAGGGAGTCTGGTGCTGTGGTCGCTGCCACGGACTTGGGGCCACTGCCATTCAGGACTCAGGACACAGTTACACATGTGGGATCGGCTTGTGTTGAACAGGGTTAGTGGCACCACGTGTCGCCGGTCTTCCATATGGAAATATGCCTCACTGATCGAAGGGAGTCTGGTGCTGTGGTTGCTGCCACGGACTTGGGGTCACTGCCATTCAGGACTCAGGACACAGTTGCACATGTGGGATCGGCTTATGTTGAACAGGGTTAGTGGCACCACGTGTTGCCGGCCTTCCATATGGAAATATGCCTCACTGATCGAAGGGAGTCTGGTGCTGTGGTCGCTGCCACGGACTTGGGGTCACTGCCATTCAGGACTCAGGACACAGTTACACATGTGGGATCGGCTTGTGTTGAACAGGGTTAGTGGCACCATGTGTCGCCGGCCTTCCATATGCAAATACGCCTCACTAATCGAAGGGAGTCTGCTGCTGTGGTTCTCTCACGGAGTTGGGGTCACTGCCATTCAGGACTCAGGACACAGTTCCACATGTGGGATCGGCTTGTGTTGAACAGGGTTAGTGGCACCACGTGTCGCCGGTCTTCTACAGTGTAGGCCGGAGGCAGCGGTCAGTAAAGGCCCACAGCCACATGACGTTGACTTGAGCTGCACAAATTGGGAGCATTTGATCTTGTTAACCCATTATAGTCTCTTACACAATTTGCATCGCTACTAATCTTGAATTGTGAACCGTGCTAACCCCAGTGTAGGCCGGAGGCAGCGGTCAGGATGGGCGCACAGCCACGTGGGGTTGAGTTGAGCTGCACAGTTAGTGGCACCTGAAGCACTCAGCGTGTGCGCACCCTGCGATGATACGTGGTCCCAGCGGGCCACACTGGGAGCAATGTCTTTTGTCTAATGAATTCTGCCTTAATAAGGCCACGTGGTGATGACTTATGGTGCAGTGAGTTAGTGGTACCTTTGGCGCTCAGCGTGTACGCAGCCTGCGATCATGCGTGGTCCGGGCGGGGCGCAGTGGCAGCAATGTGTCTTGCCTACTGGACTGCGTGATCTGCAATCGCCACTGCATCTGAATTGTGAGCCCTGCTGTCCGCAGTGTAGATCGAAGGCAGTAGTCTGTACAGACATAAGTCTGCGGTGCTGTGCCGCTGGGTTCGCAGGGGGCCTGTGTCGAGGAGGCCCGCGGTCATGGCGGCAGCCACGTGGCAGGGTGAGGGCCGCCGCTCTGGCAGACGCTTTGGCCTTCCCACAAGTGAACCATGCCCAGAGCCCCAGCCTATTTATTCATACTCCTAAGCTGGAGTGCCGTACATTAGACCAGCCCACTCCGCTTACGCTTCCAGGGGGGGACAACACAGCTACATGACCAAGATCTTCCCCATTGCCTGAGGTAACATGGTTGCGTCCACTGTGCACAACACTACAAGTATCAGTAGTATATGTACACATGGAGAGGTTTGTGCTCTGCATAGTGAGGTCTGTCCAGCACATCACCGCTACACTTGGTATTGTGTGTATTATTATTGATGGGTGACTTGCCTCCTTCACACATACTTGGTTCCCACATGTCCCAAACATTCAGCTATTGTGCGGCTGAGGGGCCATGGCGTTTTGGGAAGGTCCGTTGTCCTGTTTTGCGCTGCCTCGGTGGTAGTAGGGGGGCTGGTCCGGGGGGGAGGTCCTGGTGGTGAGGTCCTGGTGGCGGTGGCGATGGGTGTTGTGGCCTTGTTGGGTGTCGGAGTTGCATGATCAGTAGCTGTATCACGTGTTGGTCTTTAGATGTGGCTGTGAGTTGGGTCCAATTCACGCTGTAGATAGTCCACCTCCTTACACCAGTTAAAGGCTGATGTTAATTTCTTACAGCTAACTCGGCTTATCGCCTGGTTTTTGGATCGCATTGCAGATTTGGCTGGTCGTTGAAAATATGGGGAAGTGGTGTTTTAGTTTTTTTTTCCACGGGAACGCCTACTTTGCATATCATTAGCGTTAGTTGTGGCTCTCATTTGTGGCGATTTGTTTGGCAGAAGGCATCGATGGAAAAGTGGTGAGATTTGCAGTTTTGACCAGGTTGAGAATGGGATAATTTAAAAACACAGAAAAAAAAGATAGGTTTAATGAACATTATAATTAGAAATGAGCATTTAAAAAACCTTTGAAATTCACTGAAAAAACCATAGGTTTCAGGCACGTTATAGTTAGAAATTAGCATTTGAGAAACCTTTGAAATTCACTGAAACAACCATAGGTTTCAGGGACGTTATAGTTAGTTGGACATTTCACTCATACAAAACCATAGAAATTCCCCCGTTATAGTTAGTTGAGCTAACTATAACTCGCGCCCCCGCAATGCACTGCTGATGACGTCACATATTACATCATTCATGACATGGTCAGTGACATCACTGATTACATCACTGATGACATCTCAAATGACATCACTGATGACATCATCCACGTGAAAATCTGATGCACCTCATCACACCCTAATATAACCCTTGATACACCCACTCTAAAATACAGAGTATCATTTTCGAAACCATCAACACACCAATACCAGTTAGTACATATCCACTCACTAATTCCTAGCTCTACACAAACATCCACTCATTCACCCATACAGTCACTCATACATACAGTCAGCCATCAATACTGCATTATCATATGCACTCACATATCTATACAGACACTCACACACCGCCTCTCATTCATAGAGTTACTCACACACCTAGTCAGTCATGGAAATAATCAATCACACTTTCATTTACTCACCTGTACAGTTATACACATACCACCTCACTTATTTAAACATATACTAACACATACTTACACTCTAATACAATAAGTAATACAAGCACACACTGATCCATACAGCCACTCTGACAATCACTCACTCTCACATATAGTCATTTATACACTCCAATACTCACATATACTGCCTTTCACATATGCAGTTACTCACACATGTACCACTGAGGCATCCATTCACTCAGCAACACACCCATACACACACTCACCCATCCATACAGCTCTTCACAGATGCACTCTTGAACCTATACACCCAGTGAATCACCCACTCACACATTTATGGACAGTTACACCCAACCCCACCTACCCACACAGACTCAGGCACCCATAGAGATACTCAAACAACTAATCAATAACCCATATAGATCCTCATTTAGGTACTCACCAACCCATGGAACCGCTTACACACCAACTGACAAACTAAACTGTGTGAATGTCTGTATTAGTCACTAACACATGCATTCAGTAAGACACAATTAATCACTCACTTATACAGTCAGTCACACACCTACTAAATCATCCATCCTGACTCTTATACACCCATTCATTCTTCAATACACCTTCGCATATACATAAAACATATTTACATTTTATAGAAACACATAGTCACTGGATGATGTCCTCAGTGATGTCATCAGTGATGTCATTTGAGATGTCATCAGTGATGTCATCAGTGATGTCACTGACCATGTCATGAATGATGTAATATGTGACGTCATCAGCAGTGCATTGCGGGGGCGCGAGTTATAGTTAGCTCAACTAACTATAACGGGGGAATTTCTATGGTTTTATATGAGTGAAATGTCCAACTAACTGTAACGTACCTGAAACCTATGGTTTTTTCAGTGAATATATATATATATATCTATATATCTATATATATATATATATAGATATATATATATATATATATATATATATATATATAAATTACACAGTGGCTGTGCCCACTCGTAACTATAGTTAGGTCAGAGATTCCATGGGAAGAGCATTTTTTGTTTTGCTAAGAACTTTGGCGCTGTTTTATGAGACTTTCAGATAAAAAAGTAACAAGTTCATCCACCTCAGCTCCTTGTTGGAAAGATTTGTCGGGGGCGAGAGGGGTGGAGTCCGTGTTAATTCCTATAGGAAACTTTGCTTCCTGATACAGAAAAAGTGACTTAATTCAATTACACCAGATTTGGCAGAAAGTGAAAATTTCACTCAAAAAATGTTTTTACGTGGTGTGAATCCGTTCAACCGTTTTCAAGAAATTAGTGTTTAAAGAGGGAAGGATTGAAGTTCTACAACTTCCTTAAAATCGAATTCACCATAATGACAGTCCCTCCCTACCAGACCTTATATTGAAACTTAACAAATCTGGGCATCAGGTATCCCACCTGTTTAATCTTGTACGTCCAAAGACAATGCAGTTAAACAAAAATATAACAGCCTTCTGGCAAAACCATTCTTCTAAGCCCATAACAGACTCAGATTGGTCCATGTTAGACTTGGCATCTTTTGGCGTGTTTCCCCAGTCTTTTTGCTTTCTGATTTCCCAGTTTTGACTCTGTTTTTGCTGGTTTAGTGTCTCTGAGCACTTTTTCACTGCTGTTCAGTGTTAAAGTGCAAGTGCTCCTGTTGTAAATTGTTATTATGGATTGGTGTTTCCATGATTGGCATATTTGATTTACTGGTAAGTCCCTAGTAAAGTGCACTGAGTGTGCCAGGGCCTGTAAATCAGATGCTACTAGTGGGCCTGCAGCACTGATTGTGCCACCCACACGAGTAGCCCTGAAAAGGTATCTCAGACCTGCCACTGCAGGGTCTGTGCGCAGTTTGTAACTGCCATGTCAACCGGGCAAGTGCACCCACTTGCCAGGTCCTAACCTTCCCTTTTCTTACATATAAGTCACCCCTAAGGTAGGCCCAAGGTACCCCTGTGGGCAGGGTGCTGTGTATGTTAAAGGTAGGGCATGTACTGGTGTGTGTGACATGTCCTGGTGGTGAATTACAGTGTATTTCGTTTTTCACCACGAAAGGCTATCTGTCCCATAGGAAAGAATCGGAGTTTTACTTGTAACATCTTATAAGCATAACTTCCCATTGGGACAAGATAGGGAAATGGAGTTTAGTATGCCTGGACTCAGAATGTAAAAATGCATCTTTTAGTAAAGATGATTTTTATGTTCTGTGTTTGAAAATACCACTTTTAGAAAGTAGTTTTTTTTTCTTGCTTAGCCATCCTGTGTGCCTCTGCTGGGTTTGTGGATTGACTGTCTGGCTTTGGAGTGACAGGGGCTGGGGAAGTGCATTCTCTTCAGACAGCCACTGGGGGGTAAGAGGTGTGTCCTGCCTTTCCTGGATGAGTCAGGGCTGGGCTGAATAGACCTGGGCTGCATTTAGAATAGTGGGAGGAGATTTCCTTGCACCTGAATGGGCCTGGTCTGCCTTGAACAATGCTGTCTCCACCTCCTGCCAGGAAGCTGGGCCAGAGAGGACAGAAATGGTTTGGACTAAGCACAGACACTCTCTGCCTGAGAGAACAAAGGAATTTTGAGTA
This sequence comes from Calotriton arnoldi, assembly GCA_963921515.1. Classification (NCBI taxonomy): domain Eukaryota; kingdom Metazoa; phylum Chordata; class Amphibia; order Caudata; family Salamandridae; genus Calotriton; species Calotriton arnoldi. Next base: position 15,329 of record CAWUFW010003956.1, read on the forward strand.
TAAATACGGGGCCCAGACCCCAGAACTTTAGTACTCGCTGGAATCAAGGAACCTGCCAAGAAGAAGAGCTGGAAGAGCTGCCAGGAGGAGTACTGCCCTTTGCTATGTTGTTGCTTTGTTGGGTTGGCCTGCAGTTGCTGCTTCTGCCTTGGGCAGTGAAAGGACTGGACTGCACTTTCTTTACTTGTGCTGAGTATCTCCAGGGTCCTGAAGTAGAGCTTGCCTCCTGTTCTGAAGTCTCTGGGACTGCAAAGACTTCACCAATCTCTGGGTACCGCTTCTGGAACCCATGTTTCAGTTGCCACAGAGAAGGGAAACGCAACCGACTCCGTCGCTGGCTCTGTGTCCTGACAGCACCTCAGAAGGCACCGTCCGCATCTCGCACCGCAATCCTGGTCCCACCTACGACGACAACCACCACTGCCGCCTCGGAGCTGCTGCTTGCACCGTGACCTGTGGGCACCGCACTCCGCCCCGCCCCGCCTCCCTTCACTACGCCATCCTGGTCTCACTGATGCCGTCGCTGCTGACTTCGACACCCGTGACCGCATTGTGGTTGGGGGCACCGCTCGTAAGTTTCACAACGCACCGCCTCGTCCCACACAGCCGTCTGGGCCGACTGACACCAGCTCCCGCTAATCGGCTCTGTCGCTTGCACCGTAACCTGCCAGCACCGCATCGAGCACCGCCTCGCCCTGCACCGTAAGCCTTACTTGACTGAAGTGTTGGCTTGGGAACTCCCTAGATACCTCCCAAGCTTGCACTACTACACTGCACCGATGGCATAGGGGGGAATAGATACAAGCGACATCTACTCCATCCTGGGCCTAACACTAGCAAAGTGAGACATAGCAAGACTCTGGAAGGCAGAGGCACCACCCCGCATGGGAACATATAAGAAAGGCATGGACTTTAATATGAGCCTAGAATTCCAAATATTTAAGGCATGCGACTGCCCACAAAAACACAGTAAAATATGGCAGAGATGGGCAGATTATCGGGGTATAACACTGGAACCCCATAATTCATCAGAACAACGATTAGAGGATGAAAGCAGGTCATTTGAACACAATCAAAGATACACATCTTAGTTCAGGGCCCTTAATAAAAGGGATGGAGGGATGGGAATGGGACCAAGAACAATTGTTTTCGATGCAAAATGTTATATACCGTTGGACTGTTGTCTGTCTTTACATTTTCAAATGTGTGACAGCCATTCCTGGTGAGGAAACCGGAACTGTTGATGTCATTTCTAACAATTATGTGTATCATTACGTTTCCGGTTCAAGCTGGCCCATATGGTATGAAAACTCAATAAAATATATTATGAAGAAAAAAAAACTTGATCTTCGAGAGTTTCGTCCAAAACAATGGTGAGCTAAAAACTGAGTTTCACACTAAGTTTTGATTATTTGAATATTGGATCATGCCATTCTGACTCTGTAATGCTCTAGCTACCTTTCAAATTTCATCAATGGATTTTTGAGAGTTTTTTGGATATGTTCTGTATAGTTTACATAGATGATATTCTGATTTAGTCAGTTTCTTTTAAGAGACAGGTACAACACGTTACAGCAATAATAGAAAAAGTGAAAGACCATCATCTATTTCATGGGTACTCACAAACTTTCTCTCGGGGGCCAAATTTACAGTGTGGTTTGTGGCCGAGGGCCGCAACGGTGGGGGCGGGGTCAGTGGGAAAGGGGGGCGGGGATAGAGCAAAAAAAAAAAACTATGACCATGAGGTTGAACACAGGCCCCTGCAGCGGACGCCTTCGTCCACTGAGCCACCAGACCCGGCATACACACATCTCTCTCTCTCTCTATCTCTCTCTCTCTCTCTCTCTTGCTCTGTCTCCCTCTCTCTCTCTCTCTCTCCCTCCCTCTCTCTATCTATCTCTCCCTCCCTCTCTCTATCTCTCCCTCCCTCCCTCTCTCTCCGTCTCCCTCCCTCTCTCTCCCTCTCTCTCCCTCTGTCTCCCTCCCTCTGTCTCCCTCTGTCTTCCTCTGTCTGTCTCCCTCTGTCTGTTTCGCTCCCTCTGTCTCCCTCTATCTGTCTCCCTCCCTCTGTCTGTCGCCCTCCTCCCTCTGTCTGTCGCCCTCCTCCCTCTGTCTGTCGCCCTCCTCCCTCTATCTGTCTCCCTCCCTCTGTCTGTCGCCCTCCTATCTCTGTCTGTCTCCCTCTGTCTGTCGCCCTCCTCCCTCTGTCTGTCTCCCTCTGTCTGTCGCCCTCCTCCCTCTCTCTGTCTCCCTCCCTCTCTCTCCCTCCCTCCGTCTCCCTCTCTCCATCTCCCTCCCTCCGTCTCCCTCCCTCCATCTTCCTCCCTATGTCTCCCTCCCTCTCTCTCTGTCTCCCTCTGTCTGTCTCCTTCTGTCTGTCTCCCTCTGTCTGTCTCCCTCTGTCTCCCTCCCTCTCTCTCTGTCTCCCTCTGTCTGTCTCCCGCTGTCTCCCTCCCTCTCTCTCTGTCTCCCTCTGTCGGTCTCCCTCTGTCTCCCTCCCTCAGTCTGTCTCCCTCTGTCTCCCTCCCTCTGTCTCCCTCCCTCTGTCTGTCTCCCTCTGTCTGTCTCCCTCTCCCTCCCTCTGTCTCCCCCTGACTCCCTCTGCCTCCCTCTGTCTCCCTCTGCCTCCCTCTGTCTCCCTCCCTCTGTCTCCCTCTCTCTCTGTCTCCCTCTCTCTCTGTCTCCCTCTCTCTCCGTCTCCCTCTGTCTCCCTCTCTCTCTGTCTCCCTCTGTCTCCCTGTCTGTCTGTCTCCCTCTGTCTGTCTGTCTCCCTCTGTCTGTCTGTCTCCCTCTGTCTGTCTGTCTCCCTCTGTCTGTCTCCCTCTGTCTGTCTGTTGCCCTCTGTCTGTCTGTTGCCCTCTGTCTGCTGCCCTCTGTCTGCTGCCCTCTGTCTCCCTCTCTCTCCCTCTGTTTCCCTCTCTGTCTCCCTCCCTCTGTCTCCCTCTGTCTCCCTCTCTCTCCCTCTGTTTCCCTCTCTGTCTCCCTCCCTCTGTCTCCCTCTGTCTCCCTCTCTCTCTGTCTCCCTCTCTGTCTCCCTCCCTCCCTCTGTCTCCCTCTCTCTCGCCCTCTCTCTGTCTCCCTCTCTCTGTCTCCCTCCCTCTGTCTCCCTCCCTCTGTCTCCCTCTCTGTCTCCCCCTCTCTGTCTCCCTCTGTCTCCCTCTCCCTCCCTCTGTTTCCCTCTCTGTCTCCCTCTCTCCCTCTCTCTCTGTCTCCCTCTCTTCCCTGTCTCCCTCTCTGTCTCCCTCTCTCTGTCTCCCTCTCCCTCTGTCTTCCTCTCCCTCTGCCTCCCTCTGCCTCCCTCTGCCTCCCTCTGCCTCCCTCTGTCTCCCTCTCTCCATCTCCCTCTCTCCGTCTCCCTCCCTCTGTCTCCCTCCCTCCGTCTCCCTCCCTCTCCCTCCCTCTCTCTCTGTCTCCCTCTGTCTCCCTCCCTCTCTCTCTGTCTCCCTCTGTCTGTCTGCCTCTGTCTGTCTGCCTCTGTCTGTCTGCCTCTGTCTGTCTGCCTCTGTCTGTCTGCCTCTGTCTGTCTGCCTCTGTCTGTCTGCCTCTGTCTGTCTGCCTCTGTCTGTCTCCCTCTGTCTGTCTCCCTCTGTCTGTCTCCCTCTGTCTGTCTCCCTCTGTCTCCCTCTGTCTCCCTCCCTCTCTCTCTGTCTCCCTCTGTCAGTCTCCCTCTGTCTGTCTCCCTCTGTCTGTCTCCCTCTGTCTGTCTCCCTCTCCCTCCCTCTGTCTCCCCCTGACTCCCTCTGTCTCCCTCTGCCTCTCTCTGTCTCCCTCCCTCTGTCTCCCTCTCCCTCTGCCTCCCTCTGTCTCCCTCCCTCTGTCTCCCTCTCTCTCTCTCTGTCTCCCTCTCTCTCTGTCTCTCTCTGTCTCCCTCTGTCTCTGTCTCCCTCTGTCTCTGTCTCCCTCTGTCTCTGTCTCCCTCTGTCTCCCTCTCTCTCTGTCTCCCTCTGTCTCCCTCTCTCTCTGTCTCCCTCTGTCTCTGTCTCCCTCTGTCTCTGTCTCCCTCTCCCTCTGTCTCTGTCTCCCTCTGTCTCCCTCTCTCTCTGTCTCCCTCTGTCTCCCTCTCTCTCTGTCTCCCTCTGTCTCTGTCTCTGTCTCCCTCTGTCTCCCTCTGTCTCTGAGCCACAAGACCCGGCATACACACATCTCTCTCTCTCTCTCTCTCTCTCTCTCTCTCTATCTATCTCTCTCTCTCTCTCTCTCTCTCGCTCTGTCTCCCTCTCTCTCTCTCCCTCCCTCTCTCTATCTATCTCTCCCTCCCTCCCTCTCTCTATCTCTCCCTCCCTCCCTCTCTCTCTGTCTCCCTCCCTTTGTCTCCCTCCCTCTGTCTCCCTCTGTCTTCCTCTGTCTGTCTCCCTCTGTCTGTTTCGCTCCCTCTGTCTCCCTTTATCTGTCTCCCTCCCTCTGTCTGTCGCCCTCCTCCCTCTGTCTGTCTACCTCTGTCTGTCGCCCTCCTCCCTCTATCTGTCTCCCTCCCTCTGTCTGTCGCCCTCCTATCTCTGTCTGTCTCCCTCTGTCTGTCGCCCTCCTCCCTCTCTCCGTCTCCCTCCCTCTCTCCCTCCCTCCGTCTCCCTCTCTCCGTCTCCCTCCCTCCGTCTCCCTCCCTCCATCTCCCTCCCTATGTCTCCCTCCCTATGTCTCCCTCCCTCTCTCTCTGTCTCCCTCTGTCTGTCTCCTTCTGTCTGTCTCCCTCTGTCTCCCTCCCTCCCTCTCTCTCTGTCTCCCTCTGTCTGTCTCCCACTGTCTCCCTCCCTCTCTCTCTGTCTCCCTCTGTCTGTCTCCCTCTCCCTCCCTCTCCCTCCCCCTGACTCCCTCTGCCTCCCTCTGTCTCCCTCTCCCTCTGTCTCCCTCCCTCTGTCTCCCTCTCTCTCTCTCTGTCTCCCTCTCTCTCTGTCTCCCTCTGTCTCCCTCTCTCTGTCTCCCTCTGTCTCCCTCTCTCTGTCTCCCTCTGTCTCCCTCTCTCTGTCTCCCTCTGTCTCCCTCTGTCTGTCTGTCTCCCTCTGTCTGTCTGTCTCCCTCTGTCTGTCTGTCTCCCTCTGTCTGTCTGTCTCCCTCTGTCTGTCTGTCTCCCTCTGTCTGTCTGTCTGCCTCTGTCTGTCTCCCTCTGTCTGTCTCCCTCTGTCTGTCTGTTGCCCTCTGTCTGCTGCCCTCTGTCTGCTGCCCTCTGTCTGCTGCCCTCTGTCTGCTGCCCTCTGTCTCCCTCTCTCTCCCTCTGTTTCCCTCTCTGTCTCCCTCCCTCTGTCTCCCTCTGTCTCCCTCTGTCTCCCTCTCTCTGTCTCTCTCTCTGTCTCCCTCCCTCCCTCTGTCTCTCTCTCTGTCTCCCTCCCTCCCTCTGTCTCCCTCTCTCTCTCCCTCTCGCTGTCTCCCTCTCTCTGTCTCCCTCCCTCTGTCTCCCTCTCTGTCTCCCCCTCTCTGTCTCCCTCTGTCTGTCTCCCTCTCCCTCCCTCCCTCTGTCTCCCTCCCTCGGTCTCCCTCCCTCGGTCTCCCTCCCTCGGTCTCCCTCTGTTTCCCTCTCTGTCTCCCTCTCTCCCTCTCTCTCGGTCTCCCTCTCTTCCCTGTCTCCCTCTCTGTCTCCCTCTCTCTGTCTCCCTCTGTCTCCCTCTTCCTCTGTCTTCCTCTCCCTCTGCCTCCCTCTGCTTCCCTCTGTCTCCCTCTCTCCATCTCCCTCTCTCCGTCTCCCTCCCTCTGTCTCCCTCCCTCTGTCTCCCTCCCTCCGTCTCCCTCCCTCTCTCTCTGTCTCCCTCTGTCTCCCTCCCTCCGTCTCCCTCCCTCTCTCTGTCTCCCTCTGTCTCCCTCCCTCCGTCTCCCTCCCTCTCTCTCTGTCTCCCTCTGTCTGTCTCCCTCTGTCTGTCTCCCTCTGTCTGTCTGCCTCTGTCTGTCTCCTTCTGTCTCCCTCTGTCTCCCTCCCTCTCTCTCTGTCTCCCTCTGTCTGTCTCCCTCTGTCTGTCTCCCTCTCCCTCCCTCTGTCTCCCCCTGACTCCCTCTGTCTCCCTCTGCCTCTCTCTGTCTCCCTCTCTCTGTCTCCCTCCCTCTGCCTCTCTCTGTCTCCCTCCCTCTGTCTCCCTCTCCCTCTGCCTCCCTCTGTCTCCCTCCCTCTGTCTCCCTCTCTCTCTCTGTCTCCCTCTCTCTCTGTCTCCCTCTGTCTCCCTCTCTCTCTGTCTCCCTCTGTCTCTGTCTCCCTCTGTCTCTGTCTCCCTCTGTCTCTGTCTCCCTCTGTCTCCCTCTGTCTCTGTCTCCCTCTGTCTCTGTCTCCCTCTGTCTGTCTGTCTCCCTCTGTCTGTCTCCCTCTGTCTGTCTGTTGCCCTCTGTCTGCTGCCCTCTGTCTGCTGCCCTATGTCTGCTGCCCTATGTCTGCTGCCCTCTGTCTCCCTCTCTCTCCCTCTGTTTCCCTCTCTGTCTCCCTCCCTCTGTCTCCCTCTCTCTCTCTGTCTCCCTCTCTGTCTCTCTCTCTCTCTCCCTCCCTCTCTCTCTCCCTCTCTCCCTCTCTCTGTCTCCCTCTCTCTGTCTCCCTCCCTCTGTCTCCCTCCCTCTGTCTCCCTCTGTCTCCCTCCCTCTCTCTCCCTCCGTCTCCCTCCCTCTGTCTCCCTCCCTCTGTCTCCCTCCCTCTGTCTGTTGCCCTCTGTCTCCCTCTCTCTCCCTCTGTTTCCCTCTCTGTCTCCCTCTCTCCCTCTCTGTCTCGCTCTCTCCCTCTCTCTCTGTCTCCCTCTCTCTCTGTCTCCCTCTCTCTCTGTCTCCCTCTCTCTCTGTCTCCCTCTCTCTCGGTCTCCCTCTCTCTCGGTCTCCCTCTCCCTCTGTCTCCCTCTCCCTCTGTCTCCCTCTCCCTCTGCCTCCCTCTGTCTCCCTCTCTCTGTCTCCCTCCCTCTGTCTGTTGCCCTCTGTCTCCCTCTCTCTCTCTCTCTCTCTCTGTCTACCTCTCTCTGTGTCTCCCTCTCTCTGTGTCTCCCTCTCTCTGTGTCTCCCTCTCTCTCTGTCTCCCTCTCCCTCCCTCTGTCTCCCCTGACTCCCTCCCTCTGTCTCCCTCTGCCTCCCTCTGTCTCCCTCCCTCTGTTTCCCTCTCTCTCTGTCTCCCTCTCTCTGTCTCCCTCCCTCTGTTTCCCTCTCTCTCTGTCTCCCTCTCTCTGTCTCCCTCCCTCTGTCTGTCTCCCTCTGTCTGTCACCCTCTGTCTCCCCCTCTCTGTCTCCCTCCCTCTGTCTGTCTCCCTCTCTCTGTCACCCTCTGTCACCTCACCCCGTGTGTGTGTCAGCCCGGGCTGAGACAGCTTCCCGGGCACACACACAGCCGCACCGAGTACTTCACAGGTCTTTAAAAGACCATTCACTTGTTAATGAGGCTTTGTTGTATTTCACCTCTTAGCACCCCTGCATCTCCACTCAGAGTGGAGATGCAGGGGCGCTAAGAAGAGGTGAAGTACAACAAAGCCTCATTAACAAGTGAATAGTCTTTTAAAGAATAACCCGGCTCCCATAGAGCGCTGCTGCAACCGGCGGTGTTTGCTGACACTTAAAAAACAAGCATTTGCAATGCAATAGGTCTCGCATTTACGCAAGTTTGAGCTATTGATATTGTAAATGACAATGGCTTTTATTTATGTTTTGGTTTTTAAAACTTAAATAAAAGGCATTGTCATTTGCAATGCTAATAGCTTAAACTTTCGCAAATGCGAGACCTATTGCATTGCAAATGCTTGTTTACAAGGGGGTGGGTGGGAGGTGCATGCATCTTCAAGTAACCCTGCTGGGCCCAAATAAATAATGAAACTGCCTTCTGTGCTCGCTTGGATCGTCTGTGTACTGTGCTATTTGTGAAAGAGAGAGAAGGTGGCATGGCGGGGAAGGGGGCATCGGGAAAGCGAAAAGGAAAGACAAGGGGCGGAGAGTTGGGCATTGTGAGTCAGCAACAATGAAATGCTAATGAGACAGACAAGAGAAGGAAGGAGAGAGAGAGGATATGAAAGCGGGCGCCGTGCTTAAATTGAAAGTGCTGAGCCCGTGCAGATAAAAGTTATGCGCATGGCAGCACGTGAAGCGTCGCCATGCTAATAAAAAAAAATATCTTTGTAATTAGAAAACTGAATCAGAAGTATAATACACTTTAAAAAAAATACACACATCATCGCGGGAAGACGAAGGCATGGCAGCAGTGGAAAGCTTTGCGAGGTCAGACAGGGAAGGGCTCCGAAGAGGGCATGAAATGTCTCCATGAAGGGCACCGGTGCAGCGAGGATGGCAGCGGAAACCCAGACTCCTGTGCAGCCTTCCTAGTCGGGCAGCGCGCTGAGGTCCGTGAGCGCCTCGTGTGCTCATACAAAGAGAAGGAGCTGTAGCCTGAGCAGAGGGAGGAGACACTGTGTCTGACAGCTTGAAATGGAAACTGAGGGCGAGACACGGGCACTGCCTGCTCAGCCCTCTGAGATCTTGGTGCCTGCTCGGCCTGTAATGTTTGGGCGCTCGTGCGCGTCAGAGAAGGCAGACGCTTTGAGGAGTTGTGTGCACGGGGTTAGCGACACTTGGCAACTTTTCAGCTTTCCTCGCTCTGAAATAGTTGCCACTCTTAAAGAAACTATAAATGAACCACAGGCACCCTTTGCAGGGACTCACAGCAGCAACGCAGCATAGTGCCAATATCGGCAACACTCACCAGCCTTCCCACAGCAACAGACATGCATAATAAATAAGCAGACAAGACAAACTTTTGGTGGGAAAATTGCTGCAGGTTTATTAGCATACCAGATATGCCAACATGGTGGGTTATCTTACAGGCGATCCAAAGGCAAGCCGCCCCTAGCGGCCTACCACCTGATGGGCCAACTTGCATCGTGGCCTTAGCCAATCGGTGTTTAGCGGTTGTGGTGAGGGGATAGCCCCACCCACTTCCGGTGAACCATTGGTCCACCCTATTACTCACGCCCCCCCCTACGAGGGGCGGAGCGTTCAAGCGACCCCCGGTTGTACAGGTTTCCAACCGCCCGTAGGACAGACGGGGCGCCGTCGCACCCCAGGGTCCACCGCACAGACTTCCTTGGGATATTAGGCCTCAGCACCCTTTGTGCTCCTGAAGAGGGTACCCCTGAGTACCTTTACGCCTCCGGATCGCCCTGTAACTCCGCCTGCAACACAAATAAAGAGGATTAGAAGAACCTTCCCCCCCACCCTGGATACGCCGGGTAAGCGGTAGGGAAGGAAACAGCGTCAGGGTAAGGGTCAAAGAGGCCGCCAGGTGGGCGGGGGAGGAATATATACCTCTCCCCTTCCCCCACCTCGGCCGGAAGTGACGCGCGGGACCCCGAGGGTCACCGGACACTAGACTGTCCAGTGTGCCATCCTGTGGCACTAAAGGGGCCGCCCTCTTATGAGGGTCCCCTGCGGGGACGAGTCGGTCAGCCCGCATAGTGCCAATATCGGCAACACTCACCAGCCTTCCCACAGCAACATACATACATAATAAATAAGCAGACAAGACAAACTTTTGGTGGGAAAATTGCTGCAGGTTTATTAGCATACCAGATATGCCAACATGGTGGGTTATCTTACAGGCGATCCAAAGGCAAGCCGCCCCTAGCGGCCTACCACCTGATGGGCCAACTTGCATCGTGGCCTTAGCCAATCGGTGTTTAGCGGTTGTGGTGAGGGGATAGCCCCACCCACTTCCGGTGAACCATTGGTCCACCCTATTACTCACGCCCCCCCCCCTACGAGGGGCGGAGCGTTCAAGCGACCCCCGGTTGTACAGGTTTCCAACCGCCCGTAGGACAGACGGTACGCCGTCGCACCCCAGGGTCCACCGCACAGACTTCCTGGGGATATTAGGCCTCAGCACCCTTTGTGCTCCTGAAGAGGGTACCCCTGAGTACCTTTCCGCCTCCGGATCGCCCTGTAACTCCGCCACAGCCCTGGGTGTGGCGACCGTCGCAGCCAGGGCCCCCACCAAGGCCGGCATTCCTACCTACCTCCTGCTATCTCAAGGGCCTCGCCAAGACCCAGCAAGAGCAGGTCCATGCCTATTCTGGACAGATGTAGCCCATCGTCCTCGAAACACCCTGTGGATTTGGCGTGTCGCAACCCCTGTCTGTTGAAGCCAAATACCCTCTGCTCATTGAATTTACGCATAGCGCAGAGGACCCTCCTGCGCGCAGGCTCCATCGCCTCCCCCGACGGAGCTCCATGCCACGGGAGCCCGGGGTAAATTCAGACCACTAAAGTTCACCTGTCCCCAACTGGTTGCTACTTTGCACACTGTGGTCTTCATGGTCTTCTTCTAGGGTGCATTACTTCGCCACATTGACCAGACAGTTTCACAGTTCTATTCGATTGCTACCTGGCGAACATGGTAATGGTGTCAAAGCAGGCGTGAGGGAATATGTGTATGGTGCCCGTTAGACACTGCACCCTTTCGTGGAGTGACAACTTACTCCGCCCACCCTGCCTGCTGAACCTTCAACCAGTCACAGATACCCAGTCCCTGCTATCCACCTGTGACCCTTGATACTTACACCAGTAATGGTGTCGGACTACAAGATTCTGTGTCACATGTTTCGCTGCAGTACCTTTGGAGGATCCGCTGGGACTCTTCTGCATCCCTGCAAGTGCCTTGTCACGAACTACAGCCCTTTAATGCCCTTGCCCGTCCCTCAAAGACACCTGACAGCAAGATGCCCCCCGCAGCTTTGGTGAGGGGTTCTTGGACCCAGCGCGCCCCGGACTGTGTTTCCAACAATTGTCCTCCCTAGAGGCTCCAGTTAGTGTGAGTGGCTATCACTGTCCTGGCAAGGCATGCCCATGGCCTGTCCCCCCCCCTTAGTGACTATCCTACCCTGGATATGTGACAATAAGCACGGGTGGTTAGTGTGTGAAGCCACCACCGGTGCCAGACTACTATGCCCCCTCTCCATGATACTTTATCAGCTCAAGTAGTGTCATAAACAAATTAAACGCCTTCGAAGGCTGAGGGCTTAAGGAGTGCCTGCTCTCTTGAGGGACAATGATGCAAATTTGGACTGGTAGCCGTAAGGTTGCACACGCCTGCATCTACTATGTTCGGGACAGGCAAACCTTGCCCAAAGTCCCCTGTATTCTTGCCTGGCATTCTTTTATGCCCAACTATACAAAGCGATAAAGCTCTACCTGGTTATAACGACCCGAAGAGACCTCCATCGTCCAATCCCTTTACAATTTAGTTTCTGACTGGAATTGGAAATAGTTCACCCCACGGTATCTTGGCGCTGCATAACATGTTTGTTGTTACTCAACTCAATGGTACTCGTTTTGCCGAGCTCAGAAGGATGAAATGCTAGGTGGACCTACCGGGCTCTGAACCTGTGACCAAGGGTTGAACACAAACCCCTAACATTTCTGCCGCTCCACGGCCTGTGAAATTGTATCCCAGGGCCGACTTCTGGCACCTGGACCCTTACTTGAACATGCCAGAGCTAGAAACCCACATCTAGAAAGCCTGCCAACCGGCTGACCACCTCCAACACCAGAGTGTCACGCCGCCACTCCGATCTGGGAACTAAACCAGGTATAGATGTATCGGGCGACCCATTTCTTGGCGCCTGCCCGCCACAACTTTCACTGTGTATCCTAGTCTGAACTGCTTTGGATTTGACCTCACCACGCCCAACCTTCTGTCCTGGACCTACATCCTAATACAAAATTTTTGCAAATTGATAATGCATTACCATAGTGCCAATGGGCCAGAGTATAAGAAAATGGTGATGCTGTGATACAACTTATGTAAATGTGTGCAGTATTAAAACCGACAGTTCATTTTCAAGTACATGTTCATTTTTATGTACCCAGCGACACCTCCTGTGTAGCTGATGTATCTCATGTGTAACTGCACACCACGTTACCCCCTGTGTAACTGCACAAAGCAAAACCACCTGTGTAACTGCACACAGCGTCACCTCATGTGTAACTGCACACAGCGTCACCTCATGCGTAAATGCGCACCACGTCGCCTCATGCGCAAATGCACACTGCGTCACCTCATGCGTAATTGCACCCGGGTCACCTCATGCGTACCCGCGTCACCTCATGCGTACCCGAGGGAGCATTCAATAATACATAGGGAGATAGAGGCAGGTGCACTCTTGTCACCGTCATAGAGCACAGTCTACATTCTAACCTAGTAAAACGGGTAGCTGTTTCTCCCTCATGGAATCTCTTCTCGGTTTGAGCAGAGCATAATTACTTCAAGTATGTAGGGTGCTGTGTGAAATGCCTGAATTAATCTCGGACACCGGAGGTCCAACCCCAGACCATCAGCGTTTGCGGCCCGAGTCACCTCGTGTGTGCTTGGACTCTGTCTAGACATGTGTACTCGCAACAGGGTCCCCTCCTGTGTACTTGCGAACCGTCACACCTCGTGTATACTTGCCCCAGAGAAGTCTCCAAGTGAATGCCCCTGGTGTCCCTCCAGTGATTACGGCCATGCCTTGGAGACGCAGGGGATAGAGGGAGCTGCGCCCAAGTTCCCCTGCCCTAGAGCACCTTCACATTCTATATATGGGAAAACGTGCAGCCTACATGCTCGTGTATCTTGACATATCTGGGGACCAGTGACTCAGATCTAGGCACCTGAGCCCACAACTCTGATGGCCAAAATGCACCAGCAAAATAGAAAAGCCCAATTCCGGTGGCAAGATTGAGTCATGTGCTGCTGCCCACGGCAAGCCAAAATAATGCAATTTGCGCCGCGCCAAATGCCTCCCACACTTCCAATATTTGAGCGCGATTCCACTCATGGCGGAGTCAAATGAACGCGTCACAATGGATGCAAGTTCATTACTCTGGTGGAAACATGGGACCCTCTTAAAACTTTCAACTACCACCTCCCCCTTTATCATGAGTGAAAGTAGTTGTGTGAAAGGAAACATCCGGAGTAGCTGCAATCATCCATCTCCTTAGTTCACCTCAGGCATCATAATATTGCGTTGGTGGAGCAAGAGCAAGAGCAATGGACGGCAGAAGCAATGAATGGCAATGGCCTCTTCTGCTCATCTGTGGCCTACCGTTAGTCAACCAGCGGAGCATCCCGACACAGGGCATTGGTTCCTTAACATGCCCTAACAAGTCCCCCTATTTCCGAATCTTTTGTGCCTCGAAGTGGAAAAACATAGCTGCTGAGCCACCCGATGGCCTACCGTTTGCGTCATGTCATGTCCAAGCCTATGACTGCTGACTATAATGTACTAGAGGCAACACCCTTAAAAGTTTGAACATTTGGTCAGCAAGGCAACTTTAATTGCCATCACGAACTCCCCCTACTGGAGTACTGCCTCAAGCTGCAGATGTAGCTAACACAGGACTGTTGGCGCTCATGATCGGGCAAAGTTGCAATAATTATATATACAGTCATAAGCGTCGGTGTCCGACACCGCCGGCTCAAATTACGCGCACGAACCCGCGACGAGGGCAGGGAGGCAGAGCACATGCAACGTGGTTGCACCATGCCAGACGCCGTGCCGCACCCGCAGTGCTCCGACTAACAACCCTGGTATGCCTGCCCGGATAGCATCGCCGAGCGCCGCTAATACGAAAACCCCACAATACACATATAACTCGTCTTCTTAGCATGAAAGAATGAGCTAATGACTGAATAATATTTGATTTGCCGTTGAATGGCAAGCAGGAGAGGGCATGCCCAAATATCTTAAGACCCAACAGCGGCCCGCCGTGCCCAGAGACCTCACAGGTAACCCATGAGCATGCTTAATTTGCCGAAAGAAAATATCTGGCCTGCTTGCGAAGGGCGGCCACTTCAGATAGCACCACCCACTGCTCCTGCGGTGCTGCCAATCATGTAATATCGCACTACTGACCCTGACACAATGAGTAACTATATGCCAGAGCACCTGTCAGGTGGCCAAATCAGTTTGCAGCACCCCTAGCCCCAGCTGAGCTGCCAAACCTGGTAGCAACACCGCTACTAACCCTGTCACAAGCGTGGCATTACAGGCTATTCCGGGCCCCCAAAGCTAAAGAATGGCTTGGGCCACAGGCATGGAAAATACATTATAAACACCCAGCAAGTCACCCTGAGGCTATCGAGCACATAGCGCTTGGAACTGCTAAGGCCTACTCCTGGGCCGTGCCTGCCTCCCACCTCTGCAGCCTGCTCTCACCTCAGAGCCCCCACACAGGTTCGTCGACTACACTGCAGTACCGGGCCACTATCCACCAGGTACCGTTTAATCCCGTCATCTACCGCACTGGAGCTAACCCCACCAAGCCGTGACTGTAGCAGTAATCAAGGTACCAAGTGATCTGCTCTAGCCGTGAACCACAAGGCAGCGTCCGCTACATTCCCCAGCATTGTGTTCTTTTAATCGGGTGCCTGATCAGAAAGACACGTGCGGCAGCTTCCTCTGCTGCGTGATGATGTAGAGTGCTAAATTATTCGTGTGCCTCCAACTCCAGGTCGCGCGCACAAAACACCTGCATAATGTAACGCAGTTCAATATTTAATAGGCTATGTGAAGCCGAAAGAGAATTCTGGCATACTTGTTTTCTTCTTACGGCAAATTCCTCCACGCAATAACCAAGCGGACCGAAAACATTTGGGAGGTGTGAGTGAGGCAGACTGCATTCAAACCGATCTAGCCACCTGTTAGCCGTGCAGTGTGCAATCCTTCTGCAAGGATGTCAGTGGTCCTTTAATCGAAACCAACTCCAAGTACCCTTCTCCCGGTACTAATAACAAATATAGCAAGGGGCCGGCTCTTAACGCCTCACCCTTATCGGACGACAGCCTCACAGAGACGATCGAAACAGAAGCAGTCCCAGGTCGATCCGTACAACCCTGCCCCCTATTCACCGGTGAATTCGCGCAAAGTACTGCATTTATTCACAAAAACCGTGTTTTGATGGCGCAACCTCGCTGCAGTATTGCACCTCTCTCCAACCATATTGCACATGTCCCCACCAATTTTATTCGGCCACAACGAAAGAAGACAGGAAGTTGTCCCAAAATTCTCTTTAAACGCAGGATTAAGGTGAACTGCACTGAATTTATGACAGCGCGGACCCTCCTGGCGCCTCTTTGCTGCATACAGGCGTGCATACAGACTTGAATGAAAAGGAAACACGCCCCTCCCTGTCCAGGGCACAATCGCCCTGCTGAAACAATGCGTAAACCTTTTGTGTCGCCTGCTACCATATCGTAGCCCTACGTTATACCTGCGCTTGAGAAGCCTGGAAATTTTGTAATGTTAAGCGCGACCGAAGGATTCACAATTCACATCTCTGTGAACCAAAAGCATGTGTATCACTGTCCCTTGTGGAGGGAAAATACTGGGCCTCCCCGAGGAACAACGCGCACCTCCCCTCAAACCCTAAACCATGTGGACATCCCAGGGGGAAGGGCAGGGGCGACTCGCACCCTGGCCCAGATCCCTGCGGTCACCTCTATTCTGTGGTACGCGCAAATAGGCCTCTCCACCCCCCATGTCCACCGGCCTACGCGCGTCTGTGCACGCAACCACATGGTTGTGCAAATCAATGCCGCCCCGAAACCCCATGACCGGCTAGCAGAGCGGACAACAGCGGGGTGCCCCAACCGCCAGTTGAAAAGGCAGAATGCTCCTGGTAAGGGCCATCACAGTAAGAAACCTGGCACCTCACAGGGCCCGACTGCCTGGGCCCAGGGCCCCGTAGCCCACTCGGGACCAGCCCCAGAAAACCCACCGCGCCGGTGGCGCCACTTGGCAACCCGCGCCATAAAATTAAGGCACCGTGCTGCCGTTGACAAATTAGCTGCTGTGTTAGAAATTAAGGGCGGGAAGGAGGCGACACTACCGCGCCCTGCGCGATTGGCGGTGGGCGCAAAAGCCCCCCAGGCTCCCATACTGGCATGGGTTCCCCTCCCCCTCCCACAGCGCTGCCCCCACTCGCCTGCGACCGGCGCGGCACCCAGTACGATGCCGTCACGCATCGCCGTGGAGCTGACGCGGGGGAGGGGGGGAGATAGGGGGCTGACTGGAGGTGCACCCAGTCTGGAACCGGCGGAGGAGTGTCTGCCTCCCAGGCGTGCACCAGGGGCACCGAGGCCCCCTACGCCCCTCGGCGCGCTGAAACAGCTGGCCCTCAACGCCCAGGCCCCGCGTGTGGCGGCACAGCCCGATACCGACAGGGTCCTATTAATGTCATTGCCCCTGGCCCCAGAAACGTGAGAACGGTGCACCCCCTGTGCCCGGGGCCCAGGCGTCGCACGCAACGCGCGTAACCATGCCAGCGCGAGGAGAGGTGGGAGGAGAACCGCCCCCCCATCCGCTCGACCTAACCCAGCAAAACCCTGGTGGGGAAGGCCCACTGGTTGATGCCACATGGAGACAATAAACAAGCAATTATTTCATTTACCAGCTGTGAAGCGGCCTGCGTCCCTCGCTCCTTCCTCCTCACACCGGAAACCCCGCACTGCGGCTCCTGGGAGGCTGCGGCGACCCGAGGTGCCGAGGATCAGGGCGAGGCGCTGGGAATGACGCTCACAAACTGGGGGCTGAGGTGGCAGTGAGGAATATTAATTAACATTTGGGTGTCAGAGCCCTCGTCCCCCACACCAGTGCAGTTTGTAGTCCTGCCCCAGTGCACGGTGTGTAGTCCTGCCCCAATGACCTGTTTGTGGTCCTGCCCCCAGTGCACTGTTTGTAGCCGAGCCATTTATTGGAAGTAATTAGCCTGTCGGAGGCCTGCCCACCCTCGTGGCCCCCAGCAGGGCACCATTCACTGTGGCGCCACAGCCCCCTGGCACTGCCGAAGCCACACTCAAGTGCTGGCAACGCCGCAGCGCCGCCGGGCAGGGGCAGCCGCTGGCCCCGCGGCCCCCCCACGAACGGGACCGCTTGGAAACTTGCATGCTGGTGTAGTCTTACAATGCTACTTTCTGGAGCGCTCACCAGCACACCCAGAAAGCGCCCAAGGAAGGCAAGACCACCCCCGCTCCCATTCGGCTCAGCACCCCCTCACCAACCCAGGCGGTCAACTACCGCACTCACAAGGAGGGAGGGGGAGCGAAAAGGGGTCGCTGTATCCCCAGCCCCCCCCTCCCCGACACCTCGGTTACCCAGGACCCCTGGAGGCAAAACTCTGACCTGCCGAAGGCCACGTTCTGGGCCTGGCTCCCCGCTAAAAGCCGAGGACCCACAGCGAGGCGCCGTATGTCGGAACCCCATCACCCCTGTTTGAATGCTCCCCGAGGGGTCTCCCTCGCCTGCTAGCCAGGCCTCTTTGCCTCGCGGGGGCCTTCGTGGTTGGGCCCTGGTACCCTCGCTGCCTCCGGAGCAAACGACGGCCCTCTGCGGCTGCCGGGCAGGCCTACCAGACACCCCTCTCGCCCAGCCCCCCGTCCCGCTCCCTGGGCACAAATCCCCTCTGTACTGCCTAACCGGCCATCGCGGGGGCCGGACCAGGAACCTGACAGGGACGGGACCCTCCCGGGCATGGCCCGCATGGTGGGACCCAGATGGGGGGTGGGTGGGGTTTAATGACTAACCTCGTGGTCTCTCCGATCGACTTAAGCGGCGGACCCGGCAGCACGACCGAAACAGCGTCAGGGTGAGGGTCAAAGAGGCCGCCAGGTGGGCGGGGGAGGAATATATACCTCTCCCCTTCCCCCACCTCGGCCGGAAGTGACGCGCGGGATCCCGAGGGGTCACCGAACACTAGACTGTCCAGTGTGCCATCCTGTGGCCACTAAAGGGGCCGCCCTCTTATGAGAGTCCCCTGCGGGGACGAGTCGGTCAGCCCGCACTCTTCTGTACAGGCACAGAATGAAGCACAGACAGACATACACAAAGCTATCCGTGCACAGTGTGCCCGCATATACGCTGCTTTCACAATTGATAGCGCTCCCTACTTCTGTTTAGGTGCCGAAGCGCTTTGTACAGAGTTGTGCGAATGTATACGCACGCGTACAAACTGCATCTCAGTGTACCGACATGTCCGTATGTATATGCAGGCACCACGTATGAACAATGCACAGGGTACTAGTACACAGAGACGTATACACATGAAGTAATCCGGTATTCGTATATATACACGCACATGTACATCAGGGTCCAAATACCACGAACGTGTACGTATGGAAAAGCGTTAGACCTGTACATTTAGAAATGAACCCGTCAGCATAGCGTTATACTACAGAAGCACACACGCCCGGCACGCCCCACAAATGTGGGAAATACACATGTATATCACGTAGACAGAGTGATGCCAACGTACACATTCTATTAGGAAGTCAAATACGCCTAGAGCAGGCTCGTGCATCAACTAATAAACATTTTGAACAAGGAGAGATGTAATGTATACCGAGTCAATGCACAGCATACCTCAAGCGCGCACACACATATATACACACATGAATGCAAGTGTGCAAATACATATGAAAAAGCAATAACATGCTTGCTGATGCGCTTACACAGAGCGTCATGATAAATATACACATGCAGAAACCCAGAATACACATGGTTTCTGTGCAGATATGCAGAGTTATACAAGTGCACAATTGCACACGTACCTGCGTGTACATATCTAGTACATGCTGTAAATGGTACTAATGTAAACGTAGATGAAGCAAAGAATGCACTGTGAGTGTACCTATATTCATGGCATATATGCATACATTTATGTGTCCGTGCTAACTATACGTAGATGGCATTGATGTACATATAAACGTATCCATGATGGCACTGTACATATGTTATTAACATATACATAACGAATACATTGCTAATGAGATATTTAGAGTACAAAAGATGAGTTTTTATTACACACAGACGCTGTGGTTATCACAGACATGTTCTGTAGAGAATCACTGAGGCTCGTGGGCTGCAGAGTACACTTGTGAAGGTATAGCTACAATGTGCAGATAGGCAGGCAGGCACGTAGATAGATAGATTGCTATACAAATAGATAGATAACAGATAGATGGGTAAATAGATAGATAGACAGCATTTATAAATACAAAGCAGAGACATATATAAATAGATAGAAGAATAGATAGATAGACAGATAAATAGCAGATATAGATAGAAAGTAGATAGATTTATAAATAGATAGATAGCAGATACACATATAAATAGATAGATAGACAGACATAAAAATCCAGATTTGAAATGTAGTAACTGAAGGTGATTGAAGTAATAAAGCTCCGAGAGTGTCACGAGGCTCCCCCAGTGGGCGCTTTCTTCAGGTGATCCATTGCCTGTTTAAGTGCTGTCTCTCCCATCACACAGGTAGCGCGTCCACCATCAGATTATTATTGTTCGCTTTTAAAATCCAAATGGAGGCTCATCCGTCCTGGACGTGCCCTGTTGTGTGCGTTAATGCACCGTGGTCTGATTTTACTCCCTCTCTCAGCAGATCGATTCTCTTCATTATTGCTTAAATGCCCCTATTTGTTATGGTTACTGGTGTGTGTGCTCGGGGTGAGGTGTGATGCAAGCCCACGGCCAGAGATGTATGTATGCACGACCTGTCAAGGCGTCTTAATCACATACACAATAAACAGCTCCCACCACTGAGCGATCTGTAGGGTAAGGGAGACACCCAAGGTAGCTACATAACTTGCAGTCCCTGGGCCGCCCGTCACACTGGCACCCCACCCGTGTGAACGTGGCTCGAAAAGGCACATAAACCGCTTCCAAGATCGGAGTGGCTGGGGCAGGTACACGCTCCGGAGTTCGAGGGGGGCGGGGGGCTGTTTTTAGATGGGGTAATTGTGAATGTACGGAGGGCATTTCACAGTCACTTTCTTGTGGCCACAGGGATTGCACACGCTGCATATAATATAAACCACTCCCCAAAGGCTCCAGAAGTAGTTAACAAATAGAGATGTATGCCAATGTGAATAATGGGCAGAGGTCGGGTGGAGAAAGTGGCGTGAGCATATTTTAAAGCACCCGAGATAAAAGAACACACATTCAGGGAAGAATAAATACCGCTTCTAAAACCGACCCATCTATACTGTCTGGGACCAGCCAACGTGAACGATTACAGGGTTACATGACTTGTGTAGGGGCAGAGGTGAAACAGCTTAACATAAACGTCATCTTCAGACACAACACTCGCCATACATAAATCGCTTCCACTCGGGAGCGAGATATGCGGCTGTCCGAGGCCCCCGCAGGGGGCCACTAAAGAGGGCAGCCCTCTAGTACCAGCTGGGCACCCCACACCCCCGTAGGGGCAGGGACTCAGGGAGGAGTCCCCCAAGCCTTGTCGCAGCGCGCTAGGCGAGCATCACTTCCGGGGCGCGAGGACAGGGGGAGGGGTATATAGGCCTCCCCCCACCATCTTGTCGTCCTCTTTCGCGCGCCCGGACACGCCGTCTCCCACCCTACCGCTTACCCGGCGTGGTTCGTGGCAGGCAGGAGGCAGAGAATGTTGTAATGTTGTCTTTTTCGTTGCAGGCGGAGTTACAGGGCGATCTGGAAGCAGAGGGGTACAGAAGGGTACCTCTGCGCGGCACCATGGTGGGTGCCAGAGCCAAATTCTAGGAGCCTCATGGGAGGTTCCTGGAAAACCGTGTCGGCGCCCCGTTAGTCCTTCGGGCGGTTGTGGGCCTGAACAACCGGGGTTTGCTATGCTACGCTCCGCCCTGAAAGGGGCGTGAGTAATAAGGGACCATGTGTCACGTGATCCGGGAAGAGGATCACCAGAAGTGGCAGCACAGATGAGGTTCGCCCCAGTGCTGCTTGGCTCATCAGGCGGGCAGGCGGCCCAGACGGTTGCCTGCCCTTGGATTGCCCGTAAGATAACCCACCATATTACATAACGGTGTATGTAATAAACCTGCAGCAATTTTACCCAAACAAGAAATGTGTTGTGTGTTTATTTATGAGCATGCATGTTACGTTGGAGGGGTGGGGTAGGTTGCCAATGCTGGTACTATGCGAGCTCCTGTCGAAGCAGTCGACCCACTCGAGCATTCTTCTGTGCAGCTGGGGAGGGGTTCGGTTGTTGTTCACGCACTTTTAACACAAACTGCCTTGTGTAAAAAAGTAAAGCGCGGGTGCCGCGATTATAGCAAAAGTAAAGAAATAGATGTTTTTTTCTATTTCTTTACTTTTGCAGCAATCGCGGCACCGGCGCTTTACTCATTGTTAAAGGTAAAGCGCCAATGCCGCGATTGCTGCAAAAGTAAAGAAATAGAAAAAAACATCTATTTCTTTTGCTACAATCGCGGCACCCGTGCTTTACTTTTAATTTTAAAAGTAAAGCGTGGGTGCCGCGATTATGCGAAAGTGAAACAAAACAAGCATGCAAAGGAAAACCAGTGGTGCGCGCGCACCACAGAGGAGCGGGGGGAGGGAGCGCGGCAGCGAGACGAACGCGCGCTGCTGCGCGTGCTGGCCACCGACGGGAATGGGCGGAGCAAGGCGGGACATGCGCCCGCCTTTGCCCAATTGCGTGCTGGAATTTTTTTAAAAAGCACGCGAAAGCCAATGGCAGCCGCGGAAAGCAAAACCACACGCACAAGCGTGTGGTTAGCTTTCTAAAGCCCTTTCTAGAGGTCTCGCGCTGCGCGAGCAGTGCTTCGCACTGCAACGCTAGGCGCGAGACCTAAAAAACAAAAAACACAGATAGGATATCTGCAAGGTCCGCGGGCCGCCAAGGCAGGCTTGCCGGGCCGCTGGCGGCCCGCGGGCCGTACTATGAGTACCCGTGATCTATTTGATAAACTAGAAAAAAATCATCTTTTATACCACTAGGGTATATTTTCTAGGTTACATAATTATTCCTAAATGTATTAATATAGACAAGTCTTTGTAAGCAATAGAGGACAACACCACCCTCTGCAAAAAGCTGTACAAAGTTTCTTAGGCATTGCTAACTTGTATAGAAGATTAATTCATTTCCTTAAATATTAAGGCCTATTACCAAACTTCTGTGTAAAGAAGCTGCTTTGGTAAGGTTGAAAGAGGCCGACCAGACATTTTGAAATGCTTTTTTGTGCCTATATTTTGCAACACCCAAATGTTGAGCATCCGTGTTATTTTCATAACAGATGCTTCATATTGTGCTATAGGAGGTGTTTGGTCTGACTGGACCAGTACACCCATTGGCCTATTTTTAACAAAAGTGATACCTAGGAGAATTAAAATGTACCATCATTGGCAAAAACCTTTTGCCAATTGAAGAGATGTTTTAAGGAATGGATGGAGGTATCAATTAAGAGGAGTCAAGCATAGCATGCATGTATACCCGGATAATCGAAAGTAATTTTTTTTTTTTAAATCAGCCAGAGTAGTGACTCTCAGACAGCTTAGGTGGCCATTGTTCATTTTGTGATTATGATTTTGTGATTATCTGTAAACCAGGTCCAAGCAATGGTAAGGAGGACACCTTATTCCAGGAGATTTAACCTGAAAGTGATTCTGCTTTCTCTGTACCTTTTTTGCCACGAGGCAAAAATTCTTACAATTCAATTTTGTAAAATCAAATTTTTTCATTCTTAATTTCATCACCATGGCTATCACGGCTATCTTCATCCTCCTCACATGTAGCAAGCGGATAAATGTAGACAGAGCCTTTATTAGTGCAAGGGCGTTGGATAATGCACATTACTAGTTTTAGCAAAACATAAAGTTACCACAATCAAAATTACAGCAACCACTATTTCAAAGATTTTCATCTCCTAATTCCCGGATATCCCTGACAACCAAGATCAGGTGCTACTTAGGTTGAAATCGAATCCATTCTGTGTTTCATGTAGCTTCTTAACACTACCTTTAAGGTGGTTACTTTTTCATGTATGGTAAGTGAGGTGTTATATAGTACTTGGTACCTACCATAGCACAGACACTCCCCTCGGATTCGAGGATATGATCTAAAGCTATTCTATTCTGTAAGAGCATGATTTTCTGGGCATCTAACTGATCAGTAATCAATCCCAAGGTAATGGTGGTTGTGTTTGCTGCTACTCCTAACATTTAGCATTTCATCTAGTTTCTCAAATAGCCTACACTGCACCAAAAATGACAAAGAAAATGGAAAAGAAAATGTATGTTTCAGAAATCTCACGACAGCCTCAACATCTCTGGAGAGGGTGAATGGCAGAATGTCTCATAGCGGGGACAATGTAGCCAGAATACCAGACTCCAGCCCAAACTTGCGGCAGCCAAGGATAGGTTTTATGGTCTCTACAATTATGTCACACTAGCTTCAGCCCACAAAGACACTTTAGTTCCTGGGGTGGCAGTGCTCGCAAATCATTCCCTGTTCTGACCTAGCTAGATGAGTAACATCAGATTTGTAATGGTCAAGGAGACTGATGTACTTTTCAAGACCTTGGACAGACTGTTGGAAGGTACCAGCACATACCTGCAGCCTGTGCTCATGGCAGAACCAGTCAACTTAGGTTTTATTTTTATCGAGGGGCACTCTGATCACAGGCACATTACACCCTACATCAAGAGGCAACTGAGTTAAGATCCAGCAAGATGAGTTTTAGTCAGCATTTCTCAAGCAACAGCACGTATGAGTTATTCACAGAGAGAACAGCAACCTTACTTATGGACAGGTTGAGTACAGTTAGGCCTTTTGATAACTCCCCATTCCACAGTGGTGATGTATCCCACCAAGAGCCAGATACTCAAAGCAGCTGTAAAGACTGCTGGCCTGACCCACAAAAGGATCAGATTTTCAGGAGGCGGCTGCTTACCTCAAGCAGAGATGGTAATGATGAGAGATGATGGGCACAACATGAAGGGCTGTGGAGGGGCGGATGAAGAGGGTGGGCATGGGGACTTGGCCCACTGGTTGGCCGCAAGGGCTGGAGGCAGATGATGGTGGGTTGTCGTCTTTAGGAGGTGTTGTACATTTGCACTGAGGAGTGAATCTATGTTGTCAAACCACAACTCCTACTGGCTGTGTTGGTTATGAGCAGCTCTAGTGGCCACACTCATGAGGTTGCAGAGCAGCCTTTCTCTTATGCATTCTAATAGAGATCCAATCCCCAGGCTGGAAGGAGAGGCAGGCCTCGGTCGGACACTCAGGTAAGGCAGCTTGGACCTGAGAATGGAAACCTTAGTGACAGTAAATACGTTTTCTGCAATACTGTAAAACGACAGCATCATTCAGTTTTAAGTATAACTTAGCAGCAGAGACAGGAGGGTTTGAAGGTAACATAGGTCACCTTCATCACGACTTCATAAGGGAATAGCTTAGTTTTCTAAGTAGGTACGGCTCTGAGAGACCACAAAACTAAGGGCAAGGCTTTGGGCCAGTTTCAATGCATTTCTGAACATATCTTTGCTATCTTATGAAGGGGGCATTATTCCTCTCTACTTTGCCAGCTAAATCTTGGTGGTATGCGCAATTGGATTGCTGGTCTATCCCTAAGACTTTGCAAAGCTCCTGCACTACGATTGAGATGAAGTCCATTCCCTGGTCACTCGATAATTGGTTCTGTATTCCGAAACAGAAAATAAAATCCCTAAGTAAGTGCTTTGTAACTGTGATAGCATCTGCTCTTGTGCAGAGGTAAGCTTTCACCCACCCTGAAAACATATAGGGGCATATTCACAAGGACCTACCACCGATTTATCTCCACCTTAACGCATCCAAAGTGGAGATAGAATCAACACCCCATTCACAAGCGGGTGCAAACTGCAGACATCACCAGTATTCCCGCGATAACTGCCCCAAAATTTATCTCCACGGAGGACACCACCAACTAACCCTAAAGAGATGCAGAGTAGGCGTTCCCGTGCAAAAACACACAAAAAAACCACAACACCACTTTCACAACAAACTGCCAGATCTGCGATGCGCACCAAAAACAGGTGATAAGCCGCGGTAGCACCAGTGATTTAACACCTGCCTTTTGCTGGTGTTAAGCAGGACGTCTACCTGCAGCATGAAAGGGAGCCCAGCCAAGAGCCACACCCGAGGACCCACAGATGCCATGGAGACAATGATCATGCAGCTCGGAGACCCATGAGGGCCACAACACCCACCGCCACCACCCCCAGCCCCCTCCCTGCCCCCCGCCCCCGGACATACACATACCGTGCACGACACAAGAGCCACAAAAAGCGCATGATGACGCACATTGTCAAAAAATAACACATGTGTGGCCAGAAGAAAGAGAAACATTCACACAGCACTGAAGTAACAACCAAAAACTTTATTGAAACACAACACAAAACACCAATGCGGAAGACTCCTGTCGGGTCCGTCCGGGACAATCACGATATCACAGCCTGGAAAATAAAGCACAAAATCAGAACGTGTGCCATGCGCACATCAAAGGAGCGAGACACAGAGAAATAGAGAAGGAAAGAAAGGCAGAGAGAGAAAGAGAGAGAAGGAAAGGAAGGGATAGAGAGAGTGAGAGAGAGGGAAGGAAAGGAGAGAGAGTGAGAGAGAGAGGGAGGGAGGGAGAGAGAGAGTGAGAGAGAGAGGGAAGTAAGGGAGAGAGAGAGAGAGAGAGAGAAGGAAAGGAGAGAGAGTGCGAGAGAGAGGGAAGGAAGGGAGAGAGAGAGTGAGAGAGAGAGGGAAGGAAGGGAGAGAGAGAGAGAGAGACACCGCCGCCCCTGCACACCCAGCCCCCACTGTTCACCTGCTGCCACCTGTGTGTCCCCAACCACGTGCCGGGATACACTGCAAGCCACCAGGTCTGCAATCTGTAATCAAGGCCAGAGTCAATCATGGCAGAGTCCATCACACAGCACACGACAACAACGCCTGTCCGTCCCTGTGCACGCATGAAGCCGCACCCTACCCCCTTCCGCTGGATGTCTGCACTTGCGCACCCCGGGCCCACTGCTCACCTGCCGCCAACGGTGTGTCCACCAGTGGGCACACCACGTGCCCGTGCAAGCTCCAGGCCCAGGTCCCGTCACCATGGCATGGTCCTCATCATGCGGACCCGCCCCGCGGCCCAGCAGGTCCCACACATGACGCTGAGTCCTGAGGCATCAATGGCAGAGACCACATCAGTGCACACGTCATCGTCGCAGGCTGCACACCCGCTCAGCTATTTCGGTGCCACTAACCCTGTGCAACCCCAGTCAGCGCCACGTGGTGGTAGGCCCATGACGGGCGCAAGGCTTTGGATGCCACTAACCCTGTGCAACCCCAGTCAGCGCCACGTGGTGGTAGGCCCGTGATGGGCGCAAGGCCTCGGGTGCCACTAACCCTGTGCAACCCCAGTCAGCGCTACGTGGTGGTAGGCCCGTGACGGGCGCAAGGCCTCGGGTGCGACAAACCCTGTGCGCCACAACTCATGGGCCCTTTATGATTGAGAACCGTGGAGCGTCCGTCATCCAGTCACCACCGGCAGTGGGGAATGTGACGTCGTCGGCCCCTTATATTGGCGGGGTCACATGGCCTGTGACGCCTGTGCCGGATGGGTGTGGTGTGTGTGCAGACCTGCCCTCAGGGAGTGGCCGTGACATGCTGACAACTAGACCAGTGACCTGCATACCACCAGCGTGTACGCCTGCGACATGTAGCTATGTGAGCCCCCCCTCAGAGCGTAAACAGAGTGGTCTGGGCTGGCGTATGCCGGACCAGCGCAGGGCTTGCAACAATGACTCGGGGGCTCTGGGCGTGGTTCAGTCCATGTCCGGACAAGGGAGTGACTAATGCGTGTGTCCCTGTTGTAGTGTCCACGGCAAGCGGAACACAATAGGCAATGTAGCACACTGTGACTGGCATCCCACTAGATGAGCATCGTTGACGTAAGGGAAATCACTGTCCCTACATTCAACAACACATTCATACATGAATGATGAAAGACATGACACAGCAGTGCGTTTCTGGATGTTTATTGCACATCCAGTGGAGTTTTGCAGCTGGAGCGGTACAGGGCCATGCCAAGCACACCACACCATATGGGCCCGTGGAGGGCCAGCCAGAGTCCATTCGGGGATGACAAGTACTGCAGAAGAGGAAGGGTACAGTCCGCAGTCTGGTCGCCGTGTCATTGGTCATCAAACAGGATATGGCAGTCCATGTCGCGGTCCAAGGTGAGTGCAGCGGAGTGTATCAGGGGTCAGTGGCAGGTCATGGGGCCATGTGCAGCACCAAGCAGAAACAGGCAAGGTGGCGGACATGAATGCTAGTGCCTCCTTCTGAACTCAAAGCCATCCACGTCCTCGTCCTCGGATGTGTGCTCTGCCCCACCTGTGGGTGTTGCAGTACCGGCTGCGGCACTGTGTGCCACTGACACATCAGGGGCCAGGGGAGGATTGTCGGCCGCACTGTGTGGCAGTGACACATCAGGTGCCGGAGTGGATATGCCTGCCACACTGGGAGGCACTGACACACCAGGGGGCGGAGATGTGGATGGTGTGGGGGCAGCAGCATTCATCTGCGCCACGCCTTGTGGCAGCAATGCCATGATGAGGATCTGCAGGGCCTGGTAGATCCCAGCTACATTTCGCTGATGTGCAGCGGTGGCTGCCATCCTTTCCGCCTCCATCCGCACCATGTCCTCCATGAGCCTCCGCATGTGTGCCAGCTCACGGCTGGGATCGCTGGAGCCACTCTGAGCGGACAGGTGTTCTTGTCTCCGAGTCATGACTCCAGCGATGTCAGTCAGGGCTCGTTGGAGACCATGGATTGGGCCGTGGGTGTCCGTTAGGGACTGGAGCTGGTCCCTGATGGGACCTAGACACCCATGGATGGCGTCCAGTTTGGTAGCCATGAGGTCGAACCCCACCCGCACCTGCTCAGCCGTCTCCCTCTGGCCCTCCAGCACACGGCGTTGGAAGGCCATGTGTTGTTCCTGGGGGTCTTGGGAGACTGCTGGGGCTGTGGGTGCCTCCTGCTGGGTGGTTTGGGTAGTGGGTGGGGTCTCCTCGATGCAGCTGGGCTGCCCTGATCCTGGAGGTGAGTTGCGGATGATGTCAATGATGTCTTGGAGGGCTTGGGTGTCGATGCTGGTGGTGTCCTCCTCGTCATCAGTGAAGAGTGGCTGGGACTGCTCTGCAGGTGGTGTTGACGGTGCCCCTGCAATGTGAAGGGGAGATGGTGTATTACAATGTGTCCGCATGTATGTAGCCGCATGGTACAGGTTCACATTCAGACAGCATGGCATTGTACATTGTGACAGTCTGTGGATCAGGGCCATGATCCAGAGTCATTGTGGGTGTGCACTGTGCTCTGCTTGATTGTGCATGTGTGCCATTGTGGCCATCTCCACCCGTCCCCCCAGTACCTGGTGGTCACTCACCCTGTTGCGTTGTGTTGTGTCCTGTCGAGCAGTGTCCGGTCCCCCGACTCCGGCCACAGTCTCCACACTGATGACTGTCGACACTAGCTCCTCCATGTCATCCAGCTCCAGCTGTGGCGCTGGGCTCCCACCTCCAGTCTGCATTGCTGCCTTCTGGTTGGCTGCGAATTTCTCCTTGGTCTTGCGCTTGATGTCAATCCATCGCCTCTTGACCTCGTCCATTGACCTCTTGTGCTCTCCGACGGCATTCACCTTGTCCACGATGTCCCGCCATATTCCATTTTTGGTGCCCAATGACACGTTGGAGGTGACGAACAGTTGTTGATGGTGTTCCATCACTTCCGTGACCAGGATCCTGTTTTCCTGCGGACTGCACTTCGTCTTCCTCTTCTTCTTGTCCTTGCCCTTCCCTGTCCCCGAGGTCCCAGGCTGGTCGTCCGGGGTGCTTGTGGGGTTGCGCTCGTTTTGTGTTTGTGTGCTTTTTCTACTTTTATAGTGGTTTTTCCCGCCTGCCATGTGTGTATTGCAGGCCTGGCCCTGCTTATCGCTGATTTCCTCATCGCGCTTTGGCCCATCACATGTTTTTTCGCGTTGAGGTTTGTGTTTTTATCACGGTCGCGGTTGTTGTATCGCGGACATTGGCCGTGTTTTCGGGGAACTATCGCATGGTACCGCCGTGTTGTGAATTCCAGGTTAACACAGGGTTATTTTCCCGCGATCGGCTGCGATGTGTAAAGTTGCGTTCACATTTTTTGGAGATGTTTAGCACACGTTCTTGTGAATATACCCCTTAGACTGCCACCAGGACATACGAATATAATGCACACCGTGACATCTACAGGTGCATGAATTGGCCCCACGGAGGATGGGTGAGCAGTGGGGTGGTCTCAATGATTTTACCAGCATTATGGGGCTGATAAGTGGCACAGGAGGACAATGGTTTTTGGCAATAAAATGAAAGAAAGACGCAAACCTTTGGGTTGCTGTGGCATGTAACAGGGCAACCCTACTGACATGAGCTCCTCCGTGTTACAACTGTGCAAGGTTGAGGTGTATAGCAACCTCAACCTTGCACAATTTCAGTGCAACCACGCATCCAATGCTGTCTCTTCACACCTCCTTTGACATTTCTGCTGGCGCCAATATTGTTTCTCGCTTTCAGAGGCTCATTCCTGCAACAGAGACAAATCTTTCAAGTAGGGTACAGGAAATAAACCAGTTTGTACAACATACAAGGCAACATCTGTATTTTCAGACAACACAGCATTTCTAGCCGCTGATTCAGCCCGGGCATTTCATTTCAATACTTCATCAGGAGGGTATTGATGCGCTGCACACTTGACCTCTGATAACTGCTTCAGCATCATTACAGCATTAAGAGGATTATGTACATATTTGCTATTTTTTTCTTTAATGGCTTTTCCGGCAAATATTGGGAACCCCCTTTGCATCCAAAGGAGCCCACGTCGTACATTACTCCAAAAGTGTACTTTGAATTTGTACACAGTTACAGTCTTTTCTTCAGCCAGGATCTATGCGTGGGTGAGTGCAACAAGCTCAGTCACTTGGGCGAATCTCACATTTGGTAAGCAACTATCTTCTACAACTTGGTATACAGTACGTACAGCGTGACCTGCAACCAGGACACCTCATTTCCAAGGCAAGATTCATCAACGAAGTATATCACTTCACAATTGGCAATACGGATGCCAGTTAGATCAACAGAGCACTTAGTGACATGGCGGGGTGACAGTTAAACAGTAAAAAAAACGTTGGTGTGGACTTGCCATCACCATGAGTGGCAAGGTCACAGCACAATTTTTAATATATGTCAGTCACCCCTAAGGCCTCCTGAGCTCAGGCAGTAAGGTGCTTTATATTTAAGCTGTGGACATATAAGTGCAAGCGTATATGTCCCAATAGTAGCCTCTTCCCATTAAGGCCTACTATAAGTGTTCAGGGGGAATAGGCTAACATGGGCCCAAGGTTGCCAGCTCTATTATGGTCCCACTGAAAAGTGTCATGTTTAGTATCAAACAACTTGTCTTATCAAATCCGACTTCTTCACAGAGTAAGATTTAATGCGGGATGCACCCAGGTGGCTAACTTAGAGGCTGCCCACCTGGTTGCCCCAGTCTTTCCTTTGCCCTGACTGACAGCCTGCAGCTGCTGCCACCAAGACAGGAATCTGACCCCCAACCAGGAGGTGTGAACACTTCCAGGACTCGGAAGCAAAAGCCTGGCTGGTAAGGAGGTGACACCTCCCTCCCTGACAGGATGGCTAGTGAAGTGGCACATCAAGGCGATGAGCTTAAAAGCGTACCCTGCCTCTTCTATGCTTCCAGGGTGCCTCCTAAAGGAGTAAACAGCCATGCCTCTGCCCCCAGACATATTTGCACATGGGCAGGCAAGAAAATTAGGTAGTCAGGAGGTGTACACCCCCAGAAGGCTAGCCACACCCTTTGTGTGGGCAACCCGGTCTGTGCAGACAAGGAAGATTTCTGTCATTTTTAAAAGTGGCACAATAGAGGGTTCTGGGTAGCAAAGGTGCCCTCCCCCCCAGATGTGGTCACCCCAGGGGCAAATTAGCCACTGGGGCCAGTAGCCCATTGGCTACTTGCACCCACACCCATAACGCCCCTAAATCTAGGATTTAAGGGGCACCCCTGGCACCAGGACCTCAGATCTGATTCTACTTGCATGAAGGACAAAGAAGAGGCCCGAGTCTGTGACTTCAGGACCTGCACAAAAAGCACTATAGCCTGCACCTGTGGCAACCACCCTGCAGCTGCACGACTGCAGCTCGTCCTGGATCAAAGACTGGTTCCCCCAGACAGAGGAACCCCTTTGAGAGCCAGAGGCAACTCCAGAAATCTCTTGGACTAGTGGCACTAGTCCCCTGCAGTCCACAGATAAAGCAGACTCCCGCAACCAAAGAATCACTGGCCATTGGGCCTGCTGAGGGATCGCCCAAAAGTAAATGGTCTAGTGCATTGTGGGAAACGTAGCTGTAGTATCCTGTTCTTGTGAATGTCCTGCCATTATCTCTCCCCCTGCTCAGCCAGTGTGAATATGCTGTGTGCTGCATGGAATGTTGGAGTGATGATGCGTATTGGAATGTTGGGTGCCTGTGAGGTGAAGTGTGACCGTTGGAGAATGGGCTGAGCAGCAGGCAGGCTGCTCCTGGTGGGGCTGCTACACTAGAACTCTTCTAGATGTAAATTTCTTCAATAAATCAACTTAAACTACATCCTACCTTCGTGGACCTCATTACTACATTATTTTGGCGACGGGTTGGTGACTACCTACGTGTTATAACTGGACTTCATGGACCTGGCAGCCAAAAGAGGACCTGAAGATGAAGCTACCTACAGATGCTGGCAACGCAACATACATTACCAAGAGGAGGTATCCATTGAAAAGAAAAAACGCTCACAAGAAACAAAGGAGTTCTACACAGAACAGTAAAGACGTACACGAGAAAGCAAGTAGTACTTCACATACAACAGAAGATGTCCATAAGAAACCTGTGAAGTTGAAGCACTACGCCACTCAGCCCCACCAGTGTCATCACCATCTGACAGCCCTAGCCCAGGCGTGCTGTGCTCATTTACATTACTTATTTTGGACTTTGGAGTAACCAGTACTGCTTGAGTCATCAAGCCCATCAACTTACAGCCAGAAAATGTATTTGTGTCACGTATGAGCATTTTCAGCCACACACTGCATGACCCTGAGGACTTTCAAAAACCTTTTGGAATTTTGTCCACCATTCCAGCCAACAAGGAAGGAAATTCTTGTGATGTGCTGCATTCCACATTCCAAGCTACGCAACCTTGGAATGTGGAATGCACAGAGATAAGGTTCGTGCAGTGCTCTGGGTGACCGTTACTGTCGGGAAGCTGATGAGGGTTGATCAATAAAACCTTTTCCCTCTACATCTACTGCTGTTCTGGCGTTCTTAACTCCGACAAATTTGGCGACGATTACAAGAACATCAACCCTCAAGAAAGCGGTAAAGAATCTACGCGTGTACCCCAAAAAAAAAAGAGAAAAGAAGAAACTGTAAGTAAGGCATGTCGTATACTTGATTTTCTCTTACCTTGACACACTCCGCACCTCAACTGACTTCAGTCAGATAAGCTTCAGCTTCCCATACGTCTCTTCATTATTTGAGAAAACACTGTTTGGCACTTATTTTGAGAGCGGCTCACGCTGTTCGTGTCGGAGGACAGGCATCACGTCACTCATCAGGCTTGTTTCTGGCGGACATCGACTCCAGCGTCAGCACGTTCGACGCTGTACGACAAAAAACGTGGAGGACATTTTATTGGAGTACGACTTTGGTTCCCGTTTCTATGGAAACAAAGCAACGCAACCATTTCCAGTAATTATCTTATCGATTTGCTTATTTCTAAACCATCGGGAATAAAGGCGAATTGACGCAAACGCATTGTTTGGTACAGGCGCATCAGTACTTCTCCAATTAAACAGCGCAATACTGTGACACGCATTCAGCTTTCAAAAGGGTGTCCGTGCATGGTTTCCACATGTTTGGAGAATTCTACTCAAGACGTTGTGCTACACTGTGACACGCACACATGTTTTAAAGGCGTGTTTATATTTTAAAGCTTCTTTTTTGTGAACACGTGTCTAGCATTTAAAGCCCCAACGATAAAAACAAGATACTTATTTCAGTGGATCTTCAAGTTCAAGATCATCACTATATAGTGTGGTGCACACGGCAACATCGTGGAACATTCAAAGCACTGTGACACGCACACATTTTATTTTGCGTGTCAAATGTTCTACAAAAGCCCTGTGACACGCACACTATATTTTGAGTGTCAAATATTCTACAAAACTCAACAACCTCTAAGAAATATTCAACGTTTTTCATTTGCGTATTAATTCAAACTTATCACCGTGATACGCACACGTTATTTATTTATTTATTCTTGTTCCTCTGTTTCATTCAGAACTTCAACACAAATTTTTAGAAGTATACCGCCAACATTTTGTAGAATTATTTTGTAGTTTTTTTTTTCCCCAAAACATTATATAAGGTAAATTAACATGCAAAGTATTAATGCACAGCCACCCTTTCTTCAAGTCCCCGGAGATCCCCCTATCCCATGGCGTTCATGGTACAGAGCCTTTACAAAATATCTTGGTGCTATTGGTGGTAACAGATATTGTCCAGAAAGAAAAAAGTTTTTATTAGAACACAGTATGGGTTTTGAAGGACAATCAGTTTATGAGCACCTACCACCGTATGAGGTGAGAGAGGAAGAGGAAGATATTGATGAGTATCAATTAGCAGTCAAAAAATTTGAAAAACAGTTTGATGTTTTACCAAGCTTAATTGTAAATAGACACAAGTTTTTCACTAGGGAGCAGCAACAGGACGAATCCATTGTTACTTATGTGGCTGCTTTGCGCACATTAGCAGCTGAGTGTGAGTTTGAAGACTTTACGTCTCAACTCATCAGAGATCAGATTGTGGTTAGGTGTTGGGATAAGAAAGTTCAAGAGAAGTTATTAACATTTAAAAACCCAACTCTCACAGAAACCATAGATATAGTCAAAAGCATAGAAATTTCACGTAAATCATCCAAAGAGTTAACAAAGAAAAGTGACAGTGGGGTGTCAGTAGTAAAAGAAAATATCAAAGAGAGTACCGGTCATACACAGAGGGGGTTTAGTAAGTATGTCTCCAAAAAAAAAAAGAAGGGAAAGATAGTTTTTTCAATCAAAAGAATATCTGTTTCAGATGTGGCAACCCAAGACATGGTTTTAATGGACGTCCCTGTCCTGCCATGAATGTAAAGTGTAGGTTATGTAATAGAATGGGACACTTTGCAAAAGTTTGTCAATCCCCTAAAGAAAGTATCAAAGTTAACTCTGTTATTGACAAAGAAATGAGTGATGAATCTGGAAATGAACAGTTCGAGAAAGAATTTATAGTAGTTGTACAAAGTGATGAACTGGATTGTGTTGATCCATATGAAGATATTATAGTAGATGGAAAAGCAGTTAATTTGTTAATTGATTCAGGGGCCAGGATGACCATGGTCACAGATGATCTTTTCAAGAAAATGTGGGGTGATAAACATTTACTTCCTCCTGACAGAAATCCTGTCACATATGATGGGAGGAAAATTGAACTTAGCAAAACCAAAGGGGATGATGGACGGAGCGTTGAACATTGCAAGCACTCACCCCCAGTCAACTGATCTGGGTTTAATCCATCATCATTCTTTAGCTCACTCCGCCACCCCAGTTCAACACTCCGTCCATCATCCCCTTTGGTTTTGCTATGTTCGCACTAAGTTGGCAGGGTATGCCCAGACGTGGGTCTCTTGCTCACTTTGCCACTGGCTGATGACGGCTGTAAGCCAGAAACCGGTCCCAGGATGCTTGTTTCCGGTCCAGGGAAGACATGGCTTGGCAGTTCGGGCTGGACTGTTCCCATGAGGCACAGGGTCAGACTGATTTGCATATGGCCATGTCTGAACTGGGGTGGCGGAGTGAGCTAAAGAATGGTGATGGATTAAACCCAGAGCAGTTGACTGGGGGTGAGTGCTTGCAATGTTCAACACTCCCTCCATCATCCCCTTTGGTTTTGCTATGTTCGCCCTAAGTTGGCAGGGTATGCCCAGACGTGGGTCCCTTGCTCACTTTGCCACTGGATTCAAGATAGCCTGGCTGATGACGGCTGTAAGCCAGAAACCGGTCCCAGGATGCTTGTTTCCGGTCCAGGGAAGACATGGCTTGGCAGTTCGGGCTGGACTGTTCCCATGAGGCACAGGGTCAGACTGATTTGCATATGGCCATGTCTGAACTGGGGTGGCGGAGTGAGCTAAAGAATGTTGATGGATTAAACCCAGATCAGTTGACTGGGGGTGAGTGCTTGCAATGTTCAACACTCCGTCCATCATCCCCTTTGGTTTTGTTATGTTCGCCCTAAGTTGGCACGGTATGCCCAGACGTGGGTCCCTTGCTCACTTTGCCACTGGATTCAAGATAGCCTGGCTGATGATGGCTGTAAGCCAGAAACCGGTCCCAGGATGCTTGTTTCCGGTCCAGGGAAGACATGGCTTGGCAGTTCGGGCTGGACAGTTCCCATGAGTCACAGGGTCAGACTGATTTGCATATGGCCATGTCTGAACTGGGGTGGCGGAGTGAGCTAAAGAATGGTGATGGATTAAACCCAGAGCAGTTGACTGGGGGTGAGTGCTTGCAATGTTCAACACTCCCTCCATCATCCCCTTTGGTTTTGCTATGTTCGCCCTAAGTTGGCAGGGTATGCCCAGACGTGGGTCCCTTGCTCACTTTGCCACTGGATTCAAGATAGCCTGGCTGATGACGGCTGTAAGCCAGAAACCGGTCCCAGGATGCTTGTTTCCGGTCCAGGGAAGACATGGCTTGGCAGTTCGGGCTGGACTGTTCCCATGAGGCACAGGGTCAGACTGATTTGCATATGGCCATGTCTAAACTGGGGTGGCTGAGTGAGCTAAAGAATGGTGATGGATTAAACCCAGATCAGTTGACTGGGGGTAAGTGCTTGCAATGTTCAACACTCCGTCCATCATCCCCTTTGGTTTTGCTATGTTCGCCCTAAGTTGGCAGGGTATGCCCAGACGTGGGTCCCTTGCTCACTTTGCCACTGGATTCAAGATAGCCTGGCTGATGACGGCTGTAAGCCAGAAACCGGTCCCAGGATGCTTGTTTCCGGTCCAGGGAAGACATGGCTTGGCAGTTCGGGCTGGACTGTTCCCATGAGGCACAGGGTCAGACTGATTTGCATATGGCCATGTCTGAACTGGGGTGGCGGAGTGAGCTAAAGAATGGTGATGGATTAAACCCAGATCAGTTGACTGGGGGTGAGTGCTTGCAATGTTCAACACTCCGTCCATCATCCCCTTTGGTTTTGCTAGGAAAATTGAACTAACAGGTTACTTTGAGTGTCATTTGAAATTTAAGGAGAGGGTGATTTTCGGGAAAATATATGTAGCAAAGAAGGGTCTGAATATCCTTGGGTGGTATCACCAAGGATTATTCGGAATGACTCTCAGACCAGGAAAAAAAGTTCAGGTATCATTGGTTGCGGAACGTCCTATTGGTGAACAGTCAGGTCAAGAAATTACTAGTGTTAAGTGGATCAACAAATACAAAGAAGTTTTCAGTGACAAGTTGGGAAGGATTGCTGGTTTTAAGCACATGATAAAAGTACAAAGTGGTTCCACCCCAGTTAAACATTAACTGAGGAATGTTCCTTTCAGTGTACGAGATGACCTGTCACAAATACTCAAGAAAATGTGTGAGGACGATGTCATAGAACCAATCGAGTCTTCTCTTTGGTTATCTCCATTGGTTATCGCAAGGGAAAAAAATGGCCAACTTAGGGTCTGTGTGGACCTTAGGAGTCTAAATAAAGTTATCTGGGTAGACTCACATCCTCTACCACGCATTGACGACATTGTGTCTACATTTTCTGGTGCAAAGTTTTTCAGTAAAATTGACTTGGCCTCTGCCTATCATCAGGTAGTACTTGACGAATCATCCAAACATTACACAGCTTTTGTCTCCCCCATCGGGACTTTCCAATTCAAGAGAATGCCTTTTGGATTGGCTTCCGCTCCATCCGTATTTCAACGCGTATTGGAGAATGTTTTGAGTGGGATAAAAGGTGTAGTAACGTTTCAAGACGATATTTTGGTGGCAGGAAAAGATATGGTGCAACATGATGAGATAATGGATTTGGTAGTAAGGAGACTGCAAAAAGCTGGTATTGTTGCTAATCTCAAAAAATTTGAATTTGCTAAGGATAGCATAGAGTATCTTGGACATGTGATCTCAGAAAAAGGAATATCACCAAGACCTGGTTTAGTAGACGCCATCACCAATGCACCTTGTCCCACAACTAAAGAACATGTTTCATCCTTTTTGGGAGTTTGTGAATTCTATGCAAAGTTTGTTGAGAATTTTTCTGCAAAAACAGTCAATTTGAGGGAATTGCTTAAAAAAAAGAAAATATTCGCATGGTCTTCTGTCTGTGAAGAGGAGTTTGACAAACTTAAGAAAGAGATTAACTCTTCAAGGGTTTTAGCACCTTTCGATGCTTCGAGACAATGCATCATTACAGTCGATGCAAGCAACGATGGTTTGGGTGCAACGTTGTCTCAGATAAACAAACATGGAAAAGAAGTTACTTTGGGTTTTGCATCAAGGTCACTGAGGGATAATGAGAAAATCTTTTCTGTGATTGAAAAGGAACTTTTAGCGTGTTGCTGGGCGGTGGAGAGATTCAAGTGCTTCATATGGGGGAGGAGGTTTGTGCTACAAACAGATCATAAACCGTTGGTGAATATTTTAAATGGAAGCATAATCAGAGATCATACCCCGCGAATCTCAAGATTGAGTGCAAAGTTGTTGCAATATGACCTTAACCCCTTCGCTGCTAGGCCTTTTCCCCCCCTGTGCTAAGCCTTTTTTGGGCTATTTGGGGTAGTGCGCGCTTAGGCCCCTGTAACTTTTTGACCACATAAGGTATCCATGCCAAATTTGCATCCTTTTTTTCTGACATCATGGGGATTGTAAAGGTACCCAGGGTTTGTGGATTCCTCTGGAGGGGACCCAGAAATTAGCCAAAATACAGCAAAATTTTGGTTTTTTTGGGAAAAATGCGAAAAAAGGGCTACAGATGAAAGCGTCTTGTTTTTTCCCTGCAAAGGGCATCAAAAAGGGGTGGTGGTGCTGAAATCACCATCTTCCCAGCTTTCAGGGACAAGCAGACTTTTGTCAGAAAACCAACTTTTTTACACAGTTTTGGCATTTTTCTGGGACATAGCCTATTTTTGCTATTTTTTGTGCTTTCAACCTCCTTCCAGTTAATGGTAGAAATGGGTATGAAACCAATAATGGATCCTGGAAAGCCATACATTTCTGAAAAGTAGACAAAATTCTGAATTCAGCAAGGGGTCATTTGTGTAGATCCTTAAAGTTTTCCTTATAGAAACTAACAGTTAAATAAAGGAAAAATTGAAAATTAGTTGAAAAAAACAGCCATTTGTGTCAACGTTTTCACCTGTAACTTCTTCTAATTATGACAGCTATTTGAAGGCAATATACCGTTATATCCGCTGGACCTTTCTGGTTGTGGGGATATATAGGACTTGTAGGTTCACCAAGAACCCGACGAACCCAGAGCCAATAACTGAGCAGCATCTTGCAATGGTTTTTTATTATGTACCGGGTATATAGCAATTATTTTGGGAAAATGTATACATGGAAAAATTGTTATGAAAGACACCTATGTATTTCTGAAATGGGAACAAAATGTAGATTTTAGAAACAGTAGATATTTGCACATTTCCGAAATTGGGAGTACCCATACTAGCATGAGAATTATAGGTCATTTTTCAAAATGACTTATTTTTTACACATTGTCTTTCATTTGGAAGGCAGAAATGCATCGAAAGTCAATAGGTAATAACAGTTGCTCTACAATTTTGTGTTACCCTAAGTCTCCCGATAAAAATGGTACCTCACTTGTGTGGGTAGGCCTTGTGCCCACAACAGGAAATGGCTCAAAATGCAACGTGGACGTACCACATTTTCACAATGAAAAATTACCCTTTTTTTGCAAAGTGCCTAGCTGTAGTTTTTGAACCCTAGCTCTGCGGGCACTTAGGGAAACCTAGCAAACCTATAAATTTTTGAAAACTAGACACCCAGGGGAATTCAGGATGGGGTGACTTGACTGGCTCTCACCAGGTTCTGTTACCCAGAATCCCTTGCAAACCTAAAAAATTGGCAAAAAAAACACATTTTCCTCACTTTTCTGTGGTGGAAAGTTCTGGAATCTGCGTGGATCCACAAAATTTCACCCGCCCCGCGTTCCCCAAGGTCTTCCGAAAACAATGGTACCTCACTTGTGTGGGTAGGTTTAGTGCCCGCGACAGGAAGCAGCGCAAAACGCAACGTGGATGCACCACATTTTCACAGTGAAAAATGACCCTTTTTTTGCAAAGTGCCTAGCTGTAGTTTTTTAACCCTAGCTCTGCCGGCACTTAGGGAAACCTAGCAAACCTATACATTTTTGAAAAGTAGATACCCAGGGGAATCCAGGATGGGGTGACTTGACTGGCTCTCACCAGGTTCTGTTACCCAGAATCCCTTACAAACCTAAAAAATTGGCAAAAAAACACATTTTCCTCACTTTTCTGTGGTGGAAAGTTCTGGAATCTGCGTGGATCCACAAAATTCCACCCACCCCGTGTTCCCCAAGGTCTTCCGAAAAAAATGGTACCTCACTTGTGTGGGTCAGCCTAGTGCCCGCGACAGGAAGCAGCGCAAAGCGCAACGTGGACGCACCACATTTTCACAGTGAAAAATGACCCTTTTTTTGCAAAGTGCCTAGCTGTAGTTTTTGAACCCTAGCTCTGCCGGCACTAAGGGAAACCTAGCAAACCTATACATTTTTGAAAAGTAGACACCCCGGGGAATCCAGGATGGGGTGACTTGACTGGCTCTCACCAGGTTCTGTTACCCAGAATCCCTTGCAAACCTAAAGAATTGGCAAACAAAACACATTTTCCTCACTTTTCTGTGGTGGAAAGTTCTGGAATCTGCGTGGATCCACAAAATTCCACCCACCCCGCGTTCCCCAAGGTCTTCCGAAAAAAATGGCACCTCACTTGTGTGGGTAGGTCTAGTGCCCGCGACAGGAAGCAGCGCAAAGCGCAACGTGGACGCACCACATTTTCACAGTGAAAAATGACGCTTTTTTGCAAAGTGCCTAGCTGTAGTTTTTGAACCCTAGCTCTGCCGGCACTTAGGGAAACCTAGCAAACCTATACATTTTTGAAAAGTAGACACCCAGGGAATCAAGGATGGGGTGACTTGACTGGCTCTCACCAGGTTCTGGTACCCAGAATCCCTTGCAAACCTAAAAAATTGGCATAAAAAACACATTTTCCTCACTTTTCTGTAGTGGAAAGTTCTGGAATCTGCGTGGATCCACAAAATTCCACCCACCCCACGTTCCCCAAGGTCTTCCAAAAAAAATGGTACTTCACCTGTGTGGGTAGGCCTAGTGCCCGCGACAGGAAGCAGCGCACAGCGCAACGTGGACGCACCACATTTTCACAGTGAAAAATGACCCTTTTTTTGCAAAGTGCCTAGCTGTAGTTTTTTAACCCTAGCTCTGCCGGCACTTAGGGAAACCTAGGAAACCTATACATTTTTGAAAAGTAGACACCCAGGGGAATCCAGGATGGGGTGACTTGACTGGCTCTCGCCAGGTTCTGTTACCCAGAATCCCTTGCAAACCTAAACAATTGGCAAAAAAAACACATTTTCCTCACTTTTCTGTGGTGGAAAGTTCTGGAATCTGCGTGGATCCACAAAATTCCACCCACCCCGCGTTCCCCAAGGTCTTCTGAAAGAAATGGTGCCTCACTCGGGTGGGAGGCCCAAGTATCTGCGACAGGCTAGGGCCCACAACGTATTGAGGCGACCTCAAAATGGCCTATCACAAAACGACCTCGTTTTGCAAGGAGGGTCCCATGACGTTTTGGCCCGGGCTCGGTGGCCACCTAGGAAACCTACCAAACCCACACATTTCTGAAAAGTAGACACCCGGGGATTCCAGGGAGGTATGGCTTGCGTGGATCCCCCAACGTTTTCTTACCCAGAATCCCTGCAAACCTGACATTTTGCTGAAAAAATCCCTTTTTCACACATTTTTGTGTGTTAAAGTTGTGGCATCACGGGGCTGACACAAATTTCCTACCACCCAGCGTTCTCCCAGGTCTCCCGATAAAAATGGTGCCTCACTCGGGTGGGAGGCCCAAGTACCCGCGACAGGCAAGGGCCCACAACGTATTGAGGCGACCTCAAAATGGCCTATCACAAAACGACCTGGTTTTGCAAGGGGGTCCCATGATGTTTTGGCCCAGGGTTCGGCGGCCACCTAGGGAAACCTACCAAACCCACACATTTCTGTAAAGTAGACACCCGGGGGATTCCAGGGAGGTATGGCTTGCATGGATCACCCAATGTTTTCTTACCCAGAATCCCCTGCAAACCTGACTTTTGCTGAAAAATCCCTTTTTCACACATTTTTGTGTGTTAAAGTTGTGGCATCACGGGGCTGACACAAATTTCCTACCACCCAGCGTTCCCCCAGGTCTCCCGATAAAAATGGTGCCTCACTCGGGTGGGAGGCCCAAGTACCCGCGACAGGCAAGGGCCCACAACGTATTGAGGCGACCTCAAAATGGCCTATCACAAAACGACCTAGTTTTGCAAGGGGGGTCCCATGACGTTTTGGCCCGGGGCTCAGCGGCCACCTAGGAAACCTACCAAACCCACACATTTCTGAAAAGTAGACACCCGGGGATTCCAGGGAGGTATGGCTTGCGTGGATCCCCCAACGTTTTCTTACCCAGAATCCCCTGCAAACCTGACATTTTGCTGAAAAAATCCCTTTTTCACACATTTTTGTGTGTTAAAGTTGTGGCATCACGGGGCTGACACAAATTTCCTACCACCCAGCGTTCCCCCAGGTCTCCCGATAAAAATGGTGCCTCACTCGGGTGGGAGGCCCAAGTACCCGCGACAGGCAAGGGCCCACAACGTATTGAGGCGACCTCAAAATGGCCTATCACAAAACGACCTGGTTTTGCAAGGGGGTCCCATGACGTTTTGGCCCGGGGCTCGGCGGCCACCTAGGAAACCTACCAAACCCACACATTTCTGAAAAGTAGACACACAGGGGATTCCAGGGAGGTATGGCTTGCATGGATCCCCCAACGTTTTCTTACCCAGAATCCCCTGCAAACCTGACATTTTGCTGAAACAATCCCTTTTTTCACACATTTTTGTGTGTTAAAGTTGTGGCATCACGGGGCTGACACAAATTTCCTACCACCCAGTGTTCCCCCAGGTCTCCCGATAAAAATGGTGCCTCACTCGGGTGGGAGGCCCAAGTACCCGCGACAGGCAAGGGCCCACAACGTATTGAGGCGACCTCAAAATGGCCTATCACAAAACAACCTGGTTTTGCAAGGGGGTCTTATGATGTTTTGGCCCGGGCTCGGCGGCCACCTAGGAAACCTACCAAACCCACACATTTCTGAAAAGTAGACGCCGGGGATTCCAGGGAGGTATGGCTTGCGTGGATGCCCCAACGTTTTCTTACCCAGAATCCCTGCAAACCTGACATTTGGTGAAAAAATCCCTTTTTTCACACATTTTTGTGTGGTAAAGTTGTGGCATCACGGGGCTGGCACAAATTTCCTACCACCCAGCGTTCCCCCAGGTCTCCCGATAAAAATGGTGCCTCACTTGGGTGGGAGGCCCAAGTACCTGCGACAGGCAAGGGCCCACAACGTATTGAGGCGACATCAAAATTGCCTATCACAAAATGTTTTGGGCCCTTGCCTGTCGCGGGTACTTGGGCCTCCCACCCGAGTGAGGCACCATTTTTATCGGGAGACCTGGGGAACGCTGGGTGGTAGGAAATTTGTGTCAGCCCTGTGACGCCACAACTTTACCACACAAAAATTTGTGAAAAAGTGATTTTTTCAGCAAAATATCAGGTTTGCAGGGGATTCTGGGTAGAAAACGTTGGGGATCCACGCAAGCCATACCTCCCTGAATCCCGGTGTCTACTTTTCAGAAATGTGTGGGTTTGGTAGGTTTCCTAGGTGGCCGCGAGCCGGGCCAAAACTTCATGGGACCCCCTTGCAAAACTAGGTCGTTTTGTGATAGGCCATTTTGAGGTCGCCTCAATACGTTGTGGGCCCTTGCCTGTCGCAGTACTTGGGCCTCCCACCCGAGTGAGGCACCATTTTATCGGGAGACCTGGGGAACGCTGGGTGGTAGGAAATTGTGTCAGCCCCGTGATGCCACAACTTACCACACAGAAATGTGTGAAAAAGTTATTTTTCAGCAAAATGTCAGGTTTGCAGGGATTCTGGGTAAGAAAACGTTGGGGATCCACGCAAGCCATACCTCCCTGGAATCCCGGGTGTCTACTTTTCAGAAATGTGTGGGTTTGGTAGGTTTCCTAGGTGGCCGCCGAGC
Organism: Calotriton arnoldi; assembly: GCA_963921515.1. Classification (NCBI taxonomy): domain Eukaryota; kingdom Metazoa; phylum Chordata; class Amphibia; order Caudata; family Salamandridae; genus Calotriton; species Calotriton arnoldi. The sequence goes on from CAWUFW010003956.1 coordinate 58,605, forward strand.
CCTGGGCCAAAATATAATGGGACCCCTTGCAAAACCAGGTCGTTTAGTGATAGGCCATTTGAGGTCGCCTCAATACGTTGTGGGCCCTTGCCTGTCGCGGGTACTTGGGCCTCCCACCCGAGTGAGGCACCATTTTATCGGGAGACCTGGGAGAACGCTGGGTGGTAGGAAATTTGTGTCAGCCCCGTGATGCCACAACTTTACCACACAAAATGTGTGAAAAAGTGATTTTTTCAGCAAAATATCAGGTTTGCAGGGTATTCTGGGTAAGAAAACGTTGGGGGATCCACGCAAGCCATACCTCCCTGGAATCCCCGGTGTCTACTTTTCAGAAATGTGGGTTTGGTAGGTTTCCTAGGTGGACGCCGAGCCCGGGCCAAAACATCATGGGACCCCCTTGCAAAACCAGGTCGTTTTGTGATAGGCCATTTTGAGGTCGCCTCAATACGTTGTGGGCCCTTGCCTGTCGCGGTACTTGGGCCTCCCACCCGAGTGAGGCACCATTTTATCGGGAGACCTGGGGAACGCTGGGTGGTAGTAATTTGTGTCAGCCCCATGATTCCACAACTTTACCACACAAAATGTGCGAAAAAAGTGATTTTTTCAGCAAAATATCAGGTTTGCAGGGGATTCTGGGTAAGAAAACGTTGGGGGATCCACGCAAGCCATACCTCCCTGGAATTCCCGAGTGTCTACTTTTCAGAAATGTGTGGGTTTGGTAGGTTTCCTAAGATGGCCGCCGAGCCCAGGACCAAAACCTCACTGGTGTGGGTGGTTCAAGTACCCCCAACAGGCAAGGGCCCAAAACGTATTGAGGAGACATCAAAATGATCTATCACAAAACAAGCTGGTTTTGCAAGGGAGTCACCTGGGTTTTGACCCCGGGCTCGGCGGCCATCTTGGGAAACCTACCAAACCCACACATTTCTGAAAACTAGACACCCGGGGAGTCCAGCGAGGTATGGCTTGCGTGGATCCCCCAACGTTTTCCTACCCAGAATGCCCTGCAAACCTCAAATTTAGCTGAAAAAATCACTTTTTCTCAAATTTCTGTGTGGGAAAGTTCTGGAATCTACGTGGATCCACAAATTTCCTACCACATAGTGTTCCCCCATGTCTCCCGATAAAAATGATACCTCACTCGCGTGGGTGGGTCAAGTACCCGCGAAAGGAAAGGGCCCAAAACCTATTGAGGCGACATCAAAATTACCTATCACAAAACAACCTGGTTTTGCAAGGGGGGTCCCATGAGTTTTTGGCCCTGGGCTCGGTGGCCATCTAGGGAAACCTACCAAACCCACACATTTCTGAAAACTAGACACCTGGGGAGTCCAGCGAGGTATGGCTTGCGTGGGTTCCCTAACTTTTCCCTACCCAGAATCCCCTGCAAACCTCAAATTTAGCTGAAAAAATCACTTTTTCTCAACTTTCTGTGTGGGAAAGTTCTGGAATCTACGTGGATCCACAAATTTCCTCCCACCCAGCGTTCCCCCAGGTCTCCTGATAAAAATGATACCTCACTCGCGTGGGTGGGTCAAGTACCCGCGACAGAAAAGGGACCAAAACCTATTGAGGCGACATCAAAATTACCTATCACAAAACAACCTGGTTTTGCAAGAGGGGTCACCTGGGTTTTGTCCCCGGGCTCGGCGGCCATCTTGGGAAACTACCAAACCCAAAAATTTCTAAAGCTAGACACCCGGGGAGTCCAGCGAGGTATGGCTTGCGTGGGTCCCACAACGTTTTCCTACCCAGAATCCCTGCAAACCTCAAATTTAGCTGAAAAAATCACTTTTTCCATACATTTTTGCATGGGATCACCGTGCCGGCACAAATGTCCTACCACCCAGCGTTCCCCTTGTTCTCCCGAGTAAAATGATACCTCACTTGTGTGGGTGGGCCAAAGGCCTGTGACTGGGAAGAGCCCAAAACATAGGGATTTAGGGTATAGCACCGAGAATTCTAAGCGCTATATTTTTTTAAAAATACGTTTTTAGCCAGTTCTGCTTTGGACACCCACACAAGTGAGGTATCATTTTACTCGGGGAACAAGGGCAACGCTGGGTGGTAGGACATTTGTGCCAGCACGGTGATTCCACGCAGAAATATGTGGAAAATATGGTTTTTCAGCTAAATTTGAGGGTTGCAGGGGATTCTGGGTAGGGAAACGTTGGGGGATCCACGCAAGCCATACCTCATTGGACTCCCCAGGGTGTCTAGTTTTCAGAAACGTGTGGGATTGGTAGGTTTCCCTAGATGGCGGCGAGCCCGGGGCCAAAACCAGGTGCCCCCCTCCAAAACCAGGTAGTTTTGTTATAGGTAGTTTTGAAGTCTCCACAATACGATTTGGGCCATATCCTGTTTCAGCCACTATGCCTACCCACACAAGTGAGGTACCATTTTTATCGGGAGCCCTGAGGGAACGCAGGGTGGTAGGAAATTTGTGGATCCACGCAGATTCCAGAACTTTCCCACACAGAAATTTGAGTAAAAAGTGATTTTTTTCTGCTAAATTTGAGGTTTGCAGGGCATTCTGGGTAGGATAACGTTTGGGGACCCATGCAAGCCATACCTCGCTGGACTCCCCAGGTGTCTAGTTTTCAGAAATGTGTGGGTTTGGTAGGTTCCCAAGATGGCCGCTGAGCCCGGGGCCAAAACCCAGGTGACCCCCTTGCAAAACCAGGTTGTTTTGTGATAGGTAATTTTGATGTCTCCTCAATACGTTCTGGGCCCTTGCCTGTCGCGCGTACTTGACCCACCCACGCGAGTGAGGTATCATTTTTATCGGGAGACCTGGGGAAAAGCTGGGTGGTAGGAAATTTGTGGATCCACGTAGATTCCAGAACTTTCCCACACAGAAATTGGAGAAAAACGTGATTTTTTCAGCTAAATTTGAGGTTTGCAGGGTATTCTGGGTAAGAAAATTTTGGAGGACCCACGCAAGCCATACCTCGCTAGACTCCTCCGGGTGTCTAGTTTTCAGAAATGTGTGGGTTGGGTAGGTTTCCCTAGATGGCCGTTGAGCCCGGGGCCAAAAACTCATGGGACCCCCCCTTGCAAAACCAGGTTGGTTTGTGATAGGTAATTTTGATGTCGCCTCAATAGGTTTTGGGCCCTTGCCTGTCGCTGGTACTTGACCCATCCACACAAGTGAGGTACCATTTTCACGGAAGACTTTGGGGGACGCGGGGTGGGTGGAATTTTGTACATCCACGCAGATTCCATAACTTTCCACCACAGAAATGTGAGGAAAATGTGTTTTTTGGACATATTTTTAGGTTTGCAAGGGATTCTGGGTAACAGATCCTGGTGAGAGCCAGTCAAGTCACCCCATCCTGGATTCCCTGGGTGTCTAGTTTTCAAAAATGTATAGGTTTGCTAGGTTTCCCTAGGTGCTGGCAGTGTTAGGGTTCAAAATCTACAGCTAGGCACTTTGCAAAAAGGGTCCGTTTTCACTGTGAAAATGTGGTGTGTCCACGTTGCATTTGGACCGTTTCCTGTCGCGGGCACTAGGCCTACCCACACATGTGAGGTGCCATTTTTCTCGGAAGACTTTGGGGAACGCGGGATGGGTGGAAATTTGTGGATCCACGCAGATTCCAGAACTTTCCACCACAGAAATGTGAGGAAAATGTGTTTTTTTGGACAAATTTTTAGGTTTGCAAGGGATTCTGGGTAACAGAACCTGGTGAGAGCCAGTCAAGTCAGCCCATCCTGGATTCCCCTGGGTGTCTAGTTTAAAAAAATGTATAGGTTTGCTAGGTTTCCCTGGGTGCCGGCAGAGCTAGGAACCAAATTCAACAGGTAGGCACATTCCGAAAAAAAGTCAGTGCCTAGTGGGCTTTCTGCCGCCCTGGGGAGGGGGAAATCAGCGGCTATTGCCCCGATATGCCCCCGAGGGGGGCAGAAAGACTGTGGCTATTCTTTTGGGGGGTCGGGGGCATTGGGATGCCTTTTCTGGTCAGCCCCCACCCCTGCATATAAAAAAGCCAGCATGATCGCTGGCACATAGTGGGCTTTCTGCCCCCCCGAAAGGCAGATCAGGGGCTACTGCCCCCATCTGCCTCCTGGGAGGGGCAGAAAGACAGTGACATCTTTTTTGGGGTGGGTGGGGGCATTGGCATGTCCATTCTTGGCAGCCCCCACCCCGAACTTTGTAAAAAAAAATCCCTGGTGGCTAGTGGGCTTTCTGCCCCCGGGGGGCAGATAAGGTGCTATTGCCCCATCTGCCTCCCAGGGGGGGCAGAAAGACTGTAGCATTTTTTTTGGGGTGGGGGCATTGACATGCCCATTCTGGGCAGCCCCCACCCCTACCTATATAAAAAAAAAAATCCTGGCGCTTAGTGGGCTTTCTGCCTCCTCCCCGGGGGGAGCAGATCAGGGGCTATTGCCCCCATCTGCCTCCTGGGGGGGCAGAAAGCCTTTTTTTTTCTTTGGGGGGTAGGGTGGGGGCATTTGCATGCCCATTCTGGGCAGCCCCACCCCGGGCCTATAAAAAAATAATCCCTGGCATCTAGGGTGTTTCTGAACCCCCGGGTGGGGGCAGATTGGTGGCCACTGCCACCATCTGCCCCCGAGGGGCAGAAACACTGGATTTCGTGGGGGAGGGGTGGGGGCATTGGCATGCCCATCTTGGGCAACCCCACCCCTAAATGTATCGAGGGGAAAAAAACCCTGGTGTCTAGTGGGCTTTCTGCCCCCGGGGGGCAGAAAGACTGTACCTTTGCGTCGGGGGTGGGGGCATTGGCATGCCCATATTGGGCAGCCCCTACCCCAAATTATAACTAAAAAAAAATCCCTGGTATCTAGTGGGCTTTCTGCCCCCCCGGGGGGGGCAGATTGGGGGCTACTGCCCCCATCTGCCCCCCAGGAGGGGCAGAAAGACTGTACCTTTGCGGCGGGGTGGGGTGGGGTGGGGGTATTGGCATGCCCATATTGGGCAGCCCCCACCCCTAACTATCATTTTTTTAAAAATCCCCGGTATGGTATCTAGTGGGCTTTCTGCCCCCCCCGGGGGGGCAGATTGGGGGCTACTGCCCCATCTTCCCCCCAGGGGGGGCAGAAAGACTAATTTTGTGGCCGGGGGGGGCATCGGCATGCCCGTTTTGGGCAGCCCCCACCCCTAATAAACCTCCCATTTAATTCCCTGGTGTCTAGTGGGCTTTCTACCCCCGAGGGGCAGATTGGGGGCTACTGCCCCCATCTACCCCCAGGGGGACAGAAAGACTAATCATGCCAAATATTTTATGGGGGAGCAAAGGCCCTTGCCCAAGGGGCCGCTCCCCCTCCCTGGTGCCTAGTGGGTGGATCCCTGCTTGGGGATCACCCTCCTGGGGCGATCTCCAAGCAGGAATCCACTAGGGAGGGGTACCATTGGAAAGGAGAGATTCTCCCCTTTCCAACGATACCTCTCCTGAGTTTCTACGTGCTCAGGGGCTGAGATAGCCCCTGAGCACGTAGAAACTGAAACTGAAATGAGCCTCTTGGCTCATTTCAGTTTCAGTTTCACTGAAATGACATCAGCGCGACGTGCGCGCCGATCGTCATTTCAGGTAAACCAGGGGGCCTCGGGAGCTGGGAAGCTCTTCCCCAGCTCCCGAGGCTTTAGGGGAAAGGGAATCCCTCTGGTGCCCGCACCAGAGGGATTTCCTGTGCTGGGTCCCATGACGAGCTGGACTCGTCATGAGCACACGAGCACTGTGTGCCATGACGAGTCCAGCTCGTCATGAGCATCGAAGGGGTTAAAATAGAGTACATACCAGGTGGGAAGAACGTAAGAGCAGACTACTTATCTCGTTCTCCCATTTCTGTTGATGCAAACTCAGATGATTGTGATGAGGATTGTGATGAATGTTTGATTGCAGCCGTGGATGTATGTCAAGGACAGGCGCTCAGTGAAGAAGAATGGAAGTTAAGTATGGAAGACGATGGTGATTTGGATATAGTTAAAAAATTTGTGATTGAAGGATGGCCGAGGGAACGTATGTTGCCTGGGAATTTGCAAGTGTATAGTAAAATCGCAGATGAACTACATGTACAAAAGAATGGGTTTTTGATGAGAGGAGACAGATTTGTTCCTCCTTTCGGCCTGAGGCAAAGAATTATTGATATTGGACATGAGGGTCACTTAGGGCAAACTTTGACAAAGAGGAAAATTAGAGAGGATTACTGGTGGCCAGCAATGGACACTGACATAATTAACAAAGTTGAAAGGTGTGTCATTTGTGCCAACAGTGACAAGAGTATCAAACTCACCACTCTTCCTTTACAACCCAGTATTTTGCCAGAAGGTCCATGGTTCAAAATTGCGATTGATTTTATTGGTCCGTTCAATATGTTACCACGCAAGTACAAGTTTGCCTTAGTCATTGTTGACTACTACAGCAAGTGGTGGGAAGTAGATTTCATGGAGGAACCCAACACCGCTTTTGTTTTAAAGTCCCTCAAAAAGATTTTCCTTAGGGAAGGCTTTCCAAAGGAAATGGTGTCGGACAATGGGGTCCAGTTTATTTCTAGAGAGATGCAAGAGTTTCTAAAAAAAAAACGTTATTGTACATAAACGCATTGCTCTGTACCATCCACAAGCCAATGGTTTGGTGGAAAAAATGAATCGCACGTTGGTAGACTGTATTCAGTGGTCTTTTCAAAATGCTGTTCCAGTCCTCGAAGCTGTTGAGAGCATGTTATGGTCCCATCGCATTACTCCCAATGCGGTGACTGGTAAAAGTCCATTTGAATTAATGAGGGGGCGTACCCCCACGTCCAAGCTGTGTCCCGCGTGGTTAAGGTCATACCAATCCAAAAAAGAGAAAAGTAGTTCTGTTGATGAGATCTTACGCCCCAAAGTAGAGTTGTACCAGAGCAAGATGAAAGAGTATTATGACAACAGACATAGAGTTGGGGAAACTCACACATGCATTGAAGTGGGGGATTGGGTTCGGATCAAGATTCCCACTCACGTTGTGAAAGGTAATTCCAAATTCAAAGATCCTGTACAGGTAGATGCTGTGTCTAAGAATGCTGTTAGAGTCAATGGGCGTGAATGGTGGAATAAAAATAGAGTGCATAAAGTTATGGCTGTGTGCAAGAAGGAGTGTGTGCCTCTTGACCAAAGCAAAACTTCTGACAGAAATGAAACTACTAAGCTTCCAAGGAATCAACTCAAGGAATTTGATATGTCTGATGACAACATGCAAAGTAATGACGACAAATATATTTTTCCTGTAGGGTTACGCAGAAGCGAGAGGATTGTTTCTAAGCCCATTAGATATCGTGATGTATAAAACTTTTCTTTCTGTTTTCTTTGTGATGTAATTTTGCATATTATATTCTTATTTGCTTACATGTTTTGTTTTCTCAATTTGCAAATTGAGCATGTTTGCTTTATCAATATGTTTGTGAAAGGAGGGAAATGTGTTGTGATGTGCTGCATTCCACATTCCAATCTACGCAACCTTGGAATGTGGAATGCACAGAGATAAGGTTCGTGCAGTGCTCTGGGTGACCGTTACTGTCGGGAAGCTGATGAGGGTTGATCAATAAAACCTTTTCCCTCTACATCTACTGCTGTTCTGGCGTTCTTAACTCCGACAGAAATGCATGTTCTTTGAACATTCTCTCTCACAGTTGTTGCTTCCAAATGATAATGATTTATTTCTACATAGTTGATGCTACCCGAGTGTGGAATTCTACACGCTTTGCCTACGCCTATGCGTTTCCTCAAGATAAGGTCTTGCTCGACATGTTGGCAACAAGCTGTCTTGGATCGTGTCTGTCTCCGTGGGCAATGTGGTGACTGACCTTTTTCCTGACAAAGTAAGAAAGTTTGTGCTGTTTATTTTATGCCTACGTTTGTGTTTTTATCCACTGGAGCGGGACATTGCTGGTCAGACAGATTTTGTCAATGTTTGTTTCCCTCTTCTTGGACCTGGTTTCGGTTGGGACGTTCAACCCCTTCTTTGTCATTGGTAATTCAAGCCTTGAAACGGTTTCAGCGCGTGCATTATTACCTTAGTTCCTTGTCGCGTGAAGCCTTCAGCGTCATCGTAGTTGCTAGGCAGCTTCTCTAGCTGCTCTAGAACGCTTTCCAACATGTACGAGCCGGGAGCCACCCAGCACAACGCACATTACGTGCCGCCATGTTTTAAAAAAAAAAAATCGACATCGGGTGAAAAGCTACGGAGCACTTTCTATTTGTATGCACCAGAGGTTTACTTACGTCTTTGCCGCATACTGTTTGGTAATTGGAAAAAAAGAGTGGACAGTGGTTGCCACCGAGATGGTCCTATGGCAGCATCTGGAACGAGATTGGCGCAAAACATGCTTTCATCCAAGTTTTTTCCGTATGTCGCTTAAAGAATCTCACAAGGCTGAAACGTGTGTCTGTTTTCTTTGACACGCACACCTCATTCGGCAAGAGGCAAGTTTGTCTGCTAATAAACACTGGCGTGTGACACAGGATTACGGTGGCTGGCACGCACACCCTAAACTTTGACAGTCAGCATTCATTTATTGACATTCCGTTTAGAAGCCAATGGTGTGCCAGGCTGTGATCACAGAATTGTATCTTTAGTTGGGTTTTTTCCACCATATCACAAAGGAATTGTTTTGCTCCACACTTATCCTCCATGGGATTGTTTGGTGGGATTAGTTGGCATCTTACTTTTCTGGACATTGAGTACACTCCTTCTTCATCTTGGAATGGGTTAATTTTTCATTTCCCATGTACATATATTACACTCTACTTTTCCCTTACATTAGGGACGGGAATGGATTCCAGCCCCATTCTCTTACAGTACATTTGCCTACATGGGCTAATTACGGTTTCAACCCTCTATCAGGGCATTGCTGTTTGGGTTATTGTCCCAGTTGCAGTAATCTTCCCACCCTTATGTCTTAGGGTAGGTTATGGGTTTTAGTCCCATTTGCTTTAGCTTTCCTCCCCTTTGCCTGGGGGTAGGTTATGGGTTTGAGTCCCATTAACAGTTTCTTCCCTTCCTCTATTCACGGGGTAGGTCATGGGTGTCAGTCCCATTTACATTAGCTAATCACCCCTATGTTGAGGGTAGGTCATGGGTTTTAGTCCCATCTTCTCGTATCACTTTTTACATTTTTACCCCTACACAGGGTGTGTCCTTTAGGGTTTCAGTCCCATCTCTGCTAGTGATCATCCTCACGAGGGTTGTCCCCATGGGTGTCATTCCCATTTACAGTATTCACCCTACTAACCTTTACATTATCAATCTCCTGGTAGGGTACTGTTTATTCCGAGTCTACACTTAGACTTTGCTGTAATTTTCTAGCAACCTTATGCTTATATTATATTACATTGTCAATTTGAAAACCCAACGTTATGCTTACATTATATTATATTTTCAATTTGAAAATGGGGAGGATGAGTGATACTTTCTGTATTTTCTTCTCATCTTCTCTGTTTTCTCGCCTGTTCAGTTCTCCACGTGTTGTCTTATATTCGTTTCATCCTTGGAATCTGGACTATATTTGGTTGTTAGTCTTCCTTTGTCCCCAGTCTTTCCCTCATTGTAGTATTATGCTCTTTCTTCCCTGTTTAGGAGGTGATCCTTCCTTCTCTTCTCTGTGTGTCTGGGTGTAAGCCTGGTGTTTAGTTTGTGTCTTGCTATGTCTTTCCTTCTTGCATGCCTGTCTGGCCAGTGGGTGTGTTTGGGGATAGTCTATGGTGCTTTTTCGTCGATCCTTTATCACGTTGTTCCCTTTGCCTTACACTTGTACCCCATTCTGTTTAAAGTTATAGAAGGAGAGGATGGGTTATTCATTCTGTGTATATTTTTTCTTCTGCTTCCTCTCCATTTTCTTCCACCCGTCTTTCTGCTCTCTCCTCTCAGTTCACTTCCTTGCATATTTTCAGCTGCATTTGTTTTCCTCTCTTTTATTCCTTTTCTTGGTTCACATTGTTTTACCTTCTTCCAGGTAACCACTTTTATACTTCTGTTATATAAGAAAGGGGGATATGTAGTATCCTGTTCTTGTGAATGTCCTGCCATTATCTCTCCCCCTGCTCAGCCAGTGTGAATGTGCTGTGTGCTGCATGGAATGTTGGAGTGATGATGCGTATTGGAATGTTGGGTGCCTGTGCGGTGAAGTGTGACCGTTAGAGAATGGGCTGAGCAGCAGGCAGGCTGCTCCTGGTGGGGCTGCTACACTAGAACTCTTCTACATGTAACTTACTTCAATAAATCAACTTAAACAACATCCTACCTTCGTGGACCTCATTACTACAGTAGTCCTGACCTCCAGCAGGTTTCAGGTGGCTACCATTTTCCCCTGGACTCTAGGTCATCGAAATAACTCAAGGCTGTGCTTGCCACTGCCAAGGCTTGTTGGTGACTACACTAGCTACCACTAACTTTGTTCGAGGCTGTGCCTCGAGGAAACTCCGCAGCACCTTCAACCTATCACATCAGTGGCCCCATTGTCAAGCTTTTGCACCAGCACAGTCTATGCAGTAAAACCTGCTCCTCCACTTGGCTCCTGCTTCAGCACCAGGGGCAGCCAGGACAACTCTGCACCCATGCCCTATGAGCCAACCAAAAATCAACTGACTGTCGTGACCTGGTCCTGGGACCCGCATCACCTTAACCCCCAGTGAGTTACACGCAACTCGATCTGCAAGTGACCTATTGTCACTAGTGCTTTTTCCCATTGATCACAACGTTACATTTTTGCAGTAGTGAATTGCATTGATTTATTTTTCCTTCTAAAATCAATAACTCCGGTTATACTCATCCGATTGTCTTTGTTTTGGTGTCTAAATTTATATAGAAATCTCCTTTATTTTTATAAATTGGTGTCAGACTTTTTTTGAGTCGTGTAAATTAGTTATCGTCCATGTTGGTACTCTGAAATGCTTAACACATGTTCCTATAGCAAAGCCTGACTGCTCTGTGCCACACTACCAGGACTGAGTTAGGAATTTATTAGTGTGAATCCAAAGGACCTATTTTGGGGTATTGTGAGAGTATTGCATAGTGAAGTCTAACCAGCCTCACTGCATAATACTCCACTTCCCTACAACCGGGCTTTTCAATTAACCACTAAACGTTGGTCTGCTTTGTATAAATACATAGATATGGAAATCCATCTGTCTACTAGTTACTATTCTCAGTCTGACGGACAGAAAGAATAAATCAATGTATTGAGCGATGTCTGAGTTATCAAGCCTTACCATAAGAAGAGAATTGTAGTAAGCCATTGCGGTTAGCAGAATTAACATATAAGAAGACAGAACATGCAGCAACATGGGATGTCAGCCATCCACCCTTTTTAGGTCTTGCCTGAGCCAGCGCGCATGCGCTGCTCTGCGAGACATTTAGTAAGCGGGTTTTGAAAGTGCTCCCATAGGCTTTTGCCGGCCACCAGCTTGCGGTTACGCGCACAAGCGCGCGCGCCTCGCTCCGCCTCTCCAATCAGTGCTGCGCGCGCATCCCTCACGTGCTTAGCACAGAGCACGTCATCGCGATCACTTTCGCTTTCACCACGATCGCGATCACTTTCGCGACTTTTTGTTGCTTGTTTTTTTAGCTGTGTGGCTTCTTCTGACCAGCGCTCCTCACCTCCCCCTCCCCATGAGCCATAACAAGAGGAAAGACAGATGCGATCGCAATCACTTTCACTTTCACGGCCAATGCTTGTTTCTTCTACTCTCTTCATCGTTACTTCCGCTTCTGCCTTAACCCTCTTCACTTGTTCCAATCTTCACTCTCCCAACCTCTTTTCTCCCTTTTACAACCTCTTTCGTTCTCCCCTTCGTTCCCCGGGCCCCCTCCCATTCTTCCTTGAGGCTCCCAGGAAGATTTCTCCTGCCTATGCTAATTAAATGCAAATCGCTTGGGCCAGTGTCCGCGAGCGCCTGAACGCTTTGTGCGCGTCCCCCTATTTATCTTTAGAAAGCTGTGGGGAGAACATGGCCGGGAGAACATGGCCTTCAGAAACCGTTATGTTTCGGATTAGAAAGCCCCAAGTCGTTGGCAAATATTTTTACCGCCTGGGCGGCAAACCTGCCGCTACCACAGAAGCCCGAGGATGCACCAGCATACTCCGACTTTCACCATTTGCACATGACGCGCGGAACGAAAGTAAGCACTTTAATACAACTAGAAAATTCAAAACGCATTAAAACGGCATCGGCATGAACTGGTGTTTTGAGCATGCTATTAAAGAATGTGCAGTGGAATACTTAGTCGATTCATTCATTGCATCCTGGAAGGTGGTGAACCATTTTAACACTGTCTGCTCCTATTTCTCAGGGAATGCTGAAAGCTGATAGATATTAAAGCTGTTGGAATACCTCTTGCTGCTTTTCCGCGGGGGAGAACGAGATAGCTCCATCTCCATTTCCTTTTGTTCTTCCTGGTTCTTGGTGTGCTCTGATTCTCTCCCACTGTTTGCAGACAGACACCTTTTGGTGTTCTCCAATATATTGCCTTTACCTGCATCTCTTGTTGCGATAGAGTCTGGCTCTCTGGTGTGTGCCTGCATGCGTCCTCCCTTTACCATCGATTCCATGTTGAGACACTCAGCATGTGTCCGTGTATACTACCTTTAATCACCTCGGTACCATCAAAAACATTCTCACTTGAGCATTGATGTCTGCATGTTCGGGGTTGAGTGTTTAGAAAAGATTACAAAGGCAATACTTGGGCACTTCCCTGAGCCGTGCTTTCTTCTCTTAATTATCATTACAAAGTGTGGGAGCTCCCTCGAGACAGACAAAGCCAGGAATACGTTTCCTACCCCTGCTTCGCCAACTCACGGGACCCCCCGTTGTGGACCAAGTCCCCAGAGAATCTAGATCCAGTTATAACTTTGGCATGAATGTTTTTGTTCTGTAACTACCCCCAGCATTGTATCCATGTTTTAGTCTTAGTTTATGCTCTTTATTTACTTCTAAGACGCTACTGCATTTTAGTTCATTTTAGTAGCCCTAATGTGCACTGTATTTGGTTTTTGTGATGGTGCATTTTTTATTCCGTTAACAGCTCTCTGGTTCCTGCTCTTCACCCTTTTTTCCAGGTCTATTTTTTTTTTACTGTAAATTGCAATTTGTGCTCTTAATGTTTTTACTTAAAGGTTTTTTTCGTGTTTGTGGATTTGTGTTTGTGATTTTTGTGATCATATTTTGCTGTAATTTACATAATTTGGCCTGACACCACTAATCATTAAACATGCAGCTGGGGTTTTAACACTGCTACTCCTACAGAAACCGTCAACACATCAAATTAACACTCTCATGTCCATGTTTTTTAAACCTTTTAGCGTGAGGCGCGCGCGCTTGTTTCTTTCATGTCTTCAGACCTCGCGACCCTCAGCTAACACCAAGCCCTATATAAAACTATACTATATAAAACTTCTTTTCAACAGCACAACTCTAAAAGAGCGCTAAGTAAAGCGCTTTAGCTTTGTCAGGGGTTTAAAGCGCTATACAAATTCTGCTACAACATACAATACAATGGAGATTACAACATCAATTAAAGCCTGCACACAATACTTCTCAGCTGTCTCCCTCCTCCACCCCGCACGCCTTTCCCTACCCTCCTCCACTCACTTCCCCGGATAGTTGGCTTAAACATTTCTACTCCACTCCGCTCCTTCAAGCGCTTCTCCGTTTACACTACAAACAGAGCGCCCTCTTGGGCCGGCAGACACACCCTGCTCCTTATCAGCCCGCACCGTGCCCAGCCCCGATTCTTGGCCTCAGAGGGCACCTGGGTGTAACGCTGAACGGGTGAATGGTCGCCAGGTTTGGAGGGCGGACCCAAAACAACAGTTTCACGAGCAGCTGATGTGTGCACTTGTGATACCCAGAGGGAGTTTACAGGGGAGTGTGAGAAAGTGCTTGGTTTTATAAATAAATAATGTATGTAATAAACAAGCCCTGGCCATGCCAATGGGCCTGGCTCATAAGTGAAATGCCTTTCCAGTCACTTGGACTTTAGGCGCTCAGTATTTTAGCATGCATGCACTGTATCATTCATCCTTGCACTTGTACATCCGTCTACCGCCTCACTGACTTCTTTGCAATAATCCACTCACATATCCACAATAAAAAGCACAGTCTCGGCATCGGCTAAACAACCTGTGATTCTGGGCAAATCACTTAATCTCCCTGTGCCTACCAAAAATGAATGTATCCTTCTGTAACCTAACTGGTGCTCATGTAAAGTGCTCCAATACCCTTGACTCGAGTTAGCGCTATATAAATCTGCTAAAAATAAAAAAATAAAAATGCAGCATGGGGTAAGCCCGTTTTCACCAAAACATGGATCTATTTGTAAAATGTATCTTATTCAAGGGAGTCAGTAAACAAACAATCTTCCCATCTGCCCAACCGAGGCGGTAATACAAATACCCAACCATTGGATTTCATACAATCTTATATTGTCTCAAAGTAGTTAATTTCACTTGAGAAAAACCTAACATGAAAAAGGTGCTCCGTGCGCCATGTGCAAAGGTGCTCGTGCAATAAAGTGCGCGTGAAATATAAATGCAAACAGTGACCAGCTTCTGATGACATATCTTGAGTCTGTTCGCTGAATGCTTCAGTTACATGCACAGTCTTTCAATGCTGGCCCATGCATATGGTACAGACAATTAAGACTGTCACAGTTTTGCCCCAATAAAATAGTGTGACAATTATTTATCAACAAGCATTGGCATAGCCAATAGGTCTCGCCTTTAGGACCTTATAAGTGTTTAGTTATCCAGCACAATATCCTTGGTGCAACAACATCAAGTGTTGCATGGCTGAACACTTATAAGGTCCCAAAAGCGAGACCTATTGGCTATGCCAATGCTTGTTTTGTATGGTTGGACATCTTTCCAGAATTCTGCTGTTAGATTTGCCTTTGTCTACTTCAGTTCCTTTAACAGCAAAACATTTAACTGAGCTAAAGAAAATTAAAACGTTAGCACAGGAAGCATTAAAAAAGCCAGCCTAAGCTATATGCTGATTGAAAAACAACCCCATCACCTAAATATATGGTAGGTGTTTGGGCAGGACTGTCCCCTGCATGGTAAGCTGACGTGCAACCCTACGCTAATTAACTTGACTACATATGAAACTGGGATTCTGATTCTCTTTTGACCCCAATAAATATGAAATCCTGAGTGCACGCTGACTCATAGGCCAGAAATTGACCACAATACCCAGGTCCTGGTTCTGCAGGCAGGAGGGGTGCCAAAAGCATATTCGCTTATGGACATTTTCATTTGGGACATGCTCTGAGTTGTTGTGGTAGCATAGCATTTTGTAATCTATAGTACTGGACATACCTTTTTACCTGATCCAAGGTGAGAGTGCGATGCCTTTTGGCATGCTTGTTTAAAATTCCCCTTATGCGTCATGCCCATAACCTGCGCTGACATACCTGCATTAAAAGTAGCCTAATATGATAGATGGTTTTATAAAAGTTCATTATATGCAAAAAAATGGTTTATATTGGGGATATTTAATAGTTCTTGACTGCCATAGATCGGCATAAAAGTATTCAATAACAGTCACTTAGAAAACAGCCAACAAGTATTTCTAACTTGACTAGCAAATTTTGGTTGTACTTTTTTAAAATTGTTGCAAACCACTTAAAAGAACTGCCTAATCAAAGCATAATGGCTGACCTACAGGTCACAGAACTCTGTAAAGCTGCTTCATTTCACCACTGTGAGCCTGCACAGGTGCTTAAATATAAAGCTTCTGTTGGTCTGTGTAGTTACCCCTGCAAAATTTATAGAATACCTTCCCAGTAGTGATTATAATTGTAATTGCATTTATATAACGCTTACGACCCCTGACGAGGCGTCAAATCACTTTTCGGCGAGTAGAACGCTATTCCGGAACCCAAAAAGGATTAGTGGTGAACTAGTATGAAATTAATTTGAGCGGTGGACATGTGAATGTTATTTGGATTGAAAAAGGATAATGGAGGGATAGACGAAGGAAGGGTTTGTATTTGTATAGCGCTTGCTATCCCTGATGAGGTGTTGAAGTGCTTTTCAGCGGGTAGCACGCTACTCCGGAACCCAAACAGGATTAGTGGGGAATTAGTATAGGGAAATATTAAATTAATTTGAGCAGTGAACATGTGAGTTTGATTGAAAAGGAGAGTAGAGGGATAGAAGAGGGAAGGGTCTAGAAAGTGTTTTTTTGGAGTTTATAGCAGTAGGAGGAGGTTTGGAATGCGTAAAGGGGAGGTGGAGGGGGGAAGAGTCAGAGGGAAGGGTAAAGAAAGGTTTGTTTGGGAGATCTGAATAATAAAAGAGGTTTGAGATGATGCAAGGAGGGGTATAGGAGTGCAGAGTCTAGAAAGGGTTATTTTGGGAATCATAGCAGTAGAATGGGATTTGGGATGAGTCAGAGAGAGGAGGTAGTGGATATATTGAGAAAGGTACAGAATGAGAAATAGGGTAGTGCATTGGAGAGAGTAGTAGAATGAGGTTTGGGATGAGTCAGAGAGTGGAGGTAGAGGATATATTGAGAGAGGTATAGGATGAGATACAGGGTAGTGCTTTGGAGTTGCTGAATTAGAAGTAAAGTAATAAATACAAAGATACATAAGTACATGTAAGGTATATATGTATAAGGAAGGTAATATATGTAGATTTAAGTTGTATTTAATAAACTCAGACTTTCAAGTGTTGCTGTGCTTTAAGCTAATTTATTTGTTTTCATAATTTATAAAAATATATATATATTTGTAATTCAATAGTGAAGCAATTGTAGATAAATAGTTATCATAAAAATTTACTTATTTATACAGTGACCTATATACATGTTAAACATAGAATAATATAACCATAAGTATTATGTACACTTGTTAAGCAGATTTAATGAATATCTATATATTTATAAGCATAATTATTATACACGTTTATACAAAGGAAAACACATATCTAGGTACACATATATAGTCCAAATAAATGCTTATATACACAGGGATATGCTATATATTTATGTTTGAGTATGGTGGTTATGTGGGGAAGAGTCAACTCTTGAGTAGTATTCTGAAGATAATGTAGTTATCCGTGGATCTTATGTTTGGGGGTAAAGAGTTCCATAGTTTTGCTGCTTGAACAGAGAAGGATGCGCCACCTATGATTTTCTTCTTGTATGGTGGGATTTTGAGGCGAGGTACCAATCTAAAGCGGAGGTTCCTTTGTTGAATGTATTTAGTGATTTTATTCCTGATGAAGATCGGCCCTGTTCCATGTATTGCTTTGTGGGTGTTACAAAGCAGCCTGAACGTGGATCTTCTGGGAACCGGTAACTAGTCTAGGGCCTTCATGGAAGTGGAGATGTGGGCTTGTGGCTTTATATGTAAGAGTAGTCTGGCAGCAGTGTTCTGAATCCGTTGTAGTCTTTTCATAGTTGTTAAAGATGATCCGTGGTAGCGGCTATTGGCGTAATTGAGTTTAGACAGCACAAGAGAGATAGTAGACTGGACTTTAGATGGAAATCCCAGGTAGTGGAAGATGCTTCGCAAAGTTTTTATAGTAATGAAGCTTGATCTTGCTAGTTTGTCCACTTGGGCATTCGTTGATGGCTTGGAGTCCATGGTAATTCAGAGGTTTCTTACTTCCTTAGATACTTCAGACGGTGTTCCCAGATCGTCAGGCCAGGCGGCAAGTGGGTCATATTTTTTCCAAATTCTACATGTGAGTAATTCCGTTTTGGAAGCATTCAATTTGAGATGGCTCCACGTCATCCACTGATCAAAGACTCTGGGGCAACTGTAAATTTGTACGTTTCCAATGTCTTTGGGGCTTTCCAGTGTAAGGAGTATTTGTGTGTCATCTGCAAAGTTATAGCAGGAGAGGTGAAATTCATTGATCAGTGCCAGTAAGGACTTCATATAGATGTTGAAAAGCATGGGTGAGATGATAGAGCCTTGAGGGACCCCTGTTTTTGTGAAGTACGGTTTGGATGAGAAAGGTGGGTATGGATGACATGAGTTCTGTTTTGAAGGTAGGATGTGATCCAGTCGAGAGCAGTCCCCTCCATGCCAGCTTCATAGAGTCTTTGTATTAGAGTGTCATGGTCAACCATGTCAAAGGCAGCTGAGAAGTGCAAGAGAAGAAGTGCAGCAACACCGTTCCGGTTAACTGTGTTCTTTAGGTCATCCCAGATGGCAATGGGACAGATTCTGTGCCTCTTTCTGGATGGAATCCTGTTTGGAAGTCTGAAAGTATGGAATTATCTTCAATGAATTCTGACGTCTGGGCGAATGCTGCTCTTTCTAACAGTTTGCCCAGGAAAGGTCCATTTGTAATTTATCTGTAGTTGTCGGGGTTAAGGAGGTCGAGGTTTGTTTTCTTTAGTAATGGGCTTATGTATGACATTTTTTGAAATATTACCATAGTTAAGGAATTGTTGATGATTCTTCTTACTGGTGTGGCAGCAGAGGTAGTTAGAAGAATTTTCTTGAAGGTTTGTGGTGGACATGGGTTAGAAGGGCTGCCAGCAGGCCTGCTTGCTTTGACCAAGTCCATAAATACATTGTGTGATATTTGTCGGAAGGAATGCAGAGGCTGAGTTAGCCTACTCTTGGAGGTTTTTTTGGAAAAGGGTTGGTGTTGGTGGATTTCTTTGCTTCAAATAGGAGTCCAATGTGTCTGCTTTGGTTGTGTAATGATTTGCCAGTTTGTCTGTGAATTCTTGAGTAATGGGATGAGCTCCTTCTAGGCAATTTGGTTTACGAAATTCAGTGAGAATTTTATGGAAATCTTTATTTGCACATTTAGCATTTTCAATTGTGTCTGAATAGTATTTTCTCTTAGATTTTTTGATTGCTGACTTGTATAATCTGTTAGGTATATATAGGTGAAGTGTGTCTTGATTGGTGTTTGTTTTGAGTTAGGTGCGTTGGAGCTTTCTAATTTGCTGTTTTATCTCTTTTAGCTCTGTATTTCTCCAAGGTGCCTGTTTTCTTTTGTTCCGTTGTGTTGTTCTTAGTAGTATTAGGATTTTAAAAGCTTCCTGTGGCCACTCATATAGTTTTTGGGGGGGTCCCAGCGCTAATAGCAACAAAAAGGCAACAGACGGCAGAAGAAAGCCAGTAATCACCAAAGGAGGGGGGTCATAGAAACCTATTAAAAAGCCAAGGGGCAGAACAAGAAGAGAAAAACTGCAGAAGGGGCCTATAGTGAAGGGAAGAGGTGGGTCTTAATAGACTTACGGAAAGCCAAATAGTTATCTATGCTCTGAATGTGTACAGGGAGTGAATTCCAGAGTTTATCTGCCAGTGAGCGAAAGGAACGCCCACCGGCGCGTACCCTCCTTACCCGAGGAACGACCGCCGGGTAGTGGCCCATTGAGCGAAGATGGCGGGCGGGGGTATACAGGGAGAGCAGGCTGGCAAGGATGCCAGGGGAGGAAGAGTTCAAGATCCTGAAGGCAATGCAGAGGGACTTAAACTCCACACGTCTAGCCACCGGCAGCCAATGTAGCCGGCTAACAGCACTAGAGGTGGAGTAGAATCTAGGCAAGCCAAGGAGAGTTCTGGCGGCTGCATTTTTAACTCTCTGCAGTCTCATAACCTCTGTCTTGTTCGCCCCCAGGTAAAGCGAGCTGGCATAGTCCAGTCTCGACAAAACGGACGCCTGGACAATCACCTGCCTAATAGATGGGTCAAAAAAAAACAACAGCGGTTTGAGCCCGCGTAGAATCCCAAAGCACGTAGCCGCCACCTTCTTGGTTTGGGTCTGAAAATTAAGAGCCGAATTGACCCACACACCTAGGTTTTTCACCACCTGTTTGGGGACGGGTGCAGGGCCCAAGGTGGCAGGCCACCAACGTTCACTCCACAGCTCAAGATCTTTCCCTACCAGCAAGACCTCAGACTTGCTGGCATTGAGCTGGAGGCAGTTGGCAGTCATCCAATCTGCGACCTCAGCAAGACCGCTCCGAAACTTCACAGCGTCATGCAGATCGTCATCGGAGAGAGCAACTACCAACTCTGTATCATCTGCATATGATACTATTGTCAGCCCCCTGCTCTTGGCCACTGCAGCTAACGGCTGAACATACCAGTGATGTGTGTGGGTTTGTGGACGATCTGATGTAGGTTCAAAGCGTCTAGGCCAGTGATGATTGCTTTTGGATGGGGCATATTGGGTTTGTCAAACCAAATGTTTAGGTCACCAAGAATGCATAGGTTGGAGTGTATTGTTATAAGGTTTTAAACTGTGTCTAGAAGTGTGTCTGGGATTGTTGCATTGCTAGGTGTAAAAAAGTAGGAAGTTACAGGAGGAAGATGGTGTAGGGTTGCATCTGGTGAAGAGGGCCTCACAACCTTGTATGGAGACGTCGTCAGCTTTAGCCATATTTAATGTTTGTTTGAATACAACAGTAAGGCCTCCTCTTTTTTCTATACAATTTTGTGTGATAGTTTGATAGCCCAGAGGAACGGCTTCATGCAACACTGGAGACATGTCCTCTCCCAACCATGATTCAGTTATGAAGAGTAAGTCAGTTTGTGTGTCAGTGAGAAGGTCGTAGATGTGGTACTTTTGAGAGTGATCAAGCATTATTAGTAGGCAGTTTAGAGAATGTGATTTGGTGATGGTGTGACATTGTTTTGAAGAAGAGTAAGCAGTATTTTGTGGACTTTCAGCAACTGTGTCCTTAGTGCTGGTCTTAGCTGTATGAGGATAGCAATAGTGTAGCTGTTCTGCATCGTATTCCTCACCCAGCAGGCTAAGAAGGCATTTTGATGGGTGAGTAGGTGGTGGAGATTGTGGTTGAGAGTGAGTCAGTGAGCTGTGTTGTTTTGGTAGAGTGGCCTTGTTGTTCAGTAGACATGGAGATGTGAAGTTGTGAAGAATGGCACGTTGCTTATTTTGTTTGCGTCTGTTTAGGGTGGAAGGTGTATGAGTTAGGGGTGGTGGCGCAGTATCTGGGTCATGTTGTAAAGTTCTAAATTGTCCAATGGATGAGAGGTGGTTAAAAGAGAGCTGTTTTGTTGCTTTTTAATTTTAGGTGTGAGGGAAGGGAGAAAGCTTGGCAGTGGAGTTGGTTTAGGGTGTGTATTATTTGTGTAGTCAGGAGGGTGGGAGTGGGTGTATGTTTCTAGTTTGGGACAGAAAGTATTATAAGGTAGTGTGTGTGTGAGATTTTGTTGTGCTGTTGTGGGTGTTATATTTTGTTTTTGAGGAGTAGTGAGAGGAGGTGATGATGTATTTGTTTTCTGATAAGTATTTGTATGTAAAGTATTGTTGGCAAGTGGAAGCTTCAAGGTAAAGGGGGTGGTGATGTGTTTTGGAAAATAGTGTATGTGGTGTGTGAGAGGGGATGAACAAAAGTTGTGTTAGATTTGATTACTAAAAGAGGTAATGTGTGTGGTGCAGTGGATTGTAAAGGTTGTGTGGTTGTGTTTTTTTGGTGAAGAGGAGGGTGTTGGTGGATGAAAAGATGGAAGGCTGACTGTAGGTTTGTTGGGGACAGAAAGGGGCTGTTAGGAGTAATTACAGCATGAAGTGTGTGTCTGGATGGGATATAGTTACGTATGGTGTGGATTTGGGTTGTGTTGGCGATGAGTAGATTGGTTTAGTGGTATAGGATAGCCCGGTGTTTTGTGTGTGAGTGAAGGTACAAATGTGTGGTGGTTGTGGTTGAGAGGTGTATAGGTGTGGTTTGTGGGGTTTTGTAGTGGGTGTTGAAATGTGTGTAGGGTTTTTGTTTTACTAAATGAGTAAAGTAAACTTGCTGTGAGTGTGTTGATGTTTTTTGATGTGGCTGGGTTAAGTTGGGTGCTGGTGAATGGGAAAATGGGCAGCATTTCTGGCCCTAGACCCGACCAGTCCTGAACAGGCCCAAACAGGCAACTGCCCTTCTCCTCTCAGTCCTTAGCCGAGACGCCCTGAGCCCTAGGCTTAAATAGCCCTAGTGATCAGGTGACCCCTTTGGCCAATGGGAAACCTAGCCTAACCCTAAACAACCTAGCCCTAAGATCAATAGGAGACCAGGCCCTTACAATCAATCACAGCCCTAGCCAATCAGAAACTAAACACTAAGCCCTAGGTTCAATAGAAACACTAGCCCCAGGAACCAATCATCACCCTCGACCTATCCACCAATCAGAACACTGACCCTAATGCCTACGTCCAATAGAATCACTAACCCAGGGACCGGTCAGAACCCTGGACCTATCAGCCAATCAGAACACTAACCCTAAGTCCAATAGAAACACCAGATACAGCAGCCAATCAGAGCACAGATGTAACATCAAATAGCAAACTTTTCTAAGGAGCGTGTGACCTCAAGCACAGGCTGATGGCCAGGGAGCAGGGAGAGCTGCTCCTGAAGTCAGAATCTCTTTGCATACAGACAGACACCATCCACACTTTTCAGGTCTTGTTTTAGCCGGCAGGTAAGGCACAAATCAAAATCTAAAACAACAGAAAATACAGCTTTTTGAGCACTTAAACAAATAACTTTTTCTACCCAATAACGAGTGCTACATATACTTTTCAAATACAGTTTAAACCATAAAGCAGATTAAGCAGTTCATTAAACACACTCTGCTTAGCCTCTGAGGGTTTTAAATAAAAAACTTTTAAAGACACAAAGGGCAAGGGACTGGGGGGTTGCCCCTGCTGGCCTAAGCACAGTGCAGGGAAAACTAGGAGAGAAATTCAGTCACGGGTAGAAAAACCAGCAGTTTTAAAAATACAGATTGCACAGAATCAAAGGGCCAGATGTACGACCATTTTTGCATGCGCAAACAGGTTTGCGAACCTGTTTGCGCAAGCCAAAACAGCATGGGGAATGTACAAACCCTATTTTGCGAGTCACAATTTTTTGCGACTCGCATAATAGGGTTTTGCGACTCGCTATTAGGAAGGGGCGTTCCCTTCCTAATAGCGAGCGCAACCCTATGTAAGAATGTTTTGCGTCCAAATTGCGGGCGCAAAACACTTGCAAATTACCACCCTCTTCAAGAGGGTGGTAATGCACTCGCAAAAGGGAAGGGGTCCCCAGGGGTCCCCTTCCGCATTGCAAATGCAGTGGAAAATATTTTTTAAGGGCCTACCCTTAAAAAATTAAACGAAAACGTTTCAATTTATTTTTTTTAAATGCATCCCGTTTTCCTTTAAGGAAAACGGGCTGCATTAAAAAAAAAAAAAAATGCTTTATTTAAAAGCAGTCCCAGACATGGTGGTCTGCTGAGCCCAGCAGGCCACCATACCTGGGAGGGCCTGCCATTTCCAATGGGGTCGCAAATTGCGAGAGGCTCATTAATATTCATGAGCCTCTCAATTTGCGACCCCATTTGGAATCACTAACAGTGATTGTACATGTTGTACATTGGAAATAGCGCCTCGCAATTTGCGAGGCGCTATTTCCACGGTCATACATCTGGCCCAAAGAGTATAAGTTGACCAGTCACAGGGAGAAAAACCCCAGCAGTTTTAAACTATCAAGAATACACAGTACAAGTCTATGTTCCTACCACCTTTTCTGTTGTTTGCTCCTTGGACAGAGAGGCTGGGGCTACAAATGGAGGATGCATATTTTTTATGCGTAGCATTGAGTATTGATATGATTAAAGCACTTTTCTTGAAAGAAAAGCACTGGGATGAGCGTTCACTTATTGTGTCTAATGTTTGACTGCTTGAGTTATGAGTCTCTGCCCCCCCACCCTTTCCCCTGAGTATCCTTGACTTTTTGCCCTCACTATCCTGAGAGCTCGGTGCTATAGGGGTGTAATTGGCCAAGCTTGCAGCTCCAAAGCAGGATGGACCCCAGGACATTGGTGGCAAAATACCCAAGGCCCACGGCTGTCCCCTGAAGCTCCTGCCTGTCCTGTGGCCTCCCGAACTGGGTTTGACAGTGAGTGAGAAAATTTGACTACTCAAAAAAGTTTACATTTGAAGAGATCATCTAAATTACAAACAAAGTTCATCGGTCTATTTTTCATTGAATAAATTGGGAATCCTGTTACTCTATGATTACAATTGCCTCAGTCCATAAAAATTCATCCTGTATTCCATGTGTCCCTGTTGAAACCCTGTTTGGCAGACATGTCTTCCTCTACATGCTACACCAGTTCAGGTGAGTGCTGAAAAAGATAAGATTCTAGATGCACACATTTTTAGCAATATTTAGTAAATTGGAAGGGGTTCAGCTCGGAACGATCATGGGAACAGGACCCCAACCTTTATGCCTCATGTTTGCCGCATGAGTTGTAGTCTAGTATTCTGGATAACCAAGAGCTCCACCTCCAAGATGGCAGCCTTTAGGGCAGGGGGCACTGTCATGATTTGCGGCCCGCACTGACCTCTTTGTGCTTGACTAATGCAGACATGGGATATTCGGAACTGCTTCTCTGTGCATGCATACAGAAACAAGAAAGGCTGGCTGTGTGCTCAGAGTGTTGAAACCACTTGGAGAGATGCTTTGCATCATCTCTTCACACACTATTCAGGAAGCCAAGGAAAGTAAATGTGAAGCCACTGGACTCTCACCAGGTTTGCAATAGGGGAAACCATTTTGAAGTTTCAAAGTCTAAGTTCTGCGTTGTCCAGCGTGTCCTTGCTAAACAATCAAGATATATTATTGCTGTGTCCGGGTTGCTGTTGTCAGAATTAAGAGCAACCTTGAAAACCATTTGTGATTACTTTTGGACACAACGGAAGATACTGGATACAAAGAACCCGTTAGTGTTCAAGGATTTAAACTGCAGTTTCAAGTACTGTTACAGGGGCTATCCTTTAAGGATTATAAAATTGTATTTTTTCACATCTTGTTATTCATCGTGAGGATCAGGAAGGATCCTCATCCCTTCAGAGACTTCGATAACCTTTCTTTTGACACACATAGGGGCATATTCTCAAGAACGTGTGATAACCATCGCAAATTTAGCTCAACGCAGTTTGCATACCGCAGACCATCGCGGGAAAACAACGCCGTGTTAACGTAGCTTTCTCAACCTGGCGGCACCATGCGATAGTCCCACGATAACGCGTCAAATGTCCGCGTTAAATTCAACGCGACGCCGCAAAAATGCGAAACACTAACGCAAATAAAGTCGCGATGAGGCCAACCGCGATAAAAAAATCAGTGATAACCAGCGACAGGGCTGCAATACCCACGCGTCATGAGGGAAAATGCACAATAAAAACAGAACAAGAAAAAAAAAAAAAAAAAAAAAACTGCGTAGCAACATGGATGCACCCGGAACCAGTGCCCAGGTCAACGCGAACCCCACAAGCCCCACAGACCACCAGCAAGGAACCTCGGGGTCGGGAAAGGCCAAGGAGAAGAGGAAGAGGGAGACGGGGCACAGTCTGCATGACAACCTGACCGTCCCACGGAGGTGACAGAGCACGAACAACAACTGTCCGTCACCCCCACCGTGTCATTGGCAACACAGACGGACAAATGGCATTCCATCGTGAATGCAGTCAGAGCGTCGATGAGGCCAAGATGCGCTGGCACGATGTGAAAAGCCAAACCAAGCAGAAACCCGCTGCCAACAGGAAGGCAGCAACGGCGAATGGAGGTGGGAGCCCAGCGCCACAGGAGGAGCTGGAGCAAATGGCGGACACAGTCATCAGTGCGGAGACGGTGCAAGGAGTCTGGAGTCCTGATACAGCACAACATGACCGGACACAACATTAACAGGGTGAGTAACGAACAGGGACTGGGTGGACGGGGGGGGACGGGCACAATGGCACACATGCACAATGACGTGTAGCACACCGCACACCCACAACGACCCTGGGTCATGTCCCTGATCCCCGTGGCGCACTGCAGCACACATACAAACATCAAGTAGGCCCCCGTACACCATGTGCCCAAAGGGGTCACACCCCACACATCACCAAGTCCATGACACACACATGCACCCGTGCGAAAGACAGCAAAGATGCGTATGTGAGAGCCACACTGACAATGCAAGTGACACCACATGATGAGCAGCATGGCCGGAGTACAATCACCATGACATTGTGCACGCCACGAGACTGAGGTGGCTGAGTGTGGACCACATACGGAAAGGAGCAGGTCACACTCTGACACATCCACCTGCACAAACAACCACTGACGGCAACAAGACATCTGCAGACAAACAAACAATGCACAAGAGTACAAAAACCGTCCAAGAGCACAAATGACCCAAGTCGCCAACATCACAGCACCTCAAAAGCCCAAAAGTCAAAGGCACACCGCCTCCAAGAGATAAGGGGCAGCAAAATCACAGCTGCAGGTGCGACCCTCCCAAAATGCAGCACACACACATAGCAATGCCAGCACATCCACATGGACGACAATGTGGTACACAGTGCAACACTTACACTTCAGAACAGAGGACACAACTGGGTCCGCCTGTGCGTAGGGAATGGCCAATCACATCTGACCTAGCAGGGAACTGTGAGATGCAAATGGATGTGTAAAACCACACCTACGTCATGTAGTCCAAATGTCCACTGTCCCGCATCAGACAGTCCGCCCCTCTCAAACAGTCACAATGTACATTGACATGCAGTCTGTATGTAAACCTGAATAATGCGTTAACATACATGCCAACACAATGTCAACAAGCATCTCCCCTTCACATTGCAGAGGGACAAACAACACCTCCAGCAGATCAGACCAGACAACTCCACAGTGATTCTGAAGAGGACCTCCACACTTCCGACACCAACGCCCTACAACAGTACATGGACATCTATGGGCAATCGACCCCCAGGAGCAGGGCAGCACAGCTGCATCGAGGATACCCCACCCCATGCACAGACAACACAGCTGGATGCACGTACCACCACAGCTGGCTCCCAGCAGCGCACCCAAGCACACATCGCATTCCAAGGCCAGGTGTCAGACTGCCAGAAGGGGGTATCCGAACAGGTGCGGGTGGGGTCCCACCTAATGGAAGTCAAACTAGATCACATACGTGGGTGTCTAAGTCCCATCATGGACCACCTACACTCCCCAAAGGAGACCCACACTGCGACAGAGACACCCGCATCTGCACATTTCCATGACTGACCACACCCTGAGCCACGGGATAATCATCCACACCCCCACGCTGGACTGGCGCACGCCGGCCCAGTCCACTCCTCTTACGTATTGAGTGGGGGACGACAAAGCTACATGTGCAATGTCCCACACTCTGGCTGCGGTGACATGGCTGCGTCCTCTGCACACAGCACAATCTGATTTGTGGGGCCGTGGCCCGAATGCATACATCATGAGCACACATACACAATCATAGAGCTCTTGAACTGGCCACGGGCACGTGCGCCCAACAGCTTTATTGGCATGGTCACATGCACAGTGACGCATGTGCTGGAAGTGTGTGGGGTGAGTGTCAGCCAGTCCTCAGGGAGTCGTTGGTGCTGGCAACAACTGGAACAGTGATCACAATTGAAGCAGAAACATAATACACCAGCATAACAGAAACAACTGTGAAGTATCATGACGGTAGCCGGAGAGAGTACAGTGTTCACCCAACATGCAAGCAGAATGGTCCTTGATTCGTTGTGCACTGAGTAAGTGGCACCTGTAGGGCTGAGCAGGGTATCAAGCTGATGATGGCACCCACGACAGGTGTGAGGAACTCTGACAGTCTGGCAGTTAGACACTTATGACTCTGGCACCTGTCGTTTGGAGTTGGTCCTGGCGGTGGTGGCGTGTGCATCCGGCGGTGATGCGACGTCTGGGCAGGCCAGGACTGGATCTGATGTATGAGCCCAGGTGGACCGCAGTTGAGGCCGGAGGCAGCGGACAGCGCAGGGCCACAGAGACATGGTGTTGAGGCCCCCAGGCCATCGGAACCGAGGCCATCCGACATGCCCTCAGGTTGGGGCCATGATTTGAGCTGCACAGAGTTAGTGGCCCCGGTTGCACTGCGGCGGGCACAGCCACACCGCCACGGGACGGTGACTTGTGGTGCAGTGAGATAGTGCCACGCTAGGGGAGCGGGTCCTCATCGATGTCGAAGGTGAATGTCACGGAGGTTTGTGGGGGACAGTGGAAGGGCCCCACCAGGGCATGATGCAGAGGGCAGTAGCCGGCCGGAAGCGGCAAATGGAGGAGTGGAATGCTACAGCCTCGTCTTGGCAACATAGTCAGTATCACCAACACGATGATGAAGACAACCCCCAAACCATGGACTCAGTATCCAACAGATCTCAAGAAGTAAGTGTCCATGGATGTCGGGGAACAGACTTAGTGGCACCGGAGCTGTGAGGGGAGGCAGTCTGCGACGTGGCCAGTACAATGTTATCAGCTCTGCCATAAATGATTCATGACAGAGTTCCCAATGTGTGGCCTACTCGGCCGCTGTGTGGTCCGGAGGCAGCGGGCAGCGCGGGCCAACCGCTGTTCAGCAAGCTCCTCCTGGAACACTAACACACGGCGTTGAAATGGCATGTGGTGATGACTCGTGGTTGACCTAGGCAGTAGCGACAGAGCTGAGCGGGTGTTTGGCCAGCGACGATGCCGTGTCCTGCCTGGTACAGACTGGATTGGATTTGTGTGAGGCCTGCAGGCCCGTAGTGTAGTCCGAAGGCGTAGTCTCCAAGGGCCCACAGACACGTGTACATACTTCGTGTCACCACATAGAAGGGGGTATAGTGAGTTAAACTCGGCATTTGCGTGTGTACTCGGCCATTGCCAAATCAAGACTCAGTCCCACATGTGTGACCTACTTGACCGCAGTGTAGGCCCGGGGCAGCGGTCAGTAGGGGCACACATCCATGGCTCGTTGGCCCGCGATGCACAGAGTTAGTGACACCAGGGCAGTTGTCGTCAGTGTCCGGACACCTCCGTGGAGATGGTCCTTTTCTCCTCCCGGACTGAACCGCGTCTTCCTCTTACTCGTCTCCTTGCGTACAATGATATGGACTCCGCCATGCAGATATCACGACTCAGTTCCACATGTGTGACCTACTTGAGCGTAGCGTAGGCCGGAGGCAGCGGTGCAGTACGTAAAGGGTAAAGGGGTGAAGCGGGCCTGTGTCGCGGGGGCCGTGATGGTGTGAGGAGGCTGCCAAGGACGCGGGGTTCGGGTTTGGAGTTTGCGCCGGCACGTGGTGGGCCCTCTTCGGCACACGCCGGTGTCGGCAGGTGAGCTGTGAGGCCTGTATTCGCAGGGGCGGGCATGACAGGTTGGGAGTCCATCGGCCCGTGGTGCAGCAGGCGCATAGGTTTGCAGGCCACAGCGCTCACGGCGAGGGCGTCGGCCTTGTGGCGGGCTAGGAGGCGCCGCCCTGGCAGGCACGTTTGGCATTCCGGAAGAGGACCACACCCAGGGCTACGTGCTTTTTATTCACACCCCTACGCTGGCCTTGCGTACGCCGGGCCAGGCCACTCCGCACACGCTTGCAGGGGGGGGACGTCAATAGCTACATTTCCGCGTTCTTCCCCACTGGCTGTGGTGACATGGTTGCGTCCACTGTCCACTGCACTCCACACATCAGCAGTGCATGTGGGCATGGATATGTCTGTGGTCTGC
This sequence comes from Calotriton arnoldi, assembly GCA_963921515.1. NCBI lineage: Eukaryota > Metazoa > Chordata > Amphibia > Caudata > Salamandridae > Calotriton > Calotriton arnoldi. Next base: position 88,094 of record CAWUFW010003956.1, read on the forward strand.
ATACTGCTATCTGTCCAGGACATCTCCGCCACAGTTGGCATTGTGTACATTCTCATTCATGGGTCACTTGCCTCCTTCGCACATACCTGGTTCCCACCTCTCCCCACATTCCACTATGGTGTGGCTGCGGTGCCATGCCGTTGATGGTTCGTGTACATGGCTGGGCAAGGTTGCCACAGTGAGTTGTGCTGTCGTGTCTGGTGGGTGGGCATGTTGTCTGGCATGTTGTATGTGATTTTGTGACGTGTGCATTGCCAGTGTTGTGAGTTGCATGATTGTGAAGTTGAGGTGTGTGCTATTTTTATTTGGTACTTACCTACATGCAGTGCATTTCCATGGGTGCCATCCTGGTAACGCTGGTTGATGATGGACTGTCGGGGGATGCTGGAATGATGCACACTGGCTGGGTAGTTGGCTGCAACCTTGGTGTAGGGTCCCCGCTGGTCCACTATTGCCTGCACATTGGTGGGATGCGTGTGCTCTCTGTTGCGGTAATTGTGTGTTTTTTCTGCAGGGGGCACTAGTTGCACATGTGTGCGGTGGATTGCCCCCAACAGGTGCGGGCTTCCTGCTATGGCGTGTAGTCCTTGCTTGGTCTCCAGCTGTTCCTGCACATTGTGGGGGACGTTTAGGTACTGGGGTACCTGGCTGGTGTTGGCATCCAGGACAGGTGTGGGGAACTTGGATGGGGCTGGCTGTGTGTCTTCTCCGACTCTGGCGGAGGTTGTTTGGGGGGTACGGGAGGCCAACTTGTGCAGCACAGCCAGCAGCTTAGTCTGCGGAGGGATGTTGTTTGTCCGCTGTGTTGGTACAGTCAGCCTGTGAGCAATGGTGACCCGGATGCGGTGGATGGTTGTCCTTTTGTGCCTGTAGTGGGCATTGACATCGTCTGGTGTTAGGTCTGTGGGGCTGGTGTGTTTCCTGAGGGTCCGCTGTCTTTGTCTGCGCTACCTTTGTGGTTGCCCGGGGGGGAGGGGGGTGCTGGGGCCCGGGGGGGTGGCGGAGGGTGTTGTTGCCCTCTAGGGGCTCCGGGATGCATGGTGAGTAGCTCCATGGCATCTGTTGTTCTTCATGTGTGGGTGTGGGCTGGTCTCCCTTTGATGGTGCAGGTTGTCGTCCGACTTTACACCAGGTCAGAGCAGGTGTTAGGTTCCTGCTGCTAACGCGCCTCATCGCCTGTTTTGGGGTCTTATCGCTGATCGGGCTGGTCGTTGAGAATGTTGTGGTGTGCTGTTGTCGCCGACTTTTGCTTGGGAACGTCTACTCTGCATCTCATTAGCGATAGTTGCGGGGGTCATCTGTGGCGATGTTTTTTGCGAATGCTATCGCGGGTAAAATGGTGTTCTGGGCTGTTAACACCAGCTTGTGAATGATGCGATGATTTTATCGCCACTTTGGCTGCGATAATGTGCCGCTAACTCGGCGATAAGTCCTTGAGAATATGCCCCATATTGTATTAAGGTATTGATATAGGTTGGGAAATGATTGTTGACAGGTGAACTTCATAATGCTAATGTGTGTTTGCTATATTATGGTTAGTGAACTTGTCACTCTGGAAATAATTTCAATCACAGAGCATGTTCTTATAATATGAAAGGTAGTTACCTGAAATCAGAAGACCATTAGAACTCTGATTACTTTTGACATTCATTTTGTTGATAGTAATTGTATTGCAGCTCTAGGAAGGCTCAACTTTCATCAAGCTTTAAAGGGTTGGAAACACAGTTGCAATATTCAAAAGGTGACCGTGTAGCAAGACCGATAAGACACCAAAGGCCTCTTCTTATTTTTAGGTATCAGCGCTCCTCCAGTGGAAGGTAGGGCCCAGCTGAATGTCACATCAGAGCGGCGATACCGAGTGTCTCTGTTTTATCTCTTATCCCATTTCCCTTTCTTTGGTCCTACTTCTAACCAATATATGTGTATGGTGGGTAGTGGAATTGGAGAGGTATGGAAACATACATCGCTCCAGCTGGACCCAGACTACAAGATGTCTTTTCTGACACATAAGGAGTATTCAACGGGGGGCGTGGCTTGCAAGCCGATGGTGGCGGACGTGTGAGCTTCGAGCTCCGCACCGGCCTACTCATTTATCCTGTTATAAATGCTGGTGCCCTGGTTCCGGGGGCGCACGTCGAACCCCGCCGAGCCTGGGCAGTGCCTGGGACCGAACTTAGGGGACCCCGTGCGATCATAGTGTTGTGGACACGAGAAAGGAGGCGAAGGAGGCGAAGGGGGCGAAGACGGCAGCAGATGACTATGGCCGCCGCCTGAGAGAGCTCTAGACCTCCGGGGGATCTCTCGACCATCCGAGCATTAACCCGGATTCGACACCACCTGAAATTGACAGCGAGGGTATCGGAGCCTCCAGGGGCCGCCCATGAAGCCGCAACTTGACGATCCGGCGACGATATGCCGAGTATAGGAGGTGCGGACTCCGGGGCACGCTGCGACCGGGGCCTGTGTTAGCTGCGGAATCCACCGGGCGTCCACAATATTACCCTTCCAACAGCAGACGTGGGCGGAACGAGCCGCAGCTCAATCCCAGAGCCCGTCGCGATTCAATCCCGGAGCCCAGGATTTTCCGGAGGGTCCCTGCCGGCCGCAGTCCCGACCTGAACCCGGAGGTGAGGCCCCACCACCACGTTGGACATCGCGCTGACCGCATCCCCCCGGAGACCGGGACTGGGCACTATAATGCTTGCAGATCACAACGGGCACATTTAAAGGCACTAGTGTGTAGTCAAGAAAATACAGACAAGGATAGTGGCCACTGCATGTTAAGACCTGCCACTTACCGACCACACCTAATAAAGACACGAGGGAGCCGATGGTGACGCAGGCCCCCTACTGATCGGCTGAGACGGGTCGCGAGGCCCGGTGTGGGAAACGATCGGCTTTGCTCGGGGTGTGGTAGGAGGCTTGGAGCGCGGGGACCCGCCTGCAACTTTCCTTACGGCGGGGCAGTGTGGGACGGCATCCTCTGCCGAGGATCTACCCTGCAGCATAAGATCGCTATTCTTGGGACCCTGGTGCCCGGCGACACACCGGACGACCGCTTCTTGCGGGGCTCCGACGGCTCGATCGGCCCTCCTCACTGTGCCGGTGGGCCCAGTTGTGTAAGTACACCCGCCTGCTTTGAAGATCTACTGCCCACAACACTGTATCGATAAAGGGCCCCCGCACCACGGGCAGCGCAGCCTCCCTTCCAGTGTCGTTGACACCATAGATTGCTGGTGAAGCATCCGATAGGCCGCGTGTACCGAGAAAGGAGGCGAAGACAACCCTGGTGAGAGAAACTCAGGATGGCAGCGTGAACTTTTGTGGAGCACTCGGCTGCCACAACACCGATCTGTTGGAATCCCAAACCCGTCTGATTTGTCCCGATAGAGGACCGGGGGCTGTGGCGGCCCGGAATTGGTTTTGCATGGAACTGCGTGCCTCCGACGTGGGGCTTAGCACACTGATCCGGGACCCCATCATCGGGGAAGCGCCTACGTTCCATCCTCACTGGCGCTTTTCCCATCGGAGCCTAGTGACTGGGGGTAGGCCGTTCAAGAGACTCCGGAGTGCTTCTTGCCACTGACTTTTGTTTTGCCCACGGCGGCCCACTACTGGTGAGTGGAGTTTCACTATTATCACTGGGGCTAACAAGGAAAGTGCCTGACTACCAGCCTTGTCCTTTCGTGCAGGGCTTTATTCTTCCTCTTGGCTGGCGACATCACTGGAGGGACTCACTGGGCGTTGGCACATAGTGTGTGGCGCTGCTCTACCACAGGCATGGGGAAGCACAGGGGTAAGCAGTTGGGGGTCCCCCCAGACCAGGACGACCCAGCTTCGGACCACAAACAATCGGATCCACCCGAGGGATTGGTTGACAATCTGGTTCAGCAGCAGTTAGCCCAGATCCTGGAGGCTATAACGGACACTAAAGAAACACTGCACCAGGACATTAACAATGTGGCAGTGGGGCTGGGTCTTCTGAGAGCAGAACACACCAAGCTGGCTGAACGGGTGAAGTAAATTGAGACATCACTGGCGGACCTGGCACCCGCGCAGCAAGCCCTCTCTGCCCAGATGGGGGATATCTCTCACAGAGTTCAGTTGTTGGAGAAGAGGGCTGAAGATGCCGAAGGGCGTAACCGTAGAAATAACGTTAGAGTCTTTAGCCTACCAGTGGGAATAGAAGATGCTAACATGCTCCAATACCTGGAAAACTGGCTCCGAGATGTGGTGGCGCTGGATGGACTATCCCAGTTTTATACCTTGGAAAGAGCCCACTGGGTCCCTGCTCGGCTTCCGGCACCGGGAAGACCTCCTCGCCCGGTGGTAGCCCGACTCCTCCACTTCAAGGACAGAGACCTCTTACTGCAGAAAGCACGTATGTCTGGGCCCTACACTGTGAATAACAGCAGAGTGTCGTTTCCTGATTACACTTTGGAAGTCCAGCGGCATCGCACCTCCTTCCTAACAGTCAAAAAGGCCCTGCGAGACGAAGGAATTCAGTACTCCTTGATGTTCCCGGCTCGACTGGGGATCATATTAGATGGTAAAACACACTTCTGCAAAGACCCCAAGGAGGCATGGGACTGGTTGGAAACTTACAAAACTGGTCACAAACCGAAGGTGCAGGATCACACGCTCTCTCCTGGAAGACAGCCTCATCAGAAAGATCAATGGAAGCGGCCCCGGCGTAAATCTTTGCGGACACCTAGTTCCTCCCAGACGGAGAAGGAAAGGGCCAATGCACTACAGGCGGTATCGGAGATGCTACAGGGCCATAAGACACCATTGGATGCAGAAACTGGATCAGAAAAGGCCTCAGGCGGCTGAGACTCGGACACCTCCCATGATGGCAGTGTTAAGTTACCGCATGTCACCCCAGGCACTGCGGATGAAATTGCTTGATTATTCCTCTGTTCTTCTTCATTCTGTCTCGATTTCCATGTTCTTTTCTGCCTTCTGTTCTTTCTCCTTTGGCTCTCCTGTACTGCAGTGATGCTTTCTTGCTGTTGTGATGACGGGATAGTGGTGTGGGGCTTTGCAATACTGCTGTGCGCCCCCGGATGAGGGACACTGGGTTGATTGGGGCACAGGCACTGAGATTATTCTTGATTTCGTTGTCAGGCAGCGTTGACCTGCAGCCGTGTCCCCCTTGTTCCTCTGTAGTCACTAGAGGACATTGTGCGTATAGTTTAGTTTCGATGGGGACTAGTGTTTTAGTACCTGTTCTGGGGAGGGGGAGTTGGGGGTTTCAATTTTATAAGGGAGTGTTTATTGGGTTTCGGCGTGTCACCTTAAACGAATGGACAGGGAACTGTTTACGATTGTATTATGGGATCTCTATCTGAATTAAAGTGTATTTCATGGAATGTCCGAGGCATGCATACAATGGTGCGGCGACACAAACTTCATGCATACTTTGTGCGCAGAGGGGTTCAAATCGCCTTCCTCCAGGAGAGACACATTACAGGCCAGGAGGGACTAGCCTTACAAAGCAGATGGCGGGGTCAAGTCATTTACACGAATTACTCGGCCTTTGCACGGGGGTACTGATATGGATCCGGGCGGGTGTTCCTTTCCAGTGCACACAACACCTTGCGGACCCGGAGGGGCGATATGTAGTGGTTGCTGGGAGATTAAATGGCAGAGACATAGTGCTGGGCAGTATCTATGCACCCAATACAGAACAACCAGCATTTTGTACACACCTCTCAGGGAAATTAGCTCCTCTCTTAACGGGGTCGGTGATTCTGGGTAGAGACTTCAATTCTGTCTCTGATGTAATTCTAGATCGATCCCATCCTCCTCTCCCTGATGCGCCCATTCACAAGATTTCTAAGGCTAGGAGAGATTGGCAACATAGATGGGGGTTGGTTGACACATGGAGGACACACCATCCGGGAACTCGTGATTACTCTTTTTTTTCGGCTCTTCATGAGCTCCACGTTCACCTAGATGCTGTTCTCTGTTCCCCCGATATCCACGCGGAGGTCAAACATAGTGAATATCTCACTAGGACATTATCAGACCATAACCCGCTCCTTCTGAGGATACACTGGGCCCATGTGCGCCCTAAAATACCGACATGGCGATTAAATCCGAAGGCATTGGAAGATCAGGTTTTTCGCGAAGTGGTAGGAACTGGCATTGCTCAATACTTCCTAGAGAATACTGGCACGGCATCAGCTTCCGCTGTAGAATGGGATGCTTTTAAAACGGTTTTGAGGGGACATTGCATTTCCAACATGATGGGAGTACGTAAGGTGTTGCTACAGGATATACAGAATGCAGACCAACAATTGCGGGAAGTGGAGCAGGAACGGCCTGGGCGGATAGATAAGCAGAAAGATCTCTTAGAGGCAAGGGAGGCGGTCGCTACACAGGTCGAAAGATTGCGTTGTTTTGATTATAAAAAAATATCTCGCTCACGCGGAACGTGACAAGTCTGGCTCATTACTGGCTTGGTTAGCCAATCCAGCCAGACGAGGGACAGTAATATTAGAACTTCGTAGCCCAACTGGGGAAGTCTGTTAAACCCAACACGATATTAATGATCAGTTCCTTGCTTACTATACAGACCTCTATCAGAGTAAGGTGACTCTGAATGATGAGGTTATTGGGGGATTTATAAATGCAGTAGACCTTCCAAAACTAGATAGAGCACAGGCGGACTTATTGGGTCGGGATATTGCTCTTGAGAAAGTACGGGGAGCGATCAAACACATGGCGCGAAATAAGACTCCTGGAGCAGATGGCCTGCCGATTGAGTTTTACCTTACCTATATCGATCTCCTGGCTCCTAGGTTAGTAACACTTTACAATGATGCGAAGCGAGCGGGACAGCTGCCTATCACAACTCGTGAAGTGATTATTATCCCACTATTGAAACCAGGGAAGCCACCTTCAGACAGGACTGCCTATCGCCCGCTATCCATGCTAACAACTGACTACAAGATTCTAAGTCGGATCTTGGCAACCTGGCTCTTACCCCACATGGTTCACCTGATACACAAAGATCAAGCTGGTTTCATCCCGACCAGGAACACGGCTATCAATATAAGACGCCTGCTTCAAATATTAGAAGCCGACACCTATCCAAAAGAGTCCGCCACCATCTTTGCGGTAGACATAGAGAAGGCGTTTGATAGCTTGGAATGGCCTTATTTATTTCAGGTCATGCGCAGTTTTGGCTTGGGGGATACTTTTGTGGCTTGGACGGCTTTATTATACAATCATTCCACTGCCAGGGTCAAAACCGGTGGATTGATCTCCGACTCCTGTGCTGTGAGTCGTGGCACGAGACAGGGCTGTCCGCTGTCTCCTCTGTTGTTTGCCCTGGCCATGGAGCCGCTTGCAGCCCAGGCCAGAACGGGACTGTGGTATCCCGGCTTCGCGTACATGGCCAAACTCACCATATTGCGCTCTATGCTGATGACCTGCTCATGTTCTTGGCTAATACTGGTGATGCACTCATTGGTGCAAAACGCTTACTCCACGAACTTGGCACTGTGGCGGGACTCAAAGTGAATTGGGCGAAGTCCTGCCTGTTCCCTACCGCCGCACTTGATGGTGGCCCCAGGATACTGATGGGGTGCAATGGGAATATCGTTGTTTGACATACCTGGGGACCTGAATATATCACAAACAAACTGACTTACTGGAGGGTAATGTGGGTAGAGCCATCAGAGGACTAAAAAGCAACCTCGAGTTTTGGGGTACACTGCCTCTCTCGGTGGCCAGTCGAGTGGCCCTGCTCAAGATGGTAACTCTTCCCAGATTATTGTATTATTTTAGAGCTCTGCCTGTTTGGATACCAGCGAAAAATTTTACACAACTTAAAACGATGATTACGGGGCTTCTTTGGGCTACTGGCAGACGGAGGGTGGCACTGAAGGTCCTGGTAAGACCGAAATCAGAGGGTGGCCTGGCGGTTCCTGAGCTTGAGACTTATTACTTAGCGGCTCAACTGCAGTGGCTTACCCAAGCAGTAGCATTGGAGTTTCGAGGACTGGGTGAACATGAGGGGGGGCAGACCTCCTGGCGGACACTATCCCAAATTATCTTGCAATTGCCAATACGACTTAGGTCACTTCCGGGTGGCTTGCGGACGCTCCGGCTCTGTTGGAATAGGAGTCAGAAGCGAGCGCGGATTGCGTATCCTTATGCTCCTGAGATCCCCTTGGCCATGTGTGCTGCACTACCGCATGGCGGCAACTGGAGTGCGCTGACCATTTGGAAGGAGAAGGGACTGACCACAATGGGGGATTTATATGAGGACATTACCTTGCTTCCTTTCGCTGCATTGCAAGAGCGGTATGACCTATCTCGCGGTGATTTTTTACTCCACTCGGCACTTATTGCGGCCATTCAAAAAAATTGGAGGGAGGGGTTGATTGAACCACAGATATCAATGGGCTGCCAGTATGTAGTATCAGCGGTGGGAACCTATAGAGCAGTCACCTGTCTTTATAGGCGTATGACCCAAGAAGCATTAGCTCCCTTAACTGCATTACGACTAAAATGGGAGGAGGATCTGGGTGATGTGATTCCTGAGAAGATATGGGCTAAACTAGTTGAACGAGCGTGGAAGAGTACTAGAAATGCCCGCTTTCAACTAGTGCATTTTTATATTTTACATAGGGCATACCTTACCCCGGCCAAAATCAATAAATATTTTGATACTAGCTCAGCAATGTGCCCACGCAGTAACATGGAGGGAGCAGATTTGTCACATGATGTGGGATTGCCCCTAGTTAGAGACTTATTGGGAGGAGGTAGTTACACTACTGAATGAAATCACTGATAGAGATTTAGAACCAACTATAGGCCCCTGCCTGCTGCACTGGTTCCCCCATACATCTAAAAACAAGGTCACTAGTAAGTTTTTGGACTTGGGCCTTCTCTTGGCTAAAAGAGACATTACAGCACACTGGAAATCAAAGAAGGGCCCGAGTATTAAGAGATGGAGGACTGATTTGCTTAAATGGGCAGAATGTGAAGGTACTGTTAGACTGCAACTGGCTAAACGGGCAAATAGTGAGAGAGCACTGGAGGCAGCAAGGGCTTGGGAAACCTTGGTAGTTTTGTTGAAAATTCCAGACCCGGACTTGGACGAGGACCCCGAGGCTGCTGCTCCCGCTAATCCGCCCTGATCACTGCCCACTCTATGGCTTGATGCATAGCTCCTCTGCATTCACGAATTCCCCTGCTTTCGACACAGAGGGATTTCCCTGACGCTAACAACTGTTTACTTTTATTGTACTTACCTGCATTAAATCTAGATGTTGACATAATCATTGCTAAGTGTGACACGCCGGGGGAGGGATAAGTGGGAGGGATGGGAGATTTGTTTAGCACTGTCAATTATGTGGGGGAGATTTTCATTTCACTGCACTGTCCTTTAAGAAATGTGGGTGCCGATAACTTACACGCTTACTCATGGTTCCGTTGACATATGATATCCTTGTAGTGAAAAGTGGAACACTGCATATGTCTATTATAGATATGTCACTTGTTAATAAGCACAGCCCTACTAAACTCTCATTACGTGCGCACCTTCCTGCCTATATATTTTGACAATGCTTGTATCGTTATATTTTGGAAAACAATACAAATTTTGTTTAAAAAAAAAAAAATTAGGAGTATTCAACCTGTTCCATTTTTGGGGCTCTAAACTGGACCGTGAGCAACACACACTTCCTCCAGGCATTCTGGGACAGGGTACGTTTTTGGTGCTCTTCTAGGTCTTTCAGTTTAGTTTTAAGTTCAGCCTGTAATTCATTTTCACTTTATTCAAGTGGGAGGAGGCTCATTTACACATTGCCATATCATAGCCTTTAGGGCATCCCCCATGGTCCACTTACCTATTCCCTGTTTTGTTCTCCTGCATTTGAGCTATACTGTCCTTAATGTTCTTACTAGGAAATATTCATAAAAGAGTTTGCCATTTTGCCAAGGTCTCTTTTTACAGAGGCCCCAGTAAACATCAATAGGCCTGTTCCCTAAAAGGGACACATGCCTTTGATGTTCAAAATCTGTCCGCTAGGGTCTCACCTACCAAAATGGAGTCTAGGTGCACATATATTTCATGAGCTCTGGGGTAGTAAGTGAAGTTACTCATGTCCCTGAGCACAACTCTTCATATATCAACTAACCACATAGCTCTAAACATGCCCCCCCACACATATGAGAAGGCACAAGAGCAATATACCTCCGCTGGCTTTCTTAATGTAACTCTCGAATTAAATCCTTCATAATTTGCCAGTTACAATCATTATTTGAGAACCCTATTCCAATGTTTTACTTCAACATTTGCTCTGCGAGTGATATACAAATATATGCATGTGGTCAATCCCATTATACGCTAAAATCTTTTCATCCCATATGAAACCAGTCGGATGCCGTTGTCCATCACAACTCCTATGGCATCCATCCCCTGTCTAGCAAATAACTCTTCTTGAAACTCTACCACCTTCTTAGTGGTCACATGTGAGACCAATTTCACTTTAGGCCAGGTGCGTAGTAATCTACAATCACTGCAGCATATTTGGAAACCTCTCACAGTATACTATACTGTCCTGAAATATCTAACGTGATCTTTTTCCAAAGACCCTTGGGACACCGCTTTTCTTTCTGTGGCTTATCACTCCATGCACAAGGTATGCTTGATTTTACTTCATTTTCCAAACTCTGATCAACTCTGGTCACCAAAATTGCATCTTGATATTACTTTTCAGGGGACTCATGTCTGAATGTGCTAAGGTTAACGCTCTTTAATTCAAACTTTCTTGTTCTAACAGTAGTTCACTGTGATACGGTACTCCATCATTTTATTATCATTCTCACGCCACTCTTAATATGCTAATTCTTCTTCTTCCAACTTCCTTTTATTAGGCCATGCCAGTTTTACAAATCCCATTATCTTTCTTGTCACCCTATTTTTTCTCAGATGCTCAACCCCATGGGTACTCACAAATATTTTTCCAGGGGCCAAAACGTTTGTTCTGTGATGTGCCTGAGGGCCTTGATGCCAGCAGGGTGGCAGTAGGGTGAGAGGATTGGGGGTATTGGTGGTAAGGTCGGTGTAGGCGAAGCAAAGAATATACATCTAGTGGCTGAATTGAACAATGTGAAACCAGAAAACCTGGGATTAATCCCGGCCTCCCCACTTTACCAAATTGTGTGAACCTAGGCAATTGTTTGATGTCACTTTCTCTCCTTTTTCTTTGTTATCACATGTAAGAGGACCTCGAAATACATGATTTCACGGTGTGCGCTGTACATAACGTTCTCTTGTGTTTGATTTAATAAACTATAATGTTGTTCATGTATAATAGGAACCCAGGCCACCCAAAGAGTGCCATAACAACTGACTTGCCTCTTTAGTTCACTACTGGCGTTGTTAGAGTAGGGGAAGAATTAATGTTTCTAAATTAATGTTTGAAAACTGTCACTTTTAAATGAATACTTCTCAAAGCACGGATATAATCAGTTGTACTAAGGTGAAAAGGTTCTGCATGTTAATTGATTTCACTTTTTGAATTTTGAAGAGACTGTCATGTTTTTACACTTTTGCTGCAAGATGAGAAAGGCGGGGCCGGCATCGGCCACGCCAAAAGTATGGCGGTCGTGCCGGCCCCTGACGACCCCATAGAGGCGGGCCTGTCGCGCACAGTGGTGACGCGACAGGCGCGCCTCGACAGTAATTGGTCGTGGGTCCTGGGCGTGACCCGGAAGTGATTGTAATCACTTCCGGGTCACGCGTTGGGCGAACGCCAGGCCAGTTAGAACCGGCCTGGCATGAAACTGCGATAAAAGGCTGGGGAGCGTAGGAGTCTGCCTCTTTGCTCCCCGCTCCCCCAGCTTGCTGCACCAGCCTCGCTAGGAGGCTGTAACTTGATTTCTTTCTTCTTTTGCAGGTTCGCAGCGTAAGAAGGTTTTTCCGGACGTGGGGCTGCGCCGGGGAGATCGTCGGCGTCGGAGGCCTCGAGACGAAGTTGCCGTTCCTCCCGTGTTTTGGCTGGTGGAATCGGAGTAGCGGGAGCGCCGGAGCGGTCGGCAGAAGAGAGGAGTAGCGAGAACACGTCGAGGGCAGAGCTGGTAACATTATGGGGCGGCTTGTGAGCCTCGAGGTGCGTGCTGCCAGCGGTGAGGTACCGGGAGGCATTGGGCGCTAAAGATCAGCTGTTTGGGCCCGGTATTTGCGAAAGTAAGCAGAGCGCTGGGGTTCTTGCGCTACAGTGCCTGAGTGTACAGTGCCTGGGTATTACTAGCCACTACTTCAATAGCTCAGTGGGTAGAGCGGAGGACTGTAGTATAAAGTCAGAGCAGGATAACCTTGTGGACGGTACCGGGAGGCATTGCGCTTTGATAATCAGCTGTTTTGGCCCGGTATTGGCAAACGTACGCAGAGCGCTGGGGGTTCTTGCGCTACAGTGCAAGGACAAGCATGGGAACTGGGTAGCGCTGAATAATACTACGCTGCACACTTCACGAGTGTAATAATTACCGCATTTGTGCTCTGCTCATCATTGGGAGAGTCATCTTGGCCCAATGGTTAAGGTCTTATAATCCGACTCTCGAGGTTAAGTCTTCCGCTCTTGGTTGGCTATTGGATGTTAGGGTGGGTAGTATTGGGTGCTATTGTTCAGTGTGTGGGTCACGCGTCAGTGCTTGCCAGTGGGCTGCATAGCATCATTGAGGGCCTACATTTGATTTGATTGTTTTATTGTGTGACAGATTGTGAGCAGCAGGTGTCCCAACCACGTGGACGCGACAGCAGAAGGCCCAGAAAGACTTCGTCTGGTCCTGGGGACAGCCGGTGCAGCTCGCAAGGGATACTTAAGGGGACGCAGACAGGCCTGCATTCCAGCGCTGCTGGGAGCCACGCGGGTTTGAGAATACTCACCTGACCCACTAGATTAGCTGGTGTGGCGTGGCTCTGGTGGCGTGGGTGCTTACGGCCGGTTTGTGTACCTCCAGCGTTGTAAGGTAAGGGCTTGGACAGTGTGCCAGGTCATTAAGGTACAGTGGGGGTGTGTTTAAGTTAGGCCATTACACAGTGCCTTTTCTTAGTGTTGGAGGGCATTGTATTTTGGGTAATAGCCAACACATTACCAGTAACAACTGCAGTTTGGACAGGTGTAATGGCCGGTAAGGCAAAACGAGGTGATCAGCATTCCCGTATGGAGAAACTGATGGAAGCAATGATGAAGAAGGTTGACGAGTTGGGGCAGGGTCTCGCTGACCTCAGAGAAAAGGTGGATGGGCAAGAAGGGACAGAGGAGAGGGCTAGATGTAGCATTGTGCCCCCCAGGGCGGCATTTCCCCCCCTCCCCAAGCGGGTTAGGTCGAAAAAAGGGATGCCAAATGAACCTGTTACACCTGTGGACCCTGAACCAGTCCCCCAGCCCAGGGAGGATCCCGGACCTTCAGGGGTGGTCCCTTTAGGGAGTGTCCCACCTGTTACACCTGGGGCCCCGGTGCCAGTCCCCCAGCCCAGGGAGGAGCTCGGGCCTTCAGGGGTGGTCCCCTTCCCACAGGCCCCATCTGCTCCTGCGGGGGGGTCCCTAAGGGTAGTAGCCCACAATCTCCAGTGGTCCCTGCGGGCGGGAACCCGGTTCCGCAAGATTTAGTGTCACAGTTAGCCGCAGTCCTTCCTTGGTTAGGGAAGGTAGGGATTTTGTCACCAGCAGTGGGGGCGAGGGACATCGGGGAGGATGTACTCGCTGAAGCAAGGTGGATAGTAGCTCGGTTTGAAGGGACACCTGGGGATAAGGCAGTTGAGGGGCAGGGTACACCTTCCCCTGTCATTCCAGCGGGTGGGGCCACCCCACTTGAACCCAACGGAGGACTATCGGTGCTCAGCCTGGCAAAGGAGAAGCTGACGGAGCCAACTGGGGCAGCTTCAGTAGGTAAGCGGCAAACATTGCCTGTGTTAGGTGTGGGGGAATCCCGCACCGAGAGGGAACACTTAGCGAGACATGTCACACAAGAAGTGAAGGAAAAAATATGGTCTGGGAGTTATGTTAGTATGTTCTCATTGCTTCTTGATGAAAATGAAAGGGAGGAAGCAAGGAAAAAGAAGGACTGGATGCTCCCTAGGGAATGGGCAAGTGAACTACAAAAGTTCAGGATTGAGGAGAATTTGAATAATTGGATCAGAGGTTTCTCAATATTCATGGCAGTGATGGCTGAACGTTTTCCTAATATGCAGGCAGAGATGGCATGTTACCAGAGCAGGATCGCTGGGGCGCATGACAAGTATGGTGGGATGGGATGGAAGGAATACGACAAGAATTTTAGGAGAGCCAAAGTGTCTGACCCATCCCTCTCTTGGGACCGCATTGACACGATCGCCTGGTTGGACCAATTTGGTGGGGGGTCTCAGGACAATGCGAAAAGCCAGTCCTTTCAGTCCTTTCGGAAGCATTCATCCACAGGCTCCTCCAACAGTGCAGGTAGCGGGGGAGGAAGAAAAGGGACATGTTGGGACTTTAATAGGCGCACATGCACTAGGCCTCAAGGCACGTGCAAGTTCAAACATGCTTGTTCTATCTGTGCCAACCCATCGCACCCTAAGTCCAAATGTTTCAGAAAGTCAAAGGATAGGGGGAAGAAGAAGCAGGAGTGAGGGTATTACACAACACAAGGCACGTTCACCCATTAATGTAACGGCTCTGACACCCTGGCTAATCAAATACCCTTGTCATTCCACTCCTAGGACATTGCTAGATGGTTTCAGGTATGGTTTCAGGATTCCAGCACCTGAATATGTGGGGACACCGGAATGCAAGAATCAACTCTGTTAGGGCCAACCCAGGTGTAGCGGCAACAAAAATTGGAAAAGAATTGCGCTTAGGCTGAATAGCCGGGCCATTTGATTCCATCCCGGTGGAGAATTTTGTCTGCTCCCCTTTGGGAGTGGTTCCCAAGAAGGAAAGTGGAGAGTTCAGGTTGATACATAATCTGTCAGCACCCAAGGGCAACTCATTGAATGACACTATCAGTGATGAGATTTGTAGTGTAAAATATGCCTCCTTTGATCAAGCAGTAGAGATGCTCAGGGGGTTGGGCCCGGGAGCACTGTTGGCTAAGTCTGACATAGAGTCCGCCTTTCGTTTGTTGCCAGTTCACCCATCTGACGTTCATCTCCTTGGTTTTCAGTTCCAGGGTAGATTCTACATGGATATGTGTATGCCTATGGGCTGCTCGGTCTCCTGTGCTTATTTTGAAAAATTCAGTTCATTTTTGGAATGGGTCTTTAGACAGGTGACAGGGCACCAGTTTGTCATGCACTACCTTGATGACTTTCTTATATTGGGGTCACCGGGCTCCCGGGAGTGTGTGTGGGCACTGCGAGAATTTTGCACGCTCATGCAGGCTTTTGGGGTTCCCTTGGCACCGGGTAAGACAGTTGGGCCAACAACAATGATAGAATTCTTAGGGATTGAACTAGACTCCGTTCAAGGGTGTTTTCGGTTGCCTGCAGACAAGATTGCCAAATTCAAGGCAACATTGCAGCAATGCTTGGCAAAAGAAAAGGTCACCCTGCACCAGCTACAGCAGGCAGTAGGACAGTTGAATTTCGCTCTGAGGGTTATCCCTATGGCACGACCATTTTCCCGGTCCATCTCACAAGCCATGGCCGGCCTCGAGGAGAAACACCACCACACCAGGCTGTCTGCTGAGGTCAGGCAGGACATGCAGATTTGGATGGCATTCCTGCGTGACTTCAACGGCAGGGTAGTGTGGCCCGGTCCACCCACTACTTCCGCGGAGTTAGGTTTAATGACTGACGCTGCGGGTAGTGAGGGATTTGGTGCCATACTCGGTACTGAGTGGATGGCACAGCGATGGCCGGCTTGGTGGGTGGAGACTGGTTTGACGGGCAACATCGGTTTCTTGGAGCTGTTCCCCATCTGGGTGGCATTAACAGTATGGCCAGAACGATTGCGTAATCAATCTGTGGTGTTCTGGTCGGACAACATGACTGTGGTCGAATGCATCAATCAACAAGCAGCACGGTGTAAAATGATTCTCCGCTTGTTGAACGAGATAGTTTTACTATGCATGAGACTGAATATGCAATTTAAAGCTAAGCATGTGCCAGGGGTGTTGAATCATGCAGCTGATGCACTTTCTCGCTTCAAGATGCAGGTTTTCAGGGCACACCTCCCGTCTGCAGCAGCGACTCCCACACCCTTCCCAGAACTACTTTGGCAGATTGGTGCCCCCAACTACCGGACCTCGTGGCAGCTAGCCTAGCACCCAGGATCAGGAAAGCGTATGAAGGGGCGTTTTGGGCATATTGTACCTTTTTGGGAAGGGATTGGGCAGAGAAGTGGCATGACACGGGGGCACTCCTTGTCTACTTAGGGGCCTTGAAAAGGGAAGGACAATCTGCGGCAGCAGCCAGGCGGCATGTGGCGTCAATCTCTTTCTTTGCTCAAACAAGAGATAGGGGGGACCCTACCAACAGTTTCACAGTTAGGAAAGCTTTGAAGGGGTTGCAGCGCCTACAAGGGTCAGCACCGGACACGAGGCGTCCGATAGGGGTGGAGTTGCTAGCATCTTTATTGGGGGCTCTTCACCTCATCTGCAACACCACGGAGGAAGCTCTTTTGTTCAGTGCCGCCTTTTCATTGGCCTTTTATGGTGCGTTTAGGATTGGGGAATTGGTGGCCCAAAACAAACAGGATGATCATGGTGGTTTGCAGTTTGACCGAGTGAAGGTACAAGGTGATGCTTTATTGATATCCATTAGGAAGTCCAAGACTGACCAGGAGGCCCATGGGGAAGGAGTAGTATTGCATCAGGCACATGGTAATCCTTGCTGCCCCATCACACATTTAGAGGCATTCCTACAGCGTAGACCCAGGATTAAGGGAGGGGCATTGTTAATTCATGCTGATGGTACTCCACTCACAAGGTTTCAGTTTAAAAGAGTCATGGATATGGCAATACAGAAGGCAGGCTTGGATCCTAGTTGCTTTGGAACTCATTCTTTCAGAATAGGGGCTGCCACTGAGGCAACAGCAAGGGGTTTCCCCAGCAGCAACGTTCAAAGGATTGGGAGATGGTCCTCCAATTGTTATAAGCGCTATGTGCGGCTGCATATGTTGTGAGTGGGACATTTGCCCGGTGCTGATGCATGTTCCTTCTCTGCTCACATTTACAGTTTCTCAAACCTGTCACGCAGGGGGGAAACTGGAGGCGGCACGACAGCAACATCAAGCAACGCAAGGACATGCACATCCACAGAAACCAGGACCACATGTCGTCTGGATTATTGGCCATTCATATGTGAGGCGGTTGAATAACCTTTTTCTTGCAGGTAATTACAGGTCTAGAGCAGAGCAGGCGGGTTTTAGGGTGTCATTCCATGGAAAAGGGGGTCTCCGCTTCAGTCAGTTCAGGGGTTTTGTAGTAGAATTGTTGAACAAGGGTGGGGCTCTTCCCAGTATTATTATCCTGCACCTGGGAGGGAATGACTTGGCAAATCTGGGTAGAAGGGGGCTTGTAGAAACCATAATCACTGAAGTGGGTTGGTTAGCTCGGACATGTCAAGGGTGCACCATCGTATGGTCACAGATGGTGCCCAGATTCCAATGGAGGGGGGGGGAGTCTGTGAGGGCACTGAATCGGTCAGTAAGAAGGATCAATAGTAAGATAGAGAGGCTGTTCAGGGCTCCTCATTTACAGACGATCGCCCACGGGTGTATCAGGGGGGAGCCGTGCTTCTCAAAAGGCGGTGTCCACTTGTCTAAAGTAGGTAATGAAATCTTCCTGGAGAATCTGCTAGCTTGGTTGGGTGGCTTCATAAGCAGAAGCAGGACATGACCCTCTAGTTAGCATTTGGGGGGGGCCAGATAGTCGGTCAACTATGCTGGCCTGTGGCGGTAAGGTCATGATTGGTGAGCAGTAAATTTAAGGTCCTTAGAGGGCGGCGCCATTCTTGAATGGGGTCGCCCAAGGGGGAGGGACAAGTGGTCTCTCCTAGAACTCCAGGGGCAGTTACAGCCGGTTGGCTGGATGGGTGCGGGGGAGTGGGGAGTAACGCTTTCCCTAGGCTGGTTGGCCACCCCGCACGTGCACAATGCACAGAACTGCAAGGGCCCCTTACGGAGATAATATACAGATCGTACGGGGGTAACCGGGGGGGGGAAGTACCCTCACGGTGAACGGGCCCTCTGCGCATGCGCACTCCGGTTGGAGGGCGCGCATAATGTGATAAGGATCTGACACCAGTTATTGACCTTGCCGTAGGCTCAAATAGGGATACGCAGAAAAATTAACTGCTATGATGATTATTGATGATGATATGTTTTAGATTCGGATAGGAATACCTTGTATTAGAGATATGTTAAGGTTAGCCATCTGACATCTGTACTTATCAATGTAATCAATGTAATGCAATGTTTTCTGCGTATTTTGTAAATTTGTATATATTAATTATGTTTATGTTTTTTATGTTAATAAATACGGCCGGGGGTTTTTCCGACCCCCTCATCCAAAACTCTTCTCATGTTATTATCTGGGTCTTGATAAGCGAGGAGGGGGTGTAGGTAGTACCTGGCCATAGAGAAAGGTCGCGCACAGTGGTGACGCGACAGGCGCGCCTCGACAGTAATTGGTCGTGGGTCCTGGGCGTGACCCGGAAGTGATTATAATCACTTCCGGGTCACGCGTTGGGCGAACGCCAGGCCAGTTAGAACCGGCCTGGCATGAAACTGCGATAAAAGGCTGGGGAGCGTAGGAGTCTGCCTCTTTGCTCCCCGCTCCCCCAGCTTGCTGCACCAGCCTCGCTAGGAGGCTGTAACTTGATTTCCCCACCCACCATCCCCTAAAGCAAATAAGTTTGTGGTGAATTCTGCTGCTTTTTATTCACGGGTTTGCATTAATATTGTTGTATGGTGTGTATCATGTTCTGTCTTTTGTTTGAATTTTCTCGTCTAGGAGAAGTTTGTTCCTTTTACAGGTCGTCTATCGTCGTATTTAGTGCTATTCCTTGGTCAGGCGGTAAGGTCATGATTGGTGAGCAGTAAATTTAAGGTCCTTAGAGGGCGGCGCCATTCTTGAATGGGGTCGCCCAAGGGGGAGGGACAAGTGGTCTCTCCTAGAACTCCAGGGGCAGTTACAGCCGGTTGGCTGGATGGGTGCGGGGGAGTGGGGAGTAACGCTTTCCCTAGGCTGGTTGGCCACCCCGCACGTGCACAATGCACAGAGCTACAAGGGCCCCTTACGGAGATAATATACAGAGCATACGGGGGTAACCGGGGGGTGGGGGGGGGAGTTCCCTCCGGTTGGAGGGCGGGCATAATGTGATAAGGATCTGACACCAGTTATTGACCTTGCCGTAGGCTCAAATAGGGATACGCAGAAAAATTAACTGCTATGATGATTATTGATGGTGATATGTTTTAGATTCGGATAGGAATACCTTGTATTAGAGATATGTTAAGGTTAGCCATCTGACATCTGTACTTATCAATGTAATGCAATGTTTTCTGCGTATTTTGTAAATTTGTATATATTAATTATGTTTAAATTTTTTATGTTAATAAATACAGCCGGGGGTTTTTCCGACCCCCTCATCCAAAACTCTTCTCATGTTATTATCTGGGTCTTGATAAGGGAGGAGGGGTGTAGGTAGTACCTGGCCATAGTGTTTAAAAAGAAGGTGTTTCTAAAGCAAAGCGATTGGACTCCCTAGGTGCCCTCTTTCGTTAACACCAATTAACTATGAAATAAATGCTTGCCTGTCTATTTAACATCTTTTTATTGTTAATGCTGAGTTGAGTAAACAGCAGCCCAGTGCTGCTGTTGACCAGGGGGTCGCATGTAAAGGTCAAGGGGGCCACATACGCCCCCGGGCCGTACTTTGAGTATCAATACTCTACCCCATTTCTATATTGAAACTCCTCAATATGACACATCACGCACAAACCCACACACCCCCATCATCTTCCACATCATATTTTACCAGCACGTGCCAGAAATCCTGACAATCTGTCTCAGCATGCCTTGCTCCAGGGAGATTCTCCATCTGGAAACAAAATTATTTTAACCTCATCTGCCACTTGGGGATTCTTGGCGTGGCTTGTCCTGCTCCGTTAGTGGGGAACATATCAGTCAATGTTCTGTGATCGAACCTCACCCCAAATTGCGAAATCCAAACATAGTAAAGAAAATGTGCCTTCCCGATTCAGCAGTCCAATGCTTTCTTCATTCAGTCACACAGAACATTTATAACATGCACCCTGCCTGAACAGGGGTCTCCACCATGGAGTTTAGCTCTCCTCCCTGTTCCAGGTGTCTCTGCTATGCACCTTCTTTTCCATTTGTTTCTTGCAATAAAACCACCCATAACGCACTGTTTGTAGCATGAGTAACATTGTCTTTACATTGTGTATCAGGTTGAGAGGTGAAGTGTTTTTAATTTCTTGTATAAGATTCTCAGATTATATAGCACAACTCTGATTCTAGTCTTGTAGGTTTTCCCATTAGTTTTATTAAAGTTTGTGTTTTGATAGCAAACATTTCACGAAGTCTCGAGTAATATTTAGCTAAATCCAGGAGGAAGTACAGTGGGTCTTTATCAACAGAGCTTGTGGCTTTCACAAGGTCCTTTATTAAGCTTTTAATATGTAACTCCCAATCCTTACTGATGCAATGCCCCAAAACCACCTGTTGTTAGCATTTGCCTCGCAGTATGATAAATCTGCTGTTAAACAGAAAGGACTGTTCTTGAGTCCATGTTCCTTCTTTTCTACTCTAATATGTTGCATTAGCAACATGCATGAATAATGTATGCATGGTCCCTTGGTAGACAGCTGAAGCCCACCAGAAAAGCATGTGTTTATATCCAATAGCTATTTCCAGCTAGGGAGAGGTGTGGCGCAGCAGCCAGGGTGGCTGACTCTGGAGCACGGGGCTCACGTTTCGATCCCAGCGCAGGCGGCAGTTCAGCCCAGCACCATGTGACTCTGGGCAATAGCTCGCTTAATCTCCCCAATGGCCCCCAGCGCCTTGAGACCCTTATGGGTGATTAGTTCGCGCTTTAGAAATACCAGGTTACTTTTTTCCAGATTCTCAAAGGATAGCATTTCTTGTGAAATAGCATTTCTTGTGTAGAGCGATTTGCTGATTACAATATTTGGCAGTGGGTGACCATCTACACATAAGTTGTCATGAAGCTCACTCAGATCTACACAGAGTCTTTTGCTTCCGTTGGGTTTCTGGGTGAACACCACAGGCACAAGAAATTCAGAGACTTTGATTTTCTCTGACTCCTTTATCAAATAACCTCTGCAGTTCCTTTTTAAACTCTTCTCCTATTAATAATGGTACATTTCTGGCTTTGTGAATTTCTGGCACAGCTCCTTCCTTAAATATCTTCATGAGCAAACGTATTTTACTGATAAACGTATTGCATAATTTATAATATTTGTCAATACGTATGTTACTGAGAAAATATAGATCATGTATTGCCAAAGCGGGTTGTACAATCCTTCACATATTCAGAGTAAGTGTGCTTTTGACACGTTTGGTCCTCACAAGACTTGTAAGTAGCACTTTCACTGTCACAAAATGCACACACCGGATTCATATACTTGGCAACCACTAGGCATCAGGATGGAAAGACTGGTATAGCGCCAAATTTTTACTTGAGCGTCGTGCACTGGAAAAGCTGGGCCTAGGGGAATTGCTATTTAAAAGAGTTTAATCAAAGATCAAACGAGACTAAATAAGCTCCACAGCTATTCGTCTGGCAGTATAACTGGTATATTATATAATCCTGCTTTTTTGCTGTTAGTTGCTGTGTATCAATGTATCTAGGACATTAACTATTTTCCTTACCTCTTGTGTGGGAATTCATAGACATAGGGCGAGACAGATTTGATCTCCGAGGTAACTATGATGGGCACAATGAGGTCTGCTTCTGCA
Organism: Calotriton arnoldi; assembly: GCA_963921515.1. NCBI lineage: Eukaryota > Metazoa > Chordata > Amphibia > Caudata > Salamandridae > Calotriton > Calotriton arnoldi. The sequence goes on from CAWUFW010003956.1 coordinate 110,045, forward strand.
TGAATGCAGTTCCAACTCCAACCTCTCTACACATGGATGCTGGGGAATACAATCCTGCCGGGTCAGGGCATGGTGAAGCTGGAGTCTTGCACTGAAAGCATTTAAAATGGGGCGGAATCTACTATCTGCCTCCAAGTCTGCGTTATGGAGTCAGTGAAGTCTTATTCTAAAGTGTAGCTCCTGCATCTGTTGCTGTAATGCTAGAAATTCTTTGTGGCTTTCCTGACACAAGAACATCAGTACAGTCTGTGGGCTCATGGAGCCAACCAGGACTCGAGCTAGAAGCACTGTCAAGACTGCCACTAAGCGCTGTTGTACAAACACTCGTCCCAATGAGACACTTTTAGTAATCTCTCCTAGACTCAGCACCGCTCTGACCTTTCTGGCTCTACACTCACATCACACGACCCTACAGTGGCCCACAAGCACTTGCACATACCTTTTTACTTTGGTAGAAAGGCATAGCAAGGCATGCACAGCTGGTGTCCCTGCATGTCTATTTCTGCTTGGGTGCCCGCCAGTGAGGGGTCCCTTGACATCGAACATGACCGACATATTCACATGATAACACAATCCACATTCTAAAAGTGGACCTCCTAAAAAATAATGTGTATAATTTGCTTGTAATCAGCTACCTTGCATTATATTTCTTTATGAGTCCAGAAGTGCAAAGTGTGACATGCTTTCTGCTAAACAATCAGCTGCCTCGTAATATATTTATTTGGTGCACTATTGTAAAATATGACATGCTCTGTTGAACCAAATACTTACTCTAACCATATATGTACACGTCTTGCTGGTGTCACTAGAGCATTCAAAATATGTTAATCTTTTATTCATTTAATTCACTTTAGTTTGGTCCTTTATGACTACTAAGGACAGTATAGTGACACAGCGTGTTAATAAAAGTCATTATGGACCCTAGTACAAGTGGGCGAAGTGGTTGTCCCTGTGGGGATACCATCCCGTCCGATTACAGGTTTTATTGGAGGCGGCAACATTCCCAGTACAACCAAATGTGTTTTCTTGCGCAACTTCGTCCTGCTCGAAGCAGGAGCAAAATGGGTGCAACAACTTGGCCTGGAATCGGGGAGTGCACGCAGAATTGGACCTGTAGCTCTGGGTCCTGCATAATTTACCCATCCCAAGCCTGGTAAATGGGGGAAACCTACCGTCTGGAATAGATGACTCCTGCCCCAATAACTGCCCATCTGATTACTTGGCATCTTGTAGTCTATCAGATAGAGATAGGAGAAAGTGTGTGAGTTGCCCACTGGCCCTAAAAGTAGCCATAGGACGGTGCAAGATGTAGAAACTTGTGCTTTGCTACACGGCTGAGACTGACAGTGGCACACAGATGCTCCTGTCAGTAGTCACTTGTTGGAGGGCAGGGGCTGTGAGCGGAAGTGCTGAGAGTGCAACCCCATACGCAGTCTCCCTTGTCACCAGTCACTACTCCTAAACATAAACCTATGCAATACTCCTGTGGGATGATCTAAAATGTGAAAGACACTTGAAACAAGCTAAGTCTGAAGAGGGAAGGCTCAAAGCAACCAAAGGATGAAGGGGCTCCGTTTCAGGGACCCCTAATACCAAAGAGACAGAAACTGTAGTTCTTGTGCTCATTTGGGGCGCCTTTGGTGTACTGTAGCAAAGGGGAGGCCGTAAAACTGGTCCCACCTAAACCCCATAGTTTTATTGAAGGAACCACCTGATTCCCTTTACCAAGGCCATGGCTTAGGAATGCAGTAGTAACACACAGGGTGATGCCTGTTGCCCCCATGTAAAATCAGTCCAGTGACCACAGGTAGCAGAAACCCCTTTGTGTATGTTTTTTTAATGAATGGGAATCTTCATAACATGGGAACACATGCAAAGAGAAGAATGACCACAATCACTTTTGGTGGATCTGCCACTAGGGTTTTCCTTAGCTGATTGAGGACATCGTTTTGTATAAATAGTGACTATAAGGTTGAAGATCACTGCTTCCCACAGAGAATCAATAGGGCCAGTCCATCCCCACTAGTTCTTCCTCCCTCTTGCTCCTTTCCACAGGACCCGTCTGAATGGAATACCCAGAGTTTCAAGTTACAGTTATCTCCTGGAGAATGTTCCTGTCCAATGTCAACTAGCCGCCAGCCTCCACAAAGCATTCTGGGAGAAGGGCAAGGTCTGCTTTACCCATAATGCCCCCAAAAAGAAATATCTGCACCAACTTGACTGGTTGGATGTTAAAAATGAGAGAATGTACTTATACTAATTGACAGTCATACTGATCAACTGCCAAGGATTGTGAATACAACATAACATTGCAATATAAGCTGGAAGCACACTCGAGCAAAGGAAACAGCTCAGTCGACTGCAGTGTTTCCTGAATGTGAAGCGGTGTGCTGTATGTTTCCTCGAGGAATAAGCCAGATGCCCTATGAAGCTCTTTGCCCTACCTTGCAACTGCTTCTTCCAGATATACAACAATCATATTATAATAGAAATACGATGACGCCTATATATGTTGTCCAATAGACAGTTTTAAATAATTTATTTGCACAAATATCAGACAAATGGGTGGGTGAAAAAACAAACAAAAAAGCAGTCACTTGTATGTGACAGAAATAACATAATGGGTTGGTCACAATTCAACAGTACTACTGCCCTTATGTACATTACTATCAACATTACAGTAGAGTCAAAGTACAGGAGTCGACGACGTTTCGATCCTTACAAGATCGTAGGATCATCCTTTTTTTTTTTAAAGAAAATGTTTATTTTTTCATTTCACAATTGTTAGGATCACATCTATAGCGTTATACAATGCATTCTTTATGGAAACAGAACAAACTTTGTAGCCACCCGCCCCTTCCCCCCCCCCACGCCATTGTCAGAAAGCCCCCCCCCCCTCCCTCAAGACATAGGATCATCATTAGGACATTAATGACTGCATGCCCGAGGACTAATAATACATAATGGTAAACAAACATATACTGGACATGTGGCCCTGTAGAGGAAGTCCAGCAATGTGCGTCAACGCCTGATAAGGATGGGCAATCGGCTGTTCAAGGGTAAAATCGCCGGAATTGAGTACTCATGTGAGTCTCAGTGTATAAAAGCACAAGGATGCCATGGCAATTATAAGTTAATAATGCCTGCATGTGGTAAAGCACAGCATTGGGGCCATAATTTAAGCCTTTAAGCAAGCTGAAACGTCCGGGAATATTGCCCGTGAGTACCTTCGTAATGCAGGTGCTTGGGGAATCCGCGTGTGCTCCAGGTGTCACGGGGCTACAGGCAGTCGCGCTGAAGGAGGCCTCTTCCAGCACGACAGCCTGTATCCCCCAAGCACCAGCATTACAAAGCTACTCAAGGGCAATATTCCCGGATATATATATATATATTGTTCTTGTGTTATTGTTGTATGTCTTGATGAGGGACCACTGGTCCTTTATAATACTGCGTACCCCTGGTCCCTCTATACCCATGGGTTCCCCTTGTTTTTTTATAAACCTACCCCGCTACAACGGCTGATCCAGCTCGCATACAAGACCCAGCCAGCACAAGACCAGAGAGGCAAACAAAGTTAGTCAATAAGCCCTCCCTGCCCCTCACCAGACAGGAGGGCTGTCTAAGAGCCATCAACAAGTGCATGGGAGCTGAGTGGTGAGTCTGGATGATGAGCACAGGCCCTCCCTCTATACCCACAAACCTATGTACAGTGAGGCGTTGAGTACAAGTCCATCACCATCTTTAGTGGTCTAGGTGCAAGAAGAAGTGTCCTCACGGCCAATTAGAGGGTGGTGTCTTGCAGGGCAAAGGTGGGAGAGAGACTTTTTTTGGGCCTTTTGCCAATTTCCACTTCCCTTCACACATCTGTATGTTCTACTTCAGACTCAAGATCTTTCCTCTCGAAGCTGCTGAACTGTCAAAAGTCCTAAAGTCTGGAAGTCCGCATTTAAGGGCAGATCAGAATCCCCAAATCTTTTCAAGCGTATGGGGCCCTAAGGAGGAGAGACGGAAAGTGTGTCTGTCACTCTCGGCATTCTTCGGCCAGACTCTGCTCCCCCTGCCCACCTTTTTATTAGGTTTAGCATTCGAGACCTCTTGTATATATTTTAGTATATACTTAAATGTGTATTAAAATAAGTGGTTCGTACTACCACTTATTTTAATGGTGTGCACTTCACCACCTTGACAGTCGATTGTTATCTCTTCAGGTGTCCCTCATTGATAGGTCCTGATGAGACCCCCTATTGTCTATGGGGTCGAAACCCATCGACACGCATTTAAAACGAACCACTTCCCAGCCTCTATTATTGTGTTAGGAGGCTGGTAAGGTCTAATGTATCCAGTTTTGATGGTCGTTTTTATATAGTTTGAAACCTAAAGTATGTCACAAACTGTCACTTTGAAATATAGGTTCTGAGTTCACTTGGGACACCGAGCACTTATTTGTTTGATTAGTTGTACTACGCAATTTATAGAAACAGCAAACATGTTTTAACTCCTTGTTGTGTATAATTTTGATTCTCCCTCCGACATCTTCCACCCATAAATATTGCCATCGAGCTTAACGATTATCATTTATCGTATACATTGTCCTCAGGAACCACTGTTCCTTCTTATATAACTGATACCCTGGTTCCGTGTGAGTAGGGTGGCCCTTGTTCCTTGTACACAACATAATGTTAAATGTGCACAATCCTGCCCTCTCCCTTTCACGCAGCAAAGCACAGCGCAGCACACTGCACCAAGGTGTTGTGCTGCGTTGCATGAAACCTTGATAAATCCGCCCCCTAGTTCTCGTGACACGGAGTTAACTAGTGTCTCCAACTAACTCCTCAAACTCGGATCGCGAGACAGACATCTGTATGCAAGCATGGCATTCTCACTTCATTTCACGAACCTTAATTTCAATTTTCCCATCAAACCCTATCATATTGTTTTACCACCAAGTTCCTGCAGCTTTTGGGAAAGAATAGAACTCAGATCATGCATTGTGCAGGGTTTAAAGCATACAATTCACCCTAAGCACCAGCACGTGGAGTTAATGGCCGAAATTATTATTTTGCTACGTCTAAATAAATTGGCCGGAACTGCTGTAAAATGAAGCCATCCATCAATTCCATGTTGTTTGTGTTTCAATAAAAGGATGTCCTTCGTCACTCTCACCAATTTAAGGACTAAGTAAGCGCTTGGAGCCATTCGACTAAGAACTACGCCCTAGAAACCCATCAGCTTGCCAGAACTAGACGCATTAATTTGGGAATAGAAGCATTTAGCAGGGTTCCTTCCATCCCTCCTCGAAGCACATCAAGCAGAAAGTACACAGTGCTTCATTTATATCCACAATTAGAGGGTCAGCGATAGCTTGTAAAATCCAGGTCAAATAATATGTTTTTCGATTCACACAGAAACAAGCACAGGTGAAAGCAAGCCTCACACACACACAACCTCCTCCGAGACTGCTTTGGCAAATACTTAAGAAGTGTTAGTGACAGCGTGAACTTTATTCGTTATTGTTCGAAAGAGACAGCACACACTTCAATGTGTGCGGCCGGAGAGCACAAGAGCGCGCGCCACAAACAACGCTCTGTCTAAAAGTGCACGGTAGAATGAGAAATGGTGACATTTCCTGAAGAGCAGACAGACATTACCGAGGTGCGGACCTGTCACTAAAGGCAGGTCCACTTGAGTGATTGATTAGGAAGTTTGTATAACGTGCAAATACCCGAAGGCGTCCTGCCCCTGAGATAATCTCCACTGCAGCCATAATGTTGGGCGCTCTCTCGGTCCGTGTGAAGGACGGGTACTGCATAAGGAGCAACTATGCACACATCCAGAGGGTATGGTACCAGCATATCTGGGTCAGAATACCGTCTGATATAAATATCCTGCCTGAAAATGTGTTTACAAAACTATCACCCACTGGATGTAAAAATAGAAACTCTACATCCAATGGCACAATATGTAAGGTCAGGCATGATTTCTGTGTACTATATTCAAACATGCACATCACTACATTCTATGTGGCAGCTGTTTTACTTTGGAAAAAGCATACAACTGAGGAAATACCTTGACACGTAGCACCGCCTGGAATAAATAGCCACAAAAAACAACTAGAATATCAGTAGTATAAGACCAGCTTAGCCGAGGACTGACATTTTACCAAACTACATCACTGGAAACAGCACCAGTAGTTACAACAGTTAGGAAAAAAACACTGAACCTACCTGTTAGAAATGACATTGCTTGGAACCTAGAGACACTCCGAGATCTCCAATCCAGACTGCTCGTCACGCTTCAAGCCAGATATTCCAAATGTCTACATCCTAGTGTCTGCTGTATCCAAAATGAGCAAGCAGTGAGCGCTGAGGTGAATTCTTGGATTTTTACTTCTGGAGTGATCGGAGAAGGAAAAACAGAGAGGCTGAACTTTCTGGGTGCGTTTTCCCAGGTGTCATCCAGCAGCAGGAGCCCTGTTTGATTTTGAGCCTCTGTCTCTGTGTGGAGCCGTGGGATTGCTAAAGGGAAACTGTTCGCAGGATACACAGCCTCACCTCCTGCAAACAAATGCTGTTGTGATTGAGTCTGCTGACACACACAGGTTGCCCCGTCACAGCAGTCCCACCTGAGCGCAGGTGGAACCTCCATCTCTGCTGACCTCTCTGCAGATGAATCTCCGCTCACCTGGGAACCTCCCTTCTCGCTTCCGGCAGACAGACCGTCCAGCATCACGAGGAGCTGTCTCTTGAAGAGTGAACCAGCCCGCAACTGTTGTTCCTGCCACTCGCCTGCTCCTGCTAACCGGGGACTCCATTCCCCACGCACCAACGCGCCAGGAGGCGCCACCGTCAATTACTTTGCGCCGGGGGGGGGGGGCGCGCATAAAGGCGGCCTCCGGCTCCCGCAGCGAAGCCCGGGCCGAGGGCGGGCCCGTCTGCGCAGGACAAGGCTGGGCTGGGCCAACTCTCTTGGTATAAAGGAAGATATCGTGCTGAATGGTTATTGTTCTTACACGGTCCATGCAACACCTTCCCCAGCAGGGAGAGCAAAAGGAGGGTTGGTTCTGTTAATTTCAGTTAAATATGAGGCCATAAAAATCACCACTGTTGTTACATCACCTTGGTTCCAATTGATCCTGATCACTAATATGTTACAGGTCAAGCTATTAATTGTGAACTGATATTACAATATATATATATATTTTTTAAACTTTATTGATTTTCACAGGTATACAGAAGGCATATATTCGGTTAGGCGAGTGTGTCCTAGTTTACATGTGCGTATGAGGCTTTATGTGCCTTTATGGACACCATTAGCCCAACCTGGCGTCCATCAGCAGAAGAGAAAGGGACAGGCTAAGGAAGAGGAAAAGGATAGAAGCAGAAGTAGGGAAGAGAGGATGGGGGTGCACCGTTAGGCGGTACCTATTTTGATACATGGGAGCATTGTTGGCGACTTTACGTACTTGACGTTTTGGTACACATGATAAGGAACAATTCAATTATATACAATGATACAAGTGTAACTGCAGTGAGGTCACCGGTTATGTTCTCTACAATATTTTTAACCGAAACAGCTGTCAGGTTATTGAGGCTCTGCAGGCAGAAATTAACAAAACCTCTGAGAAATGGCAACCATTATGCATTCTTTGGGTAGGTGATTTTAATTGTTCTTCCTGCCCACGTAGCTCTAACTATGCTTGTGGGTTGCTAAACACAGAGGGGCAGCCCCTGCCGCACTTTATCCATACTCCCCAGGGTGAGGCCCTAAACTCTATCATTATGGAGAATGATTTGGGCCTCATTAATGAGTTAGCTAGTAATTGCCTAATACAGTGCCCTACTTATGTTGGAGGGGGTAGGGAAAGCTTTATTGATTTTATGTTTATCTCATGGAAGTTCTTACCACTTGTTGAAGACTTTGAGGTGGAGCCAAATAATGCCAGCGATCATAATCCCCTCATAGCGACTTTTAGTATAATAGCTCAGCCAGGGAAAGTTGATGACTGCCCGATTCATTTTAATCCTAACAAAGGGGTAAGACTCAACTGGAATAAAGTAAACCCATCTGAATTTGAGGCAAAAACCGTAAAAGACAATTATGATTTGATTATGAGGTGTTTACATCATGGTTTGCCCCCAGCTGAGATCATCCGTGATTTCGAATTGATATGCTCAGATATAGCAAAAAACCTGACCAAATCGACCAAGGTCAGGAATCTCCCAGAGACAAGGTGGTTTAATGCCGCTTGCTCAAAAGCTCAAAAAACACTACAATTTGCTCTCCACGCTAACCCACGTGACAGGGCTCGAATTAAAAACACCAGGAAGATTTATAAAACCATAGTTAAGCAGAGGAAGGAAGAACTAAGGTCATTAGCCTGGGACGATTTGGAAAGAGCTAGTTCCTTCAAAGACTCCAAAAGCTTCTGGGATATTATAAATCGCCCTTTTTTCACCGAAGAGGTGAGGAAGATAGATTCCTTGATCCTGGGGGATGTTTGGGAAACTCATTTCTCAGCTATATTTAATCCTTATGGCCGTCATCCAGAGGCTCCAAGTGGGGATTTGCCCTTAAATTTAACCTCGACTTCCAAGCTAAGCTCATCAATTTCAGTGGCTGAGGTTGAGGAAGCTTAGCTAAAGGAGTTTGCATGAAAGCGCCAGGTCCAGATGGAGTCCCTTTAGATCTTTTTAAAAGTAATCCCCAGCTATGGGCTCCATTGTTGACCAATGTTTTTAAAGCAGTGGTGACTGGTCCTATCCCAGTATCTTGGAGGGAGGCTGTTGTGGTCCCTGTATTCAAGAAAGGTAACCGAAGTGACCCTGCCTGCTACAGGCCAATATCCTTTATTGACGCCACGGCAAAGCTGCTGGGGAGGGTCGTCCTTGCCCGGCTTGAAACCTGCGCGACAGACACTGGAGTGATGGCAAGAACGCAGTATGGTTTTAGGAGAGGGATGGGCACCATTGAACAGTGCCTTAACTTGTCACTGATTATGGGCAAGTACATGAAGGCCAGGAAGGGTTCTATCCACCTGGCCTTCATAGACTTGTCCAGTGCTTTTGACACTGTAAATCGGGAGAAGTTGTGGGCTATTATGGGGAAAATGGGAGTGGAGGAGGCTCTGATTTCTCTTCTTCGTAGGTTCCATGCATCGACCTCTGTCGTTATAAGATATGGCCCCCAAGGGGAAAAAACTAGGCTCATAGCCTCCACAGAAAGTGTCCGGCAGGGATGTATCTTAGCCCCCTTTCTCTTTTTAATTTACACCAATGGATTAGAGGCCTTTTTAATAGATAAAGAAATTGATTGTCTGCGCATTGGTGGCACACAGGTCCCGCTACTTTCCTACGCGGATGACACCGTGTTAATGGCTCTGACAGCAATCGGCCTCCAAAAACTGCTTAACGCATTCACAGATTTTATGTTGGCTCTTGATTTAAAAGTGAATTTTATAAAATCGTATATCATGGTGTGTGGCCCTAAAATGACAAAAACAAGGAAATATGTGGTGGGAGATAAGAGAATTGATAATCTGAACAATTTTAATTATCTAGGGAATATTTTTAATAATAGGTTGAGTTGGGATCCGATCGTTACTGCAAGGGTGCAGCATGCGGGCAGGGTATTTGAGGAGCTTTTCCGCTTTGCCTGAAAGCTGGGCCATAAGCCAGTGACTGAGCTGGTTACACTTTATAAAACCAAATGTGTGCCTGTTGCAACATACGGAGCAGGAGTGTGGGGATACCATAACAGCCGTCCGCTACAAGTCATGGAAAACAAATTCATTAAAAGACTATTGATGACCCCAAACAGTGCCCCCACAATCTTTTGTCATCAAGAGCTGGGGCTTGACTTCGTAGAGGATTGCATAGACATTGCCCCCCTGTTATTATGGGCTAAAATCTGGCTGTACGAAGAGTTAGTGTTTTCCAGAGAGGTTATTAAAGATTGTATTAATCTTGATGGAGCACTTTCTATCCCTTGGCTCCGATTCGTAAAGGATAGCCTTTATAAGCAAGGTTTTGGGCACAATTTTGATTGTCCAGCCAGCATCCCTGAAAATGCCATAAATATCATAAAAGAGGCACATTCTACAGGGGCGAATATATCCCGCTCTCACCCCGATGTAATAGGACGCCTTTGTCTATCCCCGGATCAGCAGCAATTTATTTAACATTCACTGTAAATGTACAGACTCGATTTTATTTAACTAGATTCCGCTTACTTACCTTGCACTTTCTGGTGGCTTTCCCAAAACAATCGGGGTGGGAAGATAAATTGGAGCCTTGCCCCTGTGATAATTTGGCAGCTCAGAGCACTGTGTACTTTATGCTATTTTGCCCCCTCTATAAAGAACCAAAAGGAAGATTTTTAGTTCCGATTTTAAAAGAAATTAGGCCCTGTTCCTATATTGAAGATTTTTATTATCTATATTCTTTGGCTACTTATGATATATGCACTAGGGACTCCAACTACATTAAAGTTGCAATGGCTATTAGGAAACAGTACTAGTCATTGTTATTGAACCCGAATAGTGTAACTCTCTACCACACAAACCTAAGCACTGATGTATTTTTATGGAGGGAGCCGCATGTCGTAATGATGATAAGTGCCTTGTAATATAGATTGTATTTTTATTAGAAGATCGTTTTTAAGGTGTATATTTTTCTCTCTTTCTTCCTATTGAATTGAAGTGTATGAATTGCCTTTTATGCTGTTTTGTATATAGATCACAGGAATAATAATTTGTAATGCTGATTTTATGAACTTTTATGGTCTTCTTTTGAAACCGAATAAAGTTACTTTTCTTCTCTCTTCTGACTATCACTTTTGTGGTGCTTCCTCAAGTTTTTGCCTTCTTTTGCTTAACCAGTTTTTGTTCTTGGCCATAGGACTCTGAGCATTTTACCCCGCTAACCAGCGATAAAGGGCTTGTGGTCTCATTTAAAAAGTGTTAAAATTGGTATAGACCTGATTGGCACAGTTAATTTAAGTGTAAGTCCTGAGTATATGATACTACATGTACCCAGGGCCTGTAAATTAGATACTGACAGTGGGCTGCAGAACTCAATGTACCACTCCCTAACGTGTCACTGTAAAAACCTACTTCCAGGCCTGCCACTGCAGCCTGCGTGTGCAGTTTTAAACTGACCTTTCAAAATAATCCTTTTTACCGGCCTAAAACTTTCTTTTTGATGCTCATAAGTCATCCCTAAGGTAGGCCCAAAGGCAGGGTGCATGGTATTTAAAAGTAGGACATGTATATTTAATGCTTTTTGTGTTCGGGCAGTGAGAAACCTCCAAGGTCCTTTTCACTGTGGCAAGGCTGGCCCTCCCCTAGGTTAATACTGGTTTTCACTACTACACCAAATAAGTTAAATTCAGTTTGGGAACAGCTAGAAAAATAATTCAATAACGTATTTTAATAGTTATTTAAAATCTAATTTAATGGTAAAGTCATATTTTTTATTACTATTGTTGGAATAAAAATGTCTTAGTTGTGTTGTTCATGAATTATACGTCTCAAATTAGCATTCGTGGCACCATTTTATATTCAACTTCTGTCTCTCTGCACCAGCTGAAAGCAGCTGCGATAGTTTTCATTTCTCGAAGGTTGAGCTTTGCTGTACTAATGAATACACTGGTCTTATTAGTGCATACCTTTCCCACTAGATAGGCCTGCTCCCACCCTTAGAGTGGCGGGCACAGGCAGAGTGACCTTGGCACTGAGCATGTGCCCGGTCTCAGGATCGAAACTCATCCTTCAGTATCTCCTTTGTTCACCAGCTACCAACTGGAAATATCCAGTCAGGGCGTGTCTTTATTGGTTCTGAATTGCACATAATGTATCCCTATGCTTGCTGAAGTCAGTCCCTCTGCAGCAATCCCAGGAGGCTGGTCAGACTGGACTCCGCTTGAGTGTACCTGAATAAATTATACTTGGTTTGTATTCTCTACTGTCTGACCGACTCTTCATTTGTGTGGAAGGCGAGCGACCCGGGTGGCCCTAACCGGGTCACTTCCTTCAGTTGGCGCACCGAACAAGGACTCCACCGGGTGACCCATCCTCGCCCGCGGACGGGTGAGGAGGGCGGAGCCATCGTCGGGTCGGACGGGCGGACCAGGGATCCCTGCACGAGAGAGTCTTGAACTCGCAGCTGCCCCGTCTGTCTGACCGGTCGGTCCCTCGCCCAGCGGTCATCCTGACTGGGGTCCTGAACGGCGAAACTCTTGGATCTGACCGTTTGGTCCAAAGAGTCGGCAGTGGAGAATAAATTTGTTTGACCTGTGTGCACCAGGTGAGTTTGTTTTGGTTCTTTGTGGATATGGTACCATTTTGGTTTGTCTTTGGTACGGTCTGAGGACCGATTTTGTTTTGCATTTGGTACGGTCTGAGGCCCGCTTTGGATACAAGGTGTTTGTGAACACTTTGCCCTTGCAACATAACGAATTTGGCTTACTTTTGAAAATGCCGGTGTTCAGTCGTTTTTTGGTTTCTTGTTGTCGTTGTTGTTCTGCTGATGCTCGGCTGGAAGGCACTCCGAATTTTGATATGTATGTAAAACATGGCCTTGGCCCTAGTATGTTTAGTACGTTATGGCACAAATATACGAGGGACAATGCCGAGTTGCAGTGGCTGTTAACAGGGCACTTTTGATGAACAAAAAATTGTATTTTTACAGGAGAAGTTGTTTGCGAGAAGAAGCAGGCAGTCTATGTTTGATTCCCTCAGAACGTGGCAAAAGGAGGCTAAACAGAGGCGAATGAAAGCAGAAAAAGAGGCCCGGAAGGGGAGAATGCAAACATTGACTCAGAAAGCTGTGGCACATGATAGAGAGAAGCAAGAGATATGAATTGAACGTGAAGATAGGAGGTTTCGACTGAATATTGATAAATATTATGTGGCCCGAGAAGAAAATGACACTTTTGTAGAAGAATTGCTAGTTGCTCGACCCTCACCTCCGTATGCCCCGCAGAGGGTATATCCCGCCCTTCCCCCACAGGCCTAGTTACCCGGTTCTTCTGTCCCTGCTGTTTCTGCTTCTGTTACTGTTGATCAGACTGCCTTGGCCACGGCACCTCCTGTCCTTTCTTTGTCTTCGCAGTCTGTGGCAACTACGACTGTTAGTATTCCTGCAACGCCTATTGCTTCGGCATCCCTTTCGCCAGCCCTTACATCCACGACCCAGCCAGCAGCGACGTTAATGCCCACTACCTCTGTTAGCACTCCACTGTGTTCCTCCATTCCCCGACATTACAGAGTATTGGGACACCAGTACGTGGCCCTGAGGATAGAGACTGGACGAAATTTAAGGAACGTTTGGAGCGAACGTTGGTGCGATCTGATATGGGAGATGCATAGAAAGAGGTAGTGGCTAACCAGGCTGCACAGAGGGCCCGAAACCCCATTTACAGTGTGGAGGATGTGTGGAGTGTGATGAAAGATTATGAGCCTTTTGTACAACAGCATGCCCTTATGCACATGTCGGCTACTTTGATCAGACTTTGGGAGTAGTGTTTCAATGATGCAGCGCCGCAGATTATCTGTGATATCAAGGATCATGTATACGTTGCTGATATGGCGCGTGGTCAAGTCTTTGGTAATGTCACGACGCTAGTTGCTTATCGGGGTAGGCTGCTTGAGAAGAGCCCAACGACAGTATCTCAGTTTCCAATGAGGGAGGTTCACCCCATATATCACCCTGAAATACCAGAGTTACGGGATCAGCACAATGTTGTTACAAGACCAGGGGTAGCAGCCCGTTTCCAGGAACAGTGGATTTATACCCCATGGAAAAGGAGTGAGGTCTTGTCACTTAAAACACAATTACCTGATCCTAGGAAAAATCCTACTGCATATTATAAAGAATTGACTGAGGCAGCTTCTTCGACAGTAATGACGCTTGCGGATATCAAACTGTTCTTTGGTTTGTTGGTTCCTGTTGATATCTGGAGACAGGTACACACACAGGACCACGTCACTGAATTGGGTGGTACCTGGGATCAAATTAGAGTATGGGACCAGGAAAGGAATCCTGTTGAGAAGCTTAAGGCAGAGATACTTGCTTTGACTGGCCGAATTATCACTTATATGCATTCCCTTATTCCACCCCAAAAGGTTGATTGGGACAAACTATCGGCTTGTCTTCAGAAGAAAGATGAGAGTGTGTCAGATTTTTTCACCCGGTTTGAAGGTGTGTTCTTAGACTATAGTGAACAGGATTTGTCGATTGAAGGCGGTGTGCGGCTGTTTGTTAATAGATTAGTTTCCAATTTGCTTCCTGAGATTTTGACCCAATTGCAGGCTTCTGAGAGCACTTGGTCCACCTCTTCCCCCTCCGTTATCTTGAATATGGCACAGTATTATGAGCACAGGGAAAATGAGGAGAAGACGGAAAAGAAGCACAAAGATTTGAAAACGAAGGTGTAGTTACAGCAGGCTTCTAGAGGGAATGGTAGAGGACGAGTTGGTATGGCCCGACAGCTTCCACGCACTAGCAGACCCGGTAATTCCACGCCTTTGGGGGCGAATCAGTGTGCATACTGTAAAGAGGAGGGACACTGGCGCAGCGAGTGTCCTGTGCTTTTGCAGAAAGTGGCGGTCCCAAGAGGACGAGGGTCTCGTGGACGGGGTCGTGGAGATGGTGGCCAGGACAGGACTCAGACCCCCGAGACATTGCAGGGTCGTACTGATTAAAACTACTTTGACGACCCTCGGGGCAAACAATATTTTCATGATGACTATGATACGGATGAGGTGACCGGGATGTCTTATAGCTAGGACAGCCAGGGACAGGATGAGGGACCAGTTTTGATACCTGTAGACCAACGAGGTCCGTACGTTAGTGCGGACGTGCATGGTTCAACTAATGATTTTTGGTGGATACAGGTGCAACGAACAGCTCTATTTCTCGTTCCTTGGTCCCGGGGGCGGCTCTGTCTGACCATAATAATGTTTCGTTAGGATTTTCTGGTGTACCGGTTGTGAGCCCCATTTCAAAGCCTCTTGCGTTGACTATTGGTCCTTTCACTGTGGATTCCCCATTTTTGTTGACATCTAATTGTGGAGAAAATTTTATGCGTTTGGACTTGTTGAAAAAACTGCATGCTACGATTTATTGCTCCCCAGCTGGCGTCTATATGACGATGGGTCCTGATGTGGTGTGTGCTAAACAGTGTCTGTCCAAAGATGTGCTCCCTCCCTGCTGAATTTAAAGATGTGCCACCCACACTGTGGGCAACGGGCGACACAGATGTGGGTTTGTTGCAGATATCGCCTGTTTCGATTCCTGTCAAGGAAGGTGCTATTTTACCCCGTATTCCTCAGTACAAGGTACCACAGGCAGGTGAGCGAGCTTTGGTAAAAATTGTGCAGGATTTGATTGAGAAAGGAGTGGTTGAGGAGACGACTGCTAATGTTTGTAATAGCCCTATTCTTCCTATTCTTAAAAGGACACCCTCGGGTCCCTCTGAGTATCACAAAGATGTTTACGGCTTTGTGATTGACTTGCGAGAAGTTAACAAAATAGTGATTCCCCAGTTTCCAGTGGTCCCTGACATTACAACACTCTGGACAATGATTCCTTCTTCTGCTAAATTCTTTTCTGTCATTGACTAGAAAAATGCCTTCTTCAGTATCCCCATTCATCCTGACAGCAGGTATCTGTTCGGGTTCACCCTAGCTGGTTGAAGCTTTAGATTCTGCTGCGCTCCTCAAGGCTATACAGAAAGCCCAAGTATTTATAGTCAGGCATTGAAAAGTCAGCTGGATTCCTTGTCACTTTCCACAGGTAATGTATTACTCCAATATGTTGACGATCTGCTCATCGCCTCAGACACAGAACAAGGTTGCAGAGATAGTACGGTTAAATTGTTACTCCATTTAGCTGACCATGGTCATAAGGTATCCCTTTCCAAATTTCAGTATTGTCGACAGGAGGTCACCTATTTAGGTCACCTACTGTCGAAGGAGGGTAGGAGATTAACACCTGAGCGCGTCAGTACCATTGTTAAAATGTCTGTCCCGCAAACTCAGAAAGATGTGCGTGCTTTCATAGGTATCACTTCCTATTACAGGCAGTGGATACCTGGTTACTTGTTGCTTATTAAGCCCCTGCTTGCCCTAACACTAAAAGATGTGCATGAACCCCTGCCTTGGATGCCAGAGTGTCAGCAGTCTTTTGAGCAATTAAAAACTGTACTTTGCTCGGCTCCAGTGCTTGGTACCCCTAATTATGCAAAATGCTTTGTGTTGTAGGTCCATGAGCTGGGTGGTTGTGCGCTTTCTGCTTTAACACAAAAATTCGGGGATAAGCAACAACCGTGTGCTTATTTCTCTGCTGTACTTGACCCTGTCGCCCGAGCCCTCTCGAGCTGTCTAAGAGTGGTCGCAGCTGTGGCTGTCTGGATTAGGCAATCGGCTGGACTCGTACTTGATACTGACCTCACAGTTATGGTACCCCATGCTGTGGATACACTTTTGAATAAGACAAGGACGCAGCACCTCACCAGTGCACGTCTGACAGGTTACGAGCTAATGCTCTTTCAAAAGCACATGATGATCAAACGCTATGCCACTCTGAATCCAGCCACGTTACTACCCCTCCCTTCTGAGAATGAGGAGATTGACATACATGATTGTATCTTCCGGACGGAAGAAGAGATGAAAGGACGGGTAGACCTGACTAATGTTCCCTTATCTGACCCCCCCCCAAGGGGAACTATATGTCGATGGTTCTTGTTTCAAATTATCAGATGGCACCACCACTGCAGCATATCCAATTACTATGCTGCGCACGGTAGTTGAGACATCACGAGTTCCTTATCAGTCCGTCCAGGCAGCTAAGTTAGTCGCCCTTATTCGAGCTTGTGAATTGAGCAAGGGACTGGTTGTTAATATTTATACTGACAGCCAGTACGCCTTCGGGTCGCCCATAATTTTGGACGGCTCTGGGCAGAGAGAGGGTTCCTTACTTCCCAAGGGACACCATTCAGCATGGTCCTCTTATATATAGGCTTCTGTCCGCTTTGACACTTCCGAAGAAATTGGCCATAATGAAGTGCAGCGCCCATAAGAAAGTTACTGACAATGTCGGTAAGGGGAACGCTTTTGCAGATCAGACAGCTAAGGAAATAGCCTGAACCAAGATGAAAAGAATGTTTGTAGCAGGTCCCGCCAGGTGGGTGCCCGAGTTCTCCATGTTTGAGGATACACTTGACAATGTGAAGGAGATACAGAGTGAGGCCACGGTAGAGGAATTAGCAGTGTGGCAAGAAAGTACAGCGAACTTGAATGATGAGGGATGTTGAATTGATAAGTAAGGGAAGCAAAGATGGATGTTGCCAGATGCATATGTTCTTCCTGTAGTGACAATGGCCCACAGCCCAGCCCTTATCAGTGCTAAGGGTATTTGCAAGCTGTTAGACCCCGTATGGCAAAATGACAACATCTCCAGGACTGCTTCACATTTAGTGAAATATTGCATGGTGTGCATGATGCACAATCCTGGTAAGGGTACCCCTACTCCACCCGGTAATTTTGCACCTCTCACTTTCCCTTTTGAGGTCCTTCAAATGGACTTTATTGAAATGGACAGGGTCAATAATTTGAAGTATGTGTTGGTGGTTGTTTGCGCGGTCAGTAAATGGGTTAAGGCTTACCCCACTAAAGAAAATACAGCCATTGCGACTGCAAAGATACTCCTGAAGGAGTTCTTTCCTCGCTTCGGCTTGCCCCGTTTGATCTGGAGTGATAACGGAAGTCATTTCAATGCCAAGATTATTCATCTAGTCTGTGAGGGACTACACATTAGACAGAAGTTTCATGCTGCGAATCACCCCCAGTCAGCAGGTTTGGTTGAGAAGTACAATGGTACTCTCAAACTGAAATTGGCAAAGATTCAGGAGACCACAGGGTTACAGTGGCCAGATGCTTTACCACTAGCTCTTTTGTCCACAAGAACTACAGCACATTCTAGGACAGGATTGTCACCCTACGAGGTCATGTTCGGACGCCCCGCGAATGTCTGGGGCGTCCCGCGCCCGTGTAGATTCTCTGAAATTGAGTACCCTCTATTAATTGATTACCTGTGCCAGTTAACTGAAAATCTGCGTTCTATTCACCAACAGATCCGAGAGGTGCTCCCACCCACACCTGAGGGGCCCGGCCATAACATCCAGACTGGGGACTGGGTGTTGCTGAGGAACTTCCAGCAGAAGAAAAGCTTGGAGCCCCGTTGGAAGGGGCCAGAGCAAGTGCTCCTCGCTACCAGGACAGCTGTGAAGGTCACTGGCTGAAAGAATTGGATACATACTAGCCACTGCCGCAGAGTACCCTTACCCTTAACCTATGACCAATGAATGAGGGATGGTATTGGGGATGCTGAGGGAGAGAAGATACCTCAGTTCGTCCCCTTCAGCAACGCACAGCTTATATGGGCCCAAACGGATGCTGAAAACGACGACGCACTAAATGCAGTGGTCCCCCCTGAAATCAGAGCCATTAAAGAGCCCCTCTTCATTGACCCCTCTGTGCCTGGAGCCACCAGGTACAATTTACGTCCTCGGGTGAAGGACAGCGCACCAAAGGAGAAGTCAGATTAGATAGGGATGGACTGTGCAAGTCAGTGTGTACTTTGTCAATAGTACCAACGGTGTTAGTTTAGGGTGAGGCGAGACTGGTGCATTGTTCTGACAATGGACAGGATAGATCGAAAGTGCTACCTTGGAGGGGGGTACTTTATCCTGTGCGGCGTGGGATTCTTTGAGAGCTAGGACTGAGCAGCTCCACCGCCGGTGCTCAAGAGCGCCAACGTTGATGAACAATAGGAGCCTGCACCAGTGAGGCTCAGATGGACACTGGGAACAATTGCCCTTGTTATTACTTTTACTACATCCCCTTTTGCTTCATAATGTATCCGTTTGGTCGGCCTATTAATGAGGAAGAACAGCCGTTTGCATCACCGCGACCAGCGCAACAGGGCTGGTCCAAAAAGAGTAAAATAGTCTTTGTATTGATAGTTGTGATTGCATTAATAACAGTACTTGGAATAGCTTGGTTCCTGGAGGAAAAGTATCCTGTACATTCCTTGGTTGGTACAACGCCCATTCCCCCTGAACACATTTTTGTGACTTTGGCCTCTCACAAAGATGAGCACCGAAAGTCTTATACAGATAATGTATTTATACAAATGTTGCATCAGGCTCATGAGGTGT
Source organism: Calotriton arnoldi (assembly GCA_963921515.1). Taxonomy (NCBI): domain Eukaryota; kingdom Metazoa; phylum Chordata; class Amphibia; order Caudata; family Salamandridae; genus Calotriton; species Calotriton arnoldi. Next base: position 129,263 of record CAWUFW010003956.1, read on the forward strand.
CTAAAACCACTAATTGTTGGATTTGTGGATTGCTTCCCTCAGTGACTCATAAAAGTGATAATTTGTTGTCCATGCCATTGTCATACATCAGTAGTTGCGAGGGTTGATTTGAATTGCTCAGTATGGTGTGTCCTCATCCCCAATTTTCTACTCTGGATAGGACATCTGCTGATTCTCGCACTGTGGTACAGAATGTACATTTCCATCACAGGGTCCCCTCGTAGGACCAACAGGACAAGAGACATTTGGAAAATTGTTTTTAAGGTCCTGTATGAATGCATACAAAAGAGTAAAGAACGAGACCTGGTTTTGAATGGAAATGGCTGATTTCCAAGGGTCTAACAATCTTTTCAGGTTCGTAATGTTACCAAGGACCAGCCAATACCGGTGTCAGTGGTCAACACAATAGCTAGTTTCTGTGTCCAGGGGACCGGGAGGATAAAGGTGGGGGAGAGCAGATGCAATTCCACATACAGATTGAGAACGACCGATAGTCCGCCCTTAATCCCACCCCCTAATGTCTATTTTGTCTGTGGATCCCAAGCTTATGTCTGGCTCCCGAGAGGATGGTCGGGCAGGCGTTATCTCTCTTTTCTCCTTCCCCCTGTGTATATAGCTCCGTCCAATTACCATAAAGATCATCAGCTGCAGCGTAGGAGTGTATACTTGACCCGAGTCAGAAGGGTCATTGACATGAAAGATATAGATCAGACAGATACCACCTTACAACAGTTTGAGGATGCCATTAAGGGTATCGTACCTTTTTGAAACCCCATGTCCAATAGCCTTAACATTCATCGGTTAACTAGGGTTGTTGAAGGGGTTATTAATACAACAGCAGGGATACTGACCAATATTACTGCTGAGCTCCAGGCTACGAGGCTCATTACTTTACAAAACCAGATGGTGTTAGATGTCATCCTTGCTGATCGGGGAGGGGCCTGTCGCGTTATTGGCAGTAGCTGTTGTGTTTACATACCAGACCACGCCCCCAGTGTGTATAAGGCTATACAAAAATTGCACAGACTATCATCAGACCTACACCAAGAGACCGGTACTTGGACATTATCGGGGTGGTTCTGGAATATGCTAACAACGTGGGGTTGGAAGACCTTATCTTCTTAGTTGCAGTGCTCTGACACCTAAGCCAAAGATATCAGCCCATGACACTAATGTTGCGATCATGTTACAGAAAGATATTAACGACATTATGCTGATTGATGAGGATATCTTTGAATATTGATTATGCACACATCAGCTTGTAGTGGTAGCTCTTATTTCTGCAATATGTTATCTGTTTCTAGGTAGTATATAAAGGTTTAGCGAATGCTAAAAGGAGGGTCTGTTGGAATAAAAATGTCTTAGTTGAGTTGTTTCATGCATTATACGTCTTCAGTTAGCATTCGCAGCACCATTTTATATTCAGCCGCCATTTTGAGCCATGATCGAAACTAACTTCTGTCTCTCTGCCCCAGCTGAAAGCAGCTGCGATAGTTTTCGTTTCTCCAAGGTTGAGCCTTGCTGTACTAATGAATGCACTGTTCTTATTAGTGCATACCTTTCCCACTAGATAGGCCTGCTTGCACCCTTAGAGTGGCGGGCACAGGCAGAGTGACCTTGGCACTGAGATAGCATGTGCCCGGTCTCAGGATCGAAACTCATCCTTCAGTATCTCCTTTGTTTACCAGCTCCCAACTGGAAATTTCCAGTAGGGGCGTGTCTTTATTGGTTCTGAATTGTACATAATGTATCGCCATGCTTGCTGAAGTCAGTCCCTCTGCAGCAATCCCAGGAGGCTGGTCAGACTGGACTCCGCTCGAGTGTACCTAAATAAAATATACTTGGTTTGTATTCTCTACTGTCTGACCGACTCTTTATTTGTGTGGAAGGCTGAGAGGTGGTCGCGAGTGACCCGGGTGGCCCTAATCAGGTCACTTCCTTCACTATTAAGGAAACACACTTTGGGAAAGTTGTCTCTTTCCTGCTTCAAACCCAGTAGCGACCGGTGTATTGATACAGTGGCGGGTAGGGGTCGGGGGAGCGCGGACAGACGAGACAAAAAAATAAAATAAACACTTTCCTGCATCCCCGAATCGCACCCCTCTCTTCTGCAGGCACAGGCTCCCAGAGTGCACTGCGGCCAATCCTGACACTGCTTTCATGCTGCTGAAAGCAGCATCAGGAATGGCTTGAGCGCCGAGGATTTGTGCTCCCAGTTAGACTGGGAGCCTGTGCCTGCTCTCTCCAACCCGGCAATGCAGCTGGGGTTGGTGACAGCTTGAGACGGCCGGCCAAACCGTTGTGCGCACTGATAACCGTGCCCACCACTCCCCCTTAGTTCCTGTTATCCCTTGGCCCCGCCCCCAAGACTCCACGGTAGGAGAAAAATAAAAAGATAATAAACATGGTTTATTATAGTTTTATTTTTCAGGTTTTGCAGCTGCTGTTGCTGACGGGGGCGACGCTCCTCCACCATAGCTGTTTAAACCAAAAGGCCTTTTTGCCAATGTCCAACTGTCACCTGACCACTGATGGCTTTCCTGTTGTGAGATGTGTATTGCTCCCTGATAGGGGCCTGAGTGTGGGGAGGGAGTTTCCTTCCTTGACAGGATGGCTTGGGAACTGTGCCCAGCCCCTTCCTGGTCTTCATAGGATGCCTACCCTGTCACTGGCAGATGAAGCTCATGTCTAGCCCTACCTCCCTTTTGTCTGGCTCTAAACCCAGTGGGAGGGGGAGCTTCCCAGAACTGCCCCCTGCCCAAAGGCTGCCACTGGACATAAAAGGGGCATCCACAGATCTTTCATCAGAGCACACCTGGACTTATCCCAGACTGCCCGGCTTCCTGAAAAACCTGAAGGAAGATTGGACATACTTGCCTTGAACTCAGGACCCCAGAAGTGACCCCAACGGTCAGTTGGCTGACTTCCTGTTTGAACTACAGGGCTACAAGCAGCTTCCAGAGGCCCTCTCCTGCTTTCCAGCTGACCAGTCCCAACTGGATCTGACCTGGTCCCCTCTGCTGGCCTCTGCGGGAGTGAGTCCTGACCCCAAATTACTGTCCTCAAGGTCTTGGACCCTTGGCTGCGATCAAACTCGCTGCTGAGTATCGATGCTGACTGTTTCGACGATGGCTTCCCCGGACTACACGCTGAGCTGCCCTCGTTCAACGGCTTTATCGGACTCAACACCAAGCCATACCCAATACACAGCTTCTCCGGACTCAATCCCGAGCAACATCCCAGCAACGCTGACAACCTTCATCGACAGCTTCACGAGCCCGATGGCAAGCAACCTCCGATCGACTCCAAGAGATCGCACAGCTGTTCCCTGTTGTTGTCAAGCCCTTCATCAGATCCAGCCTGTTGTCTGGACCTGCTGAAGACTTTCAACCTTCGTAGATCATTTTAAGGGACTAATTTATATGTTGACAGTAAGAATACTCCATTGCAACAGCCTTTATCCTTATCACCAACATAATGGTCTGCCTGCCCGATTTACATGTAGATGAGCCTTAGGTGTAACCACAGAGGAGACTACCCTGCTATGATTCTACCCTACGATGGCCCGATAGAGAAAGGACCGCCAGAGGTTGACCTCTATGTCCGCCCAGCTAATTTAGATGGGCGGACATACAGGTTAGTTTTCACTACTTGTCACTGCCAGGAAAACCTTGGAGGTAAGGGGCAGTGAAAACTGTCTAATGTCTCCATCGCCATTAGAGGTAACTCTCATGGCAAGGAGGGGCATTTTTTTATTTTCAAAAAGAAAAGCACTTTGGGTTTCTCTTTTTGAAGATAAAAAAATAAAAATACGTTTGACGGATGGTTCCGTCATGTTGGTGGAGTTGTGCGTCAAACTTTAAAAAAAGAATTGACAAGAATGCCATGACGGCGGTTCAGGACCATGCTTCAGAAATGACCAAGGGCTTAGCTGTCATTTCTAGATTTGGCAGGTGGTTACTCAGTGAGGGTGACTGAGTAATTTACTCCATTACCCTGAAGGAGTAAACTCCATCCACCAAATAATAAATCAGGCCCTTAGTCCGAAGTTAACTTTCCTCGAGAGGAGCCTGGTCCGTGGATCGGACCAGTGATTCACTGCAGTTGGCCTTAACTCAGGACTTTGACCCAGTCTAGCGTGACCAGATACTTGAGGTTAGAACTTTGTGGTTTTTCGTGTGGTTTTTACTCAAACTTTCAACATTTATATCTCTGGTTCTACTTATTGGATTTTTGCCATTTTAATGCCATTTTATGCATTAAAATATTCTCTATTTTTGGTTTAGGATTTTTCTTGTGTTGTAACTTTATTGCTGCTTGAAAACTGCATAAATACCTTACACATTGTCTCTAAAGTTAAGCCTGACTGCTCTGTGCCACAGCTACCGGAGTAGCTCGTGTATTTAGGGTCTTTGGTGCTTCACCCTGATAAGGATTGTAATTATTATTTGAAGTGGGTTCTCACCACCCTCCACTAATACCCCAATTTCTTACACAGGCAAGCTGTCAAGCTAACAAGACATTTAGATTAATTGTTTTAGGGCACAAACTAACTGTTCTGAAGATCTTAATTGTGTTTTATTTTGAAATCAGGACTACAAGAGCAATTCAATTGGAAAACAGAGTCAAGATAAAAATAATTTGATCAAGGTCCATTTAATCCTTGCAAAAAAACAGAATTATTTATTTTTCAAACCATTACCTAAAACTCTGTTCCAACTGCAAGAAGGCAGTGATGAAGTCCCTAGGAAGCAACTTAACCCAACCCAAAGAGGGCACCCGGGGAAAGTAGAAAAAGTCTGGGCGCTCACATTTTGCCTGCAAGGTATGAGAACAATGTATAATAAAGGAAAGCCAAACTCAACCAGTCTTCCTTAGAAAAGCTGATGGAGCCTGTCAAAGGTGGAATATCGCTGAGCTCATGAATGTCAAGGAAATCAAAAACAGCTTGCAGGTTGGAGTATTCATTTCTAGCCTTAATGAACACAACCTGGGAGTTCTGAATCAAATCCAGCAATATACTCTCCAATATAACTCCAAAATCCCACTGACTATTTAAATTGGTGTTCAGAAATGAAATGAGCCCACAGTTAGCTCCCAAATCTGTGTCTTGGCCTTCTTTTGGGATGAGGGAGATCACTGTCAACTCCATGGGCTGAGGTTTACTTTTCTTATACAATATATGGAGTAGATCTTAGTCAAAAGCGAGAATATTGTTGCTCAGCACTCTGTATATGTGAATTTCTTTAGTTCATAAATGGTCGCTAATTATTGAACCCATCCGATTAAAAAAAGAAGCAGTGGTCCGAAGTATAGTGCACATTCAATCCTGTATTGTCCATTCTTCAAACAAAATTGTACTGATTGTAGCCAAAGCTACTTTCTGTCATAACAGCCGACATGTTTTGTTCTCTTGGAACTTCTTCAGGGCTTACATATTCAAATCTTTGCTTGAGTTGTATTCCTCAATATCTCAAATACAAATCTGTATAGATGTTGTTTGGAAGATTCGATACCTGGTAACAGGGCCGTCTTAACAGCATTATAGGCCCCCGGCAAAGCAGTGCACTGGACACTGGCTTCACAACCACTCACAGGAATAAAAATGTTTAACGGAAAATTAGTTTTAAATTCTTGTCCACATGGGTCCCCTATGCTCGCGATGCCCCCGGACAACTGCCCATGCGTTAAGACGGCACTGCCTGGTAAGTGTGTATAAGAGGTCATATGTGGCCTTTCACCAAACTCCAAGCACAGCAAAATATCATTGAATGATTCCACAAGTTGGGTGTTCATTACAGCCATAATCGTATGTGGTGTGCTCTCTGCGGGCCTGATTCACAGAACTAACTTACGTCAAAAACGTAAACGTAAACGTAAACGTAAAGTTAGTACTTTTTAGGTATTCACAGAATACACTTACTCATTTTGGTATTCACAGAAGTTAGTAGTCCTAACTTTAGGACTACTAACTTCTGTGAATACCGAAATGAGTAAGTTCATTCTGTGAATACCAAAATCAATCAATCAATCAAGCATTTGTATAGCGCGCTACTCACCCGGAGGGTCTCAAGGCGCTTGGGGGAGGGGGGTCCGCTACTGTTCGAACAGCCAGGTCTTGAGTTGCTTCCTGAAGGAGAGGTGGTCTTGGGTAAGGCGGAGGTGGATGGGTAGGGAGTTCCACGTCTTGGCAGCCAGGTAGGAGAAGGATCTTCCTCCCGTTGTGGCTCTTCGGATGCGGGGGACGGCGGCGAGGGCGTGGTTGGTCGATCGTAGCTGGCGGGTGGGAGTGTAGAAGGTCAGACGGTCGTTGAGGTATCTGGGGCCTTGGTTGTGGAGAGCTTTGTGTGCGTGGGTGAGGAGTCGGAACGTGATTCTCTTGCTGACGGGGAGCCAGTGCAGGTCTCTCAGGTGTCCGGCGATGTGGCTGTGTCGGGGGATGTCCAGGATGAGTCGAGCTGAGGCGTTCTGGATGCGTTGGAGTCTTTTTGAAGTTTGGCTGTGGTTCCGGCGTAGAGGGAGTTGCCGTAGTCCAGTCGGCTGGTGACGAGGGCCTGGGTGACCGTCTTCCTGGTTTCGGTGGGGATCCACCGGAAGATCTTGCGCAGCATGCGTAGGATGTTGAAGCAAGACGAGGAGACGGCGTTGACTTGTCGGGTCATTGAGAGGGAGGAGTCCAGGATGAAGCCCAGGTTGCGTGCGTGGTCCGTTGGTTTGGGTGCGTTGCCCAGGGCAGGGGGCCACCAGGAGTCGTCCCAGGCGGAGGGTGATGATCCTAGGATGAGGACTTGCGTCTTATCTGAGTTCAGTTTCAGGCGGCTGTTCCTCATCCACTCGGCTACGTCCTTCATCCCTTCATGTAGGTTGGTTCTGGCGGTTGTGGGGTCGTTGGTGAGGGAGAGGATCAGCTGGGTGTCGTCGGCGTAGGAGATGATGTTGAGGTTGTGTTGGCGTGCGATGGCTGCGAGGGGGCTCATGTAGACGTTGAAGAGGGTGGGGCTGAGTGATGATCCTTGTAGTACGCCGCAGATGACTTCGGTGGCCTCGGAACTGAACGGGGGAGGCGGACTCTCTGGGTTCTTCCGGCGAGGAAGGAGATGATCCACTCCAGTGCCTTCTCTTGGATTCCGACGTTGTTCAGGCGTTGCACTAGGGCGCGGTGGCAGACTGTGTCGAACGCTGCGTAGAGGTCCAGGAGGATGAGGGCCGCTGTTTCCCCGTTGTCGAGCAGGGCTCGGATGTCGTCGGTGGCTGCGATGAGGGCGGTCTCGGTGCTGTGGTTGGCCCGGAAGCCGGACTGCGAGTGGTCGAGGGATCCATTCGTCTCGAGGAAGGCGGCCAGTTGTCTGTTGACGGTCTTCTCGATGACTTTGGCAGGAAAAGGAAGGAGCGAGATGGGGCGGTAATTTTTGAGGTCGGTGGGATCCGCTGACGGTTTCTTCAGTAGGGCGCTGAGTTCGGCGTGCTTCCAGCTCTCTGGGAAGGTGGCGGTGTCGAGGGAGGTGTTGATGATGTCCCGGAGGTGGGGTGCGATGACGGCGTCGGCCTTGTTGAAGAGTAAGTGTATTCTGTGAATACCTAAAAAGTACTAACTTTACGTTTATGTTTACCTTTTTGACGTAAGTTAGTTCTGTGAATCAGGTCCATAGTTCTCCTTAGTCAAAAATATGCCTGCCAATGACTTAATGTACTACTGCCAACATTTCTTCCATTGAGATTTGACACAACAATGAAAATCACATACAGACTTATCCAAAATCTTACATTTACCATAAAGGTAATCATTTTCAACTTTAGTGGTGTGAACAACACCTTCCTGTCATGCCTCGAAGACCAGTGGGGAAGATGCCTGTATGGAGAAGACAGAGCTGACTTTGACGGTCCCCCGCAAGCTTTGGAATGTTGCTTAAAATGCAAGAAACCTCTGAGCTACATGTGGACGTTTGGAGAGCCTGCAGCAAGAAATCTGTCTCTGGTATTGCTTCACTTGTGAACTGCCAACAAGTGAACTGCATCATTTTCATGGCATCCGGAATATTTTTATATATAGTAGAAAAACGTGCGAGAGTCTCAGCGTTCCCCTACAAAAACATATTCAAATTAGGGGTCCAGAACCAAAGCTGTATCCCTTCCTGAGAGACAGCTCCAAGGCAATTGACCTCAGCCTAACCCTACCAGCCTTTGTAAAGCCCTTGGTTCACTGTGTTTCGGTCGAGCCTATAGCGGCAGCGCGCATGCGCTGCTCGCTTTGCGAGGCATGCAGTATTCAGTATGGAGTGGAAGCTCCGTAGAAGCTCCGCCCACTCTACGCCCATCTTTTTCATTGGCGTGTGTCTTTGTCGTTCCTAAATGCTGCCTTCCAATTGGTTCTTGGCTTGTTAGTCCCTCCTTATGACGGCCATGTCGTCATTTGTATCCTTCCATGGCTACTGGCCCCTTTACTTCGAGTGTTGCACAGTATGTTTTAGCTAGCTTGTGAGCACTATTTTCTTCCTGTGCCTTCTCGCCCCCCCCCCGCACTCTCGTTGTTCATGCCTTCTCGCCCGCCCGCACTCCCGTTTGCAATGCAATAGGTCTCGCGTAAATGCGAGTCCTATTGCATTGCAAATGCTTGTTTTTCTTTCCGCCGCTCCTCGCCACTCGGGGGTGCGTAGGGCTACCTCCAGCAACCCAGTCCCTTAATCTCCCCTCCAGGCGTGGCTGCTCATTGTCCGTATGACTGCTCTCTCGTCCTCTTTCGTAGAGGAGTATCAATATCCTCGGCAAGAGCAGTCGGCATCTTTGGACTCGGACACACTCGGTGTGTTTGGCCTGCTGGCGTTAGTGACCCGTCCTCTGCGGCAGCCACCCTGGTGCTTTGGTGGCGTCTCCACCTGCTCCCCGGGAACGAAGCAAACTCCTGTGTCCCTTTCAGTAGCTGATAGCACTGGGGCCCGCAGGGCTTGCCGACCGTGCCAGGGTGTGCTCCCTCTGCGCTCATCTGGCACTGGGCCCATTGATGCTGAGGGGCGAAAAGACTCCTCTGACCCCAGACGGCTCAATTATTGCCACCGTAGAGTTTCCGTGGGAGTCTCATCACATCGCCCAGAGACACGTTGCAGCACAAAGTAGCGGTCCTCCGACTCCAAAACGGACACCTCGAGCAGGCCACGGTGGCTCTCTGCGCCCGAGGCAATTAATTCCAGGTAAGTCACGCCAAAGAGGCAACCTTAACCGCACAGCAGGGGAGCGTCGCAGCCTCCTTGTTGCGCTGGCAACCGACAAAACAAAGAAAAATACAATGCAATTTAATGTAGTAGCTCAAAATAAGCATAGTTGTTGGCCCGCCTCCTCCAGTCTTTCCAGGGTTCCCGCCACCATCCAAGATCTCTGCCGCCCTGTTTCCTCGCTCCTGCCCTCACATATTTGTCTCCTATCCCCTCTAAGAGTCCCGTGGTCCAACACCCGTGCCCAGGGCATGCCACAGTCCTGCAGCTGCTAACAACTTCGCTGGAACGTTTGCCCTTCATGTAAAAAATGTGAATCTGTGTGAGGCGCACTGTGCTGCCCCCAGTACCCTTTTGGGAGCTGCCTGGCACGATGGCACTGCCACACAGCGAGCGTCATGCACACCCTGCCAGCCGTCTATGATATGCACTGTTAAAACTGCCTCTCTATTCATTTTTCATCACAAGGAAACAATTTCAAAACGCCCCCGCCTTCACCCATTGCCAATGCTTACAGCGCCAATACCTTTTATAGCATTGGTTACGGATCCTTACCAAACCATTAGCGCTATCGTTTTATTTTAACTGTTGAAACAAATGCACTTTTTGTAACATGGTAAGCGTCTATAGAATACTCATTAGAAAGTCAATAATTAATATGTATGTGTGGAAACCTCTGCACGTAGCTGAGCACATACCATACATTTTATATGGAATAATGTCACAGGTCGCTTCTTCCTCTGAACCTTACGCTGTGCCCTTTACAGGGCAATAGGGAGTATTGGTTCCGTAACATTACATTTCATAACCAAGCATTTGTGTAGCTTGAACGAGCCAAAGGAGAAGATATGGCAATAGACCCTCTGATTAAATTTCTGGTTTACATCCGAAGTTCCACTCTAAGGTGTAATCCTAGGCAGATGCCTGTCAGTATTCCCTATGCTTGTATTCCCTTACTTTCCAAATATTGAGGTGGGGCGGATTTGAAAGAATCTGTGGACCAATAGTGAACAACTGTTCCATTGACTCTGCAAGCGCCTACAGGACCTTCAGCTTGTGGTGTCACGCTATAATTGGCATCTTCACTGCAACATCCTGCATATTTTATTTATTTCATTAATTTTTTTTATAAACGCGTAATAGCCTTAAACTTTTAAACACAATAAAAAATTATTGCCATTTAAGGGTCTGCTGTTCAAATGACACAAAAGCACGAGGAACAAAAAAAAGTGAAGCTTGCACAAACAAGTCTCCTTTTGAAGTCAGAGAATGAAAGTAAACAGGCCCCCCTCAGAAAATTTCGTCAATTATTTGTCCTTTTCTTTAAATACACAGCAAATGTGACCAGATAAGATGGTTTACAAGCCACAACACAGCACCGCCTCACTACCACTGCAGCACTACCTTGGCATCAGTGCAGCACCAGCACAGCATCATTCAGCACCACCACAGAATCACTCAACAGCACCACCTCCGCATCAGCACAGCACCACCTTTGCATCAGCACAGCACCACCTTCGCATCAGCACAGCACCACCTCTGCATCAGCACAGCATCACCTCTGTATCACCACAGCGCCACCTCAGCACCACCACTGTGCCATCTCAGCATCAGCACAGCGCCACCTCATCATAAGTGCACCACCCCAGCATCAGCTCAGCACCACCCCAGCATCAGCTAAGCATCACCTCAACATCAGCACAGCACCATCTCAGCATCAGCACAGCACCACCTCAGCATCACCTCCGCACCAGCACACTACCACCTCAGCATCACTCAGAACCACCTGAGTATCATTCAGAATCACCAGCACACCACCACCTATGTCTGTCCTTGGAATCTAGCATCTGTTGATTCTCCCGTAGTGTCCGTCCGCTGCTTGTATTGTAATTTAGCCTCCTGTTGTTTATATCTCCCCCATAACACAAATAAAACGATAACAAACAAGCATTAGAACAGGCTGGAAGATGTTGCCAGCATTACAAGGGCAAAAAAACTAGAAAACATTTTTTGTGTTAATTCTTTTTTTAATAGGGTCATTCAGTTGTACATAATGTCTTCTTGGTTATATATAAGATAACAAAAATACTTAGCACTTTTTTACTGTAACTTTTCAAAATGCTGCACAGCAGTCACACTGCTCTACAACATAGCTTAAAGACATTGGCAAATCCAATAGCTCTGGTTAAACACTTATAAGGTCCCAAAGGCGAGACCTATTGGCTATGCCAATGCTTGTTTTACAAGGTGTGACTTGATACATCGCTGCCATCCTGTGGGCTATTTAATTAATCTGTTTCTTCCATTAGGCACTCCACGTCTTTGTAGTTTTTGTTAGACTGTGTTTGTATTTACCTTATAGGAAAGAATGCCCCATTTTTCCAATGTTGACTTTGGACACAAATGTAGCTTACTGCTATTGATATATTTTTTTAAACTATTGATAACTTTTTACCATTAATTTCAAATTTACATATTTGTCTGCAAACATTTCTCTTGATGCTAACTCGTATGGACATTTGAGATTTCTTTTTACAGTTACTATACTTTGAGTTTGTTAGACACCTGAACCACATGCACGTTTTCCGGATTTAGCCTGACCTGTCATACTATGGTAAGCTGGGGTATCCCTAGGAAACCAATTCACCACTGTGAGTCAGACGGGCAAGCGTTTGTTTGACTACAAATACGGTACCCCAAGAACCTACAAGAAGATTCTATAAAAAAAAAAGGAGGATGCTATTAATGCTTCCATTTACACAGTAGCAGACCCACAAACTGACACCATATACCACTCATGTAAGACTTAATGCACATTTCTAGAATCCTTAAGGGAACTTGTGTGTACATTACCTATAGAAAAAATACAGAGAGACACCACTATTGTTAATTATTTGGACTGATCAATCATTTTTGCCCAGTGAACTCAAAGCAGTTCTGCTTGTTTTTATTAAGGCTCATTCATTGTAATGTTTCCCTGCATCATGATACAAGATGGTTATACATTAGGCACATGAAGTAATGCTCTGAAATTGTGCATATAGATATATATGTTGTTTTTCTTTTGATGGTTATTTTTCAGCCTTTCTGTTTAAGTCTATCTTATGAAGGTATAACCCATATCAAAGGTATACCATTGTAATGCAAATTTTGATAGCTCTACAAGTGCCATTGTGATGTTGGATACTACACATTAGCGTTTCTTTTTCTCATCCTTAAATGTGTGGTATAATTGGTGGGCCTAGTATTTTTTTTTTTTTATAAATCTTTTTATTGTAAGAATCAACATAAAAGCAATACAAACAAAAGAAAGTGCAGTGCAGTGCCGTCTTCAACACTTTCGGCAATCTTATTACATTAGTCCAGCAAGTGTGATATCGTTAATCAGGGTCTACAATGTAATCACGTGTCTCATAAATTCCCATCGTACTCAAAACATTACTAAGCATCGTTATCTGCTGACAACGGGGGAGTATCGCTGAAAGGGGTGCATATCAAACCTCTGCTTTCATTCCAAGGACCCCAGATTTTCGTCCATTTGCGTGGGCATCCCCTGCTCTCGTATATAACCCTCTCCGCTTGCATGCACCAATCCATGTCTGATTCCCAGTCAAGGAACCTTTGATTGGCAACTCCTTTCCATGTTCTGGCTATATTGCGTTTTGCCACCATACAGCCCAGAGAGACCCACAACCTATCAGTTCTCGACAATTCCGTAGCCTCCTAGATATTAAGAAGACAAAGCCGGGGGGAAACATCGATGGGTTTATGACAAATCCGAGATAACGCTGATAAGACCTTTCCCCAGTACTTCTGAAGGATCGGGCATTCCCACCATTGGTGTAGGTAAGTGCCGGTGTGACCGCATCCTCTGGGACAGGCCGGGGAGCCCAGAACCCCCATCTTAACAAGCACTGAACTAGTGTAATAGGCTCGGGCCTAGTATTTTTGACCTTTAATCGCAAGAGGGGATTCATAAAAGTACTACTTCTCCCTGGGGGGACATGTCAGAAATAATACGAGACAGATTTAGAATTAATCACTCATATATGTTTGTTTTCTTTAACACACAGGGGAGAAATATAGACGGGCCCCAATAAGCACATTTCTCGCACCACAGACATCGGGGGAGGCTCTGTTGTTTTTTCTTTTCCCTTCCCCCCTTCCCCGTTGGTCAGGATTGGCTTTGACCTCCTCTCGCGGAAAATCAGGTGAGATTCCTGACAGTGAGTGATGGCATTCTGCTCTTTCACAACAAGCATGTCCACAAAGTAGTTCCCTTCTGTGCCAGGGACTACCATGGCGATGTATGCTTTTTGAGGCTAAACATATTTTTGCTATTAGCCAATTTTTATTTTATGTTGTTGAGGGCGTGGCACGACCCTACACAAAAATATTTACCAAAACCATGATAAAATAAGCATTGATATAACCAGAAGGCTTGCAGCCAATGTCAGACCTATGGGTTTTGCAACGTTTTTTTTCATTTGTATCAAAATGGCACCATCTGTGAATGAACTTGCATTAGTGTAATAATTTATTATTCTTTCTTGTCTAAACTAGGTAAGGTTTTGGTCCAAATCTAAACCAATGTGGAGTAGGTTGTGAGACCATTTTGAATAGAAATTCTGCCATAGGATGACAACGCCTAGTTGGTTCTGCGGTTTGGCCAGGAGACAGAACTCACTAAAATAAGATTTGTGCCATGGCTTCATTGATGAGAAAGAGTTTTCTCCAATTGAATGGAGCAAAGACTGAACTTATGCTCTTTGGAAAAGCCATTTAGGCTTGGTGAAATGACTGGTAGCCTCAAGAACTTGGTGCTACTTTCTGCGTTACGAAGGTGATTAGAAATCTGGGCTTTATAATGGATGCCATGCTATCAATGGAAAGTCATGTCAAGACCACATGTGGTAGCTGCTTTGGCATATTATGCCTTCTTAAGAAGACATTCTCATGGCCTAGCCTTTAGACTGTAGGAAGATTGTGACGGGGTAATTTATCACCATCTGTCTGGATTACAGTAACGCCTTGCTGGGAGGCATGAATTCTTCCTTGAATACTCATCTTCAGTTGGTCCAAAATTCAGCAGGACGGTAGGCCTGCCACATACTTCTTGGTACCAGAATAAGTCTGGTGCTCAGCGACTTACACTGGCTCTAAATTAGGGGAAAAGGTGCCTTTACAAGCTTCTCTGTCTTGCTTAAAAGGCCCTATCTGCGGCTGGCCCATTGTATCTCCGCTCCTGTATCAGTTTTTATTATATAGCTAAGGCCCTGAGATCAGCTGCCAGCACTCTAACTGATCCCTATAGAATTCAGACCACTTGAAATGGCAGACGTTCCTTCTTGTTTCTTGCTTCTCTCTATGGGAACAAGATACCCATTCATGTTCGCTCCTGTAGCTCTTTTTTGCTCTTTAAAAAGTTTATCAAAACCTTGCTTTTTAACTTACCTTCCTGTTAGCATCAGGATAAGTTCTGCCTTCTCTCATCAGCTCTCAGTGCCAGGATACTCCGTAAGGAGTGAGCCATTCTGTGCTATACCATATACTCGTAACATAACATAAGAGTATGAAAAATAAACCTCAATCCATCCTGTCAAATGCTTTTTCTGCATTTAACACACTTGCTGCTAAAGTATATTAACTAATGACATATTTGCCAATAATATATAAAAAACACTCTAGCATTGTCAGGAGTGTCTTTCTTTTACAGAACCGTTTTTTTCTTGACTAAGTAATTTATGTAGAACTGGATCTAAATGGGAAGCAATTATTGTGGCAATCTTTCCCTTTGCTTGAAATCAAGAAAATTAGGCTATCCTGAAAAGAGCCTTGAGAGAAGCCACTATCTGAAAGATATTTATACAAGGTAAACAGTTTAGGACGAGGAAGTGTGAAAAATGGGCATACAATTCCACAGGGAATCCATTTGGGTCAGGGGATTTATTATGTTTTAATAGACCAGTTGCTTGAACAATCTCATCCATCAAATCAAAATCAATATTTGATAGAAAATCTTTAGTTATTGTGTCAAAATTATCTAAAGGTAAGATGTGTATTCTGGGATGTATAGCTCTTTGTAAAACTGAACTAAAGTATCTAAACTATCATAGTTTTTAAAGGATAAAGTATTTAAATTGTTATTTCTGTCTTTGTATGTTCCTGATTTGTTTTCACATAATGTCCAGTAATTTTACGGATTTATTCTTTCCACCATAATATTTAGCACTAGACTTCAATAAATAAGTGGAGGCTATTTTTAATCCAAATTTTGCTTCAATCAAACTTTGTAACACACATTCGCAGGCAGTTTATAATATGAATGTTCCTGCTTCTTAATGTTGATCTAAATAATGTCTTGTATTTCTCTTACTTGTGAGACATTAATAATAATAATAAAATATTTTGCTGAAGCATTAAGTGCATCCCATATTGTTGGAAAATATGTAATCAGTTGCATTACGAGCAAAAAATGTATCTATAAAAATCTCAAAGGTCTGTATCATTCAAAATGCCCACATGTAATCTCCTTCTATCACCCTTTTTAAGGTAACATGAAGGTCTTTTGTACTGATAACAGGGGCATAATCCAATATTATATTAGCTCGAATTTCAGCATCCACTAGTGATTATGCTAACTTTTGATACAGAAATAAAAAATCAATTCTGTATTGAAATACGTGTTATTTAATTGTTTTATTCTGTGCCGAAAGCTTCAATATATCTTAATCGTACTATCTCTATTCCTTTTAATTTATCTAAAGAAGTCAGACGGGGTTGCCCCTAACCCACCGGTTACGTATTTAGCATTGGAACCATCCTATACAAGGTCTGACAAAATCTAGAGATACAAGCTTTTATACATAAAGAGTTGTTTCTTAAAATGCCATTATAGGCAGGTGTCATCCTTTGATATATATATTGGACCCTGACATTAGAGCTCCAACATTTTTACAAGAAGTGCAGTCTTTTTTACGTTATAAACTCAACACAGACAAATGTAAAATTCTTCCATTAAGCAAACATTGTCTAAGATATATGTTTGAGTGTACAAAGTTCTCTTGGAATCCCAATAAAATAAAACAATTGGCTTCATGGTGTACTCCATACATGAGTATGGTTAATTTAAATTGAGTGGATTTGATGAAGAAGAATACAAATCTTACGTCCAGATGGAATCTTTTATTTTGTCCTGGTAGGGTCAAATAGATTATGTTATAATTATGTTAGTCCCACTAATTTTGTTTCTGCTGTCTATGTTACCGCTTAATATTTCATCCTCCTTCTTTATGGAACCGAATGAATTTTTGTGGAATAAAAGGAAGTCTAAGATTTGAATTTCTAGACTAAAATTAACTAAATGTGAAGGCAGAGTAAACTTTCCAGAGTTTTGTATGTATCAAAATGCTTTTATACTTATCTAAATTTTGGTTGGAACATGAACATAATCCCTTTTGTCATATTTGGATTGATCTTGAAAGAGCTTTTATTAACACATTTTCTGTTAAAGAATGTGCATTCTGTTTTCCGAAACGTCTTTAACATCACCTATTATCAAGAACGTTTGTAGACTACTGCAACCATTGCATTGCCACAATGTTAAAGGAAACAAACATCTTTATTATATTTGGCATAATAAACACACTCAGTTAAAAAATAGAACCATCTGAATTAATGGAAAAATAAAGGTTTGGTATGAGTTAACCAACTATATTATAACTCATTACTTTCATTTACAGAAAAACAAAATAAGTTCAATCTGCCAACTTTTAAAGGAAAGCATGAACTATCATGTAATGCTGCTTACAATACTTATTTATCATTACATGATCTAAGTCTAGAACATACACGTTATGATGATATCGTGCAAGTTGTGACATTACATCTCAAGGCTTCCAATATCTACAAAGTCTATAGGAATAACATGGAAATCAGATTGAAATCTAAGGTCGAATTAGCTTGAGAAACTGAGTTTGATTCTTGTTAATCCATTGATGTTTGGAATTCAATTTGGTTTTAAACTTCATAAATCCTCATGTACAACTAGTACAAATAAAGCTCTATTTTTGCAGTAGACTGTTATTAACCCCTTATTACCTTCATAAAGTCAATAGTGATTCATTTAAATCCTGTTGATCTTGTAAACATGAAGTTGCTGATCTTACACATTTGCTTTTACATTTCCAATGGGTCTAACGTTTTGGGGACAGATTTGGACTCAACTGAACTGTATTTGTGATACAATTCCTTTTGAAATTACAAATATATAGGTAGTTTTGCATATGCTTGGTATTCCTAGTCCTTTGATACTAGTTCGATAGATCATCTAATAGCAATTTCATTTCAGCAAGTTTGGTGGTACAGTGTTTATTATGACCAAGGACTTGATAGAGTTATGTATCATCTGTTTCACTTGCAATTAAAAATATTTTTTCGACAACCAACTGGACCCCAACACCACATCCCTCCTGGACAACCTCCACAACATTGGACTGTGCCAGATCGTGACCGAGCCCACGCACGTGACCGAGCCCACGCACTCAGCAGGACACACCCTCGACCCCCTCTTCACTACAGGAAACTCCATCACCTTCAGCCACACCACCGAACTCCCATGGACCGACCATCGTTGCATCCACTTCACCTTCTGAACACCCACCATCCACAGACACCAGCACCTGCTTCCACGAAGAAACTGGACCAAAATCACCGACGACCAGCTCACCTCCTCACTCAACAACTCACTCAACAACTCCACCCCAACCATCGCGGAAAACGACGACCCCAACACCGCAGCCCGAACCCTGCATAGATGGATCACGGACAGCACCAACACCATAGCCCCCTCAAGAAAAACAACAATACACGCGCCAAGAAAGCCAGATGGTTTACCACCGAACTTCGAGAGTCCAGAAGCACATGCCGCCGCCTCGAAAAGGCCTGGAGGAACACCAAATCCACAGAAGCCCACGACAACTTCAGAGCCGCCACCAACGCCCACCATCAACTCATCAGAGAAACGAGGAAAAAGCGATTGAAGACAGAATCTCCACCCACGCGCACAACAGCAAGGAACTCTTTAGCATCATCAAGGAGTTCGCCCAACCCACTAGCGAGTCTACTGACATCCCTCCCTCACAAGACCTCTGCGACAAACTCAGCACCTTTTTCCACCACAAAATCAAGAGCATCTACGACAACTTCGACGAAGACAACCAACACACTGAACCCTCACCAACCACCCCCGACACCCGGAAACCAGCGATTGACGACTGGACAGCCCTCACCGTGGAAGACACACTGAAGACAATGAAGTCAATCCACTCAGGGGCTCCCACGGACCCCTGCCCCCACCACATCTTCAACAGAGCCGCCAACACCATCGCACCCATGCTCCGCCACACCATCAACCGCTCCCTGGCGACCGCCTTGTTCCCCGACGACTGGAAACACGCCGAGGTCAACCCCTCCTAAAGAAACCCTCAGCGGACCCCACCGACCTCAAAAACTACAGACCCATCTCCCTGCTCCCGTTCCCAGCGAAAGTCATCGAGAAAGCCATCAACAGCCAACTCGCCACATTCATTGAAGAACACAACATCCTCGACTCCTCCCAATCCGGCTTCAGAAAAAACCACAGTACGGAAACCGCCCTCCTCGCCGCAACAGACGACATCCGCACCCTACTGGACAAAGGAGAAACAGTAGCCCTCAACCTCCTCGACCTATCAGCGGCGTTCGACACAGTCTCCCACCGCACCCTAATACGCAGACTCTACGACGCAGGTATCTAGGACAAGGCCCTCGACTGGATCCGCTCCTTCCTCTCTGGCAGGACGCAGCGGGTCAGACTCCCCCCTTTCCTCTCGGACCCCACACCTACCACCTGCGGAGTCCCCCAGGGCTCCTCCCTCAGCCCGACGCTCTTCAACGTCTACATGGCCCACTCGCCCCCATCGTCAGAACCTACGGACTCAACATCGTGTCATACGCAGACGACACCCAGCTCATCCTCTCCCTATCCAACGAGCCCAACACCGCCAGACGCAACTTTCGAGAAGGCATGGAAGCCGTCGCCAAATGGATGAAAAACAGCTGCCTACAACTAAACACCAACAAAACAGAAGTACTCATCATGGGCCCAAACCCCGATGCTTGGAGCGACACCTGGTGGCCCCCCGCCCTCGGAAACCCGCCAACCCCCACGGACCACGCACGCAACCTGGGAATCATCCTGGACTCCGAGCTCAAAATGGACCGCCAGATCAACTCTGTCTCGTCTTCCTGCTTCCACACCCTCCGCCTCCTTCGTAAGACCTTCAAATGGATCCCCTCGAACACCGAAAGACCGTCACTCACGCCCTGGTCACCAGCAGACTCGACTACGGCAACGCACTCTACGCCGGAATAAACAAAAACCTCACCCGCAAGCTACAGAACATCCAGAACGCCGCCGCAAGACTGGTCCTCAACCTGCCAAAACACTGCCACATCTCCCAGCACCTGCGCACACTCCACTGGCTCCCTGTCGAGGCGAGAATCACCTTCAAGATGCTCACCCACGCACACAAGGCCCTCCACGGCACCGGACCAGCATACCTGAACAGCCGACTCAAATTCCACGCACCCCAAAGGACCCTACGATCAGCCCAGCTCTCCTACGCCGTGGTCCCCCGCACCAGAAAGACCAGATCGGGAGGCCGCTCCTTCTCCTTCCTCGCGGCCAAAGCATGGAACGCCCTTCCGCTCCACCTCAGACAGACAACATCGCTCCCCATCTTCGCAAGAAACCTCAAAACCTGGCTTTTCGACAGACCCCCTCCTTGATGGATGGAACCTGCACCCCCCCCAGCGCCTTGAGACCCTTACGGATGAGTAGTCGCGCTTTAACAAACCCCTGATTGATTGATTGATTGATTGATTGTGATCCCTGGCAATTCAAACCTCAGTTTTAACTCGAGAAAATATAACACCCATTGTATCAGTTTAGAGGATGTACTTGAGCCACCTTGAACATTTACATTATGCAGATGTATTCTGATTTATTAAATATGTTCTGTAACTGTTCTCTCTACATTACCTGAGTTACTATTTATACCTGATGAATTTGTTTTATTTTCTAACTCCTATGGGTATGAAAATTACTATTACTCCTCAACTGAAATGTTTTAAGGTTTATTTCTCTTTTTCCCTTTTTCTTTCCATGGTTTTCCCTGGTTTTCTAATATGTTTCAGTTGTTTAATCATTCTTTTTGTGGAAACAGAATATATCTATAATTACATTTCATGAGTTCACTCTTCTTATCTTGTATGATAATCTCCTGTTTTTGTAGTTATTGTTACTTTTTGTATTTATATAATTTTATTTCTGTTATTTAATAAAATACTTTTCAAACGTTAAACAAAAAACTACTTAGGGTTATTGCTTTGATGGAAACCCCATTTTGTACACTCTGAAACTCCTTTGCAAGTCTTTAAAAAGCAGGAAAATAGTTCTGCCATTAACAAAAATGACACCATCTTTGCTTGAGTTGTCCCTCCCACCCAATGGCCTTCTTAGGTTCTTCCTTATATTAAACTCCATGCTCAGTTATGACATCCAAAACATCTTCCACTGCTACACTATAGAACAGGAGGATCTTTACAAAGCTTAAAAAAGCGGATGAAAATCCTAGCCAAGAGCAGATTTCCGTGGGAGAAAAATCCTTCTGCAAAAGGTTTTGCAGGAAATCTCATCCACGGGAAAAGGTGTAGGGAGCTTATAAAGTATGCAACTTCACGAAATATAAATGTGTGTCTTGGTACAACCACTTTACTTTTAATTACATGTAAGTGCAAGCAAACATAGATCCATAGTATGCTCAGGTATAGCAAAATACAACAAACAGTCTGAAAACTAAACAGTATTTGCCAAAACAGGCTCTTATAAATGGCTTCTTTAGGTATTGTGTGTTGAACAGCTGTAGCTCCAAGTAGATAGAGCCAGTGCCTGCATTGAGATAGGCACCTTAGAGAAGGTGCCCCTCACAGACAGTGTGAGTGTCTTGACTGTGTGTGCCAGTTTTGGTGCTTTTGGCCCTCTCACATTGTGGTGTGCTGTCTTGCTCAGCAATTTCTTCTTTTCTCCAATGATTTTATGATTTGCATATTTAGACTGCTTATCATGCCCCTAATTCTCTGTTACGATTGGGCTTATCTTACCCAATGTGGTCCCTATCCTGCTCCTTTTTCCTACTGCTTTTCTTTCCCCTGACCTTAGAACCACAGCCAATTTGATACTGGGGCCACTCTGCCTGTCTTTCTCAACTACAAAGAGGCCCTGCTGCTTTGTAGTTGTAGCAGCTCCAAGGTCTTCCTGTCCATCCCAGATCATGTGACCACCACAATTCATTCTAGTGCTACCGTGCCTGATCCTGAAGAACACACCTATTCACTACCTGACATGGAGTCAAATTCTGGACAGTGACTGTAAACATTCTCGACAAAGTGGGAAATTTACAGGAATAATTCCGGACAAAAGGTCAGTTTTACAGACACACTTAAGAATATAAAGTAATCATACAAAAGTAGGTTAATATATACATCAGACATAAGTAGAAGTAAAAAGAATGTTATAACCTATTACTTGTATAATATATAGCAATGTTGAGTAAACATATATATTGAAGTGTATTACTCTGTGTGCACTGTGCTTACCTGTGTGCCCAGCGTGCCTTTGCTGACTTCTTCTCAGGGGGAGAGACAGAGAAAGAGTGAAAGACATTCAGTCTGAATGGGAGTCGATGCTAACAGGTTAAGTGACTGCTTCACTCAGGGTTCTGTTGTCTGAAAGCTCTCTCTAGACACAGAATTGAGTTCTACCTATAAATGGAAAACTCTGCAAAATGTTCAAGTGAAACCTATTATCCTAGGAAAAATATCCATGGCTGCCAAGATTACCTAATATGAATGTGTTTAGAAATATGTGGAAATTAGGTATCTCAACTTTCTTTCCAATTAGATCAATTGAGAAACAGCAATGCAGCCCTTCATGGAGTGAAATACCTCACATCCTGGTTTGCTCCACATGTGAAAAAAACAAAGGGCTCAAATTCGATTGTGGCTGCAAGAGGCCCTTGTGCTATCCACTAGTTCACCAAAAGATTTACAGGCAGGCGAGGGCCCTGAAAACTATCAGCATTGGTAGCAGGAGTTCCACCTCGTCACGCTTCTGCCCAATATCTCTAAGCCAAGAATTGGAAACCATTTCATGATTTTAAGGTGGAGGTAAGACTGGCAGGCAAAATGAGGAGCTACTCTCCTCCCAATTTGGAGCTGACAAATGGCCTCTTCAATCTTCCTCCCAGGTCACATTGAACCTTGGTCTGACCCAGTGGCGGCCAGCACGGATCTGGGGTAGTGTGGTGGGTGGGGGGAGTCGAGGGGGGGGGGGGGGCAAGGGGGTAAGGAGGTATAATTGTAAAAAAAAGAAAAATTAACTTACCTTCTCGCCGCTCTGACCCACGTCATCCCTTCTCCGCCGAACAGAAAGCAGCCAGGCTCTCCTGAGCCAATCACAACGCTGCAATGAAGTTGTGATTAGCTCCCGTGAAACAATCACAACACTGCAATGAATGAATGGTCATTTGTAAAGCGCAGACTTTGCCAAAGGCGTCAAGGCGCTAGAAATAGAAAAACAGCGGTCAAGAAGTAAGGAGTGAGACTTTCAGATATTAAAGTGCAAAAAGCCAGGTCTTTAGCGATTTGCGGAAGAGAAGATGTGACTCTTGGCAGGAGATCAATAGGGGGAGAGTGTTCCAAAGCTTAGAGGAGGCCACGGCAAAGGCTCTTCCACCCCACCTAGCCCTCCTAAACCTGGGGACTACCAGCCAACTGTTTGGCAGACCGCAACTGTTTGGTAGGCACGTACCATTGGAACATTTGTTTAATTCCTTCAGGACCAAAATTATGTAGTGCCCTATGAACTATACATAAGGCTTTAAACAGGATTCTTTTCTCTAAAGGAAGCCAATGCAACTTGCTAATTGCAGCCGAGACCGAGTGAAATTTAGGAAGATCCATAACAAGTCTTGATGCGGCATTCTGGACAAGTTGCAGTTTATGAATGGATCCCTTGTTAATGTCCAAGTAAAGACCGTTGCAATAGTCCAGCTTGGACAAAATCAAGGCAACAACTGCCTGCTTTCGCGAAGAGAGAGAAAGACATGGGAACATTTTCCACAGGATCCTAATAATCCAGAAACAGGTTGATACAGTTCTGTTAACCTGGGGATCAAAAGAGAGTGAATTGTCAACTATTACACCAATATTCTTTGCTGAAACAGCAGGGCAAGGGCATGGTCCAAGCATTTCTGGCCACCAGGAATGGGACCATATGGATTGTTGGCTGCCAAAGACCAGGACCTCTGTTTTGTCCCCAATAAGTCGCAGATATTTGTTTACCATCCAGGAGGCCACGACCTGCATGCAGCTGTTAAAATTTGCTGCGGAGGCCTCAATGTTGTTTGTGATGGACACAATTATCTGTGTGTTTTCAGCATAGGACAGGGCCTCCAGTCCAAAAGATCTAATCACCTTGGCGGGGAGAAACATATATGTTGAATAAAGTGGGAATCAATGAGGAACCTTGAGGAACTCCACAGAAGGTGGGGATGGAGTCAGAATAAAATTGGTCCATCTTTACTTTCTGTGACCTATCTGTCAGAAATGAGAACAGGAGCTCCAAGGCGGAGTCGGATACCCCAATTTCCTGAAGACGGTTAATCAGCCTTGTTGGCGAGATGGTATCAAAGGCCGCAGATAGGTCCAGAAGTATATTAACAGAGAAGTATGCCCAGCATCTACTTGGGTTCGTTTGTTATTTACGGCAAATATTAAGGCAGTCTCAGAGCCGTGGCCACTCCTGAAGCCATAATGGGAGCAGTCAAGCAGGTGATGTTGCTCCAAGTAGGTGCTTAATTGGGCATTTAAATGCTTCTCCAGGATCTTAGCAGGAACAGGTAGCAACAATATGGGCCAATAGTTTTTAGGTTCTGAAGGGTCCAGGTTGGTTTTCTTCAGTAGAGGCTTGACAACCGCTGTTTTCCAGCTGAGAGGATAATGCCCCAAGGAGATGGCCAGATTAAGCGTTGAGGTTAGGTGTGGGACAATCATCTCCCTTCCCAATTTCATAATCCTCAGGGGGCAGGGTTCCAGAGGGGACCCAGATGTTATTCCCCCTAGGAGTAGATCAGTTTGCTCATGTATAGAGGAGGAAAAGCAGACAGCCCTGCTTCCCTCTTATCAGTTTTAGAAAGGTTGTAGGACTCGGGGCTGGTCAGATGAGCCGTACTGGAGAGTTGTGAATTAAGCCTGTCCAAGGATGAATGAATTTCAAGAATGTTTGAGTGGAAATATTTGGCAATCCTATCACAAATATCCTGCGAACTGTCGATATATGATGAAGCAGGCGGAGAAGAGAGAAGGTTGATCACATTAAATAGTTCCCTGGGACACTTAAGCGATTCTGTCTTCTGAAAATAAAATAATGATTTTTCTACCTTGAAGGCTATTTTATATTCCGCTAACACCATTTATGATTATCCCTTTCATTCGAGTCAGGATGTTTTCCCCAGATCCTCTCTTGGCAGCGACAGGATTGTCTGAGTTTCCTCAGTTTTTCTGAGAACCAGGGGGCAGTGGGCTTTTTCCTGCCTACATAATGTTCTTTAAGGGGGGCGAGGGAATCTATCGCTGCCGTCAGCCAATTTGCCACATTGGCATCATTTTGTTCGGTCCAATGATAGTTGCTAAGGGCCCTGGAGAGCGATTCCTTGCTGACACGGTTATAGTTTCTTGTAAGTACTCTATGATTACTTTTATTGGTAGTTTTATGTAATAGTGGAAACAAGAGGGAAAAGGGAATGGCATAATGATCTGACCAAGAGAGGGGAAGAGGCTCCATCACTGTGAGGCGAGAATCATTCGAGAATACGCCGTCCAGTATATGTCCTGCATCATGGGTAGTTGACCTTACAAGTTGTGGTAGACCACAGCATGCCAAGGTTTCTTTAAAGGTCTATGATGCTTTACAGGAGGTATTCTCTAAGAGAGTCAGATTTTGTTTTCCCAGGTAGGGTTCTATACGATTTGTGAAATCCTGGGTAAAAGAGGATCTAGGCAGTGCTGTAATTGGTCTGAGCACAGTGGTTCGGTGCTCAGTTGGGGACTGGGGGCCTGGGCACGTTCTTCATGCAGGCTGTAATGCAGCCTGCATGGAGAACATGCTAAAGTGCGCATGACTGTTTGGCCGGCCCGAGAGGGTCGGTCAAAGCATCATGCACACTTTAGTGTGCCCACCACTACTCTCCCCTGCTCTGTCAGCAGAGCAGCCCCGCTCTCATACTGCCACAGCAAGGAAGAATAAAATGATAATAACATACCGTTATAATTTTATTTTTCCTTTCTTTTACTGCTGCGCAGCAGTGTGGCGATGCTCCTCCGCCTTAGCGGAGGAGCCGCCACTGGTCTGACCCAGACTCATCCTCACATGTTTGGCCTTGGAGCATGAAAGGCTGAATGTTTCTTGAACCTGGTGAGGTGTTGTATTCAAATTTATTATTCGTTCACATTTAATGTTTAGACCAACGTCTGAATAATGTACTACTCACCTTGTTATGTTTTGTTGTGGTCTTGTTCTATATTTAGAACAGTGGTTTAGAGGCTCTGTAGTGACAGATTTGTTATTTGCTGATGGGACTCGAAGCCTACTGGTCGTGGTCTGGTTTTGGGAATATTCCTTGGAATAAATCTTCTTTTACAGGACTTCTAGGTGTGACCTCTGATTTCATTCATTTGGGCGATGAGCAACGGGTCTCTGCCTCACTTCTCATGCTCACTGACTGAATTCAAACTGCCCTTGTGGAGACGTGTTTTGTTTGCAACTGCTATACTTGGTTCATATAGGATTGGTGCTGCATCGCAGCTGAAGGCCACGGATATTGACAATTGTCGGCCGGTGTATTGGCTCAGTACGGTGCCAGATCCTGTAGTGTATTCGCTTTCAATGGTGCGTGAGGTGCCTGTGGTTTGCCAGGCATCTGACAGCGGAAGAATCAGCTGCAGTGTTGCCAGATTTTGAAACCAATCGCAAGCCCAAAGCTGTCCAAGTACAAGCCCAAATTCAGCACAAGGCAGACCAGTATCAGCCCAAAAACCAGTCCAAAGTTGTAACTCTCAAATTATGCTAAACTAGTTTTAAGGGTAATTCTAAATTGTATTAAATATTCATATTGTAGGAGGCGATTTGGGCGCATGTGTACTTTTTCAATCATGCCTCAATTCTAATAATAACTACTAATTTTCAATACCAGTCCCCACTCCGACCTATCTTGCACTTCAGTCACAACAGATCCAAATCTAAACCTGGCATTCATGAATTAAACTCTACAAGAGCAGAAGGTCCACCTTAATTAAGCCTGAGAACAGAAACCTCAATGTATTTCAGCAGTGTGGCCCCTAAAACATAATACTGAATGGATCTTGCTGAATTAACACCACATAATGATACACAAATTTAGAAATAACCCTTGTCTTAAAGTAATTCCAACACAACTTGTTTGGCAAGGTTCGTATTCTACCTATTTGCCTAAACATTCAACCAAAAAACTCATTTACAATGGCAGTATGGGAAAATCATACAAATAAATATTGAGGCAATTTGAAAAGCAGATTTTCTACAAAAAAAAACAAGTATACGTAAATGTGAAGGGATAGTGTGAAAACTTTGAAGATTAAAAGTGTTCTGCTGAGAGGACTGCTGCAGTAAGACATGCTACCCTCATCCTTTGAGTTAAAATGTACTGAAAAGTCCAGAAAAGAGACAGTCTCTTACTGTGACCAGTTCTGAGACTTGGCTCAAAGTCATTCACTATGACCATTTACTCTGGTGGTAAAATCTATAGAGGACATTTGTCGTTGCCCTCGTGTTGCAGTGAACACTTGACTAAAGCTCCCAGCCTTTGCAAGCCACAGATGGATTTGTTTGGGATCAAGATGAATGCAAGGCTGTTGGAGCAGAAAGGAAAAAGACCAATTTTCCCATAACTTTTGGTTACAAACTTCCCCAACATCTGAACAATAACACTGTCTCACCTCTGCTGATACTGTCATCACTCCTCTTGTCCCATCTCAGTCTATTCCCTTTCATCATTTGAGCTGTCCTGCCATTACACCGCTGCTGACCTGGGCAATACCAAAAGGATGTGTCGCTCATTTACAACCATTACCCACCCAGGGCTTTAAGTACGGGTGGGCAAAATATTCTGTCCCGCCCCCGGAATTGATGGCAATTTGGGGACTCTGTGTTACAAGTGTAACGCAGAGCTCCAGCCAAGTTCCGCCAATCTCTGTGTGGCAGAATTTTTTCTCGTGTGTGGCTCCAGAACAGTTGGCGAGCGACATTTGGCGTCACCTAGATCGATTTCCGGTCGCTAGGGGGACATCCGGTGATATTTTTCTAACTCGGGCGGTCGCGACCATTCGTGGTCAGAAGGCTGCCACTTGAATAGAAAATCTACTCGATCTGTAGCAAAATCAACTCTAGTTTTTTTTAAATAATTGACTAGAAAGAATTATCAAACTGCAAGGTAAATATATCCAGTTTTAATTTGCTACTATCAAGGTTAGCAATAACAAATATAACCTTTGGTTTGTCATCAATATATATTGTGATGCAATGTCAGAAGTATAACTGGTATTAGGTGTAAAAACTTAGGGCCTTATTTATGAAGCCTTGCGACACTTCTGCGCCGCCGTTGCTTCACTTTTTGTGACGCACCAGCGACGTGAAAAATACGACAAGTTGCGCCCTATTTACAAAGTGATGCATTTAAGCAGATGCGTCACTTTGTAAAGCCCTGCGCTACATTATACCTGCGTCAGGTATAATGTATGCAGGGTGGGCGTTCCCCCGCAAAAAGCCTCGTAGATGTGGCACAGTGAAATCTAGCAGATTTCACTGTGCCACTTCTAGGATGCCACTGCGTCAAAATCTAACGCCTGCCTCACAGCAGACTGACGCTGGCACATTTAATATGGGACTTGCCCATGTGTAATGACACATTGCTGGAGTTGTGTCACTTTTGCGACACACTCCAGCAATGCGTCATTACTGTGCCTACAGATATGTCAGAAATGCCGAAGTATCTGTAACTCCTTGCGACATGGAGCGCTGTACGTTAAATACAAAAGACACACAATTGATGGACGGAATTCAGAACAAATCAAAACATTCACCCCCAGTCAAGAGATCTGGGTTATATCCATCATTCTTTTGCTCACCATGCCAGACCAGTTTAGACCTGGCAATATACAAATCAGTTTTGACCCTGTGCCTCATGGGAACAGTCCAGCCTGAACTGCCAATCCAGGTCCTCCCTGGACCGGAAACAAGCATCCGAGGACCGGTGTCGGGGTTTCACCCCTCATCAGCCAGGATAGCTTGAATCCAGTGGCACAGTGAGCCCGGGACCCACGTCTGGGCATACCCGGCGCACATAGGGCGAGAAAGCAAAAGACACACAGCAGGTCCTAGGATGCTTGTTTCCAGTCCAGGGAGGACTTGGCCTGGCAGTTCGAGCTGGACTGCTCCCATTGGGCGCAGGGTCAAGACTGATTTGCATATGGCTGGGTCCAAACTGGAATGGCATGGTGAGCAAAAAAACTATGGATTTGGGCCCAGATCTCTGTACTGGGGAGAATGTATGACATTGTTCTGCATTCTGTCCATCAATTGTTCTTTTTGCATTCGTACGTTAAATACGGCGCATCCATCGGAAGGAGGGCGCAGTGAAAACTGTTGCATCGCTGTTTCAACGCAGCAATGCAGCAGTTTTCATAAATGAGGCCCTAAATTTATATCAAAGAAAGAAGGTACCATTCCAAACAAGTAGTCACTTTCAACCTTAGCTTCCTTAACATATGCATTTCATTTATAACTCTCTATTTGAGCAAAAACCTTTAACTCTGTCAGCTCGAAGCTTGCGAAAAATATAGGCCTTGCAAACAGTGAGGGCTAAGGTGCAAAGGAGCTCATAGATTTATAATAATAGCAGGAAGGACTCTTTGAAATGGTTTTCGGGAGAGAGTCTACCATAGGATTTTTGGTACAAACAAAAAATACAATTACTCTCTTAGACCACGCACTAGAGCTAGAAGTAAATCAGATATTAATCCTCAAGCCAAAAGAATAGGTTTAGCAGTTTCAGAAAGCTAAGTTGAACCTCATCTGAGTGGTGTTAGAGTTTGTAGGACCTACTTGGCATCTTCCAGACCTTTAAACCCCAACGAGTTTGCTAATATAAAGGTGATTATAACTATAATTTTATCTCGGAACAGCAGTTCCTTATATAGGCACAGGTAAAGTCCTGAAAACCATAAGCTAGACTGGCATGTTAGAGGGTGCTCTCGTGGACCATAGAGGTGGACTAGCCACTGAAATCTCGAGCTAAATGCCTTGCCCTGGCTCAGCTTGAGGTCCTTGTTTAACCTTGAACCTAAAATGAGCCAAACATTCATGTGGCTTCTGTCTGTCCATCAGGTTAGAGCATGGGTGGCAAAGAGCTAAAATCAAAACATTAACATTTGAGGTACAAGGGAGAGACACATAGATTACCATTTAGTGACTGATTTGTACAAAGTGAAACCAGTAACCTAGGGATTAAACCCGGCTTCACGCTTAACCTCATTTTGTGATCTTAGGCAAATATTTTATTCGCTGATCTTCCTTTTACTTCATTAACAGATATGAAATCACCTTCAAATGTGTAAGTTCAGAGTACAAGCTGCACAAAAACATATTGTGTCTGATGTAAATGGATAGTAATGTTGCTCTATCTTTAAGAATGTGAGCCACATAAAGGGTGCATATGAGTACTGACTTGTCTGTTAGCTCCAGGGGCGGCTCCTCCACTAGGGCGGAGGAGCGTCGCCCCACTGCTTTCTTGCAGTGCGAGAAAGCCAAAACATAAAATGGTAATAACTTTCAGTTATTACCATTTCATGTTTGCTTAGCGCATTGCAGGCGGACGGGTGGGCGCGGCAGCTCGGCTCTTTGAGCAGGACAGGGGAGGAGTGGTTTGCCCACTCCTGAGTGCGTAAAGACTGTTTAGTCGGCCCTCTCGGGCCGCCCCAAACCAGTCATGCGCACTCTGGCCTTCTCCATGCAGGCTGCATTGCAGCCTGCATGGAGAACATGGCCACCCCATTAGCCCCTGGCTGGGTGCCGTCCAGATCAATCACAACGCTGCAGCGTTGTGATTGGCTTAGGGGAGGGAGCCTGGCTGCCTGCTTCCTGTTGGATGCAGGGAAGCAGGAGAGCAGGAGCAGTGAAGACGCGGGACCCAGCAGAAAGGTAGGTTTTTATTTTATTAAATTATGACCCCCCTTCCCCGTGTGACCACCCCCCACCCGGTAGCCATGCCGGCCGTTACTGGTTAGCTCAATAATGGCACTGTCACCAGGGTGGGGTGGGAGGGGGGAGTGGTATGTTACTAAGTTCATGTTTAAAAACTATCACTTTTAATAAGTACCGCTGAGTGTGGTGATGGAACGTATTGAGGTCAGAGCTTCCACATGTTAAGGAAATAAACGTTTGAATTTAGAAGAGGCTTTATCATCTTTTATGTGATGCTTGTCATATATATGGCAAACATTTTCAAGGCTCAGCTCGTACAAGGACCCTTGGCTCTGCTCTCCCTGTCAATTTGTTGGCTCACCTACCTCTAATAAACCACAACTTTAAATTCAAATATGTGCTTAGGATCAGACAATTTGGACAAGCAGCATGCGGCTTCACATTTCACTAGCGCCCCCACCTCTGATTGTGCAGCTGTGTTTGTATATTGCTCATTCAACACAAAGGAAGGAAGAACATTAATGCAGCAGGGAGAGTGAGTGCCTTGAGGCACTCAGTGAAGGGGAGGAGGGCCATGAGAGTGGGAACCAGGGTTCTGCTAGCTAGAGTGATTGAGACAGAGAGGGAGAGAGAGAAGGAAAGAGTGCCCTAAAGAGACTGGACAGACAGAAAATAGGACAAACTATGAGAACGAAAACAAACTTGGCCTGGACAGATAATGTTCCATTTAAAAATACGCAAATCAGGTAACAATAACGGTTGACAAGTAACCAACCGGACTCAATCACTTTAACTTAACCTGTTAAATTAATATTGTCCCAGACACGGCCCTTTCTCGCCGTCCAGGTCAGTCAGGGTCAGGGGCCAGTTAGAAGTCTGTTGGTAATACGTTGTTGGTGACAGTCTTGTAAAAGTGAGCATTGCAGATCTGGCATTACATTCCCACTTGCCTGTATTGGACAGGAAGTCTAAGGGTGGGGACAGGGCCCTAAAGAGTGGCACGTGCATAGTGCCTATATAGGCAACACTCCCCACCCTTTGCAAAGTTATCATGCACAATGTAATAAATAAATACACAACACAATTCTTTGTTGGGAAAAGATTGCTGCAGGTTTATTCCATACAAAAGTATGCAACATGCTGGGTTAACTTACGGGCGATCCAAGGTCAGGCAGCGGTGACTGACCTACGCTGCCCTGCCCGCCTGAAGAGCCAAATTGCACCGTGGCCATTCCAATCGGTGCTACCAGTTATGAGGGGATTTCCCCCTTGAATACCGTGAACCACTGGTCCACCACTTTACTCACGCCCTTTTTAGGGCAGAGCCTTGCAAGGCAAGCCCCCGGTTGCTCACGCTTCCAACCGCCCGAAGGACTAGCGGGGTGCCGACGATTCTTTCTCCAGGGTCCTGCCGTAAAGACTCCTGGGGTTTGGCACAGGCACCCCTATTGTGCTCCTGAAGAGGTACCCTTCTGTACCCTTCCACCTCCGGATCGCCCTGTAACTCCGCCTGCAACACAAAAAAGACATTAAATAGTCCTACCTAACCGTGCTCCCCAGCCAACACGCCGGGTATGCGGTAGGGCGGGAGACGGCGAATCCGGCAGCAAAGAGGGCGCCCGAAAGGCGGGGGCAGGTATAAATACTTTCCCCCAACCCTCTGTGCGCAGGAAATGACGCGGCCCGCACGTCGGGCTGTGGGACTCCTCCCCAGGGTCCCAAGACTAGAGGGGGGGTGTTGGTGTGCCTAAGTGGCACTAAGGTGGCTGCCCTTTTAGGTGGCCCACTGCGTGAGCCGCGGGCAGCCGCATAGTGCCTATATAGGCAACACTCCCCACCCTTTGCAAAGTTAGCATGCACAATGTAATAAATAAATACACAACACAATTCTTTGTTGGGAAAAGATTGCTGCAGGTTTATTCCATACAAAAGTATGCAACATGGTGGGTTAACTTACGGGTGATCCAAGGGCAGGCAGCGGTGACTGACCTACGCTGCCCTGCCCGCCTGAAGAGCCAAATTGCACCGTGGCCAATCCAATCGGTGCTACCAGTTATGAGGGGATTCCCCCCTTGAATACCGTGAACCACTGGTCCACCACTTTACTCACGCCCTTTTTAGGGCAGAGCATTGCAAGGCAAGCCCCCAATTGCTCAGGCTTCCAACCTCCCGAAGGACTAGCGGGGGGCCGACGATTCTTTCTCCAGGGTCCTGCCGTAAAGACTCCTGGGGTTTGGCACAGGCACCCCTATTGTGCTCCTGAAGAGGTACCCTTCTGTACCCTTCCACCTCCGGATCGCCCTGTAACTCCGCCAAAGCTCTGGATGTGGCCACCGTCGCCTCCAGAGCCCCCCACCAAGGTCTGCCGTTTCCTACACTTGCAACCTGTTGTTTCCAGCGCCTCGCTAATGTCCAATAAGAACAGATCCATGCCACCTTTGACAGGTGCACCCCGTCCTCCTCTTTGTTGACCTTTAGTCCTTCTAGGTAGACCATCTCCTTAGCTACCTCTGACAGGTGAGCCCCGTCCCTATCGGGGGACCATGTGTGTTACACGAAAAAGGCCATGCCAATTTACCTAGCCCTTCATATTTCCTATTGAATTTGAGTTGAACCATGCCCTCCAGCTTAGTGGGCTTGTCCATGGCTTTAATTTTCTTTCTGTCGGAACGAGATGGCCTCCCCGGAAGGGGGATCTACTGTTCTTTTCAAAACTACAGCTTTATTACCCTACACGTTATTGCAGGCTCTATAACCTCCTGCAACCTGCCGTTATAGTCCTTCTAGTTGGACGACTTCCCTATCTACCTCTGATAGGTGTGCCCCGTCCCTATCGGGATACTGTGTGGTGTTTGCACAAAAAGAGGCCATGCCTAAATTACCAAGCCCTTCTATTAGATATGAATTTGAGTTGAACCAAGCCCTCCTGCTTGGTGGGCTTGCACATGGCTATATTTACCCTTCTGTATGACTGTCCGATAGCCTCCCCGGGAAGTTGGGAACTATTGTTCTCTTCTTTAACCACAGCCTTGTTTACCCTGCAAGTTATTGTTCGGGCCAACCAATACCCTATCCCAACCCACTGACCTCCAATTGTATGGGAGCGCAGTGCCAACAGGAGATGGGACGCCAAGAGCATAACAAACTGCTACTCTACTTTTAAACCACAGTCCTGTGTGCTATAATCAGTTGAGCCCAGTGTGCAAGGGTATGCATTTACCTTTTGGGGGTTGAATAAGCAATTGTTCACCCCACCCCCTACTTGGCGAGTCCCAACTTGAGGGTTCAAACTGATAACCAACTGCTGCCTCAGCAAAGATTATCATGCCTTCCTAGAACGCCAGGTGGACCTCCCCACCTAACGAGGCAAAGGTGGATCTAATCACAGAGGGGTGGGTCCTGAGGTCCCCTAAGGGAACTCCAAAGATTCTGCTACATCTCATGTCCTTCTTGCCTGCACCACCCAGTCGTCTGACTGCGATCTACAGATGCTGTGTCGCCATGCTGGTGACCCCACCCAGCATATATGGCCCATCGCCAGCTTTTGTTGCTGGTGTCCCAGGTGCCGCAAAAGATGCCAATGCTTTTGGATTGTGCAGACATGGCAAAATTATATGAGCATGATTACCCTCACCTATTTAGATCGGAGTGCAGTGTGTGCTCTGGAATTGTCTGCAATTGTGCTCCAAACCCGTATTTCTTGACGCTATTGGAGCCACGGCACACTTTCTGGCATAACCAACTGACGCAACCCAACTGGCTGAATGGCCGCTGCGAGATTTTGATCTTATCCCCATGCTCTCATGTTTACCGGTGCACATCTTCTATAGGTCTGGCCCTCACTCTATTTATACAGATTCCTGCAATGTACCCTTCTGCTTCTGTATGCGCGAATATAATACCTGTAACATTGCGAATCCCACTGCCCTAACATCATAGGGCAATCCGGGGGATTTGGGGGGGGAGGGGTCTGTACCGTTAGGTTCTGCTACATTGCATGGCCTCATTGCCTGCAAGCACCCTCGTCTGACAGCAGTCTTTATCTGCTGTGTCGCCCGCTAAATGTCCGCACCTTGGCGCAAGTCGTCCCGTTCCATACTTCTGTTAAGGGTTACCATAATGCAGGCCGGAAGGAAAAGCTTATGGGCTGGTGGCTAGGCGGAGAACACTATGATACCTGCCCTTTCTTGGAAATGGGAATGCTCAGTAATGTGTTTTGATAGCTGTGACCCTATGTGCTCTAACTCAGTGTTTCCCAGCTATGGAACCACATCCATGTTAAGTAACAAACTTACGCAACCCGTCTGGCTGCAAGGGCGATAAGACGAGCGAAAATTAGCTTAACTTAAGCACCACTAACACACGCTGGTTTACGACGTCACAATTCCTGCTAGGAGAACAGACCTTTGCCCAGTCAGGTATACTGATAAACTGTGGCGAACACTTACTCGTGTCAAGACTTGTTCAGTGAACCTTTGTATGTTGTGCATCTGACAGTAAGTACCTTGATTTGCTTTGGCCGGGATAGAATTATTGTTTCCGTCACACTTCGGATGGTAGCAATGTGCAGCTCTTTCGCTTTCTTCACTGCTGAGTGTGCCTGGTCCGTTCCCAGATACACACTGCGTGCTAACCAGCTGTGATCCATGATGCTTAAAGCACTAGACCTGGTTCACTTGGTTTACCCCGGAATTGATTGCCCTCCACCAAAATCAAGCCGGATTTGACTTACCTTCTAGTAATTTGTAATTCAGGCTAGAATTATTATTATTATTTTTTTCCCAGCTTAGCCAGGCAGACGTGTGTATTATATTTCAATGACCAAGTCGGGATCTAAGATTCCCAGTTTCAAGTACAGACGCAGCCCACCTTATGTGGATCCGCTGGGACCCCTCTGCCTCAATGCAAGTGACCTCGTTGATTAATGCAGCTCCCCTAATGCACTTGCCTGGCACTCGAGGGCACCTAGCACAACAAGAAGCACTGCAGCTGGTGAAGGGGATTCGAGGACAAGCGTGCCAAAGTCTGTGTTTTCAGCTTATACTTTATAGGGGTCCAGTTTGTATAAGAAAGTGTCAATGAGATGACCAGGCAGAGCCGCCACCGCTCCCCAACTGAACCTCCACCCGGTAGGACATCCAGACCTTACCGGCGGGCAGCGTCACCTCCCCGAGCCGGCGTGACACACCCGCGACCAAGCATGCGGCTCGCCCCAGGCCAGAGCGGAAAACGAGTGTGCCCCGAAGCACCGCCCCACCCGGGACCACACCCGGGGGCCCACGCCCGGTCCCAGCCGACCAGCGCAACCGCGGCTGGGGTGTCCCCGGGCAGAGCCACCAACGCGGAAGGCCCCTGCAAACAAGGAGTGCGGGGTACTAACACTCTAAACACGCAGGATCCAGAGTGTTTGGACCGCTGAACAAAGGCGGCAGGCAAGCTCCGAACCCGCGACCCCCTCCTGTGTGCCCATGGCACCAACACCCGAGCCACAAACAACTCAGGAGCCCGGACAAGGGGCTGCCCACACCCCCGTCGTCCCCGCCCCAACCCCGAGCCACAGCGCAGCCCACTCGCAGCCCTGCTCCGCTGCTGCACACGTGGCCGGGATGGCGAGCGACCCGTCTGCAATGGCACAGGGGACAACAAAAAAAGGGGGGGCCGGGGGCCATGGGACACAGGCCGACTCACCACCAACTCCCACACTCCACCAACTCTGGCCCAGCAAAAGGAGACGCGACCGAACAACAACAAGACGACGGCGTGCCCGGCAGCAAAGAGGGTGCCCAAAAGGCGGGGGCAGGTATAAATACCTTCCCCCAACCCTCTGTGTGCCGGAAATGACGCGGCCCGTGCGTCGGGCTGTGGGACTCCTCCCCAGGGTCCCAAGACTAGAGGGGGGGGTGTTGGTGTGCCTAAGTGGCACTAAGGTGGCCGCCCTTCTAGGTGGCCCACTGCGTGAGCCGCGGGCAGCCACATAGTTTCCTTTGCTCTGCTCCGGGAACAGTTAGAGACTGGAATAGAGACCGTATAAATTAATGCATGAGCGAGTGCACTCAGTGGCGGCTGGCACTGATCGGGGGTGGCTGGGGGGGGACAGGGGCGAAGGGGGGGCATGTAAAAAACAAACAAAAAAACAACAACTTACCTTATTGCTGCTGCATCTCTTCTCAGCGTCGTGATTGGTAAGCACCCAGGCTCCCCTGTCCAAACACAATGCTGCAATGCAGCATTGTGATTGGTTTGAGCGCCGTGGATCGGCGTTCAGCCAGGGAATGGGGGCCTGGGCATGTTCTCCATGCAGGCTGTAATGCAGTCTGTATGGAGAACATGCGAAGTGCGCATGACTGTTTTAGCCGGCACCAGAGGGCTGGCAAAACAGTCATTGTGCACTTGGAGTGGGCAAACCACTCCTCCCCTGCTCTGAGAGCAGAGCAGAGCAGCCCACCCCGCCCGCCAGCTCGCAAAGCAGCACGGAAACATAAAATGATAATAACTTTGTCATTATCATTTTATGTTTCCTTTATTTACACTGCTTAAAAGCAGTGGGGTGATGCTCCTCGGCCTTAGCGGAGGAGCCGCCACCGCGTGCACTGCTGACGTAACGCACAAATTAAATATAGTTTTAAAAACTGGGCACTGCTGCAGTCTCATAAAATGTGCAAAAATGTGTTTTTTCCCGCACAAATGGGAAAAATATCACCCATTTGTGTGGAAAATAGCCCAATCTGGCAACACTGATCAACGCGCATGTTGGTACACACAACTTCATGGCTGCATGTGTGGATGTAACAGGCTCACGGCCATATTGAATGCACATTGAGCTAAGCATCTGACGTAACATGCTTGTGACCATATTGAATGTACACTGTGCCAAGACAATGTAAGCAGTTTAGTTATTGTTCAAGCTTAGCATATGACGCATATGCAGGAAGTCATTTTGATCAGTTATTTGTTTTAAGTTTACTTGCTTCGCACGCGCAGAAATCACCTTTTAGAATAAAGGCAACGCCACAGGTATTTGCGCTTCTTTCATACTAAACATTAATACAAAATGTCAAGTGTACCCGAGTACTTTTAATTCCTAATCACTCTGTCAGCTGGAAGCTTGTTTTGTCTCACAAATGTTTACTGCCAGAAGTTTGTCCGTATTATTATCATGGCCACTTGGGCCTATAACAACAAATTGCTCAACTGCCTCCATTTTTACAGCATCCTGGAAAGTCACAAATTGAGTGGAGACCGCAGTTAAGGATTTTTGAGAGCTATTCGGCAGCCATAGACGCCACAAAATTTGAACCAGCCCGCTATGATGTTTGGCAGTCTTGGACAAGTGGCACAGCAGGTATTTGGTAGTTTGCCTGAAGTACGTCCAGCACAAGGGCAGGTTGATTGTTGGGATCAGTATCAGGAAGCTATAGCACGGCTACGTAAACAATAATCAGAGGAAACAAGTATTATACTATTATTATACTCGTATTATACTTAGGAGGCACAATATTTTTAAACACAAGCGGCATTCTGAGGAATGTGTTGAAGACTAGTGTTTTGAGTGCTCACTGCAATCTGTGAATATGGCAACAGCAGACATACACATGTGTGATCCTTCTGTATTTAACTTCAATTCAAAGAAGGTACAGGATGTACTTCTTAGTTGAAGAAATCCCACTCTCACAGAAGTTATTGACTTATCAAAGGGGATTGAACGTTCTATGATTTCATCCATCCTTGAATGTGGAAGTCACTGTAAATGCTACAGATTCTGATGTTGGGAAAAAGTCTATGGGGCATATTCTCAAGGACTTATCGCCGAGTTAACGGCACTTTAGCGCAGCAAAACTGGCGAGAGAATTATCGCCCCATTCACAAGCTGGTGCAAACTCCCCACATCGCCAGTATACCAGCGATAGCTGCCGCAAAAAACATCGCCACGGATGAGAGAGACAACTAACGCTAATGATATGCAGAGTAGGCGTTCCCGTGCAAAAACTCAAGAGAACTCCACTTCGCGATATTCACAACGACCAGCCTGATCTGCGATGTGATCCAAAAACAGACGGTAAGGCACGTTAGCAGCAGGCATTTAACACCTGCCTTTTACTGGTGTTAAGCAGGACGACAAACTGCAGTATAAAAGGGAGCCCAGCCTAGAGCCACATCTGAAGACCAACACATGTCATGGAGCTACTGATCATGCAGCTCGGAGCCCCAAGAGGCCCACAACACCCACCGCCACCCCCCTAGGCCCCCCACCCGCCCCAGGCCCATCCCCCCCCGGACTACCACAGAGGCAGCGCAGAATGAGACAGCGGTCCTTCCGAAAACGCACCAGCCTCGGAGACATAACGCCAGAGGAAGTCATTGCCCACTACAGGCTCAAAAGGACGACCATCCTCCGCATCCTGACCCACATTGCCCACAGGCTGACGGTACCAACACAGCGGACAACCAACATCCCTCCGCAGACAAAGCTGCTGGCTGTGCTGCACCTGTTGGCCTCTGGTACCTTCCAACCAACAACTGCCAGAGTCGGAGGAGTCTCACAGCCAGCCCTATCAAAGTTCCTCACACCTGTCTTGGATGCCATCATCAGCTTGGTACCCCAGTACCTGCACTTCCCCCACACTGCGTAGGAACAGCTGGAGACCAAGCAAGGCTTCTACGCCATAGCTGGCTTCCCGCACGTGTTGGGGGCAATTGACTGCACACATGTCCTACTTGTGCCCCCTGCCGACACTGCACACAATTACTGCAACCTCACAATTGCCGCAACAGGAAGCACATGCATTCCATCAATGTGCAGGCAATAGTGGACCACCGGGGACTCTTCACCAACGTCGTCGCCAACTACCCAGGCAGTGTGCATGATTCCTACATCTTCCGACAGTCCATCATCAACCAGCGCTTCGAGGATGGCACCTACGGAAATGCACTGCTCGTTGGTAAGTACCAAGGGAACACACCACACACCTCAACTCCACAATCATGCAACTCGCAACTGTGGGAATGCACACGTTACAACATCACATACGACATGCCAAACAACATGCCCGCCTACCAGACACGACAACACATGGAACTGTGGTAACAGGGGCCAGACATGTAGACAAGCCATCCACGTCATGGCACCTCTGCCACACAATAGCAGGATGTGGTGAGAGGCGGAAACCAAGTATGTGCGAGGGAGGCAAGTGACCCATGAATCAGAATGTACACAATGTAGTGGGGATGTGCTGGACAGACTTAAGTATGCAGAGCACAGACATGTCCATGTGGACATATACTGCTGGTGTTTGTAGTGTCGTAGACAGTGGGCGCAACCATGTTACCTCAGGCAGTGGGGTAGACCCTGGACATGTAGCTATGTCGTCCCCCCCTGTAAGCGTACGCGGAGTGGGTTGGGCCAGCGTAGGAGTGGGAATCAATAGCCCGGGGCTCAGGGCGTGGTTCACTTCTGGGATGGCCACCAAGGCAACTACTGCGTGTGTCTCTGTTTCCGCCATATCCTGACCATAGCCCTACACACACGTGGCCGACCACCTTCAACGGCCAATATCACAGTGTCGTTGTCAGGCTTGTAGACATGCACAGACAGTCATGACAATGGTGTGTCCTAGGAGTGCAAGTGTTGCAACCGAGCAGCGCACACAAGTAAATAGGCTCGGGGGGAGTGAGGAGCAGCTGTGAAGCAACGTACTACACATGGATGCCGCTCATTTGCCACATGCAAGACATGTCAGACATGTATCCCAAAGTCCCACACATCACACACCAATATACTAATAAGCCTGCCAACACAGAATGCCAAACCACCGATTGACACATCTCTCTCCCCTGTTACAGGTGATCAAGGATATGCACTCTGCCCGTGGATGATGACACCCCTCCGAGCCCCGAACACCCAGGCCCAGAGGCAGTACAATGCGGCCCACATACGCACCAGGGGCATTGTGGAGCACTCATTTGGCGTGTTGAAGTCACGTTTCAGGTGCCTGGCCATCACAGGTGGAAGACTCATGCACAGCCCGCAAATAGTGTGCAAGATGATCATTGCATGTTGTGTGTTGCACAACATATGTGTACGCACCAATGCCCCATGGATCCATGTGCTAGATGCACCGGACGATGATGATGAAGATGAGGCAGGTGGACCACACCCCAGTGCAGCAGCAGCTGGAATAGCCCGAAGGGACACTATCATTCACAATTTCTTCACATAAGCACGCCACATAGGGACTGTCCTTAGCAATCATGGGACAGGTCAAAATGACCACAGGCACATCATGTGCAAATAAATTAATTCCTAGACACATTCCCTGTGTGCATGTCACTCCTCTGCATTGGCACATCGCTCGGACAAGTGTATGTGAAACATTTAGTGCTGTCAATTTCACCAATGGCAATTGGATGGTGGGAGTGTTACCTCCGTTATCGGGATCCTGTTTTCCTGCGGACTGAACCGCGTCTTCCTCTTCTCCTTGCCCTTCCCTGACCCCGAGGTCCCAGGCTGGTCCTCCCTGGGGCTTGTGGGGTTCGGGTTGTCCTCTGTACTTGCTCCAGCTCCCTCCATTGTGCTTGGCAGTTGTTATGTCTTTTTTATTTCTTTCTGTTTTTTGGCTGCTCTTATGGTGATTTTTCCTGCCTGACGTGGGAATTGCAAGCCTGGCGCTGCTTGTCGCCGATTTTTCTATCGCGGTTGGGCCCATCACAACTTTTTTCACGTTCGGGTTTCCTTTTTTATCGCCGTCGCGGTAGTTGTATCGCGGACATTTAAGGCGTTATCGGGAGACTATCGCATGTTACCGCCGTGTTGAGAGTACGACGTTAACACAGAGTTATTTTCTCACGATAGACGGCGATATGGAAACTTGCGTTAACCTATTTTGGCGATGTTTATCGCACGTTCTTGAGAATATCCCCCTATGTGTGTTATGCATGCACATGTTAAAGTCTGGAAGAACTTGCCAAAAAAGGGCATGAGTATCTGTTAAGGATATGGATTGGAAAGTAATGTGGGAAACTATCCAAATTGCCCTGCTTTAGGAAAACATTGCATGTTATGCAAAAAACCTGGTTATTTTCAGGTAGTTAGCAGAAGTGCAGAACACTTAGGGCCTGATTATGAGTTTGAGGTCCTGGAGCAGGCCACCGCACCAGCGCCCGCTCCATGGCCGCCAAACTCGACCGACAGCTGCCCGCCAGATGACGAGTCATCTCGTGGTCTGGCGAGGCAGTCCTTTGGTGTTCCAAAGGTGGTGCTTATTAAAAAGGCACTGCAGTGGGAACACCAAAGCCCCTTCCTGCATGGCATGGACTGTAAAGTCAATGCGGTGCAGGCAAGGGGGTGACTGCACACAGGGGGGCACAATATGTGCCCCCCTGCAGGCAGACCTTGGCCCTGAGGCAACAGGGGGACCTGTATGGCCCCCTTTGTTTCCTCACTGCCCCATTTTTCATGGCGGCCACAAGACCATGAAAACTGTGGCAGTGAGGAAACTCGTAATATGCTTGGTGGTGCCGCAGTGGCACCACGAAGCATATTTCGGCCTCAAGACTGCTGCGCCAAAGCCAGGGATCTCGGATCACTGGTAGTTGCGGCAGTCCCAAAACGGTCTGACCACCATAGTCGTAATACGGCGGTCGGACCACTGGTGCGGTCGTCACTGCACCTCCACCACAGGTTGAGCGGTCCGATGGACCGCAGAACTCATAATCAGGTCCTTAGTAAATATAAGTACAATTGATGTTTTTTTTTAATAATGTTTATTCATTTTCACAGGATTGACATACATTGCAGCATGTTGCCACATGCAAAACAGTTGTGTATCTCTGTGCTAACAACAGTACATGTCAGAGAGAAGACAACATCCCCAACTCCCCCCTACCCCCGTCGCTGCTCATTTATCAG
Source organism: Calotriton arnoldi (assembly GCA_963921515.1). Taxonomy (NCBI): domain Eukaryota; kingdom Metazoa; phylum Chordata; class Amphibia; order Caudata; family Salamandridae; genus Calotriton; species Calotriton arnoldi. The sequence goes on from CAWUFW010003956.1 coordinate 171,771, forward strand.
TACTATAATATGACTGTCTTTCAACATATTTCCTACCTGGAAACAATTGGTACAGTCTCCAGTGTCCACATCTGTGATCCATTTATTTTACCAAGTCTGTGTTCCCTATTCTTCAACATCAGCTTAACCAGCCATTCTGGCACGCAGGTCAGACAGCATCTGTGTCCTCGAAGCCAAATCATCTCCCAGGCGCTTATCTTTCCTCACATGTTTAATTCTTATTTTTTCCCCCACCTCCCATTCAGACATATCACGCAACCAATCAGCATATCCAGGGGGCTTTGTCCCATCCACCTAATGGCAATGCGCCTTTTTGCAAGTAGCAAACCCAGCATTAAAAATTTACGACTACGTTTATTTTTCAACGGGGCTGGTATCAATCTCAATCTCAATAATACTACTTTCAGGTTGCGTGGTATCTCCTACCCAGTTACCTGATTGAGATTCTGCAGCACCTCTTCCCAGTAGTGCGTCAACGAGGAACAGCTCCACACCACATGCACAAAATCCGCAGCAGGGACACCGCATCTAGCACACCTATTCGATATTGTGGTGTATATGCAGTGTAAGGTCTTGGGTGTGAGATACGCCTGGTGAACGTAATTATATTGTATTAATTTATAGCGTGCATTAGTGCTCACAGTACGTACACCAATGTGAACCTTCTACCAGTCCTTCGTGGACAGGTCCTCTCCCAGCACTTCGTCCCATTTCATTTGCGCCTTTGGCACTATTCTCGGTAAGTCCTCCCTCAGCGCCCGATATAATTGTGAGATCAGTCTGCGACTTCCTGCCATTACCAGCAGAGTTGTTAGCGAGGGCAAAGACTCCTCTGGAAAACACAGCCATATTTCACGCGCTGTTGCTGATATCTTGGCATATTGTAAATATTGGCCTGTACCCAACGAGAATGAATCTACAGCGTCGTCTCGCGTAATAAATTGCCCGCCGAGGTATAAATCTACCAGCACCTCGCATCCTCCATCTTTCCATTTCTGTACAGACATGACCTCCTCTATTTTTGCAAACGGTTTTACTGCCTATAGGGGCATATCATGTGCGTAAGGTACATGACGTAATACCTTTGTGACCGCATGTTCCCACACCCGTCTACCATGTCTTATCAAATACAGTAAATGCGCTGGTATCCGGGCACCACACATAAGCAGTTCAGGCAGTGTAAGGTGTCCATGAGAACTCTGCAGCAATCTCTTCTTCTAATTGTCCTCCTCGTCCAGCCAGTGAACCGCATGTTGGAGGTGTGCTCCTAAATAATAAAGTTCTACATTGGGAAGCTCAATTCCTTCCCGAGCCCATGTCTGTTTCAGCATGGGCAACCCTATCTGTTTTCTTTTAGCAGACCATAATAGATTCACTATTAGACTATCTAGCTCATCAAAATACTTTTTGAGAATCTGGTACAATGTACCTTGCAGGTTGTACAGGCACTGTGGCAATACTACCATTTTAACGAGTGCTGCCCTACCCATCAGCGACAAAGGGAGGTCTCTCCATAAACTAACTGATGCCATCAAGCCCTCCAATACTCTCCAAATATTTTGAGTAGGCAATCTTGATTCCCAAATAACGTATTCCTTCCACCCCCCATGGAAACTCCACTGCTGGAAGTGCCTCCGGACGCATCACGGTCAGACCACCAACTGGTAATAACTGAGATTTGTGGGCATTTCCAAAAAGACCAGACACCTTCTCAAAGGCGCCTAACACATGTAAGGGCGCTGGTCACCGATTCCTCTGGATTACAGATGTATACCAGGGCCTCATTGGCATACAATGATATAATATGTGTTGTCTCACCCACCCAGATCCCCCAGGGTTACAGAGTGTGGTGCAACAGCTCCATGGCTCGTGCAAATAGTAGGGGCGACAGGGACACCCCTGATGGGTTCCACGATGTAGTTGGAACTGCGATGACATCATGTCGTCTGTCCGCACCCTGGCGCCTGGTTCAGTGTACAACAGTATAATCCATGCTATGAATTTGGGGCCAATTCCCACCTTCTTCAGTACGCATCACAGGAATTTCCAGCTGACAGAATCAAACGCCAGCTCAATATCCAGGAAAGCCAAGGCATATAGTCCTGGAAAGCCAGGGCATATAGTCCTTCACTCAGGTGTGGTGTATGTAAGACATGGGCCAGTCTACAGAGGTTATACATGGCACTTCTCTGCAGAACAAAGCTGCACTGTTCCTCGTGTATAATTGAGGAAAGATATGGGAGCTGCAGTGCTGCCAGGACTCCACTTAGTATTTTTACATCCACATTTAGTAATGAAATCAGTCTAAAGGATGATGCCTCTACTTGATCCGTGCCTGATTTTGGAATCAATACTATTTGTGCCTCAAGCTTAGTTACAGGTAGTCGTCCAGGGCCGGACTGGCCATAGCAGGCACCGGGCGTTTCCCCGGTAGGCCGCTAGGGTGGGGGCCGGTTTTGGGCCCCTGGGGGGCCATTTTTGTTACCGGGGGTCGGCAATATCAGCCCCCTGTAACAAAATCGTCCGAAACCGGCCCTTGCAAACTGCTCGGCTGCACTCCCCCTCACCCCAGGGGGGGGGAGGCTGAGCAGTTTGCCAGGGCCGGTTTCTGTTCCCAGTCCGGCCCTGTAGTCGTCCCTGTTGGAGTGCTTCCTGATATACCTCCAGCAATTTATCAGTGATCATATCAGCATATTTTTGATAGAATTCTGCTGGGAGGCCGTCTCTTCCCGGCGTCTTTGCAGGCTTCAACCTTCGCATTGCCGCCAGGATTTCCTCTCTCGTGAGAGGCGCCTCAATGGCTGACCTCTTCTCCAACCCTAACCGCGGGAGATCTATCTCTGCTGGGAAGGCCGCCCCCTGATCCCCCAACCCCGCAAGTTTGTTTCTCATATGCTTTGCAGAGGTACTCCCAGAATACTTCATTGATTTCTTGTTGGGTATTGACTAAATTCCCGGATGCATCACGCAACACCATGATCAGTTCCCGGGAGTCCTGTTGTCTCACCAGGTGTGCCAGCATCGCCCCTGTCTTGTCCCCCGCAGCTTGGAGCCTTTGACGATATGCCATGTAAGTGTGTTTCTCCAATCTACGTCAGCCATCTAAGAGGTCCCTACGGGTTTGTTGCCATTCCACTAACCCCTGCGGTTGAGAGGGGAGCTCCTTTTCTATTATGAAGTGTTGGGACTATCTCTGGGCTATGTCTCGTTCTCGTATGGCGTCTGACTCCATACGATGTTTTAAGGCAGAGCCCTCTAATCACCACTTTCATTGCATCCCAATCGTATGCTCTACTACTGGAGCTTCCCCAGTTTTCCTGGAAATAGTGACCAAGTGCCTCAACTCGCAAAAACTACAGCGGCACCGCAGGCGAGTGCAACCTCTCCCCAGGCTCAACAGGAGTGGAGAATGATACTTCCCCACCATCTGCGCCAGTCAGTCAAAACAAGACTGTAATTCAGACAATTGTACGTCCCTGTAGCAGGTGTGTAACAGGAGAATGTTCTAGAGTCTGGATGTTTTTCTCTCCAGATATCCAGTAAGTTCAAACCCCGCAGCAGTTCCCTTAGTTGCCCAGTCATGTGTGGTTTTGTGTTTCTGCGAGGAGGCTCACGATCAAGCACCCCATCAAGCACACAAGTACAGTCGCCTGCTAATATCACCTCCACCAACAAGTAAGGTGTGGCAGCGGACACTACTCCACTGTAGAAGTTCTCACAGTCAGCATTAGGAGTATACACATTTATCAGACAAACCTCCCGCCCGTCTAGGCCACCATACAGGATGACATAGAGTCCCTCCGGGTCTACAATATGCACCTGATATTGAAAGGGGATCCCTGGGGCCACCCATATCATGGCACCATGGGTGTAACCCGAGTATGAGGTTGCATATAACTGCTCCCTCCATCTTTTGTGAAGACTAGTGATACAGTCTCCCCACACGAGTCTCCTGTAAGAACACTACGGAAACACGGTAATGCCTGAGATAGGCGTGTACTCTGCGTCTTTTCTCCTACTGTACTAACCCTCTGACATCCCATGACAGGAATTTAAAGACATCATCCATCTTTATTCGCACCTCTCCAACTCATTTCAGGCCCGGGGCAACCAGACAAGTCCTCCCCCAACAGACCACCAGACCTTGACAGTACATAACACCAAAGCCTCCAGTTACATGAGCAGCCAATATTCCCCTTAAACTGTGTAACAAGCATAACATCACCCCTTCCCAATGCCCCCCTCCCCTTGGGCAGTAACACTAGCCATCCCTGACTATCACTAGGCAGCGCATGAACTTGTGATTTCTGCCCCATTACCAATAATTGCATTACTATCAAACCTAAAATATAAATAAACATCTATGCGCTATGCTAGGGTTCCACACACTGATGACCATAAGGCATTGCCCCTGCACAGCCTCCTCGGTGTCCAGACCCTCGGTCCCTACTATTCCTACCAGCCCAGGATATCACCTAACAGAACTTACACTCAGGCACCCATTCGTGTTTCCCCACATTTCTTTTAGTGTGAACCCATTGCACATCTCTATAATTTAAAAATACAACTGTCCCTCCATGTAAAGTCCTCGATCTAACATTCACAAGATGCCCAAAAGTAGTTGCAGGCCAAAGGACGCTGCAGGATCAATTAGTCTCTTAGTTCAGCAAAACGTTGTTTCCTTACTAACTGTTTAGCGATCAGGCATCAGACCGGGCTCCCATCTCTTCTACCCGAGCCAGTTCCAGAGTTACTTCGTCAAGTCTGAAAGGAGACTTGCGAGTCCGGCACCATCTCTGTGTCTCTGAAGGTGCCATCCTCACACACCACTATTTGACCCGTTGTTTTGGGGGCTTCCGACCGTCTGCCTCTCTTTGCCTTTCTCTACGGTCATGACCAATGTCTTTGCCTGTTCAGGAAGACCGTTCCAAGGTGTGATGATTCCGGAGATGGAGTCCCAGCCAGTGTAGCCTCCCAGTCGCTAGCCTCGCTCGCTGTGAAGAAAAAGTGTAACTTCCCATCTTGCACCACTCTGAGTTTTGCTGGAAACATCAGGCTGTATCGCAGATTAAGGTCACATAGTCGTTTCTTAACCTTCAGGTATGATTTAAGTTGGTTTTGGACCTTTAGAGTATAATCTGGGAATATAGATAGGGGCCGCCCCTCAAAATTCAGTGTGCCCTCAATGCGTACACGCTCCAAAACTGCATCACTGTCACTGAAATGAAACAATCAGAATATGATCGCCCACGGAGGCGCGCCCAGGCACGGTGGAGATACCAATGCACGATGTGCCCTTTCAATCGTAAAGAATATTGATAACTTTTGTGGGTGGATGACCGTGACCAGCCAGTCCTCTAGGAAAAGTTCTGCGGACTGGCCCTCCGCCTTCTCGGGGAAACCTATAAAGCGTTCCTCCTGGATCTCCCCCTCGGGATCCTCAATGCGTTCCTCAAGCCTCACCGTCAACTTCTGTAAGGAGGACACTGTTTCACACAACGTGGCGACTTCACATTGTGGGTCATCCACATGCCCTTCAGTGGCGTTACATGGTCCGCAACCTTTCGGAGGTCAGCTCTAAGACGGTTGATATCAATGGTCACAGAATCTACTTTAGTGGCCAGTTCCGCTCGGGTTCCCTTTATAGCCTCCATCAAGTCTGCCAATGATGGGTCTCGCAGATTCTTCTACCAGCTCTGCACCTCTGGCACATCTCCCATTTTTCAGCCATTGGGATGGTGTGGGTGTATTTGATAATTTTGTTAGCTTGAGCTGACCTTGCCCTCCGATCCTTCACAATACTGCCCTGGTCCGCATTTACGGCACAGTGCTACTTCAAGTCTCTCACTCCTCTGGGCCGCTAATAAGCTTGGGCGATTATTGTCCCTCCAATGTCCACCTTCACTGATTATAGTGGGCCACCGTTTTTTATTAATCACTGACTACGGCAATTCCGCAGGGCAGAGTACAACGCATCGGAGAAAACGCAACCACAGAGTATCTTAACACCGGCAACTGGCGCTGGCCCCCAGGCAGACACACACCAGAGTCCTGCAGTTTCTCGACTCCCGCACGGGCCGGTCTGCTGGTTTCTTTGGTGTATTTACACCCCCATGTGGTCCAAATATTGTCAGGCCCCCTCAGCAGCACAAGTTACGGGCATCCAGGTATGCAGAAGGCAGCCGTTCGACGAGGCTCACTCTCCACGACCCCACACGGGGGGCCGGGTCCGAGCTGAGTCTGGGAAACTCAAATTCGGAGGAGCTCCGTTCAGTCCAGCGGGGCCCCCAGGCAGAACACCAAAGGGTATGTCTGCTCTTTGCTGAGATGCCTCTGTTTTGCTGCCACCCTAACACCATCATGGCCGCACTAGCAAACACCTCGTTCCAGGCCTCGCTCCCCACCTCAGAGGCAGCAGACAGGGACGGCACTGGTGTGTCGTCTCGGAACGGGTGCGTCCCCTCACCAGGCAGGCCGCCCCCACGTGCACAAGCCCTAACAGGCCGGACCAATCCAACTGACAGGGCGTACCCCACCGGCTCCACTCGCATGCTGGGTCTCGATAGGGTGGGAATCCTACGTGCAGGGGGGCCCAGCCGATCGCCCAGGGGGGCATACAATTCCTCTGAGGCCAGCTGCCCCTGCCTACTCAAGGCACCCCTTCAACGCATGGCGCCGCACCTCTCCCACATCTCCCTCCGCAAGAGGCCCTGCTCCAGGCCTCACTCACGGACAGCAGACTTCACCTCTAGTATGGCGAAATGGTGGCAGCACTCAAGCCCATAGCCAGGGCTCTTCCAGCTATATGGGTGCTCTGTGTGTCGTTGAAAAATGAATTATAGCTGGGTGGGGAGGATAAATGTAGGATTACTTATGGGCCTGCCACAGAGCACTTTACAGCGAGTCCAATACGGCCGCCATCTTGGCCATGCACCCTAGCACAGCTGATGTTTTAGAAAATACTTGTACTAAGAAACTTTGTAATTTGATTTTAACCATTGAAAGCATTTCCAATTCATGTCCTGTAAAAGAACATTTATGGAAGTTGTAATTGGAGGCGTGAATCGGAAAGTTATGGCAGATTCATGTTCCCCTAGTACTGTTTTATTGGACAAAATGTTTTATGACAGTTGGAAATAGAAAATTGTGCCTATTGAAACTGATGTAAACCCAAAAGCATTCAGTGGCAAAATAATTGACATACTTGGATATTTTGTCTCTTTTATAGAGAAATTAAGCAGTTCAACAACCAAAAAAAATGTATGTGGCTGTCAAAAGGAAGAATATTATTGGTTGGTAGGATTTGGCAAAAATGGGTTTGTATCTTAAACCAGGCGTAGAGAATCCTGTAGTAGTGGGTGACATACATATATCATACGTGGACAACGTTTCAAGCAATACTAATGTAGGTGAAATTTTGTGTGAATATAAGGATGTCATTTGTGAACAAGTGGGTACGGTAAAGGGATTTGAACATCACATCATGCACAACCTGTGGTTCACAAAGTTTGTCCCGTTCTTCTTAGTATTAGAGATGATCGTAAGCAAGTTCTTAGAAATTTATGTTCAGAAGGGATTATTACGCCTAGTGATTCTTCTCAATGGATTTCTCCTATTGTTGTGGCACGAAAGAAATCCTGAGAGACTAGGCTTTGTGCAGATTTGTACACTCTGAGTAAGAATTTCCTCACAGATTGTTATCCCTTCCCAAAAATACATGATTTGGTAGCCAACTTGGGGGATGTAAATTTTTTTCACTTATCAAGTTACAATCTGCCTATCACCAAATAGCACTTACACCCAAATCACAAGAACTAACATCTTTTGTGACACATTTTAGTGTCTATAAATACATCCCCTTACTGTTTAGAGTTGCTTCGGAGTGTTTTCCAAAAAGTTCATGGATAATCTATTTGGTGACCTAAAAGGGGTTCAGGCATATCAAGATGACATCTTGATTTAAGCATAAAGTATTGAGAGTCATGATCAAATTCTATGGAGAGTACTTACCATATTCTTACGTGCCAGAATGACAGTTAGAATGACTGTGAGATGTAGTAAGTGTAAGTTTTGTACACAGGAGTTGGAGTACTTGGGCTATAGCGTCACTTCCTCGATATAAGATCAATGTTTTGTTTAATTAAAGCCATTAAGCAAGCTGCTCCACCTAAAGACAGGCAATCACTTTGTCCATTTTTATGTTTAGCAGACAAGGATATGCTGAAGTGGTTGAACCACTGAGATCTCTGTTGAGGAAAGGAGCAATGTGAGAAATCGGGTTGTTGGTTGAATGGTGGGGGTGACCCCTGTTCAAGCAACAGCCACAATCCCTGTCACGGCAAACCACAAAAGTCAATAAATTAACCTGCACTTAACCCTGGTTAGCTTGGCACAAAAAGCAGTCAGGCTTAACTTAGCGGCAATGTGTAAAGCAGTTATGCAGCACACAAACAGTAACAAAGTGAAAACACAACACAAGAAAAATTTGACACCAATTTAGCAAAATAGAGTAAAGTTTAACAAATTATTTGGCACCAAAACGACAAAAATTCAACTGGTAGAACCAGACTTATTAATTTTTAAAGTTTTTAGTAAAAACTAGCGCTTAAAAGATCAAAGGGGCAACGCGGACATCTAGTCGCGTGAGATCGGATCAAAGTCGAAACACATGGCCGAGCACGATGGTCTGTGGGTCAGATACAAGAAGTGGATTAGGCCCGGTCATACTCACCTTCGGACTTAGTAGAAATTATGTAGAAAACGTTCTGAGAAAGTAAATTTCAGCGGGGCCAGGCCACAGGCCGTGTCCAAGGAGGGAGAGTTGTTGTCGGGGAGCCGCTGGATGAAGTCACAGTGAAGATTTTTATGTTCGGACCTAGTCACTTTTTGGAAGTCGAAAATCTCTAGCGGGACTAAACAGGAGGCTGTAGGCGGAAAGAGTTCTAGTTGGCTGGATACCCCTTTGGCGAAGGACGGCTGAACAGGATTTACTACTGCGCAGAGGAACTTAGCAGGAGCAGCTGCGAAGTCGGGCCAACTGGCAATGCACCTCGGGTGGATAGATGAGCAGGTTGGTTCCAGTCTTCCTTCGGTTCTTGGAGCAGTTTTTAGCCAAATAATTTCTATGTTCCAAGTTTTGGATTTTGGCTATTTGGGGCTATATTATTTAAGTGCCCCGGGGGCACAACGGGCACTTGAGTATTACAGAAGGGACTGCAGATGCTTGTGCATCCCCTTCTTTAATACCAATAGTGCTGGTGCACATAAAGCACCAGCGCTAGCTTCAGAGGGCGTGCCCTCATTTGCATGGGGGTGTGCTCCCATGCAAATGAGGGAATCCTTTTGCGGGCGCAGAGGGAAAGAAGCTCCCTGGAGGCACACTGACAGTGCGCCACCTAAAAGGTGGCACACTGTCAGTGTGCCTCCTGATGGCAGCCCTCTGGAGGGGCGAAAGGGGGTCCCATGGACCCCCCAGACATCCCCTCGCAGGCAGGTGCAGTCTGCAAGGGGATCTCTATTCCCCCTTCAAAGTGCAGGCGGGTTGCCACCTGCACTGTGAAAACACAGAGTGGCTTCAAAGCAGCCCCTCTGTTTTTCACAGGAATGCGCTGCCTTCAGGGCAGCGTGAGTTGGCGGCTACCCTGGGGGCAGCACATTCACCATAATGTGGTGCATTTTCATTGTTTGGGCTGGACGAACCTTTTAAAAGGTGCGCCCGGCGCAAACAATGAAAATGTGTCATGTGCATAATACGGGCCTTGGGCACATTTAGCACCACCACAAATGGTGCAGGACTGGAGGGGCACCACTTGGGGGGTTAGGACTCACGCAGGCTGGGTCCAGGTGTGGGTTCAAGATGGTGGGAGCCTGTCATATTCCTGTGTCTCTGAACAGGAGGCCAGCAAATTAGCCCTTGGAGTCACTCTGGTAGGCCTGGGCTCAGGTGAGGAAGCAAGACTACAGCAGCAGGTAGTCCTCTGAGAGTCCTTCTCCAGCTCCAGAAAGTGAATTGAAGAGTGAGTTTGAGGGCCCTATTTTGATACCCGGTGCCTTCACTGAAGTAAGAGAAGTTTTTAGAAGCTTCTCTTTGAAGTGCTTGAAAATTCCTAATTCTTCCTGCCCTAACTCCAGGCTGACCACTGGAACAATGTGGGGGTGACAAGTCCTTTGTGTGGAGGCAGAGCACAGCCTATTCAGTTGCAAGTGGGGCTGTGCCCAGCTCCGACCCCCATTCTGCCAGCAGATGGCCCATTCAGGCACACCAAATCCCTCAATTGTGTGACTGTCTGGGAAGAATTCACAAAGTCTAACTGCCAACTACACCCAGTCATGTGAACTAGGACAAGCTGCAGGCACCAAATAGACAAGGCAGGAAAATGCCAACTTTCTAAAAGTCTAGAACACAATAGGGCCACCCAATTTTCCCCAAGGAACTGGGTACAATATTCCATAAACAAAGAGTATTCCGTGAGGGATTATTTTATTCCAAACTACTACACTATTTTACATCGGTCCACAATATGGATCCGAAAGAAGAATCAGACGAAATAAGAATCAAACTCATGGGTATATAGAAGAACAAATTATTCTTTTTACTTCATTTTCTATTCAAATATGATGCACATTTTTATACATTTTTATACAAATATAACAACACTGGCACCTCCAGAGAATCCCATCATCTGTCTCAATTTCTATAAACAAGGGATAAGCGGAGGTGTTGTCACTCCTTTTAACACAAATAGCATTCGCATCATCTATTATCCTATATTTGAATAGAAAAGAAGAGGCTCCGCAACTCCAGAACTCCACCACTCGCGTATTTTGCGAGTCAAGATGCCATGAAGTAAAAAATAACTCACCGGGGCGTCATAAAACTCCTGGAGTCCAAAAAAAGACACAGTTCACCTCCTGTGAAGAGATCTCCCAGGACAGTAATCCGGGCCGATGGCCACTCACGAAGTCCCGAACATCCACCTCCCCTGGACACCGCCAGTGTCGAGCCACCAGATGGGGGAGCTCACGGGTATATGGGAGCTGAGCACGGGTCCAAGGGCTTGGGCCCAAACAAAACATGCCGTCCTAATCAAGACATTCGAGGTCCGCACCGTGGAGGCGGGCGTCAGTTCAACAGGATACTAGTTAACAGGTCCTTAGACCGAGAGCTACCCTCACGGGTACCCATGCCCTCCCACAGATAGTACCGACAGTGAGCCACCCACTGGAGCTGCGCCGCCAAATAATACAACTTGAGATCGTGTGCCGTCAGGACCCCCCCTGTCACCATAGGCACAGTTTCCTAAGTGCTGTGCAGTGACGCGACATGCCTCAGTATAGCGACAGTAACAAGCCATCTAATTCCTGAAAACATTTAAGGGGCCGCTCCAGCAGAAGGGCCACACACATATAAAGGAGAAGGGGCAGAATAATAATTTTCAAGACAGCCACTCGGTCACTCATCAACAGTTGCAACATAGTCCAGAAGGCAACGGATGCCGCAACCCATGAACCCCACATGGACGTTCCCCTCGTACAACAATCCGGCGAGTAGGAGATGGCCATCCTCAGATACTGAACCGTATGATGCTCCCACCACAGCATCGGGCTGTGGGAACAGGTCTGTACTCAGCCATATCACTCCGTGGAGGATAGACACACAATTTATCCCAGTTGACCTCCACTCATGAGTAACCACCAAACTCCAACAACTCCAACACTGCCCCCCTGCGTTCAATGCCCTCCCCCAGAAAATACTGCATACAGAGAAAGATATGTGCAATCAGACATAAGGTGTAACCTGTGGTATTGAAAGCCCCAGTGGATTGTGCGAGCAAATGGTTCCATTGCCAAAGCAAACAGCATCAGGGATAAGGGGCAAACCTGATGGGTGCCCCGTTCAACCACAAATGTCTCCGAGATCAGGGAGCAGTACAGATCCTACATAAGGGACTAGTGTAAAGGAGCTTTGTCCACTTGACAAAGGGTAATCCCCGACCCATGCCAAACAGGGTAGCATAGAGAAACTCCCACCGGAGCCAGTCAAACGCCTTCCTAATATCCACTGAAATAACCAGCGCCTCTGCTGGCAATTGTTCCGGCAGGTCTAGGGCCAGGAATAATTGATGAATATTAGGCATAGTGCTACGCATGGGGATAAAGCCAGTCTGGTCAGGGTGAACCATGGATCACACAATGGGGAGTAAACGGGTTTCTAATATCTTACTCAAAATCTTGTAATCGGCATTGAGCATAGAGAGGGTGTGATAAGAATCAAGAAGGAGAGGGTCTTTATCCTTCTTCGGAAGGGACACAATAGTGGCCTCCCGCAGTGAGGATGGAAGCAAACCACACTGCCGAGAATCATTGAAGAGGGCCACATGTCTAGGGATGAGGTCCAAAGCATACACTGTGTAGAACTCTATCGGTAAGCCATCGAGGCCAGGCAACTTACCCCTCGCCATTTCTTTAATCACCCTCATACCTCCTGCTCTGTAACATCCGCACCCAGTTGACCCACCATTGCAGACTCAAGGGACAGTGAGGAAGCATCTGGAATGTAATTCAGCATATCCACTTCACTACACTGCGCACTGTATTAATCCCCCGTGCGTAAAAACATCTCGTCCAGAGGAATCTCGCAGCTGGAGAATGGCGTGACCGCCCTGTCGCCTTGTAAAAGCCATGCAAGCATCCTGCCTGATTTATTTCTCTTGCTGTGGGCCCTGGATACATAAGGGCAGATTTACAAGCCCCTTGCGCCACTTTTGCGTCACTTTTCCCATGTTAAAAGTGACGCAAAAGTGACGCAAGGGGCTTGTAAATCTGCCCCATAAGCTTTATGATCAAAGCATCGAAGGTGCTCAACCAGCTCAAACAGCCTCTCCTGCTTCTCCATCATACGCCCCTTTCCATCCGGAGTCCCCTCCAACCCACAGGCCAGGCCTTCCAGCACCATCTCCTGCTGCTGAATATCCGAGAGCAGTTGGGTCCGTACCCCCACTTTACAGGAGATGCAATATCCTCAGACGACCACCTACATGGCCTCCCATTTCACCCCCACCGATGAGGTTGAGCCAGCATTGTCATGGCAGTTTTGTGAAACGCGCTCACCCAGCAAGGCCTGAAAGGCCCGACCATCAAGCAGCACAGGTTCAAAGCATCAGGTAGATAGGCTAGTCTAGGAGTGGACTGGAAAACACCCAATACAGGAGAATGGTCAGAATACGTCTTCGCTAAATACTCCACCCCCACCACTCTGCTGTAGAGTGCCCTGCACATATAAAGTCTATCAAGTCGAACCTCAAGATCATGCAGGCCAGAGCGGTAGGAATATACACAAGCCTCTGGGTGTCTCACCCGCCAACAGTCTACCAGATCCTGCCCGCTGGTGCGCCATGCAGCGGTGGGTGCGAACTATACAACCTCTGATCTACTACACAGTTAAAATCGCCCCCCACTACTCTCCAATAGGGGACCATCAGTGAAAATAGAGGGGCCAATCTAGTGAGGAACAATGGCTGGTACAAGTTCAGAGCATAAATATTTAATAGCGCAATATCCCTACCATCCAGGCAACCCAACACCAAGACATAGCAGCCCTCTGAGTCTGTAACTGCTCTGTGCAACCGGAAGGGGATCCCAGACCTGATCCAAATAAGAGCTCCATGTGAAAAAGCAGAGTAAGAAGTAGCGTATAGTTGACTCCGCCATCCAACCTCCGTAAGATGAGTCTCCTGAATCAATGCAATGTGCACTCCTCTACATTTCAAATAAGACAATACATTATAATGCTTAGAGGGGGAAGTAAGTCCCTGCACATTCCATGTGAGCAATTTAACTTGTGTTGTCCTGAGTAGTGGGTCAAGAAATGGAAGGGACACATGGGGGCCCCACCGCCCTATGCCCCCTATAAAACCGGAATTACCCCATTGTACCAAACACACAGCTCCAGAGCCACATGTGCTCCACTGCCAAGAGAAAAGGAAATGCAAAACAAAACACAATACAATAAACACAAAATCCCAACACACCCCAAGGACTGAGACACACAACCACTCTGTCCAAATAACACACCACAGAGGTCCCATCCAGGAGCCAACAAAGGGCCCGATGGCCAACTAGATCCATAACAGAAATCTGTGCGAAGGGAAGAAGCAGCCAGCTAGAGGTGGAGGCCCAATATTTAAGGAATAAAACAGTTCTATAGGACCTTTCCTGCAAGCCCCCGAACCCCGCCCGAACCCCCCCAGACCAACCAAACAGGAATAGAGATATCAACACAGGAGTAATCAGCCATATATTCAACCCACCCACATAATACAACAAAGGAACAATATAAAAAATCCACAGAATGCAGGCGTAGGTGCATCAGAGCAGATCTTCCATGGACCCTGGGGTTGACCCCTGTAGAGTATTTTTGAGACCAAGGGTAACAGAGTCCTCTGAGTCTGAAACAGAGGTGTGACATTCCATGGACGGGCGCTGAGAGGAGCCCTTGCCGGCCCCAGAGAGGCAGCGGTCTCAACCGCCCCTGACTGCTCTATTGCCACCTGCATTTTAGTAGGGTGGGACGCCCCCTTGCGCCGAGTTTGTTGTCACCTGGGACTCAAAGGTCGCTGCAGTTTTGGCATCTCCTGCAGGTCGCACGGTGCTTGTCAAAGAGTTCAATCCAGTCCCATGCCGCAGATGGGTCAGTGAAAAAAGAGCAGGGAAAAATAAAGAGTAGAGCAGCCCCAAGTCACATAGTTTTTTCTTCACCGCAAGGAATAACGTCCTCTGCGTTTGAGCCTGGAGGGCGAAGTCAGGGTACCTTGGCGTTGTCTACCGCAAAAGGGCCTGTGCGCAGGCCTGTTGCAGGAGATGGTCCCTATCCCAGGAGTGCCAGAGGCAGGACACCACCGGACGCGGTGGGCCCCAGGGCGAGGTATCTGCACCGGCACCCTGTGCGCATGCTCCAAGACATAAAATCTGGAGAGGCCCTCTGGGGCCACCACCTCCTGGAACCAAGACTCCAGATAAGCCAACAGAGAGTCACCCTCTACATGTTCAGGCAGTCTCACAATGCAGCCATTATTGCAATCGTCCTACCCCTTTTGATCATCCAAGCGAGCAGCCAGGCATCGGGTCTGCACTTCAAGTGCCATGATGGGATGGTCCATAGATTTAACAGCTGGTTTCAAAGTCTGCACCGTGCCCTCTAAGGTAGTGACCCTTTCCGTGAATCCTCTCGAATAAGGCCTTGTTCCATGGAGAGAGAGACAATTTTACCATCCAAATGTTCCCCGGATGAGTACGCCATGTCCCCACTGCCAGCCCCCTGCTTGATCCCCTGTTGGGGTCTGCTCCCGGTTCCGTTGACTTGGATCGTGATATGCTCTCCCTTGGTCTCTCCAATGTAGGCCCAGGGAGTGCTGGAAGTCAAGGTAATCGCACACCACCACTCACTTGCACGCCCAATCAAATGCACCCAAGGGGATGACACAACCTCTACAGGCTGACCATCCTGTGTCGGAGCGGGCCAGGAGGGTTTTAAAGGTCCAAGACAACCACGATGCTGAAGCACGGCGAGAAATCCGCCTCCCCAGGACCACTCTGGGTGGCCCCCACACACCAAGAATCCATGAGGCCTGTACAGTTCACTGCGAAATCCCCCGCTGATGAAAGGGGGTAACAGCATCACAAACATACTCTCAATGGCGCAGAGAGAAAGTGATCAGCTGTTCATCAGGAGCCTCCCTTCAAGGTGCAGAGGGCAAGGAGCCACCCTGGGCCAAGAGTGAGTCAAGGAGGTGGGCACTTTGCGCCAATATGGGCAAGTGACGGTCAAGGAAAATGATGCATAGTGAAGTACAGTGATTTGACTATGGTGACACAATTTTGTCATGCAGGGAAGCCGGTATTTCAACCCAGGTTTCCTGGTTACAAGTACATAGTTATGTTAAAGTAAGGCAGGACCGTGTATGTAAATATCACGCTTTCCTCTGAGTTAACATAAGGAATAGTTTTAGGAGTGACTCAGCACCTCAGTAAAGGCAATTACACTCATTACTCACCTGCTGGAAAATAGCATTACATCAAAAACCAAACACAATTTCATTCAGTTCACTAGCAAAATTAGCTAAATATAAGCCACTTTCCATATGGAGGGCCTAATATGTGCTCACTACTAAAGTTTGACTTGCTTTCCTTCAAGCACCGATCGTCACATAACTAAAAGCAGAAGTCAAATCGCTGGCTGAAAACACACAGACCTGTACTCAACTGTCTCTTGCTCTCTGGTTGCATGCCATCACAATGTGTCCAGGTTGGAGCAGTCCTCTCCCGGGCACTGGCAATAGCAGAACTGAGTCTCAGTCACAGAAGCTCAAGTACAGGGCAGTCTTCAGACGAGATTGCTACAGAAGCATCCTGCTTCCTGAAGTGCCTACCTATCAGAAGTGCTAAAAGTATGGACAAATACCATGAAATGACAGATCAATAACGGACATTAGGTTTATTACAAAGGTAGTCATCCAAATTCAGACGGGTGCCCTGTAGATTGCGGGTGGGTCCTCTTGCGGACAGTGGTGAATATCTAGGCTTTGTGTGCTGGTCTTGGTGCTCATGTTGCTGAACCTAATTATACTGTATTGTGTAATCTTGTGCGGCACCCAGGGCACAAGTCCTAAATAAGCATTGGCCAAACCAATTGGTGTGGTGTTGGTTGCAAAACTTGTTGTGCTTTTTTTTTTATTTTTTCCTCTTCTTGTTTTATATTGTCATGGGTATTGTAAAATGTTATTGTTGGGGGAGCTGCCGGACCTTTGCCAGTATTACAGCAAAAACATTGGCTAAAAGCAAAAATAATTTGTGCCTCATAAATGCACACATTACCATAGAGGTCTCTGCACTGAAGGGGACTACTTTGCATACAGATTTGCTTCTAGTGAAAGAACTAGAGTACACAAAAAAGTGATGGATGGAATGATTGAACTGATCTCAGCTACTGGTAATTACTTGGGGCCGTATCCCAATTCATCGTTATTTTTGCACACCATGTCACCTCAGTTTGGACCAAGCTATATGCAAATCAGTCTTGACCCTGCTCCAATCGTAACACTCTAGTCCGAATTACCAAGCCAGGTACTCCCTGAACCAGAACACAAGCAACCCAGGACCGGTTTTGCTTTAATTTTGGGCTCATCAGCCAGATACAGCTTGGTTCCAGTGACATAGTGTGCATGGGACTCACGTCTGAGCATATCCGTCTCACTTACGGTGACACACTAAAGTATACAAAAGAATGATGGATGGAATGCTTGAATTAATCTCAGCCACTGGTAATTACTCGGGTCGCAACCCAATCCATCATTATTTTGCCCACCATGTCACCTCAGGTTGGACCCAGCTATATGCAAATCAGTCTTGATCCAGCTCCAGTGGGAACAGTCCAGTCTGAACTGCTAAGCCATGTCCTCCCTGAACCGAGACACAAGCAACCCAGGAACAATTTCACCCTAATTATGGGCTCATCAACTGGGTACAGCTGGGTTCTAGTAACACAGTATGCACGGGACCCAAGCCTGGGCATACCCGTCCCACTTAGGGTGACACACTAAAGTATACAAAAAAGTGATGAATGGGATGCTTGAATTATTCTCAGCCACTGGTAATTACTCAGAGCCTGTAGGAAGGTGGAGTATTATGTCGTGATGCTGGCTAGGCTTCACCATGTAATACTCTCACAATACTCCAAAGTGGGTCCTTGGATTTTCAATAATAAATACTTAGCTCAGTTCTGGTAGAGTGGCAAAGAGCAAGCAGGCTTTACTAGAAGAACATGTGTTAAGCATTTAAGAGTACCAACATGGACAATAAGCAATTGACTCGACAGAAATCTGACAGCAATTTATTAAAATAATGCAGATTTTTATATAATTTTAGACACCAAAACAAAGGTAATCAGATACATATAACCGGAGTTATGGATTATAGAAGCAATATAAAATCAATTCAAAACAGTACTGCAAAACTTTATCATTGCGGTCAATGGGAAAAAGTACTAGTGACAATAGGTCACTTGCAGATCAAGTTGCGTGGAACCCAAGGAGGGTAAAGGTGATGCGGGTCCCAGGACTACCCACGACAGTCAGCTTGATTTTACCTGGCTCGAGAAGCCCATGTACAGAGCTGTACTTGGTGCTGAAGCGGGAGCCACGGCAGAGCTGCTTTTACCGCTTACACATTGCTGGTGGGGAACAGGGTGCAAAAACTCGACAACTAAGCCACTGCTGACATCAGATGAAGGTTTTGCATAGTTCCCTCAAGGTACAGCGTCGAGTAAAGGGAGTGGTTGCTGGACTGGCGACCAACATGCCTTGGCAGAGGTAAGGACAGCAGTAAGTTAAGTCGACGCCCGGCGGTCTGGGGAAACACGGTAGCCACCTGAAACTTTGTGGAGGTCAGGACTACGTTTTTCACAATGCACTGGACCATGTACTTCTGGGCAATCCCTCAGAGGACACGATGGCAGCGATTCTTTGGTTTCGGTATGTTTTTTACCTGATGTTACAGAGGACTAGTGCCACTAGGCCAGGGGAGTCTGGTAATGCACTTGGCTCTCAAAGGGGTCCCTCTGTCTGGGGGAAACTAGCTTTGGTCCAGGACCAGCTTCGATTGTGCAGTTCCAGGAAGGTTGCCACAGGTGCAGGGTATCACACCTTTGGTTTGTGCAGCTCCTGTTGATGCAGACACAGGCCTCTTCTTTTGTCCTTGTTGCAAGTCAGATCAGAACTGAGGTTCAAGTGTCAGGAGTAGCCCTTAAATCCTAGATTTATAGGTGTTAGGGGTGTGGGTGCAAGTGGCCAATGGGCTACTAGCCCCATCGGCTAATCTGCCTCTGAGGTGACCACATTTGGTGGTGTAGGTCACCTCTTTTACCCAGAACCCACTATTCTTCCACTTTTAAAAATGGCAGAAGCCTGCCTTAGCTATATTTACAATGTAGCCCACCCTAGAGGTGTGGCTAGCCTTCTGGGGTGTACACTTCCTGAATACTTCATTTTCCCACCTGCCAGGGTGCAAATGGGCCTGGGGGAAGGGGAAGGACTATTTATTCCTTTGGAAGGCAGTCTGGTTGCATATCAAAGGCGGTGCAGCCTTTGAAGCTCACCAACTTGATGTGCCACTTCACTAGCCATCTTGACAGGGAGGGAGTTGTGACCTCCTTCCCGTCCAGGCCTTTGTTTCTGCCACCTGGGAGAGTTCACACCTCCTGACAGGGGGTCAGATTCCTGTCTCGGTGGCAGCAAGCGCAACCTGGCAGCCACAGCACAGGAAAGGCTGGGGCAACCAGGTCGGCAACCTCCAAGGTAGCCACCTTGGTGCATGCCACATTGTCCTCGACACGAAATTCATGTCTTGGTGATGAGGCACGTAGTTTGATACCAAGCACGATATATTTAGGTGGTACCATAATGGAGCTGCCAACCTCGGGTTTGCCCAAGAGCCAGCCCATATTATCCTATGCACTGTCTATCACTTATAGTGTCCTTTAAAGGTAAAGGCCACTATAGCTTGCACTTCCATGTCCACACCTTTAATATAATACACCCTGCCTCCTGGGCTCAGGAGGCCTTCCTTAGGGGTGACTAGACTGTGTTAAAAATAGTGCCTTGACTTTGCCACACATGGTGAGAACAAAGTCGAGTTAGAGCCGTTTGCACTGCTCCTGCAGTCTGCAATGGCAGGTCTGCTGTCAGTAGTTTACTTGGGTTTCCTTGGGTAGCACAAACAGTGCTTCAGGCCCTGGTGACCCTTTTAACACCCATGCCCTGGGTACTACTGGTACCATATATTAGGGACTTATAAGGGGGTTAAAGTCTTTTGCCAATTGGGGTTACCAAATATAAACATATCAGTTTTAGGGAGAAAGCACTGACACTGGGGTCTGAGCAGCAGACTTCAGTGCACTTTAAGAATTATAACCATCAGCATTGGGGCCAAAAGTGGGGGGGGGAGGGGTTTCCATACAAAAAGGGCACTTTCCTACAGGGCCACGGCCCAATGCATCGTTATTTTTCACACCATGTCACCTTAGTTCGAACCTAGCTATATGCAAATTAGTCTTGACCCTGCTCCAATCGGAACAGTCCAGCCTGAGCTGCCATGCCAGGTCCTTCCTGAACCAGAACACAAGCAACCCAGGACCGGTTTCACCCTAAATATGTGGTCATCAGCCGGGTACAGCTTGGTTCCAGTGACACAGTGAGGAGGGGACCCTCATCTGGGCATACTCATCCCACTTAGGGCGATACACTAAAGCAAAGAAAAAAGTGATGGATGGAATGCTTGAATTATTCTCAGCCACTGATAATTACTCAGACCAGATCCTAATCCACCATTATTTTGCCCATCTTGTCACCTCAGTTTGGAGCCAGCTTTATGCAAATCAGTCTTGACCCTGCTCCAATCGGAACAGTCAAGCCCAAACTGCCAATCCAGGTCCTACCTGAACCGGAACACAAGCAACCCAGGACCGGTTTTGCCTTAATTATTGGCTCATGACCCGGGTACAGCTTAGTACAAGTGACACAGTGTGCACAGGACCCACGTCTGGGCATATCCGTCCCACTTAGGGCGACTCAAAGTATACAAAAAAGTGATGGATGGAATGCTTGAATTAATCTCAGCCACTGGTAAATACTCGGGCCACATCCTAATCCATCTTTATTTGTACACCATGTCACCTCAGTTTGGACCCAGCTATTTGCAAATCAGTCTTGATCCTGCTCCAAAAAACGATGTATTGGGATGCGGCCCAAAGCAATTGTCAGTGGCTGAGATTAATTCAAGCATTCCATCCATCATCTTGTTGTTTCTGCATTTGCCGCCCTAAGTGTGGCGGGTATCCCCAGAAGTGGATCTTGGACTCACTGTGGCACTGGAACCAAGCTATACCTGGCTGAAGCGCCTTAACTAGGGTAAAACCAGTCCTAGATTGCTTGTGTTCCGGTTCAGGGAGGACCTGGCCTGGCAGTTCAGGCTGGACTATACCCATGAGGAGCAGGATCAAGACTGATTTTTGAATATGGCTGGGTCCAACCTGGGGTGGCACGGTGGCCAACAAACGGTGGATTGGGATGCAGCCCAAGAGATGGCCAGTGGATGAGATTAATTCAAGCATTACATCCATCACATTGTCCTTTTTGCATTTGCCACCCATAAGTGCACTGGGTATGCCCAGACCTGGCTCCTAGTCTCACTGTGCCACTGGAACCAAGATGTACGTGGCTGAAGAGCCCTAACTGGGACAAAACCGATCCTAGGTAGCTCGTGTTCCGGTTCAAGGAGGACCTTGCCTGGCTGGTCTGGCTGGACTGTTCCCATGAGGAGCAGGGTCAAGTCTGAGTTGCATATGGCTGGGTCCAAACGCGGGTGGCATGGTGTACAAAAAAATTATGGATTGGGATGCGACCCAAGCGATTGCTAGTGTCTGAGATTAATTCAAGCATTCCATCCATCACTTTGTTGTTTCTGCATTTGCCGCCCTAAGTGCGCCGTGTATGCGCAGATGTGGGTCTCGGGCTCACTGTGCCACTGGAACCAAGCTATACCTGGCTGAAGAGTCCCAACTATGATAAAACTGGTCCTAGGTTGCTTGTGTTCTGGTTCAGGAATGACCTGGCCTGGCAGTTCGGGCTGGACTGTTCCCATGAGGAGCAGGGTCAAGACTGATTTGCATATGGATGGGTCCAAACTGAGGTGACATGGTAGGCAAAAATCAATGATTTGGGATGCTGCCCGAGCAATCACCAGTGACTGAGATTAATTCAACCATTCCATCCATCACCTTATTTTTTCTGCATTTACTGTCCTAAGTGCACCAGGTATGCCCAGACGTGGGTCTTGTGCTCACTGTGCCACTGGAACTAAGCTATACCTGGCTGGATAGCCCTAACTAGGGTGAAACCGGTTCTAGGCAACTTGTGTTCCGGTTCAGGGAGGACCTGGCCTGGCTGTTTGGCTGGACTATTCCCATGAGGAGCAGAGTCCCAACTGATTTGCATATGGCTGGTCCAAACTGAGGTGGCATGGTGGGCACAAAATGATGGATTGGGATGTGGCCCGAGCGCTTGCAAGTGGCTGAGATTAATTAAAGCATTCCATTGTTTCTGCATCTAGTGAAAGAGCAGCATGCCATCACTCACAGTGAAGGTAGCCAATGGCTGATGTTGTTGCGAGCTGAAATAAAATGTGAATAATTCAACAACAACGGGTGGGCGCGCTGATTAAGTCATGCTTGCACAGACAAACCAGATTTTGCTTGGACTGGCGCTTGCTCAAGATGAGACACAATTTGTGAGAGTATTCCTGAAGCTATTGCGGTTAGCGTGAGTTATTAGAGTAATTATGTTTAGTGTTACGCTGTAATGGGTGCAAATGAGGACACTGGTAGCGCCGCACAGGTGGGGGCACATGTTTCGCGGTGTGCAATGTTTTGTCCCTTCGTAAGCATATTGCCGGGATGTATATATGTCGGACGCAATTTTTAGATGTTCTGTGTTGGATGTTACTTTGTAGCACTTTGGTATGGATTGTTACTTCCTAAAAAGACACTGTATAATTTGTGCAATGACTATGCAGTCATTTTACGAATACTTTTTAAGATGAGGGTGTCCCAGAGTTGGAATTTTGAGAGATTCCCTACTTCCAATTACACTGACATCACAATGTGTATTTATTCATTGCAGTTATTATTGATGAGCCAACTTTGTGGTATCATGTTACCACAGCATATGAAGGATGTACACAGCTTTGAGGTATGTTTGGCTAATCTATATACTTTGTTTCCCAGACATTACGGTCCGGCCAATAAAGTAAATAAACTTTTCTATATATGCTTTATCCAATAGGTATTGTGCCAGATAGCATGTTTTGTCCTGAAGAGACCCACAGGAACTAGAGTATGGTTTGAAACATCAACACTGAAAATGGGATTGGTTAGGTGTAAAATAACTCCACGCAGAAAACAGAATTAGCACTGTATTACGTAATTTTAAAGTTTGGTTGACATCCATACTGCATATATGTATCATATTTTACTGTTCACTTCACTGCGCCGTCTGCACTAATGTAAATAACCTAACACCTAAATACAAGGAGTCGTTGCTGGCATTGAGAAAGACTTTATTGTGTTATTGGACTATAACTTCATGGGGATGTGCGGATGAGATCCACTGAACCTTTGTATTGATTCTATATTGTACCCTAGTTCCGTTAATGGGCAAAAGTGTTTGTTTGGTTCTGTGTATGAAACATGATGTCTGGCTAGGGTGACCAGATGTCCCGGATTTCCCCGGACAGTCCCGGGTTTCAGAGGGCTGTCCCAACACTTTACTTAATTTTAGGTATATGTCTCGGTTTTTGGGACAAAGGCCAGGTTATTCTGCAAAGCAGAATTGAAAGTAAAAAGCTCCCTTCACAGGCGCCTCTGAAGCCAGAGACGTTTTAAGGCATGGGCAAAGTGGGCTCTGGCCCAGGGCCCCAGCCTTTCAGGGGGCCCCCTAATAGAGCCAGCTCTGTTCTGCAGAGTCTTGCCCTGATGACCTTAAATCATTTTTTAACAGATTGTTGTAAATAGCGTTTTTTATTACTTATTTCTAATGTGTGAGAGTCTATTACAGACATTTGTATTTCTTTCTTGCAACATCCATAAAAAAAGTTTCTTTTAGATCAATACAGGGTGAGAAATGGGAGGGTGTCACGGAGATTGTTTGCAGTAATACTAGTGAGCTGCTGCTGTGTTACAAACACATCACTATCCCTGAATTTCATATGTACATACATTTAGAATTTGACCAAAGAGGGCATGAAAGAGCTGAAACTGGATCATAACATCAAAGCTGTTCCCAACAGGGGCCCCCAAAATACATTTGGCCCAGGGCCCCCAAAATCCTTAAAACGTCCCTGTCTGAAGCCTGAAATGTTTTAAGTAATGTATCTGTTTCTGGCAGGTGGTACAGGAGGGGGAGGGCTGCATACTCCCAGCAGAGGGGAGACAGGGTGGGTAGAAGCCTAGAAGGGAAGGGGGATCTCAGGGTGGAGGAGGTCCTGCTATAATACACACAAAGTTACAAGGTGTGTGTGTGTGTGTGTGTGTGTGTGTGTGTGTGTGTGTGTGTGTGTGTGTGTGTGTGTGTGTGTGTGTGTGTGTGTGTGTGTGTGTGTGTGTGTGTGTGTGTGTGTGTGTGTGTGTGTGTGTGTGTGTGTGTGTGTGTGTGTAAATGTCTACACATATACAAACACACACGTACATTTACTAACTTATTGTGTGTGTATGCATATATGTGCACATATTTACAAGGCTATGCAAAAAAGGGGACAGGACAGAAATAGAAGTAAAGACTAAAGGCGTTAGTCCTACATTTACGCCTGGCTTGTCCCGGTTTTTGCTTCTCAGAATCTGGTCACCCTATGTTATGTTATGTTATTGGTGATTTGTAACGCGCACGGCTACTCAAAAGAGTGTCCCGGCGCGAGCCCAGCAAATGAGAACAGTAAACAGAAGGAAAAACAGGCTTAATTGAATAGGAAAGTTTTAAGTTTTTCCTGAACTGAGAGGGGTTTTGAAGGCTACGGAGCTCCAGGGGAAGAGAGTTCCACGACTTAGCCGCCAAATAAGACAGTGAGTGGCCCTCCTTGTGGGCCCGTATAAAGCAAACCTAATCGCTCAGGGTGCTGTCTGCAGAAGGAAGTGATGAAATTGTAGAATAATGAAACTGAATACAAATGTGAGACCTTTTCGTATTGACGTTATGGGACTGGATCAGCTTGGAAAGGAGGCGCACTGCTGATTCCTGTCACCTCACACCAGAGAAGTTTTAAGGCAAGGGCCAATTGCCCAGTGGACCGACCTTTTTCTCTGTCTTACTTTTATTTCTCTGTTTCAACCTTTAACATTTAATTCGATGTTGTTTGGCCCCGCAGGCCGTGAATTTGCGAAAAATGGGTCATAAAATGTAAGGTTGTTCCGAACAAGGGCCCCCAAAATCCTTCAGATGACACTGCCTCCTCACACTTGGCTGACGGGGCGACTTTCAGAGTCTGCGGTCGGCGCCCGTTTATAGGATACTGTGGTTGGAGCCTGACGGAGCACTTGAGGAGCAGGGTAATGTAGGGAGCTAGGCAGGTGTTTTTAATAAACATGTGTCAGCGAAACAGCTGCACTTCCTGCCCAGAGAGGACGGCGTGTTTGCATTCCTACAATCGTGTGCTTATAACAACACGGGGCTTCAAGCCGTTGCTCCGTTAGTCACCGCGGCATCGGGCGCCGAACTGACATCATCAGAAAACAGAAACTACGCAACCGACGGGCTTTCGCAAGAGCTTACAGTTATAAGGAAGGGCCACTGTTCAGCAATATGCGGGCAGAAAGATGACACTTCCGGTGTACTCTGCAATGGCTGAAAATAGTCACCCCACCGCGACCACTACACGCAGGAAGGTGACTGGGGGCCTCGCTATTTCCCACAAGTGTGCTTATTCACGTAAACAACTATCCTGGGAAAAACACGCAGGAAGCTGCTGCTGCTAGCAGCAAAATGTGTGCAAGATGATGCAAGACAAAGGGGGAGAGTGCCGGAGTGAAGCAAAAATAAGAGTATCCATCCAATATTCGAAAAAAACTTAACTGTGCGACTGTATGCAGGGAAAGCTATTTGTAAATGGACTTTCTGCCACTAAAGTCACAGTTGTGGTATCGCGGGCCCTAGGCCCACATGATGGGGAATAAGGACACAGACACTGTGTATGTGGTTACTGGAACTGGCCCAGAGCACGTGCGCCCGGCCCCTTTTATTAACAGGGTCACCTGACTTGTGACGCCTGTGGTGGGTGGGTGTAGAGTGTCTTACATCACAGGCTAAACACTAGAATGTATCCAGCCGGATACTACATCCCTCCCAAACTTTAACGAAAAACAAACGAGAGTCCAACCTGTAATGAAAACAGATAAATAACACATAGCACCAAATGAGTCTGTACAGGCCGTCAGTCAGGCAGCGCTGGAGCCTCGGATCGCATGGTCGGGATGCCGTCAGTCGCGTTGGCGATGTTCTTTAGACCGGCCTGGTCTCGCGGTGTTGAAGTCTATGTGTAAAAGTTCAGTGTCGATGCATCTGGAGCTGTGGTGAAATCCACGTTGGTGTCGGAGACGATCTCTGTGAGTGAGGCCTTCCTGTGGGGATGACGTGCATGGTGACCCTCCTTACTCCTGACTGCTGAGCGACGTTCGACTTGCCTCTCTCGCCTGGACTCCTCTGCCACTGGAGCCTCTTGGATGGCTTTCCTTGCTGGCTGTCATGGGACCGTGTGGACCGTGCGGGGCTTCGCGTGAGCCGCGCAAAGGCGTCGCTGAGGAACTGCCAACGGATTCACAGCCAAGTCGCTCATGTAGCCTCCGAGGGTGGTGTCGTTGTCTGGGCGTCCTCGCAGTCTGGACTCGGGTTCTGCGCCTTCCTCTGGTGATCTTGTGGGTGACCAGTCTTCCGCCGTGACCTTCGTGTTTCCTGCGCCTGGCGTGGAGCTGCGGCCGACACATCTTTCCTACTCGGACTCCCTTCGCACGGGAACTCCGTCGAGGCCCTTGTCCCCTGGACTGCCACATGACTGCGTGGGCTGTGCGGGCCGTCGTGTAGGCCACGCTTAGGGGTCGCTGCAGAACTCCCAACAGGGCCACGGCCAAGTCTTGTGTAGTCCCCAAGGGCTGATCTTCCAATGGCCGGGTGTGCTCGACTTCGGCAGGCTGTAGGTTGACTGGGGTGCACAAACTGTTCCTGGGTGATTCCCCTCCTTGAGCTCCGGTTGTTCGGGGTGTGTGTGGATTCACTCGGGTGGTGCGATGCTCCTTGGTGATGATGCACCGGGAAGGTGGTAACAGAACGGTGGTTCTCTTCGGTGGGCAAACAGGCGGCGATCTTCTGTCGGGGTGACCTTAGGGAGTGAGGAGGACTTGAGGTACTTTGTGGCACCGCTCCGTTGTCTTCCGGCAGGTGCACTGCGAGGTGTGGTGCTATCGATACCAAGCAGCCGGTGACAGGTGAGAGGACGGTCGAACTGCGAAGCGTGGGGCCAGGACGCAGATTGCGCTGCTAGCAGCTTACGGTAGGTCCTTCCGCGGAGCTGTCTCCAGTGACGTTTCTGCACCCCGGTGGCTGGCTTGTGTGGATGAACACCTTCCTCAGTGCTGGTGCGAGTCCTTGGTCCTGTCGCTCTTCTCCGTTCCATCTTGCGCGCCGGTGGTGGTTGTCTGCCCTGTGGAGTCATGCCACTGTTCTTCTCCTTCTTCTGACCAGGTTTTCCCTTTGGATGTGGTGTCCTGCCACCTGTCTCATGTTTGCGCCACATGGACATCTCCCTGGTCGCGTCGTTCTTGTGACGGTCTCTCTCCTTCCTTTTGCGGGCCTGTTGCAGGCCTGTCCTGTCTGTAGGATTTGCATGTGCTTCTTGGGGACTTCCATTGGCACCATCCCCTCCTCAGGGATTGTGTGGCGATCTGAGTCTCCTCGCTCAAGGGTGTCGTGCTTGTGCCTCGAGGCTGCGCCGTCGTGGCAGCTGCTTCTTCACTTCTTCCGGTGCGCTTGTCCGGACTGGTTACTTTGTGTGAGGGGCTCCTTGTCGGCTGTGCGCTGTGACGTCCGGTCACGTGTCGCAATGCTGTCGGAGCGCCTGTCGCTGTGGCGGCCAGTCACATGGAGTGTGCGACTCCTCTTGTGCCTGTCGTGGGTCACTGCATACTCAGTCCTGATTCAGTGCGAGGGAGGACACTGTTTCCTTCGGCCCACTGCGGGGCTTCGCTAGGGCGGTGGAGATGTAGGGGATCTCCTTACAGCAGTGTTTCTTCTTTGTGACTGTCTGGCGGGTCGGCTTCTTTTGGTGCGCATCCGACTGCGTCCTTCGTTTGCTTCACTGGACGCACTGGCTGCGCATTCTCTTCGGTCTGTCACTCCTGGAACGGTAGCAGCTGTCCCTGTGCTGCTGTGCACTTGCTTGGTGCTATGTTCTCTTCTTCAACCTCGGTGCAGTAGAGATGTGGTCGCTCTCTGTACTGCGTTCAGCTGAGCTTCTCTCGGTGGAGATGTCTCTATCTCTCTCTCTCCTGGGGCGCTGCCCACGTGGTCAAACTTCTGGGTGTATGCGTTGGCGCACCTCGGATCTTGCGTACTTGGTCCTTCACGGCGCCTCTGTCTAGCGCTTGGTGGGGTTGTTTTCTGGGTTGCGGTGGTGTCTATTCACTTCTAGAGGCGTGTGGCGCAATTCTTCTTGCTTGTGGTGGCGTCCGATAGCCACTGGGGGTGCGCATGTTCTTCTTGGGGCTCTCGTGGGGCTTGCTGCTTGGCTACACTTGGTTTCCTGGAGTCTTGGCAGCTTTCTGGGGATTCTCTCTCTGTGGGGGAAAAGTCACAGTTTTCTCCCCTTCATAAGGGATTGGCAGCCCACAGGGCGTGTGGAGCTCTCTTAGCAGTCTCTTGCTGTGGTGGCCTGTTACTGCTGAGGGTACACCATTCTTCCCCCCTCCACGAGGAGCAGCTCAGTCTAGATGGGGCACCGTGGCAGCAGATCCAGGCTTGTGTGCAGTTCTGCAGCAGCAGGCAGTGAAAGCAGAGCAGCTGGGTGCTGATGTGCAGGTTTTCCTTTTTTTTTCCATTTGCTCAGGGTGATATCGAGGGGCATTGGAGGCATTGTTCTGCCGGGCAGCGCACTTGCTGGGATGTGATACAGGCAAAAGACCGCTAGGTGGCGCTGCAGTCACCACTGCTTCAGGTCACAGTGGTTTTCCTCCTGCCACTGGCTGCGCGGGGAACTGGGGATGCCGGTTCGCGGCCCTGGACAGCGCTCATGTGGCCCCAGCTCTCCCTTCATTTGACCCAACGCCTTCTCTACCGGCGGTCCGCAGCACTGTAGTGTATGAGACAGCTACGGGCAGCTCCACCGCAGTTTACCTTTGTGTGTATCACCGCAGCCGGTGCGAGTGTTGGCTGGTGTCTTCAGGGAGGGGTGAGAGCCGCGAGCTGCCTGCAGTGGCTTCTCTTACCTCCCGGGTAGTGTCCTCTATGAAGAGACCGCTGTACTGGCCTCTGCTTCAGGCATATCCACTACGGCAATCTTGGACTGAGGGTACGGAGCACTTTCCTTCAGTCGCGGGCGAGGATGCAGTGTCGTGAGACCACCGCTGGGGTGCTGCAGACACTTTCGGAGGAGGTTGCAGTTCTCTCCGCCGAAACCGCAGGCCACACTCTGATCCTGGAAGTCTCCGTGGGAAAAAAGCGAAGGTGCGCAGTGCCGGGAGGCTCCCCTCTAGACCTCGGTCGGGCCCATCACTTGGACTCACTCCGGTAAGCGTTCCTTGAGCACGCACAGGCCACGGCCGCTTTTCCAGTACGGCGTCGGCGGGCTGTGCCTACTTATGCTGGTGGTGCAAGCAGGTGGCCGGGGGCATGGCCTTTGTCCTTGGGGCCGCTCCAGGAGGCGTCACGGGCTCCCTCTCTTACGCTGAAGGGAGATGGGGGTTTGAGTTCCGTCCTTTCCCTTGCCAGCAGGGCACTCGGTGACTTATTTCGCCGCTTCAGGACACTGCTGGCAAGACGCTCCTCGCGGGGCACCGAGAGAAGGTGCACAAGGGGTGCAGTTAGCAGTGTCTGTGCTCTGCTTGGAGCTCCACTGGTGGGTTGCTGCGGGGGCATGTGCCCGGGGACGGCTGTGGGGGCCTTACCGCTGGACGCTGAAGTCTATGTCCGGTTGTCTCCTGCCCCGACTTCCCCTAACCGTGTTGGCAGCGGGTGTGGGATGGGGTGGTTCAGGCTCCCAGATCGCAGCAGAGCGGCTCTCAACCTTGAAGTTCACCTGGCCGGGGCTACTGCTTTACATGCGTACCGCGGCGGCCTTCCTAGCGCTGCGGGCTGTACTTGGCTTTGCAGGCGCTAGGTGCAGAAGGTGACTCTGTTACGGCTTGCAGCCGTGCTGGTCCATCCTCTGCTCTCCAGTAGGCACTGCGGCTGTTGTGCTCTTGATGTAGGCTCTTCGCCCGCGTAGGCACTTGAGGAGCGTAGGGGTCCTTGTCTCTTGCAGTGAGCCGGCAGCATGGGCCTTCCTCGAAGGAGGTGTGTGCTGCGACACTTCCCCCCTCTTTTCACAGTTTTCCAGATGCTGCGCTGGCAGCGGGGGTGCCGTAAACATGGGCCGCACTGCCCCCCTGGAAGACGAACGAAGTGGCTGCCGGTACACGCACAGGTATCAACCCGCTCGTCGCCATTGTGGTATCGCGGGCCCTAGGCCCACATGATGGGGAATAAGGACACAGACACTGTGTATGTGGTTACTGGAACTGGCCCAGAGCACGTGCGCCCGGCCCCTTTTATTAACAGGGTCACCTGACTTGTGACGCCTGTGGTGGGTGGGTGTAGAGTGTCTTACATCACAGGCTAAACACTAGAATGCATCCAGCCGGATACTACAACAGTGTAACAAAATATGCCATGCATGTCTTGTATATTTCCCTCTTACGGGGCGGTAAGGGTGAATGTGGAGAGCCGAGGGGCGAGGGTTGACGTCACTCCAGTGGGAGCACTGACTAAATGCAATTACAAATCTAGCACCCAGGACAAAAACATATGTAAACTTGTCCAAACAGCAGTCCCCTCAAGAGAGCCTCTCGGATTGGACCGGAACCCCTTGATGCTTAATGAAGACCGTGACGTCTCTTCGGAGATATGAATTAAAAGCATATCTCTATGCATGGCCGGCCTTTAGCCTGGGCGAGCTGGGCCCAGGTCCAGGGCGCCACTTTTCTGAGGGGCGCATGGAGCTGTGTGCATTAAGGTTACGCCAACAGCATCGCCCTTCTCATCTTGCTCCAGCCTTGTCCTTGCCTGTTCGCTTCTGTCTGATTTGCCAGTTTACAGTGGTTTTAGTTCTTCATTATCATACGTCGGGCGATTTTTTAACACCTCTTTAGCCCCGTTCCTTGCCCTCCCTTCACCCTTTGACCTCTGCTGGCACACATCAACAAAACCATCATCTGTGTGAAGCAGCTAAGCTATCAGTGATTTAGGTGAGCTGGGGAAGCCCTGGATGTTTGTGTTCAGGAGCCAGTCCCTGCTCAGCCAGGTACTGACCAGTGAACACAAAAGAGGCCCCCTGCTGCCTCATTTAATTCTCTATTGTCTGTGTTCCCTGTGCCCCAGCCCCAAAGGATGACACATTGTATTGTAATTGTAATTGCATTTATATAGCGCTTACTACCCCTGACGAGGCGTTGAAGCGCTTTTTCGGCGAGTAGCACGCTACTCCGGAACCCAAGAAGGATTAGTGTTGAATTAGTATAGTGAAATATGAAAGTAATTTGAGTGGTGGTTATGTTAGTCAGTTATTTGGATTCAGAAGGATAGTGAGGGATAGAAGAGGGAAAAAGGTTTGCATTTATATAGCGCTTGTTACCCTTGATGGGGTGTTGAAGCGCTTTTTTTTTTTACGAGTAGCACTCTACTGCGGAACCCATAAAGGATTAGTGGTGAATTAGTATAGTGAAATATGAAAGTAATTTGAGTGGTGGATATTGGTCAGTTATTTGGATTGAGAAGGATAGTGGAGGGATAGAAGAGGGGAAAAGGGTTGCATTTATATAGAGCTTGCTACTCCTAATGAGGTGTTGAATCACTTTTTTCGGTGAGTAGCATGCTACTCGGAACCGATAAAGGATTAGTGGTGAATTAGTATAGTGAAATATGATATTTGATAAGTGGACATGTTAGTCTGTTATTTTGATTGAAAAGGATAGTGGAGGGATAGAAGAGTGAAGGATTTAGAGATTTTTTTTTTTTTGTTGGGACGTCATAGCAGTAGTGGGAGGCTTGGGATGAGTAAAAAGGGATGTGGAGGGGAAGAGTCAGAGGGAAGAGTTTAGAAAGGCTTGTTTTGGGGGATCAGTATAGTAAAAAAAGGTGTCAGATGGTGTAAGGAGGGGTAGAGTAGGGGACAGTGGCGTCACTAGGGGGGTGCGGGGGGTGCGGACCGCACCGGGTGACACCATCACATGGGGTGACACCCACCGTGACACCAAAATGTGAACCTTACCCGGCCGCCGGCCAAGATTATTGTCCAATTAGGCTACGACGTCGGCGTCCGGACGTCGACGACGTTCGAAACGTCACTCACGTGACGTGGCTCCCGGACCCGCCGTTTTCATCACTGCCCACACCCACCACTACACGACGTGCTTAAAATTTAAGCACTGCCACTGCTGTTTCTTCGTCCATCATCACCAGGTAAGGTCCAGGAAGCACCGCGGGGTGGGGTGGGGGGCAGGGCGGAGCACGACTCCTCTGTGGCTGTAAGTAGCAGAAGAGCAGCCAGCCGTGTGAAATGTAAAAGGTGGCTTCCTCTTCTGTAGGATGGCTTCTTCCACTAGGACGAAGGGATTGGTGGCACCCCCCCGGCCCCAACAAGCATGTCATTTGGGATACGCCAGTGTATCGATAGGAAAGGGGAGCCAATGCCTAAGAAAAGAACTTACCTTCCATAGGTACACGGCTGACCCAAATGTCAGTTCAGAATCCCCACCCATTATTTACGGTTATTTTCTATTTTTACCTATTTAAGCAGCTTTATATATCGCCTACAAAGCCTAAGAACATCAGAGCGTTGCACATAGAAAGCAGCATTTTACAAGTCATGTAAATTGGAAGGATGCCAAGTATATATGGGACTATGTTCAAAACCAATAACAGATATTCTAGGAGGTACACATGATGGACCATATATAGATAATGCACACATATGGACCTGTTGTCTGCTGTTCTTGGCATCAGAAAGAGGAGAATCGAGAAAAAAAATGCTTGCCAGACTACAAGATCCCAGTGCAAATGGAGAGTCATGTATGGGGTCTATTTTAATAATTTGTGTTTTAAATAGCGCTAAATTGCCGCACGTCTGCCATTTTACAGTATTTTGAATAATAGATGTCACTAGTGCCCAGTTAGGTATTCAATTTACCCACCTCGGAAGGATGGGCCTATGAAAGATGGCGGTTAGAGAGAGGAGGGTGAAAGTGTGGAGTGAGGAGTCGTCGTCGATGGTGTAAGGGTGGCACACAAAATGTCTTCCTTCCTCTGAGAATGACTTCTGGTTACTGTACAGAATATCACAAGTGCATGTATTGTTTGGGATAAAAGGGGCCTTCGGTCTGAAAGTGTTTCGCAGTGGCTGAAGTCTGCTGTAGGCAGGCAGGTGCATTAGCATACCTCGGGCCTGAATGTTGACTTTTCATGTTCTGTGTGTGTGCCAGTCAGCTCTGAAAAGAGCCGCTTGCTGTGCTAATGCCGCGGCCCGCTCTTTTGAAAATGTAGCATAATTGGCAGCAATTAACAGCGGCCTAGATTATTTTATTCCTTCATTCACACTGCTTAAACTATTCGTTTCTTCAAAACACGTATATTTGGAGCCTACGTCTGAGCCTCAGACGTAGGCTCCAAATATACGTGTTTTGATTCATGGGGTAAGTCGTGAGGGGGTGACACCATGAGTTACCCGCACTGGGTGACACCAACCCTAGTGACGCCACTGGTAGGGGAGAGTCTAGAAAGGGCTATTTTGGGGGTATTAGTACTGTTATGGGGGTTGAGATGAATGAGAGAGTGGATGTAGAGGATATATTGATAGAGGTATAGGGTGAGAAATAGGGTAGTGCATTGGAAAGAGTAGTAGAAATATTGGCATAATCCTTCTGTTACTCTCTGTCGCACTCCTTTCTCAAAGCCACTCAACAATGTGTCCTGTAACGCGGGTTCTACACAGCGCACATCTTTCAAATATTTGGCCTTTTTGTGCTTTTCCTTGCTGACGTTATGTGCCTGTGGTCGTCATTTTGTTCACAGGTGGTCAGTGAATCATGGGGCTCTCCGTGGATAGACCACGCCCAATGTTATTAGAGTGGTGTTGAGGTGGATGTTGGTTTTTGCCTGCGGTTGTATTCCTAAAGTGAAGGTGGGTCAATGTGACCATGCAACTAATCTTTAAGGACACATACAGACATAGATTGCGGAATAACTTAACATTGCGCATTTGTAAGTGTTGACATCTTTGTCAATGACAATTTAGGGACATTTCAGGTGAGGGAAGCAGGCAAAAGAAATAAAAAGCAGTGTCATTGAAAATAATGGTCTATTGTATTAGAGGTAACGAATACAAATGCACTCTCCAACCTTAAACTGAAAGTACTCACAAAGGCATTTTTTATTATTCTAGAGAAGGTTTTTCAAACCACTAACTTGAAACTATAAATGTACAAAGCATGCGCATTGTAATGGGGGTTTGAATTAGAAAACAGTAAGCACGGCATTATGAGAGATAGCTCGTGTATTTTACCAGGAATTAAATTTGCTTGTTGATCAACAGCATTTCAATCCTACTAAGCACAGGTTCTTAAACTCTGAAAAATCAAAAAGTACAGGAAATTGAAGACCAGTAGATCCTGTCCATTTAAAGCAGATGTTCACACCAGACACCTCTAAGGACACTCGCCTGTGAAAAATTAAAATGAGTCACTGTGGCTAATGCTATGAACGAATCATGAGCCAACGGTAAACTTATAAGGCAAGGGTCTGATTTTATCTTTTTTTAAAGAGGTAGGTGTGGTTTTAAAATTGTATGATTACTCCTTTCAGATTAAACCAGTTCATTTATATTTTAGTTAGGTTTCATTCATAAAGGGTTTTCTATATTGGCAACGTTATAGTTATGGAGCCTGGTAAGGGTGCACAAAGCCTTCTTTATTCTCATAGTCAGCATGGTGCGCGCAGGTACCTCCTTCCTCCTCCCGGGTATTCCTAGAGTGTCCTCTGTCTCTGCTCCCTGACCGGAAGTGGTGTCCGGTGTCTAGTCTCCTCCCCATCAGTTCTGTTCAGGGTCCTAGTGCCTGCCTGCACACGTCGCTCTGACATCTCCCCCCTTTGTTGACAAAATAAACACTTTCCCCTCGCCTGCCTTAGTTGGTGAACATGATCATGTGCTATGCTCTCCCCATGCAACTAGTATGTTGTAAGAGAGACTAAAGAGAAGTAACCAAAAGAAAAACAAAACAATAAGAGAAAAGAGGAAAAAAAGAAAAAGCTGCTGTGAGGGGCTACGTCCACCCTTTCCTCAGTGTCGTCGCTTGGAGACTTCTGTTTGACACTTGGCAGTGCCTCTCCTTCATCATCATCTAATGTTCTGAATTCTCTGAAGTGAGAGCTGTTTCCAGTGATAGAGTAAGACCCTGACGCAGCCGTGATCATGGGCCCTTTGATGTCTGTTATCTTCAGTGGCTGGCTCAAGAAATTCCATTTGCTTGCGCTCACAAAGGTGTTATATTCCTATGGTGTACCCCCAGATAGGCCATGAACTTTTAGAATTCTTCTTCTGAGAATGGTTGTCAAATGTCTGTCTTAAGTGTCAGAGGGGCACCCCAGGCTGTACATATGTCGTCCACGATCGGAAGGGTGGCAGTTGTTGACATTGATGACACTTGGTGCACTACAGGAAAACAGTAGTATTCGTCGATGACAAGCAGCAGGTAGCCACCAGTGTCCAGCAGCCCATAGAAATCTGCGGCCAGTGTCGTCCACACTGCCTTGGGGAGGTCAGACATGCATAGTTGCTCCAGTTTGGGTGGTGTTCCCGTCATTTGACATACGTGACAGCTCATGATCATGTCCTCTACCAGACAGCCAAGTCCCGGGAACTATACTTTTTCTCTCAGCATTTTCTTTGTTGCTACCATGCCTCTGTGAGACTCATGTGCCAGGCTTACTGTCTGCCGTCAACAGGTCTTTGGTATGACTATGCTGGTGCCTCGAAGCAGTATTCCGTGCTCCGTTTCAGACAGCTCTTCCTGTATTTGTTTGAATGCAAGTAATTCCTCTCTTCTGACACTTTCATTTAATGGGCTGCTGTTGTTCTCATGTCTCCACCTCTGTTGCTGTATGAGTGTTTTGACCGCTTGTAGCATAACGTCATTCGTTGTTACTTGCACCAGTTCCTTTATCGTTATTGGGGCAGGTTTGTTTTGTCGCAGCATAAAGTTGAGGAACTCCTCGGCCATGGAGGATGTTTCTGTTGCAAAAGGCAAGGGATGCCGCAACATGTTGTCGGCGGGGTTGTGCTCCTTTCCTGGTTTGTGCACTATTTTGAAGTCATAGTCCGTCAGGCGTATCCCCCATCTTTCGATGCGCGGTGGAATTTTTTCATTCGGATTTTCATATATCGTGATCAGTGCATGGTGGTCTGTCACAATGGTGAATGACTTCCCGTAGATGAACATGTGGTAGTGCTCACATGCCCACACTACCGCTAGGCTCTCTTTCTCTGGTTGAGAGTATGCCCTTTCCACGTCCGACAAGCTCCTACTTGCATATGCAACAATCTGTATTGGCGAGTCTCTGCCTGGTGTATGTTGTGCGAGAATGGCTCCTAACCACACCGGCCTAGCGTCTACGGTGAGCTCAGTGAGCAGGGAGGCGTCAGAGTAGGCGAGGTGGTCTACTGCCGTGACCACATGCTGGATGTCCACAAACACCCTGTCGCACTCCGAGGTCCAGAGAAATTGTCTTGTCAGTTCACAAAGTGGTGTGCTCACTGCAGCAAAGTCATTGATGTAGCGAGCACAGTAACTCGCCAGCCCAAGAAATGACCTCACCTCTGCTACGTCCACCGGGGGCCATGTTTTGTTGAGTGTTTCTACTTTGCTGGGGTCTGGCAGCATTCCTTTCCATGAGAAAATGTGGCAAAAGAAAACGAGCTCTCCTTTCCTTAGCTCGCATTTATCCTCATTCAGTGTCAGGCCAGTGATTTCCAACTGGCTGCATTCCTCCCTTAGCGCTTTGTCGTGCTATTCATTCGTGCAGCCAAATACTAGGATGTCATGGCTGTAGTTTAGAAAGTTTTTACAGGCCTAATCACCTGTTGCACCATCTTCTGAAGTATTTCAGCTGCTGAAGATACCCCAAAGCTTAATCGGTTGTATCGAAATAGCCCGAGTTGGGGGGAGAATGTTGTAATTTAGCGGGACTGCGGGTCAAGCTCCAGCTGGTTGTAGCCTTTGAATAAGTCTAGCTTTGAGAATATACAGGCTCCAGTGAGACAGCAGATTATTTCATTCAGGTGGGGGCCTGGGTGCCCTTCTCTTTCGATTGCTGTGTTCGGTAGGCGCATGTCGACACAGATGCATATTTTTGCTGTGTTTTTCTCTCATGATGGGGGACACCCATGGAGTTGGTCCGTCCGCGGGCTCTATGCTATCCTGGGCTAGCAAATTCTTTAGTTCTTCCTCCACTATGGTTGGATCCACAGGGACTCTGTGGTGGTTTTGAGCCACTGGTTTGACTGCTTCATTGATGTGAAGGATAATTTACGTGTCCTTCACCTTCCCCAGCCCTTTGAGGATTGCAGGATGTTCTCTCAGGATGTTGTGATGCTCAGACATGTGGTATGTCATGGCTAGGAGGCCCATCACCTGAGCGGTGACGTTGCTGAGCAAAAGCGGTGCTGGGATGTCTCCCTGTAGGACGTGCTCCTCTTCTTGTACAAACATTTCAATATAAGTATCTCTACGAATTCTCCTATGCTTACTACCGTTTTCTCTGTGCCCCAAGTGAAGACATTGACAGTGGGGGGCGACAAAGGAGGCGTGTGTTTCATCTTCTCATACTCTGACTGTTGAGTTCAAATCGCATTGTGTGATTTCCGACCTGAAGACCTATTGTCGCTGTCTTCTTTATTCGTTGTTTGTCAACGAGCTGAACATGTTCAGACGTGTGTTCTTGTACTGAGATGTCTGGCATGAGGTATAATCGTTCGGTGGTCTCTCGTATATTAGCGGCATCATAGTCAGTGGATGGGCAGCGATTGTGTACTTCCATGTACCATGCGTGTCGACTTGAAGTAATTCATGGTCTGGCAGGTCGCCCTCGCTTTGACTTGAAGTGTCTGCCCATGCAGATGCTCGCAAAGTGATTTTCTCTGTTGCATTTCCGACATTTGTGTCCCATGGCTGGGCAGACGACAACATACGGGTATTCCAGCCCGCAGCGATAGCAAGTCCATTCATGTTTCTCCTTCCATGCCGGCAATGCCTTGTCATGTCTTCTGCTGCTCCTGGCCATGTGATTGGCAAGTTCAATCGTCCGTGCTCTCCCATTTCCATATGTATGGCATGCAATGTGGCCCTGGCTACTGTTCGTGTCATGGTCAGTATTTTGTGTAATGTGTATGTTTCCTTCAGGATTCTTGTGCGGAATCCAGTTGATTGACACCCTTCAATGATGTACAGCCGTATTGCGGCCTTGTTGTCAAATCTGTCAAACTCGCAGTAGGTGACCAGTTTGAGCAACCGGATCGCAAAATCGTCGAGGGACTCATCCCCTCGTTGGCATGCGCTGTTGAAAGTTCGAAATCAACGTTTCTCTGGGGTCGAAACTTTCAGTGAGACATTTTATCAGACCTTAGTACGTGGTGATTGAGTCTGGCGGGAAAGTCACGAGCAGATCTTCGACATCATCACCAACCAAATTTAGGAATAGGTCTCTGGCCTGTTCATCTGTGTGTTTTTGCAGGTGGCGCGCATGTAGTGTTCAAAACGCCTGATCCATTTCTCCCAGCGAGCACACTTCGTCTGAGAGTCAGAGAGGTTAAAGGGCAGAGGGCGTTGGAACATCGTGCTTGAAATTGTGCCCTCATTGCGTTCCTCCGTAATGGCTAGAACAAACCGCTTTCATTAGTTTTTTACTACGTACATTTTATTAAGGTTACTTTTATTTTTATTTTTAGGTGGAGCCTACCAGACAGCTCAATTTATTTGGTTGCAAAAAACCTTGGGCTTGCCAAGATCTTACAGGAGCTTACAGCCCACCCATTACTTACCATTGGCTTGGCTTATCATCACTCTTGTTTACTTGCTTCTTATTCAATGGCTTTCCTTGTTCCAGCTTGTCCATCATGCTTAACAAATCTTTTGAGCTGGGTTGGGTTCCTTTGAGCTGGAAACATGCTACCATGGTATCACTCTTAAAAAAGCCCTTACTGGATCCTACGAAGCTGGTAAATTTCAGACCCATCTCTCTGCTCTCCTTCTTCTCCAAAGTGGGTAAGAAGCATATAAATAAACAGCTGTCAAGCTTCATTAAGGCTAGGGAACTGCTCCATGGGACCCAGTCACGTTTTCGCCCTGAGTTCAGCATAGTCTGCACAGTTGCTAGCCTCTGAATCCATCAGGCAGGTCGTTGTCGGCTGTAATACTGCAGAATTGATAATGCTGGATCTTAATACGGCCTTCAATACCGTGTCCCACGGCTTTCTACTTGAACGGCTGCTGAACTACGGAATCGGAGTCAAGGCCCTGCGTTGGCTAGCTTCTTTCTTACAGAACCGCACTTTCTAGGTGGCTCTAAAACCTTTTTCACCGGAGGTTTTTCTGCTACTGCAGGGGGTGCTGGAGGGCTCAGCACTGAGCCCCACTTTATACAATATCTATATGCGCCCCCTACCTGATATCATCGAGCATTACGACTTCAACATCGTGTCGTGCACCGATGATGCGCAGCTTATTATCACTCTGAAAAAGTTAAAAATTAGTTGCAAAAAAGTAACTCGGTTGCTCAGATGCAGAAACGCAGAGCCTGGCGGCAACGGAGTGTTAGTCCCTAAATCCGTTTCCTGCCTGTGGTCTGCTGGTAGGCTTCCACCTTGTAGCCGCATGGTCCGGTGCACTCCAAGGGTGGAATTAGGTCCCCATGCCCTGATGAATTTGCCAGAAAGTGAATTGGCAAAGAAACATGTCGGCCGGTCGACTTGAAGGAAGTGGCCCTTAGGGGCCACCCGGGTTATTTACAACCACCTGCTATGCCTTCCCAAGTAATGAAGAGTCGGTCAGACAGTAGAGAATACAAACAAGCATTTATTAGCAATACTCTGCAGAGGAGTCCAATCTGACCTGCACCCTAAGATGTCTGCCGAGGGACTGGCTCCCCAACATCCTGCAATGCATGATCATTCCTCCAAGAACCCCCCAACCACGTCACAATGGAAAGTTACCGGCCTGGGACGAATATGAACAAAAAAGGCACAGAAGGATGGGCTACCACCTGTCAGATGGGTACATGCTATCGGCAACTCAAGCTTACCGCGCTGAGTCTCAGCGTCTCCTAACGTGGGAGCAGAACTACACACTCGGATAGGCATGCAAGGGCAGAATGGCCTATTCATTAGTAAGTCGGGAAGCAGCCTTGAACAGGAAAGAAAAATAATAACTAAATACAGTGTTCTGCTGAGGCAAGCAATACGAATAATGAGGCCTAGTTCAGACACAGCCTAATAGGGATTACGAAATACAAAATGGAGCCACACTTGCTAACTAAAGCTTGCACGTTGCAGGGATAACTCAGTGGGTTGCATAACGTGAATACAAATGGCATCTATTTAGCCACTCACTGCTAACCTAATGTAGCATGATACAAGTGCATAGCAGGAATGGGATTTTCAAACCTAACAGACCCTCCTTTTAGCATGGGTGGCTAAATGCTTTATTGAGGCTATCTGGTAGGGTCTTTACAATTCTAAGTGGGGAGAAAGAAAATGCATAGTCACTCAAGTTACAAGGGAGAATAAGGCAGCACACGAGTATCAAAATCTACTTAGTATTCAAAAATCCCTTCGTCAATAAGCATCATATCCTGGATATCCTGCATCATCATAATAGAGACCTTAGTATCACGTCCTGGCAATTTAGGGGTAGGGGTGAGCTTGCTCACACAATAGGTGCAACATGCTGGAAGGCAATTAATACATAGGCAACATGTGAAGATGACACCTGCGATAACTATGAGGGCAAGTAGTATCTTCCAACCCCATGATGTCAGTAGACCCCAGAACCACCCTGTGAGGGACCATGATCCATTATCCTGATGGATATCTGAAGCAAGCCTGTGTAATTTCTGTATGGCGGAGTATACAGTAGGGGCGTTATCAGGAATGTAAACACAACAACTGCTGCCGATGACGCGGCAGGCTCCGCCCCTATCAGCAAGGATGACATCTAAAACCATCCGGTTTTGAAGAGCAACAAGTCTCGTAGCCTGAAACTCGACTGTAATATTGGTCAGTATACCTGCAGTAGTGTTAATAACTCCATCAACTACTCTAGCAAGGCAATGGATATTACGGCTATTAAACATGGGGCCCCAGAACGGCAGAATGCCCTTCATGATGTCAGTAAATTGCTGTAGGGAAGTATCTGTTTGGTCTATATCTTCCGGATTCACAACTCTCTTGGCCCGATGCAAATGTAGATCCCTACGCTGTAGCCTATGATCCTTGTGATAATTAGATGGTGCAATATAAACAGGGGGCAAAAGAAAAGAGACATAACACTGGCCAGACCATCCCCTGGGAAGCCATGTATAAGCCTGTTCCCCACAAACAAAGTATACATTTGGAGGTGTGAGCAAAGGTGGGCTACTAGTAGTGTTCAATCGGTATGTTTAGTTACAACTGCTCTGACCTACTGGAATGTTCCCTGTACCTTCAACACAGAAACTAGCTGCTGTATTGATCACAAGGATGGGCATGGCTTTGTCTTCAGTTATATTTCGTTCCTGGAAACATTTAAAATATTCAGTAACATTAAATCCTGGAAAATCCAGCATTTCTTTTGTAACCAAGTGACATTCTTATTATCCTCAAAAATATTCATACAAGCTTCTGGATGTAGGGTACCCTCCTTTCCATCTGCCCCAGGTGTATATCCTTGGTGTACCACTATATACTCCAACACTGCTTCGTAATCAGACTGTACCGTATTCATTGCGTCAGCATGATAGTGCATGTACACCATAGAAAGCAATTGGAACCATGCCTCACAGCTACCCAAGTCTGACAGGGGCAATAACACCACTAGATCGTTCTTGTGCATAACTGAGGGAAGTAACCCACACACCCAACAATTTGTGGCATTAGTTGTACTGTGTACCTGATGAAGCATCTGCAGAAACGCATTCTCGGCATAGGTCTGCCTATGTCTCTCTTTATGCGGGGCCAGTGTAACAAATGAATGCTCAGGTGGAGCCGGGGTAGTCCCTATCAATGTGTGCACAGGATGCTGTTCTTCTAAATACCACACCATCCCGAATAGTGTTATCGTTACGATGAGAAGGACCACTACCACTACCACCCTACTCCCAGTAGACCAACCATACCACACAGGACCATTCTGCTGTAATGGTGGGGCCACCAGAGGCTGTTCCTCCTTCATAATTGCGCGGCCAAATGGGTACATAGAAAGAACTTTAGGCATTGGAGCCACAAAAATACAACCGCTCAGAGGGGTACAAATCACCCAGTGTCCTTCAGAGCCTCACTGGTAGGCTCCTATTGTTCATCAACGACGGTGCTATGAAGCACTCCCACGGGGGAGCTGCGCGATCGCAGCCCTTGCTAGAAAACAAATTCTCTTCTTTCAGGATAGGGCTCCCTCCCTCCTTGGAAGACACCCTCAGCTAATCCTGTCCAGTGTCCAGGGCAGTGCACCAGTGTAGCTCACTCTAATCTAAAGCAGGCACCTTAGGCATAGCACCTACGTCCTAAGCTCGAGTCCTTCCCTAACTCCTCGACTGCCCTACTGGCGCACTGTCCTTCTGTCGAGGCCGCAGGTTGTACCTGGCAACCCCAGGCACTTCTTCATCAACAAAAAGGGGAAGAAATTCAGGCTCAGCAGGACATTGAGACTCAGGGTCTGTGCACCAGAAGCGGGAGCATCCGGGGCGGCCCTTATCTCTGGGGGGACTGCCTCAAGTAAGGCCTTGTCGCTTTCTTCGTCTGTCTGCGCCCACCTCAGTCGGGCATCAGAGAAGGGAACGAAACGGGGCACTCGCTCCCCTTCCTGGTCAGCAATGCCGTCGAGGACCCACTGGTCATACGGAAGTGGGAGAGGGATCCTCTTGACGTGCGATCCGTGTGCCCAGTGCTTCCGGCCTTTAAGCTTTACTGCGGTGCAGGTGGCGAGCAGGAACA
Source organism: Calotriton arnoldi (assembly GCA_963921515.1). Classification (NCBI taxonomy): domain Eukaryota; kingdom Metazoa; phylum Chordata; class Amphibia; order Caudata; family Salamandridae; genus Calotriton; species Calotriton arnoldi. The sequence goes on from CAWUFW010003956.1 coordinate 214,842, forward strand.
AGAGTGGCCCCTTCTACCGAGGCTCCAGGCAGCTCTTTTGCTGAAAATTCTTCACGAACACGAAATCCCCGGGCTGTAGCTGATGCCCGGGCCCCTCTGGTACTGGTTGCAGCGTGGCATGAATCTGTTGCTGGACAGAACAAAGATCTTTAGTTAACTCATACAGTTAGTCCACAAGTAGGGGGTACTCTATCTCAGAAAAGCGCTTGGGTCTTGGGACGCCCCAGACATTGGCGGGGTGCCCAAAGACCACCTCGTAAGGGGACAACCCTGTTCTAGAATGCGCTGTCGCTCTGGTAGATAACAAAGCCAAAGGTAGAGCATCGGGCCATCGCAATCCTGTGCTTTCTTAAATCTTCGCTAACTTCAATTTGAGAGTACCATTCTACTTCTCAACCAAGCCTGCTGACTGGGGGTGGTTTGCTGCATTAAACCTCTGTCTAATATGCAAGCCTTTACACACCAATTCAATGACTTTTGAATTGAAGTGACTTCCGTTGTCACTCCAGATCACACGTCGCAATCCATAGTGCGGGAAGAACTCTTTTAAGAGAGCCTTCGCCGTTGCCATAGCCGTATTCTCCTTAGTGGGGTAAGCCTCAATCCATTTACTGAATGCACAAATCACTACCAGCACATACTTCAGATTGTTAACTCGTTCCATTTCGATGAAATCCATCTGGAGAACCTCGAAAGGGAAGGAAGGCGGTGCAATATTACCTGCAGGTGTAGGAGTACCTTTCCCAGGATTATGTTTCAGACAAATGATGTAGTATTTCACTATGTGTGTGGCTACCTTAGGGATATTATTGTTTCACCATACTGGGTCCAGTAGCTTACATATTCCTTTGGCACTAATGTGTGCTGGGCCGTGGGCCATAGTAACAACAGGGAGCACATAGGCGTTAGGCAGCAACCACCTCTGTTTCCCAGACAAGTCAGTCCAACACCCATCTTCGTCCAAACGCCCTGTCCTCTCCTCCCATACTGCCAGTTCATCTACTGTCGCCTCGCTCTATATTTCCCTGAAATTTTCTAATGTGTCCTCGAACATTCCATTTTCTGGAACCCACCTAGCGGGACCTGCCACAAACATCTTTTTCATCTTCAATCTAGCTGTCTCCTTAGCTGTCTGATCTGCAAAAGCATTTCCCCTTCCAACATCGTCTGTTACTGCTTTGTGAGCGCTACATTTTATTATTGCCAACTTATCAGGAAGTGTCAGTGCTGACAACAGTCTATGTATCAATGGACCATGCTGTATTCGCAACCCATGCGAGATCAAGAACCCTCTCTTTGCCCAGAGGCGCCCGCAATTATGGGCCACCCCAAAGGCGTACTGGCTGTCGGTGTAGACATTGACAGTCAGTCCCTCACTCAACTCGCAAGCCCTAAGGAGGGCAACCAATTCTGCAGCCTGGGCCGATTGGTATGGGATACAGGATGTCTCAACTACAGTGTGTAACGTTGTGATTGCATAAGCTGCAGTGGTAGTGCCATCTGGTAGTTTGAAACAAGAGCCATCAACATATAGTTCCCCTTGGGGGTCAGATAAGGGAACATCAGTCAGGTCTACCCGTCCCTTCGTTTCTTCCTCATGGACATCATTGTCCTTTTCTTCCGAAGGGAGGGGTAGTAACGTGGCTGGGTTCAGAGTAGCACATCGTTTGATGGTAATGTGCGGAGCAAACAAGGTTAATTCATATCCAGTCAGACGCGCACTAGTAAGGTGCTGTGTCTTTGTCTTATTCAACAGTGTGTCCACAGCATGAGGTACTATGACTGTGAGATCCGTATCATGGACGAGCCCTGCCGATTGTCTGATAGAAACTGCCACCGCCGCGGCAGCCCTCAGGCAGCTCGGGAGAGCTCTGGCGACGTTATCAAGAATAGCAGAGAAATACGCGCAGGGTCTCTGCTTACCACCAAAACCCTGTGTTAGAACAGAAAGCGCGCAACCGTCCTCCTCATGTACATAGAGCACAAAAGGCTTCTGGTAATCAGGAGTACCAAGCACAGGAGCAGAGCAAAGTGCAACCATTAATTGCTCGAAAGCTTGCTGGCATGCAGATGTCCAAGGCAAGGGTTCATGCACATCTTTAGTGGTCAGGTAAAGGAGGGGTTTCGTTAGTAAGGAATAGTTAGGGATCCAATGCCGACAATACGAAGTTATACCAATGAAAGCGCGTACCTCGCGTTGGGTCTTAGGAACAGGCATATTAGTAATAGCAGCTATGCGTTCAGGTGTTATACTACGACCCTCCTTCGACACTAGGTGACCTAAATAGGTGACCTCCTGTCGACAATATTGAAATTTCGAAAGTGACACCTTGTGTCCATGATGTGCCAAATGTAACAGCAATTTAACTGTGGCCTCTTTACAACCATCTTCAGTGTCTGAAGCCACAAGGAGGTCGTCAACGTACTGCAACAGCACATTACCAGGGGGAAGTTCCAAAGAATTCAATTGAGCTTTCAAACCTTGGCTATAGATACTAGGACTCTCCGTATAGCCTTGTGGAGCACGACAGAACCTAAAGCTCCTTCCGGCTATTACAAATCCAAACAGATATCTGCTATCTGTATGGATTGGAATGCTGAAGAAAGCATTCTTTAAATCGATCACAGAGAAGAATTTTGCAGACTGGGGAATCATTGTCAAGATCGTGGTAATGTCTGGGACTACAGGATACTGGGGAACCACTATTTTGTTCACCTCTCTAAGGTCAATTACGAAGCGGTAAACATCAGGGTGAGCATCAGAAGAATCCAAGGGTGCCTTTTAAAGAATAGGGCTGTTACACACATTCACCGCTGTCTCCTCAACCACACCAGACTTAATCAAATCCTGTATTATTTGCAATAAGGCCTTTTCTCCTGCCTGGGATATCTTGTACTGGGGGATACGTGGCCATACAGCTGATGGAGCAAGGACTCACAAATGAGACTTGCTCGAATACAATCTCCTCACAGTATTAATTTATTAATTATGTATTGTGTATACTAACTTTGCATACACTACATGAATAGCAAGGAAGCTTGCCTGTGTGTTCTAACTAACAAATAACGCTTGTCTTTTCCTAAAATGGCCGCTAAAGCGCGGAAACCTTACTGCGCATGTCTCAACCATATCACGTGTTGTGACGTCTTTCTTTGGTTGGTGGGAAATTTCTGCTTCTGCGCAGTGTGCATTAAAATGGCTGCTTGATGTTTTCACATGCCTTAGCTTGCTCTTGTGTTATTATTAAATTGTCGTTTTCTTAATGCTACTAATGCGGGATAGATTTATAAGTAAATGGGGATAGAGTAGAAAGAGTGGGTATACAGTGAAACATATTATTTTGTGATTTTAATATTTTCTTCTTTGACTTTTGTTAGTTCGTAAACTTGGGCCTGGGGTTGGTGATCTGAAACTCGAGAGACAATGATTCTGCGCATGTGTCCTGTTTGGCTGCCAAAGAATAAAAATGAGGTCAACCTGGACGTCATCCAAGGCCACGACCTGATGGCCGAAGCTGCTGTGCTCTTGCCTTTCCTGTGGAAAATTGAAACTTTGTATATGAAGAATATATAACATTTGTCGTGAGACGGGTGGGAAATAAAGCATATGTATAAAATTGGATGGGCGGTAGTTTAAAGACAATGGCCTACAGAAAATGAACTAAAATCATATGGTGTGAGAATCAACCCCTGTCCCCGTCCAATCAGAAGTAGTGGTCCCATATTTTGGCAACATTAAGGGGAGGTACATGGGTGTAGAAGGGTATAATAGAATATAGCATTAGTTAATTAGTAGAAGATCAGGCGTGCATGCTGACTAGAAGAGCTCCAGACCGTCAAGCTGATCGATTGCAGACTGAATCGCTGTCCAGAAAGGTCCTGAGGAGGGGGCGGCGGAGTCCATTAGAAGGAAGACACGGGAGAATCGAGGAGAAGCCGAGTATCAGAGAGGGAACGACGCAGGCGTCGTTGTAGAGAGGTCACCGGTCCTGTCTTGAACCTGGAGGAGGTCTTTGCTCTTCTTCCTTCCTGGGTCCTATTCTTTCCAACTCCTTGGCCAAGGGGTTTGGTTCTCGCACTTAGGTAAATATAAATGCAACCTTTAGTTGCACTGCTGTCTCTATCTTCTCCTTTCTGAGGGACCGTCATTAATCAATAATTATTATTCTATGCTTCACCCGTGATATGCGATTAAGTACCATGTGGTTATGTAATTTACTCTGCTAAATCTTTAGATAAACATTTTAAAACTTCCTGACTCAGTGGTTATTTCAGGATTATGTACTATAATGAATGTCACTCATTTTAAACTTCCCAATTAGCAAAGGATTCATTGGTAAGTCATTACTCTTCAATCGGAAGGTAATTGGTAGCAGGGATTTTGATAAAGAGTAACAACTGATAAAACCCAGCATAAGTATTAGCGTAGTATGAATGTATGGGCCCAAGTGAGTATCTAGTGTATGAATGCTGTTTGTTAATATCGCGCTGGATCAGTTTTCTGGTAATCAGAGGATGGTTACTCTTTGTTAATTGGGTAATGAGAATTTTATTTTTTATGAACTAACATCCGTGTATTCAAAGTTTGTTTTATGTTGTCTAGAATCCCCGGGGAAAATTGAATAGCGGTTGGTAAGTGGAAGCCATACTGCAGTGAGGTTATCTGTCAGGCAGAAATAGTGCTGAAAAGTTAAGCAGGACTATCAGTACTGGTTAGGGAATCTATGCGTGTGAGTAATAGCAAAAGAGTACGCTGGTGAAAATTTGATGTTATATCACCTAGAAAGGGTAACATTGAAGAAGTAACAGGTACTTCTGGAGCTTGTGTGAAGAGTAGACGGAAGGGTTTTACTCGTAGTGTATGTTTAGTAAACGGAAAGGTTTTACTAAGTGTGAGAGAAAACTATCTTTTCTAAATTAGAGAAACTGGCACGATAGCGAATGTTTTATGTTGTTACTGAAATTTAATTAAGATTTATATAGAAAATAAGTTTGCGTAAGATTTTGTAAAGGGAGGGTCAGCTCCCGGAGAGGGAGCTGACATCACAAACGCCGCGCTGGGATTGGTTGAATCAGCGGGTGTGGAAAGACCCTTGTAAAGGAGGGGTCAGTAGTCAGGAGTAGTACTAACGTCACAGGTGCCGCGCTGGGATTGGTTGAAACAGCGAGGGACAGTGAAGAGCAGATTGTAAAGGAGGGGTTGACAGACAAACGTCACCAAAAGGCCGCGTTAGGATTGGTTCAGAAATAAAAGTTAGCAGGCATTTGATTGGTTGAGATTCTAGAAGCTTAAATCTTAGTGGATAGGGATTGCATGTTAAAACGCGATCCGACTTTAACAGGAACTCGTCCGGATAGGAGATTCCTAGGTTTTGCAGAATATAATTTTATACATCGAGATTTGCCCAAGATGTACGGAGAGAAGAGAAAAATGTCCTTTCTGCAAAAGATTAAGAATTATTTTAAAAAGGATAAACCAATCAAAACTAGGGAAGGAATTATCATTCCACCAGCTAAAACGCCCGCTTCATTCATGATGATGGAGAGAGGTTATCATACTTGTGTATGGATAGAGAATTGGATAGAATATACAAAAATTGATGGAATATTAGCATTTCCTGAGAATGGTACCTTCAATGGAAGAATTCTTCAAAATTTGAGATTGAGGATGAATGACCTAGAACCCAGACCTAGATTAACTCAATACGAAGCCTTAGAGGAATGGGAAACCGAGGCATTTGAGCGTGACCGATCCAGGAGTAATAGGGGTTATCGAGGATTTTTCCCAAGAAACCAACATGAGAATAGGGATGGTCAGATGAAACAGTGGAGGAGAGCAATGCTTACAGAAGGATTATATCCAATATTTACGGAAGAAGAACTGTTAGGGAAGAAATGCACAGAAAAGACAAAACATTTAATGATAAATCGAGATTCGGAAGATGAATTTATAGAAGAAATATTAAGGAACCCCCCACCGTATCAGGAAGGGACAAGTGGATGTACCCCAAGTGCCCCACTGTTAAAAACTCCATTAGTACCACAAGTAATGCATGATTTCACCCCCAGTAGGATACTTCACGATAAAGAGAAAGAAGCCCTAGAGAAGACCAGAGCAGAATTAATACAGAAAATAACACAGATAAAGGTACATCCTGATTCTTTGACCATACCTGTAACAATTGGTCCGGTAGTTCCATTATATGGTGGTCAGGGAAATTGCCCTCCACCGTTAGTTATGCCTACTCCTGTGAATATTCCTAAACCTGAAGCAACAGTAATGGTTGAGGATCATTTTAGTGATTGTGAATCAACAATATCATTAATGGATTTACCAATTCGAGATTCTGTCAATAGTACTCCCAGAAGAACTACACCTGGGTGCTCGAAAGAGATAAACTTGATAACTTCATCAGGAGCAAAAAGTGTCACTGTAGTTAGTCCAGAAGACTTAGAAAGGTGGGCACAAGGATCAGAACCGCAGTGTACACCTCCAAATTTTTGGGATATTTATAAATTAAAAGTCGAATTAGAAGAAATAATAGCAGGAAATGTAGGGCTAGATCGCCTAAATGCTTACAATGAAGAAGAATTATTGTTCGTATGCAGAAGTATCACCAGAAATGTAAAAATATTTCATGAAAAATTATCAGATTTGGCTCTGCAGATGGGAATTGAAATAGGGAGATCAAAAGTGTTGCAGAAACCCTATAGAGCAGATTTCTCAGACAAAGATTTAGAAAATATGAATGCTTCTGGAAGAAAGTTACAAGTAAAAGAGTTAATGATAGTTTTGCAAAAATGGGGAGATCTAGATAAATGGAGAGTTCGATGGGCAAAGAAAAAAGAAGAGGCACGATCCAGTAGAACAGCCTCTGAATATGTGATGAAAGAAACCGGGAAGGAAGATCAAATGTACCCGATGCGAGAAGTTCCAGGAGGGGGCTATGTACATGTTCCATGGAGTAGAAAGGATATTTTGTCATTTACGAACGATTTTCCAAAATTGAGAGAAAAACCAATTGAATGGTACAAGCAGGTTGAGAGGTTTGTGAAGGTATCAAAGGTATTGTTGAAAGATTTAGATGGGTTGTTTGACATAGTGGTACCTGCCGATTTGTGGACAGATTGTAAAATTACAGTTGATTGGCCAAGTGACGAGTATCCTAGAGATCCGAAGACAGGTGCCCCGTCAAATGATGTAATGAAAAAGTATCAGCAGGTGATAACTTACCTGAAAGGCAAAATACCACCGAAAGAAACAGATTGGGTGAAAATAGACCGAACCACCCAAGAAGCCAGTGAATCGGTACACGCCTATTATGAGCGTTTATTGCAGGTATTTAAGCAGTATAGTGGATTTGAGGACATTGGAGACAAGAACATGAGTCAGTTTGTGTATCGATTTGTTTATGGTCTGAAGCCAGAAATTTGTCAGATGATTAAGCAGCACATGTTGTGTTGGCAAGGGAAACCCATAGATGAAATTTTGAAATATGCGAAATACTGTGGAGACGATATTGAGGATAGGCACAAGAAATTGCAGGAAAAAGTGATGTGGGCACAGGTGAAAATGGCTGAGAAACAGGGAATTAATTTGGATAATCCGAGTGAAAATCAAGGAAAGGATTCTGGAACGAATGGCGATACTGGGAATGGTGGAAAAGTGAGAGGACGAATGAGTAGAGAAGAAGCTAAAAAGAAATTTCCTTGTCATGGATGCGGAAAATTGGGGCATTGGAAGGATGAATGTAAAAAGATTCGGAATAATAATGGCCCAAATCAAAATTTAAATCCACAGACGCAGAATGACTCACAGCAGGGTGTAAATCCTCAGAGTCTGTTGCCACCTGCACCTATTCAGGGTAATGTAAGCAGAGCAAACCACGGTACAGACGTCGGATATCAAGGAGGAAGTGGTAAGAATGATTATGTAACATCACAGTTTCTTTTACAGGACGATTTCTGTCAATACAGTTCATGACGGTGCCTAGGAGAGGGGGAGAAGGAGTGCGTACTTGGCGCATCCTTATCGGTAGATCAGTCAGGTCCATATGTTGAAGGGAATGTGAAGGGTAATGATATTACTTTTCTTTTGGACACTGGTGCTACCCGGTCTACTGTGAGAACAGCAGACATTCCAGACCTTCCTCTCTCTGGAGAAACTATCCAAGTAGTGGGAGTAGCTAATAGAAAGATTAGAACACCTCTTACTGAACCAATGGAAGTTAAAATTGGAAATTTCAGAGAAATGCATCAATTTGTAGTGTGTGATTCTAGTCCAGTAAATTTATTAGGTCGTGATTTGTTGTGCAAAATGAACTGTACAATTTTCTGCACACCGGATGGTGTGGCAGTTCAGACCCCAGATGAAGATCATGTATATAAGTTTATGATTGCAAAACAAGGTACAGAAGTAGATGAGATGTTTTCTTTGATAACAAAAGATGAGTTGCCAGAAGAATTAAAAACTACAGTAAACCCCACAGTATGGGATTTCACAGGAAAGGAAGTAGGACTTATGGCCAAAATAGACCCGGTTAAAATTACTGTAAAAGAAGGTGCGATTTTCCCAAATACTAGACAGTACAAAATGAGTGCAGAAGTAAAGACAGGAGTCATTGAAGAAATCAATCGAATGGTAGAACAAAACATACTAAGAGAAGTGATGAGTAGCCCATGTAATTCACCAATAATGGGTTTAAAGAAACCTAGCGGAAAATATAGGATTGTTCAGGACCTGCGGAAAATAAATAAGATTGTGGAACCTTGTTGTCCTATAGTACCCAATCCTGCAGTAATCCTATACCAGATTCCTTGGAGTGCAGGATGGTTCACAGTGATTGATTTATGCCAAGCGTTCTTTTCAATACCATTGCATCCAGACAGCCAGTATCTTTTTTCATTTAAATTTGAGAACAAAGTCTATGTATGGAATCGTGTTCCTCAGGGGTACACGGAAAGTCCTTCTATTTTCAATCAGTTATTGAAAAAGTGCTTAGAGAAACTAGTGATGCCAGGAAGCTCAGTCCTAGTGCAATATATCGACGACTTACTGGTGGCATCGAACACCAGAGAGGACTGTGTTGTTGATTCCATAGCACTATTAAATCATTTGGCTGAAGAAGTTCATAAAGTCTCACCAGAAAAATTGCAGTTCTGTACAACAGCTGTTAAATATCTGGGACACCAAATTGAGAGGGGAAAAAGAAGAATAACCTCGGAAAGAGTACAATTGATTAAGAAAATGCAAATGCCTGTAACCCAAAGAGAAGTGAGAATGTTCCTAGGAATAGTAGGTTACTGTCGACAATGGATACTAGGATTTTCCTTGATAGCGAAGCCCCTAATTCAAATGACAAAAAAGAAAGGAAAGGACCCAGTTGAATGGGATGATGAGAGTGTAGGAGCTTTTGTAAAATTGAGAAATGCTTTGTGCTCAGCACCAGCCCTAGGCATGCCCGACTATAAGAGAAGCTTCGCATTGTTCTGTCATGAGAGAGAAAATTGTGCACTTTCCGTCTTAACACAAAGACATGGTCTAGACAGACGTCCTATAGCATATTTTTCTGCTACATTGGACCCAGTGGCAGCTGCGTTTCCAGGCTGCTTAAAAGCAGTAGCGGCTACCTGTTTAAGTATTGAACAAAGTGAGTCAATTGTGATGGGACACCCAGTAAAGGTGTTTGTTCCACATGCGGTTGTGATTCTGTTGACAAGAACACGAACTCAGCATCTTACTCCTAGTCGGCTGACTAAATATGAGAGAATAATAATGGGTGCTGAAAATGTGAACATAGTGAGGTGTACAATAGTAAATCCTGCAACCTTACTACCAGACCCGTATCATGAGGAAATTAAAAATGACGAAGAAGAAGAACATGATTGTTTACAAGTCACAGAGTTATGCACAAAACCACGTCCGGACATTGAAGAACAGCCCCTTAGAAAGCCAGACAGGGAACTGTTTGTTGATGGTTCATGCCAGAGGCATGAAGATGGTAAACTGACTGCAGCATATGCAGTGTGTGAATTAACTGGAATAGTCGAAGCATCCTATTTACCAGGAGTAAAATCTGCACAAGTAGCTGAATTGATTGCTTTGATAAAAGCGTGCAAAATTGGGAGGAATCAAAAAGTAACTATATTTACAGATAGCCAATATGGTTACGGGATTGTGCATGATTTTGGCCAACTATGGATGCAGAGGGATTTCATGACTTCTTCAGGATCCCCCATTAAAAATGGACAATTTGTAAGGGAATTGCTGGAAGCAATACAATCACCAAAAGAATTGGCTGTGGTGAAATGTGCCGCACACCAGTCAGGAGATGACTGGGTGGTAGTCGGCAACAGATATGCAGATCTTGCGGCTCAACATTGTGCCAGAAATAGATTGTCAGTCAATAAAAGGGTGGAAAGAATGAGAATCAGCTGCCAACTTATGCTGTATATGCCACCAGAAACATGGAATGAGGTTCGAAGATTGCAAGATGGTGCTGATGAAAGTGAGAAGAAAACATGGGTCAAAGTGGGTTGTTCCCAAAGGGGAGATGATGAAGTGTGGATTTGTGCTGATGGCAGACCAGTCATGCCTGACTGTCTGCTCTCTCAAATGGCCAGGATGTATCATGGAGACACACACATAGGGAGAGATGCAATGATTAGGCTTTTCAGACAGAACTGGTACAATCCCAAGTTCAGGGCTGTAGCAGAGAGCCTTTGCCAAAGATGTTTGACTTGCCAGATGCATAATCCAGGAAGAAAGACAATAATTGGGTTTGGGAAGATTGGAAAGGCAGAAGGTCCATTTATAAGACTACAGTTCGACTTTATACAGTTACCACCATGCAGAGGGTTGAAATATGTACTAGTCATAGTATGTCTGTTTTCAAAGTGGGTGGAGGCTTACCCTACCAGGAGGAGTGACAGCATTACAGTCGCAAAGCTGTTACTACGAGAACTCATTCCTAGGTTTGGTTTCCCAGTAACTTTGGAATCGGATAGAGGAAAACATTTTAACAGTGAAGTGATTCAAATAATTTGCGGAGCATTCCAAATCGAACAAAAATTGCACTGTGCATATCGTCCAGAGGCTTCTGGAGTGGTTGAACAATTGAATGGCACTATAAAATCAAGACTGGGAAAAATGTGTGCATCAACATCATTGGAGTGGCCAGATGCATTGCCACTTGTCTTAATGGGACTAAGAAGCATTCCTGATAGAAATACGGGATTGAGCCCACATGAGATAATGATGGGATGAGCAATGAGACAAGCACATGTTCCCATAAACAAATTGCTGAATATATCTGATGATATGGTTCTGGATTATTGCAAAGGATTGGCTGACCTAGTGCGTTCTGTCTCTCATCAGGTCGGAGAAGACGCAGTTTCGAGGCAGCCTGAACAAGAACATGATCTGAATCCTGGTGACTGGGTGGTAGTGAAGAATCACACCAGAGAGACGTGTCTATCACCTAGATGGGGAAAACCTTGTCAAGTCATACTGACTACCAATACAGCAGTGAAGTGTGCAGGATTTCCTAATTGGATTCATGTAAGCCACACCAAAAGAGTACCAGACCCTGAAGAAGAAAATCCTCAGACAGCATCAATCACTGAGGAAGCTGAAGGTTGCCCAGCTGAAGAATCTCAGGCTCGAGATTCAAGAGAAGCTGCAGAAGAACAGCCGAGCACAAGTCAGGACTGGATACCGGTGGTAGAAATTCCTGAAGTTTACTACAGAACAAGAAGTCAAACAAAATTGGAAGAAATCGAAGAAGATCAGATAGGTGAAGAAGAAGCAGCTCAGGGAAAAGAAGAACACACAATAAAAGAACCTGAGCAGGACCAGATAGGGAAAGGAAACTGGGCTCAAAATAACGAAGAACCAACAAGTTTTGAGCAGGGACAGACAGGTTTAGAAGAATCGGGTCAGGCTGCAGAAGTACCAAGTGCAATAAGCCCTGATCAGAACCAGTTAGATCAAGAAAATCACACAGAAGAAAAAGATCTCGAGAAAAATGAACATGAAGAAATAAATCAAGCACAAGGTCAATTATTGGAAACTCACAGTGGAGCTGCTGAAGAAAAACAAATCAGACCTGAAAAAGAGCAAGAAAGAAAAACAGTAATTGGAGAAAACGAAAAAGTGTCAGAAAGTGGAAATAAAGAGATTGCTGAAGACAAAAATAAAGAAACAGTGCAAACAAAGAAAACAAGAAAAGGGGATCATTGGCCTAGTGTCATTAAAAGAGTAAAATACCACATAACAACCAGAAGTGAAGATCCAGATCAAGTAAATGAAGTAACAAGTCAAACCGAACAAGAAAACAGAACTAAGAAAAGAAGAAGCAAGAGACTGAAACTTGTAAATAACAAATTCAAGGGTCCTGATTGGACTTACATTATTCTTGAAGATTACGAGAGCTCAGAGTCAAGTGAAAGTGGTGACGAAGGTACAAGTGCAGAACTAACGTACGAGAAAGAAACAAGACCACCTTGACTAAGCAAAAGAGTCATATAAAGAAAAAGCGAAAAATAGATAAGAAGAGCAATCTTCCTTGTCGAAATGTCTGATGATAGAGTTGCTGGGAGACCAAAACAGAGATGTTGTAGAAGATGCTGTGCAATATGCATATGTAGTCTAGTAATGGTGCTTATAGTTTGGTTAGTCCTGATCGTAGCAGTTCCTTACCTTATGATAATGGATAAAAAGATTAATAACGAAACTAAAGGAAAGACAGCACACATGAAGGGAAATAGAGTAGAACTAATGGCAGAAAATGAACCAGAATTTCATCATGAAATAACTGATAACGACACTAGTTTAAATGTTTTCACAAAGTTATTATTTCAATATGTAGATACCATGGAAGTTAGTAATTGTTATGTCTGTATGAAGTTACCCGAATCAGTAGCAGAAGGATTAACATATCATCACTTACCATTGACATATGGCATATCATGTAGTGTATTAGCTAGTTTATTTTATAGAACAGGGAGACTTCAATATTATTATTCAAACATAGATGTGATATTTTCTGAGGTTCCGATTCGAAAGAGTATGAACCCAGTGCTTAGTAGTCAAGACGCACAGTTTATGGGAGAATTTTTCTTAACAATGAAATCGATAGACATAACACATGCACATAGACACAATCTAACATGTTCTTTACACGAAGAAGAAAAGATATTTTTGAATTTAGTAGATGATAGAAGACAAGATTTTCAAAAGAAAGCTTCTGAGCATAAGGCTCATTTACCACCTTTGGCTGAGAAAGAAGGGAGTTACACACCTGGCAAGGCTCAAGCTGCTATGGCTCTGGATTTTGTAAAAACGGGGAAAATTTGTCTACATAGATTAAAGACTGATTATAACAATGTTTTCATCGGTACCAGTGAATGTGAACACAATTTCTTAATTCTTGGAGGTTGGGCAATAAAAGGAGGAACAGATTCAGTTTTTCCTGGAATCTATTATGTATGCGGGAATAAGGCTTACTTTAGGCTTCCTGCACGGTGGTATGGAAGTTGTTATTTTGGAATAGAATTTCCAAAAATATACCACGTAAAAAGAAACACTGGGAGCAATGAAAACTATGGCGAATTAACACGTAGTAAAAGAGCTAGTTTTTCTGAAATTGTAGGTGATATATTTGGTGCATTGATACCTTCGGTGGGAATAATTCTGAACTCAAGGAAAATATGTAAATTGTCTACAGTGGTTGATCGTTTATCAACGGATACTGCTGGAGGATTTCTAATGATTAATGCGGAGATGGTTGCGATTAGATCTATGGTTATGCAAAATCGACTTGCTCTTGATATTTTATTGGCAAAAGAGGGTGGAGTCTGTAAATTGCTGAAGACGAAACATTGTTGCACTTACATTCCTGATAAAAGTGCAGAAATTGGAACGTATATACAGAATATAACTAAACTTGAGAAGGAACTTAAACCACTGGAAGTTGATAGTGTATGGGAAAGATTGACAAGTAGTATTGCGTCAATTGGTACCTGGTTTTCTAATATAGGAAAAGGACTTATAGGCCAAATATTAGTACCCCTAGCAGGGTTAGCAATAATAGTACTGACAATAATAATATGGTGCAAATGTTGTAGAAATAAGGGAACATATAATGTGACAGGAAAAGGGAAGAAGAGAAAGATCGACGAAATAGAACTTGAAGAGTGGAGAAGTGAATTATACAAGAAATTGAAAGGGGATGGTAAAAATAGAAAGCGTAAAAATGAGACTGAAACTACTTGCTAGAAGTTGGCATCTGATTGAGGGTAGTATTTTGATGGCTCTTAAACGCCATCAGAGAGGGGATTGATGGAGCAAGGACTCACAAATGAGACTTGCTCGAATACATTCTCCTCACAGTATTAATTTATTAATTATGTATTGTGTATTGTTAGAAATGGGATCTCTAGTTGGCAAGGGCTTGCACCTTTGTCCAAGTAGGGACCCGTCTTCCTAGTCAGGGTAAGGGAGTTACACTCCTAAAATAACCCCTGCTCACCCCCTTGGTAGCTTGGCACGAGCAGTCAGGCTTATTCTAGAGGCAGTGTGTAAAGCATTTGCACATAACCAACAGTAATACAGTGTAAGCACTACAAACGGACACCACACCAGTTTAGAAAAATAACCAATATTTTTATATACTCAAGACAAGACCAATTACGACAAAAATCCACAATACTATACTTTAAAAATGAATGCTTGATAAGGTAACTTCTTCTTTGCAGGAATAACACAAAAGCAAAGTTCGTACGAGTCGGTAGCCCCGTCCGGGTCTGCCGCGATGCTGAATTACACAGAGTCCAACAGTTCCAGCCGACCGCGTCGCTACGGGCTAGCAGAGTCGTGAACAGACTCGGTCACAGTACCTTTCTCGTTGTGGCTGGTACGGAGTGTACGAGCCGGTCGGCGTTCGTCGCGGTTGCGGTGCAAGACGGAGCGATGCAAGGTGCGGTGTCCCTCGATGCGGTGCAGGCAGCGGCTCGATGAGCGTCGTGCAGACGGAGTCGGTGAGTCCAAGGCGTGCGGTGCAGGGCGAGACGGTGTACGATGCGGTGCTGACAGGTTGCGATGCAGGCGACCAAGCCGGAGTGCGGGTGCTGGCGTCGGCCCGCGGTGCGAGTCGGAGCGGTGCGTCGCAAACGTGCGAGCGGTGCCCCAAATGCGATGCGGTCACGACTGTTGAGCCAGTTGCAGCGTCCGCGTCGGTCGGGTCCGGCTGGTTCAGTGAAGCGATGCGATGCGAACTGCGGTGCCCACAGGTCACGGTGCAAGCAGCGGCTCGGTGTTGATGGCGTCGGACGTCGCCTACGGTGAGACCAGGGTTGCGATGCGAAGCGGGGCGATGCGGTCTGCGGTGCAAACAGGTCACCGGTCAGGGATGGATTCGGTTGATGGAGTCGGTTGCAGTTCCCTTCCTCTGTGGCAACTGAAACAGCGTTCCAGAAGCGGTACCCAGAGGCTTGTGAAGTCTTTGTAGTCCCTGAGACTTCTTAACAGGAGGCCAGCTCGGTTCCAGGCCCTTGGAGATACTCAGCACAAGTTTGTAGAAAGTTCAGTCCTTTCACTGCCCAAGGCAGAAGCAGCAGCTGCAGGCCAACCCAACAAAGCAACAACACAGCAAAGGGGCAGTACTCCTCCTGGCAGCTCTTCCAGCTCTTCGTCTTGGCAGGTTCCTTGATTCCAGCGAGATCTAAATTCATGGGGTCAGGGCCCCAATATTTATATCCCAAATTCCTTTGTTCTCTGAAGGCAGAGAGGCCTTTGCCTAGTCCAAACCAGTTCTGGAGCACTTTGTTGACAAGTCTCCGTCCCTTCTTTCAGAGAGTAGGCCAGGGACATCAGACGCACCACAGGAGGTGGAGCCAGCATTGTGGAGGAAAGGCACTGTCCTATTCAGGGCCCAGGTGCAACCCCTCCCACCCATCTACATGTAGATCTTGCTATTCAGCCCTGTGCTGACTCACCCTGTCTCCTGGCATCCCCCAGCCCCTGTCACTCACACTCCAGACAAGGAATACACAACCTCGCAGAGGCAGGCTTGGATGGTTAGACAAGAAAATACCCACTTTCTAAAAGTGGTATTTTCAAACACAGAATGTTAAAACCAACTTCACTAAAAGATGCATTTTATCATTCTGAGTCCAGGCATACTAAACTCAAATTTCTACCATGTTCCCGGGGTCAGTTAGGATTATAAGCTGTAATAATCAAAACTGCCCGTTCTGGCCTATGGGGAACAGGTAGCCTTGCAATAGTGAAAAACGAACTAGGCTGTAATTCACTATCAGGACATGCCACATACACCAGGGCATGTCCTACCTTTCGCATACAACGCACCCTGCCCACAGGGGTACCTTGGGCCTACCTTAGGGGTGACTAACATGTAGAAAAGGGAAGGTTTAGGGACTTGCCAAGTCGACATGGCAGCCCTAGGCTGCGCACAGGCTCTGCAATGGCAGGCCCGAGTTACACTTTACGGGCTGTTTGCGTGGGGGGCATAAACCAGTGCTGCAGCCCACTAACGGCATTTGGTCTATAGGCCCTGGCACTCGCAGTGCACTTTACAAGGGACTGACACATAAACCAAATAGGCCAATCATGGAAACTCCAATCCGTAACACATTTTATACAGGAGCACTTGCACTTTCCCACTGGACAGCAGTGAGGAAAGTGCGCAGAATCATTACACCAGCAAAAACAGAGTCAAAACCGGGAGGTCAAAAAGCAAAAAGTCAGGGGAAACACGCCAAAAGATGCCAAGTCTAACATGTATACTAACTTTGCATACACTACATGAATAGCAAGGAAGCTTGCCTGTGTGTTCTAACTAACAAATAACGCTTGTCTTTTCCTAAAATGGCCGCTAAAGCGCGGGAACCTTACTGCGCATGTCTCAACCATATCACGTGTTGTGACGTCTTTCTTTGCTTGGTGGGAAATTTCTGCTTCTGCGCAGTGTGCATTAAAATGGCTGCTTGATGTTTTCACATGCCTTAGCTTGCTCTTGTGTTATTATTAAATTGTCGTTTTCTTAACGCTACTAATGCGGGATAGATTTATAAGTAAATGGGGATAGAGTAGAAAGAGTGGGTATACAGTGAAACATATTATTTTGTGATTTTAATATTTTCTTCTTTGACTTTTGTTAGTTCGTAAACTTGGGCCTGGGGTTGGTGATCTGAAACTCGAGAGACAATGATTCTGCGCATGTGTCCTGTTTGGCTGCCAAAGAATAACAAGCATTTGCAATGCAATAGGTCTCGCATTATTAAAGTTTGAGCTATTGGTGTTGCATTATTTAGCAATGCCAATAGCTCAAACTTTAATAATGCGAGACCTATTGCATTGCAAATGCTTGTTATACAATGAGACGACCACGTGGACTCTTCCCTTACCTAGGATTCCACCAATAGGTAAAAGCCATCGTCGCCCTTTTTATCTGACCGTAATTTACACAAACGACACATACCATCCCACCAAGCGGCCTGGAAGCTACAGATAATATAGCTGTGAGACACCTCCTTAGGCTTAATATCCGGTCAGGCCTTGCATCTGCTCTTCATTCTCTATACCGACTGCCTTCGAAACATTGTGCATGGCTCATAGTGCCATTCAGGCTCCAGCTCCGACTTTCTTCAGAAAACATTCTGTACCTACCATCTCACTTGAGGATAATTCCTCAACCTAAATGGCTATGAATTGGAACTCCCTCCCTTCAAGATTAAGAGTAATTTGCAACCATCTTATATTTCAGAGAGTACCAAAAAGGGTCTCTTTTATAGCTACATTATATTTGACCATAAAAAACGCTGGTTATCCATACGCTTGAACGTGTCTATTCTCATGCCACTCCTCAACACCATATGCACAATGATGCCATGTTTGGAATAAGTTATCAAACGTCATGCACTTCAATTAACACTTCACACGGTGGTCTATCTTAAACCATTACCCAGATTCATTATGATCTCTTAAAGGACTCCCTGGACTCTGATGCAAATATGAACGTTTTGCGACCCCATTAGGGGTATGAAGTGCTATATAATTACTATAACACTGTAATGTACTTGTTTCTGCAAATCTACATTTTTGCGAAAGTATATTTTCGTCTAGCTATATATTTTCACTGAATCATATACATTCACTGGGACAAATGTGTTTGCTTGATTGCACGTTTGCTTGAGTCAATTCTTACCCTCTTTTTACTTAAAATGTGTTACGTACCCCCATGCCATCGTTTGGATTGTATACAAACATGCCTTCAGAATGGATCTATAAGTATTGCATATTTTCTAGGTGATCAGAGTATAACCTTTTGTTCGTGGTACATGTGAAATCTAGGTAGACCCACTGTAAATATGCGGCTGCAGCGCTTTGTGGATTTGCTGCATTTTGCACACAATCAATCATCTGCTGCATAATTGCAGCTGTTAAAAACATTTTTCAAACTCAAACGGAGCAAATGTTACTAGAAACATGACGACACGTGCTACTGTAAGCAAAAGGCCGTTCTCAACGGTTCGCTGGTCACCTTTCTGTTGCTTAGTAACTGTATTTGGGTGTCAAATTTGTACTAATAAGGTGAAACATTTGCCCTGATAGTGTTAGCCTTGTTTACAAGCATCTGCAAAGCTAATAGGTCTCACCTGTGATACCTATGGCTTTGCCAAATGTTTTTTAGCCTTTCCAAGAACGCATTCTGCCATCTGGGAAAGGATACCAACGAAAAAAGCATTTGCAATGCAATAGGTTTCGCATTTACGCACGTTTTAGCTATTGGCATTGTAAATGACAATGCCAATAACTCAACATTTCGCAAATGCGACACCTATTTCATTGCAAATCCTTTTTGTTTTCGCCGTTGCCGTCCCTTCTAAAAGTATTCTTTCTTTCTTTGCCGTCACTGGTTCCCTTTCCCTGCTCTGCTGCCGGTGCATATAAACGCGGCCTCCCCTTGTCTGTCTGCGGGTCCTGCTGCCTCAGAGTCGGAATGCGCTGCCAGCTGCCTAAGTTTGCTGCACTCACTGAAGGGTGCGCGTGGCTGCTTCGCGTTAGATAAAGGATGGCGTTCCGAGCTAATATAACATATGGTCAGTCTTAAAGCACCTCACCCAGAACCTTCACTATCAGGTGCCACGTTCCTTCAGGGAAGAGATCTTTTACGGATGCAATATTTTTATGCCATTTGTCTTTGCATAGCACTTTCTAACATAGTTATGGCATCACAGCGCTTTTTTACTACAGGACGTGTTGACAACATTTGCAAATCCTAGAGTGGCAAGAAAACTGCATGTTACTTGTAGGCAGATCGCCGCGCTCCTCAGGGCTCTGACTATGTGCAGTGCAAGAGAAAGACAGGTCACAAGAAGGGAATCCGAAAAGCGAGCCGTGGTTCAGACTGAGTGTTTCATTGCGGTTGTTGGGGTCTGCAAGCTGCTTTTAGAAATCAATTCTGGGGCAAGTACTGGTCCTGCGACATTAAAAAGCAAACTCAAGCACAACTGTGATGCAGTTTTCTCCTGAAACGTGAATACTGGTGTCACAACCAAAATTGGCACAAGAAAATCATCTTTTTCACTCATGGCATGCTGTTACCAGGCTTAACAAGGGTGTCCGATCCTCGAAGGAAGCTGCTTGCAAAACAGGAAGGGAGGGGAGGCTGTACTTCTAAACCAGTGGTGCGCGCGCACCACAGAGGAGCGGGGGCCAGGGAGCGCGGCAGCGGCAGTGAGGCGAACGCGCGCTGCTGCGCGTTCTGGCCACCGTCGGGAATGGGAGGAGCGAAGGCGGGACATGCGCCCGCCTTTGCCCAATCGCGTGCCGTTTTTTTTTTAAAAACGCACGCTCCAGCCAATGAGGGCTTCCGAAAACAAAACCAGACGCACGAGCGTGTGGGTCGTTTTCTGAAGCCCTTTCTAAAGGTCTCGCGCTGCGCGAGCAGTGCCGCGCACTGCAACGCTAGGCGCGAGACCTAAAAATGAAGTCAACCTGGACGTCATCCAAGGCCATGACCTGATGGCCGAAGCTGCTGTGCTCTTGCCTTTCCTGTGGAAAATTGAAACTTTGTATATGAAGAATATATAACATTTGTCGTGAGACGGGTGGGAAATAAAGCAAATGTATAAAATTGGATGGGCGGTAGTTTAAAGACAATGGCCTACAGAAAATGAACTAAAATCATATGGTGTGAGAATCAACCCCCTGTCCCCGTCCAATCAGAAGTAGTGGTCCCATATTTTGGCAACATTAAGGGGAGGTACATGGGTGTAGAAGGGTATAATAGAATATAGCATTAGTTAATTAGTAGAAGATCAGGCGTGCATGCTGACTAGAAGAGCTCCAGACCGTCAAGCTGATCGATTGCAGACTGAATCGCTGTCCAGAAAGGTCCTGAGGAGGGGGCGGCGGAGTCCATTAGAAGGAAGACACGGGAGAATCGAGGAGAAGCCGAGTATCAGAGAGGGGAACGACGCAGGCGTCGTTGTAGAGAGGTCACCGGTTTTGTCTTGAACCTGGAGGAGGTCTTTGCTCTTCATCCTTCCTGGGTCCTATTCTTTCCAACTCCTTGGCCAAGGGGTTTGGTTCTCGCACTTAGGTAAATATAAATGCAACCTTTAGTTGCGCTGCTGTCTCTATCTTCTCCTTTCTGAGGGACCGTCATTAATCAATAATTATTATTCTATGCTTCACCCGTGATATGCGATTAAGTACCATGTGGTTATGTAATTTACTCTGCTAAATCTTTAGATAAACATTTTAAAACTTCCTGACTCAGTGGTTATTTCAGGATTATGTACTATAATGAATGTCACTCATTTTAAACTTCCCAATTAGCAAAGGATTCATTGGTAAGTCATTACTCTTCAATCGGAAGGTAATTGGTAGCAGGGATTTTGATAAAGAGTAACAACTGATAAAACCCAGCGTAAGTATTAGCGTAGTATGAATGTATGGGCCCAAGTGAGTATCTAGTGTATGAATGCTGTTTGTTAATATCGCGCTGGATCACAGCGTTGTCCTTAATCTGTATAGAGACCGGTGGGATCTGGAGTAACCCCACATCCGTGTCTCCTGTAGCCCACGGTGTGTGTGGCACATCTTTAAACTCAGCGGCGAGGGGGGCATCCTTTGTGAGACATTGTGTGGCACGGGCCACTTGCGGTCCAATAGTCATGTAAACACCGTCTGGAGAACAAAAAATTGTTGCATGCAACCTTTTTAACAAAACCAACCCTAACAAATTCTCCCCACAATTTGACGTTAATAGAAATGGTGAATCGACCGTGAAGGGGCCAATAGTCAAAGCAAGAGGTTTGGAAATGGGGCTGACAACCGGCACGCCTGAGAAACCCACAGAAACATTGTTTTGGCCAGACAGAGCCGCCCCCGGGACCAGTGAACGGGAAACAGAGCTATTCATAGCCCCTGTATCAACTAAGAATTTCTTGGTCGTACCGTGTAAATCTGCAGTGACATAGGGTCCGCGCTGATCTACAGGCACCGGAACTGGTCCCTTGCCCTGTCCCTGGCTATCCTAGCTGTGATACATCCCCGTCACTTCGTCCATGTCATAGTCATCATGATAGTACTGCCTCCCTCGGGGGTCGTCAAAATAGTTCCCACTCTGTCTATTAGACGATGCATTCTCTGATCACGTCTCGCCCTGGCCTCCTTCTCCTCTTCCACGTCCTCCAAACCCCCAACCTCTCGGGGCCTCACCTCTCTGCGATAACTCTGGGCACTCATTCCGCCAATGTCCCTCCCGCTTGCAATATGCACATTGATTGAGCCCAATAGGTGCGCTCGAAGAACCACCCCTGTTAGACCTGGGTAGCCGCTGGGCCGAACCCGAACCTCTTCCTCTTCTGTTACCCCTCGCAACTTGCTGCATCAACACCATCGTTTTCAATTCTTTTGACTTTTTCTCCACTTTCTCCTTCTCTGCATTCTCTCTATGCTCGTAGTACTGTGCCATACTCAATATTACCGACGGGGAAGAGATGCTCCAAGTGCTTTCTGAAGCCTGCAACCTAGTCGCAATCTCAGGAAGCAAGTTGTTAACGAACCTGCTGACAAACAACCGGACACCACCTTCTAACGACAGGTCCAGGCCACTAAAGTCGAGAAACACCCCTTCAAACCTAGGAAAGAAATCAGACACACTCTCGTCCTTCTTCTGACGGCATGCAGTCAACTTGTCCCAATCCACCCGTCTCGGCGGGATAAGGGAATGCATATAGGTGATAATGCGACCCGGTAAAGCCAATATCTCGCCTTCGGCTTGTCACCGGGCTTGCGGTCCTTATCCTACGCCCTGATCTGATCCCATGTTCCTCCCAATTCCACCACATGATCCTGTGTATGCACTTGCCTCCATATATCCACCGGTACCAACAAGCCAAAGGACAACTCAATATCAGCTAACGTCATCACCGTGGAGGAGGCCGCCTCTGTCAACTCTTTGTAGTACGCAGTCGGGTTTTTTCGAGGGTCCAGCAACTGACTTTTAAGGGATATTACCTCACTCCTCTTCCAAGGAGTATAGATCCACTGTTCCTGAAACCGAGCATCAACTCGTGGCCTAATTACAGTATTCATGGAGTCACGCAGTTCTGGTATTTCAGGATGGTAAATGGTATGGACCTCCCTCATGGGGCACTGGGTCACCATCGTCGGAACCTTTTGGAGCAATCTGCCCCGATAACCTACCAATGTCGTTACATTGCTAAAAACCTCATTAGGAGCCATACCTGCAGCATATACCCTGTCCCGTATGTCATAATCAAAATCAGGGGCAATTGTACAGCGCACACATCACTCGAAAAGTCTCATGGCGCTAGCAGACTGCTCTGAAAGGAAGTGACAATGGCTCAGATGTCAAAAAGCCATGTCTTCAGCCTTTTGCGAAAAGAGTTGTGATCAGAGACATTTCGCAGATGTATAGGAATTTTGTTCCAGGATGATGGGGCGAGAAAAGAGAAAGATCGGCCTCCTTTTCTGGCAGTATGTATCTTGAGAGGGGTGAGCAGAAATTGGTTGCTGGATCTGAGCGCCCTGCGTGGTTGGTACCAACATAATTTCTTGGTCCAGTATCTCGAGCCTTTTCCGTACAATTGTTTGTGGATTAGACAGAGGACCTTGAAAAGGATTCGCTTTCTGACTGGTAGCCAGTGAAGAGATCTTAAGCAGGGTGCGGAGGGGGATCTGGGAGGAAGATCCAGGACCAGCCTTGCCGCAGTGTTCTGCAAGATCTGTAGTCTGTCCAGAAGGTTTTCAATGATTGAAAACAGTAAGGAGTTTCCGTAGTCCATTCGGTTTATTATCAGCCCTTGGACTAATGGTTTCCTGGCCTCCGCTGGTATCCACTTGAAGACCTTCCGTAGGCTACACATTACTCCAAAACACGTGGCTATGATATGGTTGATCTGGTTCTTCATGGACAATTGGTTGTCCATGTGGAAACCTAGGTTCCGCACCGTCAATTTGAGTGTGGGGCAGAGGCCAAGATGGGATGGCCACCAGTCGGTGGACCAATGCTCTTGTGCTTTGCCGAAGAGCATGACCTCGGACTTGGTTCCGTTTAGTTGTAAGTGATTGGAGCTCATCCACCTGTCAATGTGGGATAGGCATTTATTGAAGCATAGCTGTGTTTCGGTAGGGTCTGGGCCGATAGTGACCAGAATCTGTGTGTCATCTGCATAGGATATGACATCAAATCCGTAGGATCTGATCACCTTGGCCAGTGGCGTCATGTACAGATTGAATAGGGTCGGGCTCAAAATGGAGCCCTGTGGCACTACCATCTTGACTGGTCTCTCGCGTGAGAGGTTGTTGCCGATCTGTACTGTTGTCACTCGGTCGGCTAGGTAGCTCTTAAACTACTCGAGGGCAGCGCCTCTGACACCTATCTCCCAGAGCCGGTGTTCTAAAATGCAGTGGGAGATGGTGTCAAAGGCTGCGGACAGATCAAGCAGGACGAGGATGGCTGACTGATGTTTGTCCAAGGCCAGCCTGATGTTGTCTGTTACCTCGACCAATGCAGTCTCGGTGCTGTGAGCCGCCCTAAAGCCCGATTGGCGGGGATCGAGCAGTCCCTGACTCTCCAGATGGTTAACGAGCTGCTGGTTGATCAGAGATTCTAGTATTTTCCCGAAGTAGGGAAGCAAAGAGATTGGGCGGTAGTTGGGGAGCAGCATTGGGTCGGCAGTGTTTTTTTTTAAGATCGGTCTTACCCTGGCTGCCTTCCAGCTTCTTGGAAAGTCCGCCTCCAAAAGTGATTTATTAAATAGCTCTGTGAGACTTTCCAATAATACCGGGGCAATAGTGGGAAGGATTTTAGGCGGTACCATATCGGTGGGGGAACCTGATTTTATCCTCAACATGGCAGTGGAGACTGCTTTGGTGTCAAGCTTGGTGAATTCATCCAGGATGTGGGAGGGGTCGGTGGACATGCTGGGCACATCTTCAGAATTAGTGTTGTGCGGTGGAGGAAAGGACCGATGAATGGCCATGATTTTTTCTTCGAAATATTCGGAGAGAGAGTCGGTCCAGGTTTGGGAGTCAGGTATTGATGGCTGGTTGGTGGGAGCTGTGAATTCTTTCAGAATTTGATAGAGTTCTTTGCTTGAGTTTTCTGCCAGGTTTATCCTATTTAGGAGAAAATGTTTTTTTGCCAATTTGATGTCAGTCATGTAGCCATGATGAATATTTTTATATGTTTCGCGGTCAGCCATACTTTTGCTTTTGCGCCATTTGCGCTCCGCAGTCTTACACAATAATTTTGTAGTTTTTAGTTGGTCTGTGAACCAGGGAGCAGACCTGGGCTTGATTTTGACCTGGGTGAGGGGAGCAATTTTATCTAGTGCAGCCAGGATGGCTTTGTCAAGGTCCAGTGCCGCCTGATGTATGTTGGTTTCTGTCCCTGAAAAGTTTAAGCTAAGATGCTTTGAGAAGAGGGGCAGGGTGATTTTCCGCCAGGGTCTTCGCAATATTGACGTGTTATTAGGGCCGTTTTTAGTCATTGTTGTGGGAATAGTCAATTTTAATAAGTGATGGTCTGTCCATAATAGTGGCTCAGGGGGTTCGACAGTGATTCCTGGGTAGTTTGTGAAAAGGAGGTCAAGTGTGTGGCCTGCTCTGTGGGTAGGGCCGGTGATCCGCTGAACAAGTCCGAGAGTGTTCATATTTGAGATCAGCTGGTCAGTCTCCACGTTGGAGAGAATCTCAGCGTGGAGGTTAAAATCTCCGATAAGTAAAAAGTTGTCAGAGGCTAGTATATGAGGCGCAAGGGTCTCTAGCATCGTGTCAGAGAAATCACCTTTGGGACGGGGGGGGGGCGATAGATTAAGGCCCCTCTCCAAGTTACATAGGATAGGCTTTCAAATTTGAAGATAGAGTTCTAGATGGTCTGAAGTGATAGTTTCTAGGATTGCAATATTCAGATCCCCGGTGGAGGCTATTAATAGACCTCCGCCTCTTCTCTCCTTCCTGTCTAATCTGGTGATTTTATACTGAGGAGGGAAGGCGATGTGAACGTCAGGGGAAGCATGTTCATGTAGCCAGGTTTCCGTCACGAAACATAGGTTTGGAGCGACCAGATCTAACAGGCTCCATATCTCAACTGAGTGTTTGGGGATAGAGCGTGCGTTTAGATAGATGGCATTAAGTAGTTCAGGAATGTCTGGTTTGCTAAGGTCGTTAGAGGTTGTGATTTTGGTTGAGTTGGGGGCTCTCGGTAGAAGGGAAATGTCGGGATGTCTAGATAGAGCCTCCACTAAGATGGCATTAGGTCCTATGTAGGGTTTGTTTAGCTCTTTTAGTTCCCTGTTCGTATACTTTAGAATTGCCATGTTACCTGGGACAGTGGCGACGGCCTTGGAAGCAGGGGTCCTGGCCTCTGGCGTCGGTCAGGCGCGGACGGGCGCAGACGGGCTTGCCTTTGGCGCACTTTCGGCGCGCCGCGGCGCGCCGCTGCGCGCGTCCGCTCTCTGCCCTGCTCTAAGTAGGGTATGGTGCGGGAAGGGCTGGAGCGCTAACTCGGACTTCCGGCTGGCAACCGGAAGTTGTGCTGATTGCCGTGACGACCTTCCGTACAATCGGCACAAGCCGTGACGGACCGGGGTCTGCGGCAGCTGTCTGCAGGTGAAGGAGAGAGATAGAACCAGAGGTTGAAGAACCTCATAAACATACGGCGTAATTAAAAGTTCTTTTATTTTTTAAAAAGAGCACAGTTACTTTCGGGTGCAACAGGGCTTCTAGTCACGAAATAGCGTGAGGCGAGGTTCAGTTCAGGCGCCGCTCATCATAGATGATCTGCGGTGCAACACCCTGAAAACACTGCTCCCACAGCCCTATCAGAGTGGCCGACATGTGCTTAAGGGCATGCTGCTGTATAAAGGGCTCATAATCTTTCATCACACTCCACACGTCTTCCACACTATAGATCGGGTTCCGAGCCCACTGAGCCGCCTGATTCGCCACCATTTGCTTCTCCTCATCACCCACAGCAGAACGCACCAACACTTTGTCCATACGGTCTCGTGCTGCCGCCCAATTCCCTTCATGTATCCCACGTACAGGAGTCTCGCCATTCAGCAGTGCTTGGGGTGTCATACTTGAGGGAGAAAGAGCAGATGAGGAGACAGGTATCATCATGAAAGGAGACAGTGTTGTAGGAGTGAAAGGGGGTGTAGCAGTAGATACAGAATCAGTAGATGGAACAGGAGAGCTAACGGCTCCCGCCCCTGTTACTGGCGTGAGCAGGGAGGAAGCAGGCGGGGCTGGGGCCGAAGCAGTTTGACTAGAGGAAGAAATACTAGGAAGAGTGGCACCAGAGGCTGGGGACTGAGATGATGGAACCCTTGGGTATATCCGCTCGGGAGTATAAGGTGGAGGAGGGCGAGAATCCGATAGCTCTTCAACGAAAACATCACCTTCCTCTCTAGTAACATAGCATTTATCTGTCTGCAATCGAAACTTTCTATCTGCACATTCTATGCCTTTCTCTATCTTTTCCCTTTCATAGGCCACTGCTTTCTGCGTTATAGTTTGCGTCTGTCTCTTCTGGGCCTCTTTCTCTGCTCTCATACGCCGCTGCTTTGCTTCCTTCTGCCATACTCTTAGAGAATCAAACATCGACTGCCTGCTCTTTTTGGCGAACAATTTGTCCTGCAAGAAATTCAATTTTTGCTCATCAAACGAGCCAGTAAGTGGCCATTGTAACTCAGCATTGTCCCTCGTATATTTATTCCACAATGTGCTAAACATAATAGGGCCAATACCGTGCTTGACGTATACATCAAAATTTGGGGTACCCTCCGGAGGCACAGGCTGGCTCTCTTCCAATTGAGCCTCAGTAGAACAACACCGACAGCCAAAACACCCCAGTTTACTTAGACAAGGCATCTTAATATAAGACACATGCGCTGTCCCCAACAAACAAATATAACACCAACAAACAAAATAATAAAAGGAAAAAAATAAAGAATACAAATATTGTTCAAGAACCAAACCAAAACGGTCCGAGGACCGCTCCCTACAGTCCGGAGACTGTACCAAGTTCAAGAAGACAGGCTCTAGCCCCAGACCTTTTCAAACATTGACCAAATTTCCAGTTGGCCTGGCAGATTGTTCACAAACAGTCCCAGACCTTTTCAAGAATGGGCCAAATTACCAGTTGGCCTGGTAGGCTGTTCACAAACACTCTGTGTCTTTAAAAAGGGTCCGCAAACCCACCAAGTTCAAACGAAAACGGCCCGAAGACCGTACCAAGACACAGCCCGTCGGCTCGTGCCGTTCAAGCAAGGCAGTCCGAAAATGGCTCCAAGACAGTCCGGAGACTGTACCAAGACACAGCCCGTAGGCTCTTGCCGTTCAAGCATGGCGCCATTTTTCCAAGAATCAAATCACTCACCTGGTGGACACAGGTCGAGTCAAGTTATTCTCCAGTGCCGACTCTTCGGACCAAACGGTCAACTCCAAGGTTCCGCCTTCTCAGGACCCCAGCCGGTGAACACTAGGCGAGGAGTCACCCGATCAGACGCGGGGCAGCTGCAAGAACCAAGCTCGATCGTGTGGGGTACCCCGATCCGCCCGACCGACCAGACGCAACCCCGACCCTGCAACCCGATTAGGGGTGAGCTGGATCACCTTGCGGGGTCCCTGTTCGGGCGCCAACTGAAGGAACTGGCCCTTAGGGGCCACCCGGGTTATTTACAACCACCTGCTATGCCTTCCCAAGTAATGAAGAGTCGGTCAGACAGTAGATCATACAAACAAGCATTGATTAGCAATACTCTGCAGAGGAGTCCAATCTGACCTGCATCCTAAGATGTCTGCCGAGGGACTGGCTCCCCAACGTCCTGCAATGCATGATCATTCCTCCAAGAACCCCCCAACCACGCCCACAATGGAAAGTTACCGGCCTGGGCCGAACATGAACAAAGAAGGCACAGAAGGATGGGCTACCACCTGCCAGATGGGTACATGCTATCGGTAACTCAAGGTTACCGCGCTGAGTCTCAGCGTCTCCTAACGTGGGAGCAGAACTACACACTCGGATAGGCATGCGAGGGCAGAATGGCCTATTCATTAGTAAGTCGGGAAGCAGCCTTGAACAGGAAAGAAAAATAATAACTAAATACAGTGTTCTGCTGAGGCAAGCAATACGAATAATGAGGCCTAGTTCAGACACAGCCTAATAGGGATTACGAAATACAAAATGGAGTCACACTTGCTAACTAAAGCTTGCACGTTGCAGGGATAACTCAGTGGGTTGCATACCATGAATACAAATGGCATCTATTTAGCCACACACTGCTAACCTAATGTAGCATGATACGAGTGCATAGCAGGAATGGGATTTTCAAACCTAACAGACTTAAAATGGTCTAAAACATGGTATTGTTTTTAATCATGAATGCGGGTACCACAAATTAAAGACGTATGCAGAGTGGTTTTTCGCAACTCATTTTTATTTTTTCTGTGCTTGTGAGGAAGAAGTTTTCCTCCCTTCACAGGGATTCATAGGGAGTTTTTTTGAGATGTGCTCCACACACAAAAGGCAGTTTTTAGGTTGTACTCCTACAATATTCTTCCACACATGTTTTGGATATTGGTTCTGTTCCCTAATATAGGAAAGTGCAGATGATGAAAGAGTGAGTAATTTGGCAAGAACCTGCCAATCTCTCCTTGGTGGTTGCTTACGTGAGGCACTTCCTATAGATACACACTTTTACTTTCACTGCTCATACATGTAGGACTCACCACAATGCATCTGACATGTCTTATTTTTTTTTTTTAAATACACATAATAGGGTTCATAGGTATGCACTAGAACCTCCTCCGCTTGAAAGTGAGTAGTGGGGGACCCAAAAAGTACTGACTTGATATGTTATGTGCAACAAGGGCTGCTTTGTGTATTACCCAGGCAAACAAACCTGTGAGCCATTCTATGATTGGGGCACCACCTTCTTTAATCAGGACCTGCTGTAGGTTGTGCAGTGCTTCAATGGCAATTGACAGTGTGCCATTGTCCAGGTCATTCATGGGGATGAAGGTACAGCACGCTGTACCTTTCTTATCACCTATGCCCTCTTCCATTGCGGTCATTAAGTCCAACACATACCGGTGCTGCATCACCATGAGTCAGATGGTGTGCATTTCTTTTTTAATTGTGTTGAGGCCATCTTCAGTGGTGTTCACCATTTTCAGCAGTTCCTACCTGGTGATCTGCAGCCACCAAGCATTGGCCTTGGTTTGCACGGTGAAGAAGGGGATTGAACTACCTACACCTATTTGCGCATCAGTGAAGAGCCAGAATTTCAGGAAAGTCCTTGAATCTGTCCCAACCAAAGTACTCAGCTGACCTTCTTTTGCATACTTGGTGTAGAAGCATGGTAACTTTGCTCATGGAGTGGTGATGCAGTGCAGAAAGATCTTCTCTGGGTGTGACCCATGTGGTAGTGTAGAGGGTGACCAGTGAGCAGACCCCTCTCAAGTCTGGGATGAGCTGAGTGTCGGCGTGCTCGCCACATTGCCAGTAGTAGTCCATCAAGGTGAAGGTGCCCCACTGCATTTCATTATTATACATTATACTCTTGCAAATGCGGTTCACCCTGACGGGCATCGTCCTCTCCTCCTAAAACACAAGGAAAACACTGGTAGATTCCTGAATATTATGGGTTTCTCATTATTCGGGTGTCCTGGCATTGTGTCAGTAGAGTGTCATTCAACCCACAACCACAGGACCTGTTGTCACTTTTGTTCCAAAATTTATGGCTGTGCAGGTGAGCTGAATATTGGGGTTCCACTTGATGTTCATAAATACATCCCCTGTTACACTAAGGACTAGCCTTGGTCCACAGGTTGGTACATATGCGGACACTTTATTACACTGGGCTGAGGGCTTGGTGTCTCCCAGAAACCCTTGTCGGAATTGATATTAGGCCATGTATTCCAAAACCTGGTCTGCCCCTTTTTCTTGAGTTTGTCCGACGTGGACTGGATCTCATCCTGCTCTGTCAGGATGTAAAGGACTTCGGGTATGATATCGTACTTAGGTGCTCTCGAAATGGGTGATTGTTAGGGACTTGGCGCTCTCAAGAAAATAATATACTATTTTACTTAGATCTTATCTGGGAGTAGTATGCTGAGACCAGCTTGTGGGTTAAGCCCATCAGGGTACAAATGTTTTTGAACATTTCATTTACGAAATATCACCCATTGTCTGATCGGATGACCCACCTGGGAATTAATTCTCAAACTAGAAAGGTAGCTGCAGCTCTAGCATTGCAGTGTGCAGGGGCCTGCTTCAATCCACCTAGAGAAGGGGCAGACAACCACAATTAGATATCGGTAAGTGGCAGACCTGTCGATCATGTTGATTAAATCTATGTGTAGTGCCTGGAATAGCCCAGAGGGTGTCGGTATAGATGAGGCTATGATCTTCAGTGTGGGTTTAGGTGAGTGCTGCTGCCATACTTTGCACTCATTTAGGTACATAGAGATCATTTCTGCCACATAGGAAATAAACCAGTTTAGTTGTAGGTAGGTGAGCATGCTCTCTTTAAGGGTGTGTGCCAGGAGATGGAGCTAATTCGGGGCTGTGTAGAGTAGGCTTTGGGCTATGACGTGTCTCCCTGTAAAAGTGTCCCTGTAGATGAGATCGTGGGGGGTCTGTGTGCATTCCCTAGATTCCCAGAGATCTCGCTTATGTGGGAGAGCCACTTCCTGTATTTCTCTGAGGAATAATCTAGCAGTCTCGGTGTACTGTAGTTCGGAAGGTGGTGAGGAATCCTCTGGAGGCTGCTTTCAACTTCCTGTACTGGGAACTCGTGGATTGCTCCAGTGTTCCATAGGCTGCCTCCTTTGCAGCTCGGTTGGCAAGTGCATTGAGATTAAGCCCTGGCAAAGCTGTATGTACAGTGTTCTTGACGACTGCTACTCATTTTGGCAGCGTCTATGCGTTGTTGAGGAGCTCTAACATATCCCTGTGCATTACTGGTTTGCGTAAGATTTGAATAAGCCCCTTCTCTTCCATCTATTAATACTGGAATGTACAGTAGTTGTAACATAGGCTAAGTCAGAATATACCATGATGATGTCCGATGTGCCTTGTGAGAGGAGCTCAATGAGTGTCACCAATTTGGCTGCTTGTGATTTGCAGGGAATCTGAGGATGTCTGGGCTGTGTGGGTACCTGTGTGAAATCTTGATCCCCGAAGGATGTTACTGTGGTGACAGGCGCCGAGGCCCTGAGCCCGCGGTTTGACTTTGATGTCTGTGGGATCTTCAAAGACTATTGTTGAGGCTTTGGGGCAGTCAACGGACAGTTGTTTGTCTGATATGTCCCGAACGTGGACACCTGGGTCTAAGAAAATGATGCATGCCCATGTGACTTGATTGTCATCAGAGGCCATCGAGATCCCGTAAGTGGGTCTGATCTCCACAGCCTTGACTGTCACTAGTTCCTTCACCTGGGGCTCCCGCTTTTGGTGCCATACTTGATGGAATAAGAATTGCTTGGGCAGCTGTACTTGTCTCCCTAGAAGCATTGGGGCATTGGCGGTGATGGGCAGGACTGCCTTGGAGAATGCAGCCTGGTCTACTGGTGAGGCACAGACACTGTCCCCCTTACCAGAGTTGGGTCTTAGGGTCATGAGTCGTAAAGGGGAGATCCCGGGGGTTGAGCAAGTCATGGTTCTATCTTCTGAAAAGTGGATGGTCATGTTTAGTTTGGCCATTAGATCTCTCCCCAGAAGGTTGGTAGGGGATGAAGGATGATACAGGAGTTGACCTTGGAGTTCGTTTCCAGCTATCTCCAAGTCAAGTATTTCAGTGAAGGGAACCCTTTTCACAGTTCCTGAAAACCCCTCCGTGTCCCTGGTATTCCGTGATAGAGGAATATTCCCTTCCTTAAGGCAAGATCTTGTGGCCCTGGTGTCCACTAGGAAGGTGTAAGGTATGCCATTGATAGCCACCGTCACAGTGGATTCCTCATCCGACCTGTGCGTGACTGCCGATACAGGACAGATGAGTTTCCTGGGCACCTCCATTGGACTCAATAGGGGTTCTGGGGCTGGAACAGTGAGCTCCATCCCCATAATGTTGCTCCTCCTTGCGCAGCTGGGAACCCTGGCCCTTTGCTAATGTTTAGGATGGGTTCCCTGCTGTTTGCTGATCCTGCCATAGGTGTGGCCCATCAATCTGTGTTTGTGGTGAGGAGGGGGCTCCTAGATGCCCTTCTTAGGGTGGGGCCCACTGGGGGGCATAAGTGTTCTGCGTCTGAGAGTGTTGTGGGGTTTTTTTTTTTCTCATTTATACACAATATGCTTTAAGTTCAAGAAAGGAGTCTATCAACCAAACCAAGCTATCAAGATGTTGTTTATCCACAGTCACTCCACAAGGGAGAGAAAGATAACTTTTATCTCCGGGATAACAAATTTAGCTTCTGGTAAGGAGGTAACGCCTAGTCTTGATATTTCAAACAGGTGCTTTCCCTTTCTGAGATACCGGTGGACCTACCACCTAGCAGCCTCTTTAGCATATTCTTAATCATTGGACCATATAAACATAACGATAGGGGAAGAATAAAAGGAATGAAAGAAGAGTGAAAAAAGACAAAACGTTCTACATGTATATGGGTGACATAATATTCATCGCAATGTATACTACGCTGACTTCTCCACCCATTTATCCCAGATTTCCCAAAAACTGGTTTTCTTGAGCTGTTTACTAGATCGATCTAGTGCAGATACTCTCTGAATGGAATAAATCCATTCTTCTTCCATAGGAGGACAGGGTAAAATCCATTTAATACAGAGTTCTCTCTGAGCTAATAAAATAAGTATAAAAAAGAGGGCTTTATGATTTTTTGTTAAGGTTCGGCCTTCTATATCCCCTGATATTACCCCAAAAATAATTGACGATATAGTTAATTTTATTTCTTGGCCCAAAATTCTAGATATGGTCTTACCCACTTTCTGCCAGAAGGAATATAATGTCGGGCAGCACCAAAACATATGCACCTCATTTGCTCTATCTTCTCCACATTTCGGGCATTTCTTGATCACTCGGCATCCAATTCTTGATAGCTTCTGTGGTGTCCAATATGCTTTATATACTGTGAAGAGATGGTTCTTTTTTAAAGGTGCAGAATTCACGCATGACCATAAAAGTGACATAGATACTTGCCCCAATTTTTCAAGATTGTCGTCCGGGAGATCATCCGGCAGATCCTTCTTCCAAATCTTTGTAAATAAGAGTTGCGTGTCTTCTCCGCCTTGGACCAGCAGCCAATACCATTCTGCAACTTCTCTTGATATTTTTTGATTTGTGCAGATTTTTAACCCCAAATCCGTTTTCCCTTCCAACTCGCTCCTTGAAGATTTTACCCAACTTGACAATTGGTAATATTTGAATTTCGAAACCGAGTGTTCACAAATCGCAGAGAAGTGTGGCCATGATATTAGTTCTGTGTCCACAATAAGTTGTCCCCATGTATGGATACCACATAACCGAAGAGGAGCAGCAAGAGCGTCCTCCATACATGCCGGAGTGCCAGGAGAATCCCAAATCGGTGTTGCATCGTTGTAATATGGAATCTTTAGGAGACATCTCACCTGAGACCAAAGCTTAATTGCTGCTACTAAAATCTTTAGTCTAACCTTCTTGAAATATTTTGGGTGGCCAAATTTTAGAAGAAAGTACTCTGCTTGATGAGAAAAACTAGCCGTAAGGGCTTTAAATAGTGGGGAGAAAACTGAGCTTTCCATTGACAGCTGTCGAAAATTTTAAGAAGATACAAGGAATCTTTTCTAGTTTTATTTGGGGAAACAAAAGTCCAAGAATAGCTCTAAAAAAGCTTAGAAGAAAGAAAGCATTTGGAGGCATTGCTACTCCAGACATATATCTGTATTACTGTGCTTTTCATCTAGAGTGTGTTGTGGGTTGCTATTGGGCTGGTGTTGTATGCGTTCCTTGCCTCTCATATGGATCTCTGTTGCTCGCTATACATTCTGGTCCTGCAATCTCCTACAAGGTGTCCCATCTTACGGCAGTAGAAACATTCTTTATTGTCTTTCATTGGGCCTCCCCTTCCTCTTTCACTGGAAACTCCTCTTGCCCTTCGATCATTAGTTTGGAATCCCTGGAAGTTCTGTGTGTCTCTTCCCATTGGGATCATGACCATCTGTGGGGCTGTGGTTACAACTTCTCCAACTTTGCCTTTTTAAAATTTCTACCAACTTGGCTATGTCCCTCTGTTCTTGCTCCTGCCTGTCTTTTTCTTTTTCTATTTTCTTCTTGTAATAATGTACGATGTGAGCCTGTATCTCTGGCAATGGTTTTGTGTCCAATCCAACTATGTTGTCTAGTCTGTTTTGTACTTCGGTGGGTGGTCCCTTTTTAAGGATATTAAAGAAAAAGGTGAGTTGCAGGCCTGCATTAACCTATGGCTGTCCTGTCTCCTGGCCTCATCTTTCCTCCATTCTGCTGAGATAGTTGTTTATCCCTTCGTCAGGCTTAATAGTCTCTGCCATCAGTCCCGCTATGTCCGGGCAGTCTGGGAACATTTCTCTCAGGGCCGTCCAGATCTGATGTTTATATGTGTTAAACACTGTCCCATTGTTATCGACGTCTCAGCCTCCGCGACCAATGGCCTCGGGCGCTGCCTGTGGATTGGCAACACTATGTAACTGCCATAGAAGCTAGACTTCGGGACACAAATGACCACAGATGACATGTCGACGGCATTGACACTGCGCCTGGCTAACATACCCTAGACTCCTCGACTACTCGTGCTAGGACGCGCTTATAGACGGAGAGTTGGGTGACATACAAGTGGGAGCGGCACTCACACAGAACAGTCCCACACCTCCACATCCACCCCCGACCCAATCGCACCCACACATAACGCAACACCCGCTCTGCATAACCCCTCCACTATTCTGTTTACATAGTGGCACCCACAACAGCAGGACTCTGATAGCTCACACTCTGCACAAACGACACATTCAGCGGGAGCAAACTCGTGATACTTATAGGACAGACACATTAGGAAGGTGGTATTAAGTTTAATAGTTTCTTTTTTTATGTTATGTTTGGATATTGCTTTGTACAGTATCATCAGCTGTTAATCTCTGAAGTGAATTAATGTTGTTATTGCTGGATAGTAATGTCGTACATGGCGATTTGCCCCCCCACCTAGCGGGCACAATAATGCGAATGGGGATGTACTATAATTTGTACTTTACTATGACGTAATCACAGCTGTATGATGTGTTGAGTATAAAACGAATAAAAATTATTCAACAAAAAAAAAACACTGTCCCATTGTTTTGTGTATTAATCAGAGTTATTGCTGGTATGTGGGCTAGGGCGAACATGGCGTTAGTCTGGTAGCCTATCAGGCTACTTAGTAGGCTTTTAATGTCCCCTATAGCGAGTATGATACCTACTGTGGGTTTTTCAAAGCAGGATATCCACTTCGCTGCCCATTCTAATAGGGATGGAAGCTTAGTCCTAAGCCCTTCTTTGCCCATCTGGGCCCAAGGGACATAAACAGTCGCTGCGGTCCCCCTGCTGGAGCAAGGGAAATTGTCTTGCTGCTGAAGGGGGGTGGGCCTGTCCTTGACGTATTTTTCCCACTTCACAAGACATTGCTGCACATAGAGGAAGTCCCAATATGGATTTCATCCCTCATGCCTAATGCAATCCTGTGCCATGGCCATATCTTCTGGCTCAAATGACTCTTCTTGTGGCCAGGGCATAGCGTACTTGCCCTCTCCCCTTGTCCATTGGGCTACAAAACTACAAAAAGGGTTCACATAAAGTTCGCCTTCCCTCAGTGCAACTATCTGGGATGGTAGTTAGCCTTCCCATGTGCGCGTGCCGTGTCACTGGTTGCTGTTTCTGGGGAGGGGCTACGTCTCTGTGCTATTAGTATCTTATTTTTGGAGCATCGACGTTCAGTGAGGATCAGATGTCCTTGCCCCCTGATCTCCTCTTCTGCCCTATGTCTCAGGGATTTGGACCGGGGTGGTAATCCGCTGCGCAGTGACCGTAGGCTGGTGAGTAGTCTCTCGGTGCCCAATTCATGCTCCTTTTGCTCTCTGCGCCTGGCCTCCATTCTCTCTTCTTCTTACAGAGCACGAGTAGTTCTCCTCTCCTCCCAAAGTCTCTTAGCTACATCCCTGCGTGTGGATCTGTCTATCTTTAGCCTAGACCTTCCTGTGTTTTCCCCACTGGGTGTCTCTTCTTCTGTCACTCTTATGCCCCCTATAACTCCGCCTTTGGACCCCGGAGAGCCAGAGCTTTCTTCGTCACCCGAGCTTGTGGGATTGCTATCTAAGACGGCTAAGAACCGCCCAGCTAGCCACCCGCCTCATCGGACCCTGGAAGGGCTGATGTCCGGTTCCGCTGTGGTGCACTGCAAGTTGGTTTCCTAAGTGGGGTGGCCTTGGACTGGGGCATGCCTAGGCTATGTGGAGTGGTTAGGGGTGAGGGTGATTGGGATCCCCCTGTGTTTGTGGCAACTCCAGTTGTGCGGGATCCCCTTTTCGTTGGTGGTTCCTCTGCTTCTACTGTGGGGGATGGGGGGATTACAGTACCTCAAGGCTGGTGTTGCAGGGGTAACCACCCACATGCTGGTGTATTGAGGGGGAGTTGCTGTAGCCTCAACAGTGGGCTGGGCAGCGGTGTCCTTTATTGCCCTTTCTTCTAACAGAGTCCACAGGTGAAGGGTTGCCTCCCTCCTTTCCATCTTATGTCCTTTGTGTTTGGTAATTATGTATGTTTTGGTATACGCAATTATTTTGGGGTCGAATGTTTCCTCCTTAGGCCATGGGTACGGGTGTGCTTTGGTTTGCAAGTGCCACTCTTGGCAATGTTTACAAATATTTGCCTTTTCTTTAGGAAAGGCTCCTTGCATGTGCTCCAGAAAAGTGCACACTTTGGTGGTTTGAGGGGCCATGAGAGGGGTGTGGGTTTAACCCTGGTTGATGACAACGTGGGCGTTTAGTGTAGTCCTGGTAGTCTGAATGGGCAGGGCTTGGAGTTGACAGGCCCGCTGTGGCTTGTCTTTTCAGGAGCTAGCGGCTAAAATTTGTGTGGAAAAAAGCAGTTCCCTTTTCAACCTGAGGCAATACAATGGCAATCAAAAAGTACTTTTTACATGCATACAATCATAAACATTTCAAGACAGTAAAAAACTTTCTTTGCTTTATGTTAGTAAGCACAGTTGACAGAGGCTGGTGACAGGACAGAAAAGCGAGGGATATAACGAAAGAAAGAGCGCACAAGAACGTAGAGTGCACGTATCAGCAGGACACGTGAAGCAACCCTCGAGGAATCACATGCACACAAAAGAGTGGACATCTTGAAAAACCTGAGGTGGGCACGTTTGATAAAATTAAATTAGGGACATGAGGTCTATACGCACACAAGAGCAAAGAGTGCGCATATGACCAGAATTCACAGGTGAAGTACGCCCAAAGAAATGCACGCACAAGGAAATGCGTGTTTTGAGAGCAGACGCACAGTGTACCAACAATCAAATTATGAACAAGTAGTCAATACGCGCACGAAAACAGAGAGTGGTCGTATGACCAGAATTCACATGTGAAGCACCCCCAGTGACTAATACACACACCAGAAAGCGTGCATTTTGAGAGCGCGTTGCACAGTAGAACAACAATCAAATTATAAACAGGTAGTCAATATGCGCAGGAAAATGGAGAGTGCGCGTATGACCAGAATTCGCATAGGAAGCACCCCCAAAAACAAACGAGCATACAAGAAAATGCATGTTTTGAGAGCTGGGTGCACATTAGAACAACAATCAAATTATGAACAAGTAGTCAATATGCACAGAAAAACAAAGAGTGCAGGTAGGACCAGAATTTGCATATGAAGCATCCCCAATGAGCGGCCATCTTCCGGAACCATTTTCCTTCCTGAACAACACTTCTCCCAGTTTCCTGTACTCCGGCGCATCCGCCGTTGTCGTCCTGGACTACTGACCTGGCACGCCTAATTCTATATTCCCCCCTGTGCTACTTAGCACTTGGTTAATCTCGTCGCCACAGACTGCATCGACTTTTCTGAAGGTCAATAGTCCTCATTGGCTTATCCGCCGCCCGGCGATATCCGTCTTCCTTTCCTTACATTTGGCAGTAGTCCACCTACCGTGGTTCGCACTGCTCTTCATTGCCGTTTTGGATTCTTGAACGGTCACTTGAATCCACCTTGTTGGCACCGCCTTTCAGCCCTGAAGAGTCACGGGTTACTACCCTTTGTGACGAAACACGTGTCGGCTGGTTGCTTTTGTTTTGGCTGGTTGCTTATGCTCTGTTACTATATTAAACACCTATGACTATCATTCTGGTGTAGACCCTCTACATTTCTGCAGTATGAGACATTTCTCCTGATATTATATCCTCGTTACGTGTGCCCGGGACTGTACCTACTTCATTTGTGTGGATTTCTATCCATACCATCACGGGGGTTTTAGGGCATATCCCCTGACCTGGTTTGCACCGTTCACACTCCTAGTATAACATAAACTCAGCGCGAATTAGCTTGAGCGCCATTATTCCTGTCAATACTAAAAACCCCACACTGATACATACATCCCCAATGATTGACGCGCTGTCAAGAAAATGAGCGTTTTGAGAGCGAGGTGCACAATAGAACAACAATCAAATTATGAACAAGTAGTCAATACATGCAGGATAACCGAGTGTACGTTTGACCAGAATTCGCATATGAAACACCCCCAAAGACGAACGCGCATACAGGAAAATGTGGGTTTTGAGAGTGGTGCACAGTAGAACAGCATTCAAATTAAGAACAAGTATCCAATACGTGCAGGAAAATAAAGAGTGCCCATATGACCAGAATTCGAATATGAAGCACCCCCAAAGACTAATGCGCACACAAGAAAATGCTTATTTTGTGGGGTGCACAGTAGAACAACAATCAAATTATGAACAAGTAGTCAATACGCACAGGAAAACAATGAGTGCGCATATGACAAGAATTCGCATATGAAGCACCCTCCAAAGACTAACGTGCACACAAGAAAGTGTGCATTTTGAGAGCAGGCTGCACTGTAGAACAACAATCAAATTATGAACAAGTAGTCAATACACGCAGGAAAACAATCAGTGTGCCTATGACCAGTATTCACATATGAAGCACCCCCAAGGACTAACACGCACACATGAAAATGCAAATTTGAGAGCGGGGTGCACAGTGTAACTGTTTGTAGAGTTTGTTATATCAGCTGGGGTGTGCCCTTTAAGAGTGCATGCGGGGCTTGGAGGCAGGTGGCATGTAAGAAGAAACTGTCTACAAAGAGTGGGAGTGCAAGTCGGACGCGCACGCGACAATGTAAATAGCTGATTAAGATAATAAAGCGAAACACAACGGTAATGCAATCCTTCTAAACAGGCACTTCTTGACCACAGACAACGAAATACAAACAGTGAAAATGCGCTTCGGAAGCGCAGACTTCTCTCACTCAGACTACAACGATACAAACAATGTCAATGTGTTCCTGCAGCGCATGCTTCCCTCACTCAGACAACACTTATACCTCATTCATAATACTTCTATGTACATAATTACCTTAACTCAAAGGCACAATTGTTGTACAGCCCCTCCAAGGCTCTTCTAGAGTTATGCCTAGTCTCCTAGGTGCACTGTCCCTAGTCCAAATTAGGCCTACTCCATTTTTTTCCTCTCTCAACACTCCTTTCAGATACAGGAGGTGTTAAGAAAGCCTCCTGCACTAAGCTTGTGGTTAAGTAAAAAATATGAGGTTGAGGCTCACGTACCTCCAGGCCACTCTGATCAGGAGTGCTGGGTAAAACTATTTTTACACTTAGAGTACCTCCTGGGGGAAACGTCCATTACAACGCAGGCTTTACAACATCCCATGCCATTACAAAGCATGTGCCATTACAAAGCATGCCATTACAACGCATGCCATTACAACGCATTGTAAGGTAAGTAATGGAGGTAAGGGAGGTAAGTTTTTATTTTTGATTATTTTTTATATTTTGGTATTTTGGATAAGTAATGGAGGTAAGTGAGGTAAGTTTTTATTTTTGATTATTTTTAATATTTTTATTTTTTTGGGTTTAAAAAATAATATTTTATTATTATTATTTCTTTTTAAATAACATTATTATATATCAAAAAATTGAATAAAAAGGGTATG
Source organism: Calotriton arnoldi (assembly GCA_963921515.1). Classification (NCBI taxonomy): domain Eukaryota; kingdom Metazoa; phylum Chordata; class Amphibia; order Caudata; family Salamandridae; genus Calotriton; species Calotriton arnoldi. The sequence goes on from CAWUFW010003956.1 coordinate 255,595, forward strand.
GCAAACACCCCGAAGTTTAATTTTTAATTTTTGTGAATTAATTCATATTTAGGGGGTGATTATGATGGCGGGCGGATCGCCATCGCCAGCCAGACGGTGGCGATCCGCCCGCCATCTTTACCCGAATTACCCCCCGCCATATTACAATGGCGGGGGGTACTGCGGTGGACGCAAAGTGCGTCCGCCGCTTTTCCTCCGGTCGGCAATCGTTGCGATTGCCGGCCGGGCGGAATTGGGGCCTAATATGGTGGCGGTGCCTAGCAGGCAACGCCATCCATATTAGGATGGGTGTAATAAAAGGCCTTTCCATGGCGGCGATGCCGCCATGGAAAGGCTGGCGGAGATGTGCTTTGGGGGCCCGTTGCGGGCCCCCAGGGAGGGTGGGGGGGTGCACTTGGGGGGTACCCATGGTACCCCCCTGCAGTTCCATGTACAAGGTGGCAGGCACCGCGTGGTGCCTGCCACGTTGTGCATGGGGATGCACAACATTCTCATTTGGCATTGCGGCGGGTGCTGCTGTAAGCAGCACCCGCCGCAATGTCAAAGATGCAGAATGCGACCGCCAGGGTGGCGGTCGCATCCTGATCAGGGCTGCGGGACCGGCGCATGTCTGGCGGCCGGTCCCGTTTCCACTGGGATCCTAATCAGCCCCTTAGTTTACAGGTTTGTATTTAAAATATATATAGAGGCTGATTGCCCGAAAGGAGTGTTCTCAAAATGAAACTGTTATCATACAAATTGATTTTAAAATATGTTTTTATCTTCACCTTCTTCTGTCTATTGAATTGGATGTGTAAATGTAAAATAAGGATGATATATGGTACATGATATTCACTTTTTTGTCACATTTTATTTTTCAGATCTTGGATATGTCACAAAGCAAGTGGAAGGCAAATTGAGTACAATATCTGCCAGAAATTGTTATTGAGTATTTTCCATCAGTAAACTAGAATTCTAATATGGATGTACTATTCATCATGGGAAAATGAAAGTTTAAGTCTTCACTGAGACATTTAATAGGAGCAATTAAGTTGCATATAGTAACCCACTAGGGTGATGAAATATGGTGTGGGGCGGGTCTGATACAGCAGACGACCTTTTGAAATGAGCCCATAATTGTGTTGACTATTCCGTCTTGATGTTTTGATGATTATCAACTAGAATTTGGTGAGTCCGAAATTTACCAATTGGATTTGGTCTGTGCCACATAATGATTAGCCCACTGGGGCAGTACTTCATTAGCCCACTGGGGCAGAACTTTGTTAATTTTGCCATGTTTGGTTTTTTATTTTATTTTATCTAAATAAATTTACAATCGGTGGCAGCGGTGTTTACTTAAAGTTGTCTTACTTTTTATCCACTGGGATGAGACATGAATTGAATGCGTAGTATAGACGTATTTTCAAAATAGCTTATATTGGTTTGGTAAATTAAACGCAGCCACTAAGGAATTAGCCCACTGGGGCTGTAGAATGGTAATTCGTTTTATTTATAGTTTTAAATAACAAGGCAAAACTGTGGTTGGCTCGGGTTGTTATCTTTAAGGGACTCTAAATAAAGTTGTTAGTATTTGATTTATAATTTTAAAGACTTATGGGAAATGTAGTCCACGCAGAGGCGCGACCAATAGAAAATATGGTGATGCTCTACAGACACCGATATCACACTTGCTAAACTTTATTTGTATAAATAGTCATACAATGAATTTATGTATACTGTTGGTAAAATTACTGTGAATATTGTGGCAGTGATTGTTGTATTATTTCCACGAATATGTTTGTAAAATATTCCATGAAGTCTGTTTTCACTGTTTATGATCTGTAGTATCACATGATCTATTTAAATACTTTATTTTTTTTGCATTCACATTACTCGTGAGCAAGGAGCGGACGCTCCGAAACGCGTAGGGTGACTTTGCTGAAATAAAATCACGCTGGAGAAAGTTTGTGGCCAAGGTGTGTTGTCCTTTTGGAGTATTTGGGACGGCGCTGTTTTTTGATTATAAGGATTTGCGACCCTGCCACGGCCCGACATTGTAAGAGGCTCGGGTTTCCACGCAACCAAGCTGTTTTTTGATATATATATATATATATATATTTATATCCACAATGAAAATACTCCTCACGGAGATCGTAGCCCATCGAGGGGTGGCGCGATGCCGGTGGAGTCCGCCCCATAACCATGGACGTGAATTCGCTGTACACAGTGATTAATCACGAACTAGGAATTGAGGCTTGCGCCAGGTTCCTCAAACGCAGACACATAAGATATTGGGGTCACACACTGATGATATTGGACATCATTAGGTTTTGTCTGACAAACAATTTTTTTATGTTTGATGGTGAGATATTTAAACAGTCCCTTGGTACCGCGATGGGCACCAGCTTTGCGCCAAGTTTCGCGAATCTCTTTATGGGAGCGTGGGAAGAGGACATTAGGGAGGATATCAGTCTTCACAACGAGTTCGCAAAGGTCAAACTATGGTCCGGTACATTGACGACCTGTTTGTTATCTGGAAAGGCAATAAACAGGAAGCATGGATTTTCCTAGATAAACTTAACCACAACTCAAAGAACCTGAAGTTCACATGTACCATCAGTGAACAAAAGGTGGAGTACCTTGACACTAAAGTAGAGATAGTGGATAACAAGGTGGTCACCACTCTATTTCGTAAAAGTACAGCAGGAAATACCTTACTGCACGCATTGAGCAGTCACCCAAATACTTTGAAATGGAGTATCCCCTATGGGGAATTGCTTCGAGCTAAAAGAAACTGCAGCACTGAGGCAGGCTACCTAAGAGAACAAACTGCCATGATACAGTCAAGGACAGGGGATACCCCACTTGGGTTCTCAAAAAAGCAGTAGAAAGAGCCAAAACAGCTAACAGGGACACCATCCTGGGGAATCAGCCAAACACGATCAGTACTGACGACTTGGACAAAACAGACACACGCATGATTCTAACTTACAATGGCCACTCTGATCATATTCGTAAGACAATTACACGCAATTGGAACATATTAAGGGGCGACCCGATCATAGGGAATACTTTACCTACAAGGCCCATGATCACTTACAGAAGGGGACGCAATCTTAAAGATATACTAGTACACAGTGATCTTTTAAACATTACTATCGAGAGACGAATAGACCTTCAAGGTTTTTTCCCATGTGGCCACTGCAAGGCCTGCGGTAACAGCCGCATGCAAAAGGAGTTTTGGAATAGAAGCACCAACAAAATGATTAGCATCACACAATTCCTTACATGCAGCAGTACCCACGTTGTCTATGTATTAGAATGCCCGTGTAAGTTAAGGTACGTAGGGAGCACCACACATATGGCGAAAAAAAGAGTCCTCGAACACATGAGGGCCATTACCAATAGAGATCAGCAGTACCCCATTGCACGCCATTTTGAGACAAAACATTTCTCAGACTGTAAGAAACTTTCTTATTATGCGATAGAACAAGTTGTACTTAACAGTAGAGGAGGCAATAGAACATTGAGGCTCAGACAATGGGAATCGAGACACATCATAGGGATGGGGACTCGACATCCGAACGGCCACAACCTGGATGAGGAGATGGCCATACACTTACATGATGAATAGAATGCACATTGCCTGTACCATTGAGAATTTTGTTTGAGAATTCTGTTTACGTTTGTGAACTGATTTCAATTTGAGGTGACAACCATGTATGCTTATATGTAAGTTTGTGCCCTGCTAACAATTGCTAGAAAACGTACGTGAACCTTATGTTTTTCTGATTCTATGTATATGCTCTGATCGAGCGGAACACATAATTTAGGCTGCTCTTTTACTGTATTTTATTTCTTTGCAGGAGGAAAGGAAGGGACTATGTCTCGGGCTCGTGACACAAGGATCCCTACCCTTTTCTTCGGCTACATCCCAGCGAACAGATAAGATCTCATTCACTTTTACTGGAAATTTTATTGAACGATGTATCACTTTATAATTGTATTGGGTACAAGGGGGTGCACCACTGAGGCAGAGAACACACACTTTCTGACGTCATAGGTCACTGATGGTAGGCTTGCACAATGGTCATCTGGTATATGCGAACATTGCCAACAGACGCGATCAGGAGTCAGCTAGGACGATTAGAGTGACCCACTATTGGGGGCGGAAAAATAATCACACCATCCATAATCACACTGTCCATAGTATACTGTAAACACTCTGTACAGATAAGAGCGCACCACTTTTACCTAAAGGCATTGCGCGCTTAGCACGGCTGGCACTCAGGTGACTTGCACAAGATAACAGTGCATGGCGCACGTACATGAGGACAACTTTGAGTAAAGCCCTACTCTCAAGTCTAACTTTCAATGCTGACAGGCAAGAGAGGATGCGCACGCACTACAAGTACCACAGTGCAACGGGCGCGTACCTTGACACTTATGTCGACATTCACGTCAGGACACTTGAATATTAAACACACATTCTACTGTCCCAAGTGGAAACACTAGGTGCAAAGAAAAGATAAGGTTCATGCGCCACTTACACCTTAATTGTCTGTCGGAAAGTTTAAACACTATGTATATTACAAAATGGCACCAGTATTTGAAACATATTGCTTAATCATACTGTTTAGTCCTATTTCGATGCACATGTATAACCAGGAAGTGTATGTAAACCTTTGCCGGTGGAGACACCGTTGTGTGAACAAGCCCCTTGAGGGTGAAACGCGTCACGGCGGGTTTATGGAGTTAATAAACCCCCTTTTGTGAATGATACTTGGATTTCTGGTGGTTTGTTACTACTCCGAGAGCGCGATTGGAACCTCGTTCGACATAGGATATATATATATATATATATATATATATATATATATATATATATATATATATATATATATATATATATTATATTTTATTTTTTTTTGTCCCAAACGCCCTTGCGCTCAAGAATGCACTCGACAATGCTCTCACCCTTCGGGTATTGTGAGCCTTGCTGCAGCACGCTGTCTCTCCGTCCAAGCTTGACAATCATGCTCGACGCGTTTCAAGGTATTCGCCTCTTAATCATGAGCTTCACACAAAGGCACGGAAGGCTCACCTGTTTGTTCAGTTCATTTTTATTGTGAAAGCCCTCAGTGGGCGTGGCTTGCAGTAAACGCCACATGGCATGATGGTAATTGCAGTTCCACAGGTAAGTATAAGTGTCACACCTTTAGTAGGCTCCGTGCCCCTGTGTAAAAATAAAAAGCTGTGTAAGGTCCTTTAGTAGGAAGGGACATCTTGACATGCATGCTTCATTTTGCAAGAGAACATTGTGCCTGACGGAAAAGGATTTTTGCCTTCCATGGCCTTTCAACATTAAGAAATGGTGCACCTCTTGTTTCCGCGGCTCGGGCAGCCGCGTATCATTTTGTCCCAAACGCCCTTGCGCTCAAGAATGCACTCGACAATGCTCTCACCCTTCGGGTATTGTTAGCCTTGCTGCAGCACGCTGTCTCTCCGTCCAAGCTTGACAATCATGCTCGACGCGTTTCAAGGTATTCGCCTCTTAATCATGAGCTTCACACAAAGGCACGGAAGGCTCACCTGTTTGTTCAGTTCATTTTTATTGTGAAAGCCCTCAGTGGGCGTGGCTTGCAGTAAACGCCACATGGCATGATGGTAATTGCAGTGCCACAGGTAAGTATAAGTGTCACACCTTTAGTAGGCTCCGTGCCCCTGTGTAAAAATAAAAAGCTGTGTAAGGTCCTTTAGTAGGAAGGGACATCTTGACATGCATGCTTCATTTTGCAAGAGAACATTGTGCCTGACGGAAAAGGATTTTTGCCTTCCATGGCCTTTCAACATTAAGAAATGGTGCACCTCTTGTTTCCGCGGCTCGGGCAGCCGCGTATCATTTTTTGTCCCAAACGCCCTTGCGCTCAAGAATGCACTCGACAATGCTCTCACCCTTCGGGTATTGTTAGCCTTGCTGCAGCACGCTGTCTCTCCGTCCAAGCTTGACAATCATGCTCAACGCGTTTCAAGGTATTCGCATCTTAATCATGAGCTTCACACAAAGGCACGGAAGGCTCACCTGTTTGTTCAGTTCATTTTTATTGTGAAAGCCCTCAGTGGACGTGGCTTGCAGTAAACGCCACATGGCATGATGGTAATTGCAGTTCCACAGGTAAGTATAAGTGTCACACCTTTAGTAGGCTCCGTGCCCCTGTGTAAAAATAAAAAGCTGTGTAAGGTCCTTTAGTAGGAAGGGACATCTTGACATGCATGCTTCATTTTGCAAGAGAACATTGTGCCTGACGGAAAAGGATTTTTGCCTTCCATGGCCTTTCAACATTAAGAAATGGTGAACCTCTTGTTTCCGCGGCTCCGTGCCTTTGTGTGAAGCTCATGATTAAGAGGCGAATACCTTGAAATGCGTCGAGCATGATTGTCAAGCTTGGACGGAGAGACAGCGTGCTGCAGCAAGGCTAACAATACCCGAAGGGTGAGAGCATTGTCGAGTGCATTCTTTTTTTTTTTTTATAATTCTTTTTATTAAACATACATCGGTTCCAATAAACATTACAGAGGGTTCGCCAAATCATACATTACAGTCGGTACAGGAGGAAATACGTCAGCTTTCTACATGATAGAGGAATGTTACAGGGTGTGGGGGTCATTTTGTTCGGGACAATCAGGAGGCATACAGATCTCTCCCCGGTAGGTATTCCAGGGGCTCCATATCCGAGACCATTTTTTGGGGCACCCTCTTGCCAGGTAGACTGTTTTCTCCCGGAACATGCACCAGTCAAGGTTCTTCTCCCATGCTGCCAGTGTGGGTGATAGTGTGGCCCCCATAGTTGAGCAATGTTGCGTTTTGCCAGCATGAACCCCAGTGTAGCCCACCGTGTCTGATTTGTGTTGAGATCCGTAGGTTCCCACAGATTGAGGAGGCATCGTCGTGCCTCCGGGCGGAGGTGAACCTGTAGTACCGCATTAATAGTGTCATGGATCTTGAGCCAGAAGGATATGATATGTTCGCACTCCCAAATTATGTGTATGAATGTCCCCACGTGACCACATTGCCGCCTACAGTTCCCATTATCTGACCATCCCATGTGTACCAAACGGGGTCCTGTCATATAAATTCTGTGGAGGATTTTAAGCTGTACCAGCCTCAAGCGTGCCGGGATAGCAACCTCCCTGGGGGAAGCCACCGCCTGCTGCCAGTCCTCATCATCCACCTCCACCCCATCCTGCGTCCATTTCTCACGGAGTGATTGAAGGGGACTCTCCATGTTGTTGATTAACTTTTTGTAAATCAGGGAGATGGTTTTCTCAGGAAGGTGGCCGTCTAATATTCTGTCCTCCAGCGGAGAGGCCTCTGGAGGGGACGTCCCCTTAGGCAGCAAAGATTGCAGTGAGTGCAGGATCTGCAGGTATCGGAAATACTCGGTGGCTGCTAGATCGTAGTCCGCCTGGAGCGTGTCAAAGGATTTAACCCCTCCAGCCCCCTAAGGTCCCTAATGTGTGAGATACCGATAAGGTCCCATCTGTCAAAGCCCTTCGATTTCCATAAGTCGCCCAATCTTTCTGAGTCCCAAAGTGGAGTGGCTAATGTCAGCGTGTTTTTCCATCCCAGTGAGGCGATAACATCATGCCAGATCTGGACAGAATGTTTGGTGGGGCCAGTCAAGGTGTATCGTCTGGGCCGTGAGTATAGCGCCCTGTTATAATTACCATCTGGGAGGAGCCATTTATCCATGGCGTATCCGGGATCGTCTGCACGGCCATACATGCCGTGGTTGATGGCTGCTAGGTGAGCCGCCCAGTAGTATTTCTTGATATCTGGGAGGCTAATACCACCGTCATACCAATTCAGTGTTAGTTTGGTCAGGGCGATTCGAGGTTTTCCATCCCACAACAGGTCTCTCTGCAGGCCCTCAATTTCCTTGAAATATTTGGCGGGAACAGGATCCAGGGTGTTTTGCAAGGTGTATAAGAATCTAGGCAGGGACATCATTTTGAATAGGGCGGCTCTGCCCAGAAGGGAGAGGGGTAGCGACCTCCAGCTGGCAATATCGCTTTAAGTTTACGAAGGGGGGAGAAGGTTTTGAGTATACCGGATTGCGGGATCTAGCGAAATGAAAATCCCCAGGTATTTGAAGCCTGCCGTGTTGATTTGTATGGGGCAGTTCTTGGGAGGGACGGGTGGATCGCCCCACAGAGGAAACAAAAGCGACTTACTCCAGTTGATAGAGAATCCAGAGTATCGTCCGAATACCGCCAGGATATCTAAGATCACTATAAGGGATTTCCTAGGAGAGGCCAAATAAAGCAACAGGTCGTCTGCGTAGAGGGAGATTCGGTCCTCCCAGCCGGGAGACCATTCTAATCCCCGTATCCTGGGATCTCTACGGATCCAGGCTGCCAAGGGCTCCAGGGCCAGGGCGAAGAGGAGAGGCGAAAGCGGGCAGCCCTGACGGGTTCCCCGGCTCAGCTGGAAGGTAGCTGATAACTTATTGTTGACCACCACTTGGGCTAGGGGTTTGTTATACAGAAGTCGTATCCAGTTTATGTAGTTAGGGCCGAAACCCATTTTGGCCAATACTGCCCAAAGGTAAGGCCATTCAATAGTGTCGAATGCCATGGTTGCGTCCAGAGACGCGATCATTGCTGGCTCTCGGAGAGTATGTGCTCTAGCTACTACCCCATGGACTCGACGCAGATTCAGGGCCGTGCTCCTGTGCGGCATAAAGCCGGATTGATCTGGGTGTACTAAGGCACTAATGACCTTGACCAAGCGATTGGCCAGGAGCTTGGCGAGGATTTTGGGTTCGGCGTTTAGGAGGGAAATTGGCCGGTAGGAACTGCAGTCTGTTCTGGGTTTCCCGTCTTTATGGATGGTAACTATGGTGGCTATCCTCTGTTCCCTGGGCAGCATGCCCGTCTCCAGTGATTCCTCAAACATAGATTTTAAGTAGGGGAGAGTTTATCGGGTCGCAGCTTATAGAGCTCGATGGGGAGTCCATTGGGGCCGAGTGCCTTTCCCGATTTTAATGAACGGATCGATTGCGCTATCTCATCTGGGGTCAAGTCACTGTCCAGGAAATCCCGATTTTCTAAGGAGAGGCGGGGGAGTTTGATGTCGTGCAACAGTTCTTGAGAGTCCTCCTCCGTATAGGGGGCCACCGTCGTATAGACCGTTTGGTAATGGCTGGCAAAGCTATCGACTATCTCTTGTGGATTCGTGACGGGTATGTCCCCTTTTACTCTAAGCTCTGGCACCAGCCTGCTCGCCCATTCCCGTTTATCTAGCCATGCTATAAGCTTCCCTGCTTTGTCACCCAGGTCGTAGAGTCTACCCAGCCGCTCCCTCCCCAAGTTTTTGGCTTTGTCTGTGACTAAGGCCTTATAGCTGTGCTGCTTCAGGCTCAGGAGGTGAAGCTTCTCTGGCGTCACCCCAGACTCCAGTTCACTCTCCAATCTATCGATTTCAGCCTCGATGTCCAAAACTTCTTTCTGTTTTTCTTTCTTCGCACCCGAGATCAGCGATAGCGCCTGTCCCCGGATTACAGTCTTAAATGCTTCCCATAGGGACTTGGATGAGGAGACCGTCCCGTCGTTATCTAAGAAATAATTATCCATGGCTTCAATAAGGGCTGTGCGGATTTTGGGATTGTGGAGATACCAGGGATTGATTGGGGCTAGTCTTCCTACTTTGTTCTGATGGAGGACCATGCGGAGCCATATCGGTGAGTGGTCGGAGATGCCTCTCGCGAGATGTTTAATTTCGTGTATGAGGGATGCTTGTGCGGCTGGCAGCAAACAGTAGTCTAGGCGGGAAAGGGTATTGTGTGCCCCAGAGTGAAAGGTGTGCTGTATCTGGTCTGGATGGTAAGTTCTCCAACCATCAACTAGCCCCATAGCTTCTAGGAAGTCAGGTAGCCAGCGGGAAGCGGACCCCACCTCACGCGGGGGATGGCGGTCCAGGATGCCCGAGACCACCGCATTGAAGTCCCCTCCGAGGACCACAAGGCCGTCTGGAATGGAGAGGAGGACCTTACCCAGGTCCGCAAAGGTGGTGCCCTGTAGGCCTGGTGGGACATAGATGGACATGAGAGCGATAAGACGGCCCTCCCAAGTTCCCGTAATACCAATGTATCTGCCCCGGTCATCCGCCCATGTGGAACTTATAGCGAGGGGAGTGTGTTTTTCATCATAATGCCCACCCCTCTGGAGCCAGACGTGAACCCCGCGTGTGCTACCATTTTGTATCCTCCCCTATGCATTGCTTTACACAGATTACCAACCAGGTGCGTCTCCTGGAGCAGGACAATATCTGGAGATCTCTGTTTCAGGTACTGGAGAACTATGCTCCGCTTAATCTTGTCCCCAAGCCCGTTGACATTCCAACTTAATACCTTAATTGTCCCGTCCCCCATAACCTCTGTCGTACAACTTGATAGATTTTAAAATGCCAGGAGAAACAAAGTCGACATCCCCTCTGTGGAAGAAACCATAATTGACACCGATGCAAAATTTCCAACAAATTATGAACAAAAATTCCCCCACCCAACAACCCCCTCCCTGCTGCCCTGCACTCTGGGCGTAGAACTGCCCATTTCAAACTTGCAGAGTGCCTGTCGCCCTAGCAAAAAACTAAAGGTAGAAAAAAATAGGGGTGTGGCTGTCCGTATCTCTGCCCCCTATAAAAAGTAAAGTCTGTAACCCCAAGGAAAAGGCACCCTCGAGGGTTGGAGTTTAAACAGTCTCGAAGAAGTCCCCTCCAGCTCAAATTCGCAGCCGCCCAGTGCTTAACCTAGCTCGGATAAGGGCCAAAATGTCCCAGTGACATCCACTCTCCACCACCGTGTCTCATCCTGTAGGGGTCAGCGAAGTCTCCTCTCTGGGTTGGCTATCTGGTGGGCCCGGAATCTTCCTGCTTTCAAGCCAGTCAGCTGCCTCTTCAGGATGCTCGAAAAACCACGTCCGCCCCTCTGCCTCGACCCGCAAACGTGCCGGAAGCAACATGGAGTACCTCAGGCCCCGCTCTCGAAGCTCCCTCTTCACCACAAGGAAGGTGCGCCTCATCTTTTGCACTCTCTGTGTAAAGTCTGGAAAGAAGGTGATGCCTGCGTTTTCATAGTGGAGTGGAGCTCCTGTCCTAGCATTTTGGAGAATTACGTCCCTGTCCCGGAAGTTCAACACTCTCGCCAGCATAGGGCGCGGAGGAGCCCTGGAGTTCGGACGCCCCCGGTACCCTGTGGGCCCTCTCAATAACAAAAAATCGGCTGAGGCCCTTGGGTTGGAGGTGCTTTAGGATAAGGTCTTCCACGAAGAGGTCCGGAGACTGCCCCTCCGCCCGTTCCGGAACTCCCAGAATGCGTAGGTTGTTGCGGCGTAGGCGCCCTTCATAATCATCCAGTTTCATTTCCGTGAATTTACGGAAATCCTGTAGGTCCGAGACCTCCCCTGGAGCTGTGCGACGTCTCCCGTCAGGCTGGTCGTAGCGATTTCCACCTGTTTGACCTTTTCCTTAAATGTGGCTAGGTCTGCTCTTATTAGGTTTACGTCAATCGCAATAGTGTCCATTTTATGTTCAAGAGAGGTCTTGACGCTTGTGATGGCCTCCATGACGTCTTTAAGGGAGAGTTCTCGCTCCTCTTCTTCTGGGGCCCCCAGGGGTGTGCCTCTGGATTGACGGCCCTGCAGCATGTCTTTGGGCATCGTATATCGATCAAGTTTATTGGTCTGCGTTGGTTTAGACCCTCTCGTTCCTGGGGGCTTGCTTTTCTCCATTGTGTCGGCTCCTCGTCGCACAAAGGGCTTGTGGTGGAATTAAACGAGTCGTCTATGGCCCCGGTAGACAGGGGGGTGCTGACTGGTAGTGTGCCCGGCCAGTGGTCTAATGGTGTAGGCGGGGGAGGGGGCCCACGACTGTAGGATCTCGGTATGTGGTCCACGCGCACTCAGATCACTTTATGGTGGCAGCGCTGATTCAGGAGGCTTCACCCTGCTAGCTGTTACAGAGGCCCACTGGTGATAGGCGCAGGGCCGGCCGGCTCAAACACTCTCCTCGTCTCTTCGACTGGGCTGTGGCTATGAGTCCCCGGGCCACCCCACAGTATGCCAGTGAGGGGGGGGGGGGAAACCGGACCCGCAGCTGGTTGCGGACACTTCAGCGAGGGGGAAAAGGACAAGGTCCACCGATGATTTCACTCGGGGACACCGCCCCAAGACACTCGGGCCCCCGCCTCACCTCCAGGTCACGCCCGCAGTGCTCCGGTCCTGCCCGCGGAGCAATGGCGTCTCAGGCTCCCGAGTCGCTCCTCGGGACGGTGAGGGCTGCTACAGGTGCTTCCTGCCTGGACCGCCTGACGCCCACTCCGCCGATGCCGCCGCAGAGCGCGGGTGATTCTCAGGGCCCTTCGCCAGGCTCGTGGCTACGGCCGGGAAAGGCGGCTCCGTCCCCTCACCGCCGCGGCCCCACCGGCACTGTGCTCCCCGGCTTCCGCGCTGCGGATAGGCCCCACTCCGTTTGCTCCGGTTTCTCGGGGCACAGACGTTCGCTGGTTTCGGGGTCCGAGGGAATCCCCTCCGGTATGCCTCCGGTGTCTTTTCTCCTCCTCGGGGGGAGCGGATCAGTGTGGCGGATAGCCGTGTGGGGACAGGGTTTACGGAGCTACAGCGTTAGGCGACCATTACGCTTCGGTGCTTAGCCACGCCCCTGTTTCTGTCGAGTGCATTCTTGAGCGCAAGGGCGTTTGGGACAAAAAAAAAATATATATATATATATATATCGGATTCACCATAAGCGCCCCTCCACCTCCTTGGTAAGAACACAAAGGGCACTTCCGCTTGCTTTTATTCACAATCCAATGTCATAACGCGTTTCGGTCAACGTGTGACCTTGATCACATAGTGAAACGTTTTGTGGCCATTACTTTAGTACAAACCCACTTGTGTCACGTGATAACTTCAACAATGGACATAATAAACATACTTTCATTACGGCTTAAATGCATACTTGCTCATACTTATGGCCCCCAAGTGAGGACAGACTTACACTCCATTCATAAATATAAATTTCATTATGCATATCCAAACCTTTTGTTTAAATAAATACATACATGAATAAACATTTCAGAATTTTTATTAATTTAAAATTAATTTAACTTAAAATTTTTTATTTTTATTACCTCAACTATGAGACTCTACACCCAATTTGTATCATCAAGGAACCATATAGTATTTGATAATTTCATGCCTAAAGGCCTGCCACGTGGTGCAGGGAAATGCTGTGCATGCTCTTTTACCATCGCGGACGGTGCTGCAGCCAGCAGCACCGTCCGCAATGGTAAAAGGCCAGGATGCGCCCACCAGTATGGCGGGCGCATCCTAATTGCACTGGTGAGACCGCCGCACGTCTAGCGGTCAGTCCCATCACCGTTATGATGGCGGGCGGACTGATGTCCGCCCGCCATCATAATGAGCCCCCTAAGTTATTGCGTTGTTGCGGTTTTCCGGATAGGACAAAGGAACATGGACAAAGACTTCATGGATTACAGAAATACTTCTTGGGACATTTTAAAAACATGGATATATGGTTTTTGGGACTTATGCTGGATTTCGGTCAAGAGAGGATTTCAACGATGGATTTCTTGTTGCGTTTTTTGCCAAACTCAGGTCATGGCTTATATCACGGATTATGGATTATTTCCTATGGATTAAAGGACTGCTCAAGACTCTTGGTGAAATGTGGGATTGTACGCAAGTCCAAGAGTTGAAAAAAGAAGACAACTGAAGGTAAGAAACCTGACTTTTAATTTATAAGTTACATTTTTTTTAAAAATGCCAATTAAATTATGGAAATTTATTGTCAAAACAGGCAAGTGAGGTCGTTTAGGAGTTAGCGTAGATTAGAAATGTAGGATGTGTGCAATATTATCTAGGTAGTCTGAAGCCACCATCAACGAAAATTGTTGAATTGCACCCAATAGTCGCTCGGACATTTCTTTTAGAAATTCGTGGGTACAGACTACCAGTTAATGATTGCGCAATGCTCATTTCTTGGAAACTTTGCTCCTTCTTCAAAATTTCCCAAAAATGTTAGAAGTTAGGATGTGGTTTACCTATAGATTTGTTGAAGGAGTTGTGCCCTCCCTCTATGGCATTATTTGTTTTTGCTCCTCCCTCTAAGCAGGTCGAGTAGCAGTTCCTCCACTTCACATAGAAACGTGGCTTCCTTCTGCGACCTGACCTGCTTAGATGGCCAATCCATGTGTCTTCAAAGTAATTTAGAAGGGGTGCCAATTTGTCCTCATTTGCAGTAAAATAGTCAGATTCAGTAATAGATGTGTAGTATTCATCTACACTGTCAGGAGGAACAAAGCAAAGTGCTGTTAGTGTCTACAATTCAAATTGCAGTTTACTGTCTGATATGTAATCCTCAACTAAGGATGTTTTTTAATTTTTCGCCAATAAACCTGTGAAAAGTGAAAAAAACATCTTTGAATTTGGGTATCCGTGTACATTTTGGTAATTGTGTTAATCATAGGTAATTCAAAGTCAATTAACACTTTTCTAGGACTTTTGTTCATGGTTTTAGCTTTTATCACTGGCAAAAATTCAGTGTATGTTGAGGTTTGTTTATCAGGGAGTAAACTGTACATTAAGGGCACTACTGTAAGATTAATGTAGGCGTGAATAGTGTATATTTGGGTGAATGGATGGGGTGTGGATTTAAACATCCCATCCATCATCCAAATATCACTACTCTCTAACTTAACAATATTAAGGGGTGTGCTAACAATTAGAATTCTTTTGAGAGGGTTTTTGTTGTCATGCAAAAGAAAGGGTTCATTAGTAATGGTTACAGTAAGTTGAGGAGGAATGCTAATATCAGAAAAGGTTTGGGGTGTTACACGTAGGGGGTTACTTGCCTGTTTTTTACGCTGAATAATTCTGCGTTGGTTGGGAATTGTGGGCATACAACTTGCTACATGTGTAGGAATGTTTTGTGATAGCTCACTCAAAACTGAGCCACAGGGTTCATTGGAGTAGGATACCAGGGCTTTCATTTAATTTATATTTTCTCTTACCTCTATCTCCATTGCAGAGGCAGAGTGGTTATGCTTGGTGGTCCTTTCAATAGTGTCACCAAGAGTAACCGCTCTGCCTGTGCAATGGGATGAGTAATAATGCACACATCTCCAATGACACCTGGGCTCAGTTAATCTCTCCTTACAATAAACGTAGCCACTGTAACTTAAAAGTCTATTTCCCCTGCTTGATTGCAAATAGCTGCTTTGTTTTCTTGCTGCCATTCTCCGTAGAAAAAAGAAAAAGAGAAAAAAATATTTTAGTGATTTTGTGTGTGGTTGCTTTTAAAAATGTTTTGCCTGCAAGTGAAAAGTTAGTGTACATTAATTATTTTACAGCTTTTTTAACAAACTTGTACCAGGTTTTAATTGCATTGGCTTGATAATGTTGGTTTGGCGTTGTTTGCTGCTTTGATACATTTGATTGAAAAAAAGGTTAATTTTGGATAGACTTGACAGAATGAAAAAGGTTACCTTTTCTAGGTTTTTCTGTTGTGTGGTTGGAAAGTTCTTGTGTAGATGCTGTTTTTTTTTTTTAAATTTCTGTCAGTCATTCTTTATGTTGTGTTTGGAGCTTTTGATTCTTTTGTTCTGAAAAAAGTGAAGAAATGTTATAAGTTTTTTGCTTGGAAAAGTTTTAGTTTTGCAAATAGCCTGCAAAGAAATAAATTAGTGCTTATGTACTTGAAAACAAGTAATTTTGCTTTTGTTTGTGAGGCTCATTTTTAATGCAATGATACATTTTCCCCAAAAATGCACCTTTACTTGAAACCTGTAAAAAAAAAAAAAAATTGTGGTTTTGGATCATTTTTACCTTGTATAATTTGGCTTCGTCAGTGTTGAAGGGCTTGTTTGGATTATTGTGGTTGTGGATGTGTTGGTCTACTCTTGTTGGTTCATATGATTTTATCTGTGGAGAATTGTAAAGAAAAAAAACTGTTTGATTGCATGCTTGACAAAGAACAGAAATGAAAATGTGAAATTTAGTTTTAATTTTTAATATTTAATTTAAGAACAATTAATTTGCCCCCACCACCATCCAGCACTTTCCCTGAGGCATGCACCTGTTGGAGTAGGAATAGTACATTTGCCCCCACCACCATCCAACACTTTCCCTGAGCAAGCACCTGTTGGAGTAGGAATAGTAAATTTGCCCCCACCACCATCAAACACTTTCCTGGAGGCATGCACCTGTCGGAGTAGGAATAGTAAATCTGCCCCCACCACCATCCAGCACTTTCCTGGAGGCATGCACCTGTCGGAGTAGGCATAGTAAATCTGCCCCCACCACCATCCAGCACTTTCCCTGAGGCAAGCACCTGTCGGAGTAGGAATAGTAAATTTTCCCCCACCACCATCCAACACTTTCCCTGAGGCATGCACCTGTCGAAGTAGGAATAGTAAATTTGCCCCCACCACCATCCAACACTATCCCTGAGGCAAGCACCTGTCGGAGTAGGAATAGTAAATTTGCCCCCACCACCATTCAACACTTTCCCTGAGCATGTTCCCTGAGGCAATGTCATGAAGGTGAAAAAATAGTATTTTTAAAACATATCACTTATCAGTGCCTGCTAATACATTGTTTCTGACATTAATAAAGTTTTTTTTTGTTCAGATCATTTTTTACTGTTCACTTACATTTGATTCTGTAAAGGTTTGTTTGTTCTTGGTAGGTATTTGGTTTTGCTGTATGTCCAATCTCTGTTAATATCAAAAGTAAAATTTTAATCTGCTGTGCATTTACTTGTGTTTATGTATGTGTGCATCTGAATTGTTTCTATCGGTATTACATCCTGGGGCCATATGTGATTTACTGCTGCAATCAGGTGTGTTTGAGGCTTGTTCCCTATCTGGTGTTGACATCACAGGAAGCGCTAGGTGTGAACAAAGGGCAGCTGTGTTATGTTGACCTGATAAAGGGTCATTCTGAAACCGTAACAAGTGTTTTATTCTAAAATTGGATAGCACAGGTAACAGTTGTTCTGTGGTGTGCCATAACCGGGTTAGGCATCGAAATAACATGCACTTCATAAGCAAACCATAAATCAGCAATTAAAAGATTGCCATGTCAGCAAAGTAAAAACATCAAAGGACACACACTGGCTGTCATTTAACAACTGCAGCCTAACAAAAGGACTACCTCATGCCCTATCATCCAAAACCTATTTGGAACTCAAATAGAACAATGTGGGAAAGATAGCCGCTGTGAGTCTTGCTGTGAGGCAGCACGCTGCCTGAGTTTCTGGCAATCCATGCCTCCATGACACTCCCTTGCTACTCAACTTGGTGACTGTGCTAGGCTCTATATTCATTCAGTGTATGCTTGTTGCTGCTTTGTGCGCATTCATTCGGATGTGATGTGCCCTTCATCATGCCATTTACAGTAATTGATAGTGTGAGTGACAGGACCAGGAGTCTGTGCCTTCCTAGAGCACGTTGAGGAGGTACTGCGATCAACCAATTCCAGGGGCATGAAAAGGCTTGTGTGAAAAGGAAGAACACGCAGACATTTGGAGAAAGGTCATAATGTAACCTTGACTTTGTTGTATTGGCTGTCTGTTGTGGGTCGTGTGTGTATTCCTACAGCCTGAAGCGTACTGACGGAGATTCTGCAATGTGTGTAGGCGTAGGATGCCAGGTTGGGCAGCCATGGGGACATGCATGGAGGACTGGAGGCAAAGGACTGTGCACAGAGTATACAGAGAGGTGTTCACTTTGTGGAGCAGCAGCTGCCTGGTGTTGATCCTAGCCAGAACTGGAGCACTGGGGAGACTGAGATAAATAAGAGTAGCAGAGCGGGGACCTCATCCCTCGCGGAGGCATCTGCGAGGTTGCATGTGGGAGAAGGGGAAGAGAGGGAGTATATCCCGCAGACATGGCAATAAAGTATTATTCCCTAAACCCAATGTTAACTCGAGATGCCTGTGGAAGAAAAGCACAGAAGACAGGGAGCTTGTGACGCCTTCTCTATTCAACTTACCGGTCTGCATAATCACAATTGGTTTTGAGCAAATCAATCTTGGAGATGATTCTAACATTGCTGGAAATGTTAAAAACAATAAAAAAAACTTTGATACCTCCTTTACTGTTTGTGTACGACTTAATTACACAATATCAATATCAAGAGAACCCCACATCTGAAAGTCTATGGGGACATAAAAAAATTAAAGGAAACTTTCTGGAAGGACCACCTTAGCATTCTGATGAACCAGATGGCCATAGAAGGCGGCACAGAAGACGGCCATAAATATGAGGCTGTGGTCACAGATGATGAGTCTTTCACAACATTGGAGATTAGGAAAAACAAAATCTTCAAGGTCGGTAATGCTGAAATCTAGGGCGCAGAATTTTTAAATGTAGAGGGTCCATTGGTCAACTATCAGAATAGCTGTCTGAAGCTAACGGTACCAACACAGGTGGACAAGATCCGAGAAGACATCAGGAAATTTTACAATGATGAGCAAACTGTGACGCAGCTAATTAAAGGCAGCCTGTATATAAAGAAGGGAGCAAGGTTGGGTCACTTCTCACCTATTAGGCATAAAATAAAAAAGTAAATTAATTAAATGCATCGAGGTCAGTTATAAAAGAAGAGTTTGAGGGCAGACCAAGATTGCATCTGAATTTCACCAACATTTCTCCGTTCTGTTTACAGAGGCAATTATTCCCACTACCAACCAGAGATACACTTTTGTGAGCTATTATATTGCAACATTTATATAGCCCTTTCAACCCCTTTGTGGGGCGCTGAAGCACTTGCCTACATGAGTAGCATGCTACACCATGTAGGGTGTGTAGTGGGAATGATGTTGCCTTTGTTTTAAACCTATTTGGGAACATTTTCCATGTTGTGCGTAATGACCACCGGGATGTAGTTATCGTGTTATGGGACGCAGCGCACAGCAGTGTGTTTTGGATTGTGTGTAAAACAGACGTGCAGTTTTATACTTTTCAGTATGCTGGTTGCTTTTAACAGCTCTGCAGGTCCATTTATCGTATTTCATTTGATATGATATTATTAGCTGGTTATTGCACTGGTTTGTCCAAACTGAGATTTTGTGTATAGTTCTGGTCCTGAGCTGCCATGATTGGAGGGAGAAAGAAGCCGAGAGATCTGTTGCGATGGGTATTTTTACCATCATCACATATCTAAGTGTCTTTGTGAGATGTAAAGAAGTGGTCAGATTGTATAGATATTTGGGACCTGCAGTGGAGGAACTGTATTAAAGACCTCTGAATTGTCCAGCAATGTGTGACAGATCTCTTTAGTCATTCCATGCCTGTTCATTTGGTGATGTCTGTTTTTTGTCTGTATAATGCTGGTGGTGGACAACCATCGTAGCAGATATGTCTGATGTGAATTTAAGAGGTATATGATATAATTTGTTGATGACCACTGCAAATTATAGTTTTAGTATTATTGTAGGCCATAACTGCTATAAATGTAAGTACATAGCTATATAATGCCATGGCGAACCATATGTCAGCCCTTCTTACCATACCTGAATATCGAACGCAGTTTGCTGGTTGAGTTGTTTCCAATTTGTGGGCTATAAGCTGAGTATTGCCCTTCAGGGTGTAACAGTTATTTGGGCTCTGTTGCTGGGAAGTGGGCGGAGCAGTCATCTAGGAACTAGCCATGCTTTTGACTGTCTTTGGAAGTGTATATGCTCCTGGGTGCTCCTAATATTAGCTGGTAGTGAGTTCCAGAGCTTGGTGGATTGTACGGAGAAAGTAGTGCCTCCTACAGATTTATTATGGTAAGGTGATATAATAAATGGTGCAAGCCTGAAGCGTGGTGCTATGTTTGATTAGTATTTCTTGGAATTTAATTTGAGGTTATTGCGGTCCTTTTCCTTGGGAAGCTGTGTGATCAACGTAGAGTGCCTTGAACATTGCCCTTCTAGCTACAGATATTCAAATAAAAATAAATCACAAGCAAGTGAGAATTTCTTTTATAATTTAACATAATAGCTCAAGTTTATTCTAAAATTGGATAGTAAGAACAAGGAACAATGCAAAATGTGACACTGCTACCTTGCCAGCACCTGGTGAACTAACAATATGATGGGGAAAGTGGAAAAATATATTTGCAAACTATGCATGAGCATGTGGACAAATTTGAGTGCAGAGTGAAAATATTGTTTATTATTACATTGTTTAGGTGCTGAGGAGGAGGAAGTGCTAGAAAATCTGCCTGACCTGAGTCAGGAGGAAATGAGAACTTTGAATGAATATAAGGCATGCATTCATAAACTAGATATACATTATTTACCTTGTGTCAGTGCAATACTTGAGCGGTATCATTTCGGATTGACAGCACAAGGTAGAGACATATCTGTTGAAGACTATTTAACAAGTCTAAGAAAATTCACATGCAAATTTGGAACTTCGACCAATGAGAGAATTTCAGATTAATTTGTGTTAAAATGTAAAAGGGATAAAACTAGGAAAGAACTGTGGATGAAAGACAATCCTCAATTGGAGGAGGTGATTGCAGTAGAAAAAAGAGTAGAACATATAGGAAAATATGTTAAGGAATTAAAAAGTAAGAGGGATGACTCGTGCAAATGAAAGTTTAGTAAATGGGTCGGTGAAGGCAGAAAAAAGAAGGGTAGAAGCACGTGAATAAAGAGATCCCAGAGGTAAGTGTTTTTGATGTGGTTAACCAAGGCATAGGGTCAATGGGAAAGAGTGTCCTGCAATCCTACTTTTTTGTCATGGGTTTGGAAAGAAAGACATTTCTACACGTTTTGTAGAAACAAGATAAAAAAATATCAGAGATGTGAAGTGAAGGAGGTGGCATATGACACAGAATTTCTAATTGATAGTTTGATCAAGGGACATCAAATTGATCTAGTAGAAAATGATGGGTTGAAGATTATAATGAAATGTGATTCATGTTCTTATTTAACAATTACTGGAATATATATATTTGTAGGACAGGAGAACCATTTTCAATCTTCAGTGCTTTTGGAGGAAATTAAAACAAGATCAATCAAATTATTCACAGTTTAGAAACACTGGCTACTTCATACATTTTAAAATGCCAGTTAGTCCTAACTTTTCCAGAATGGAACAGCCACCAAAGTAGAGCCATGTGTCAAATAGCTAAATTCTTAAATTTTTACGAGTCCTCCAGCTTCTATTGAATTAAAAGCACAGTTTAACCTCTCTGTCCCACCGTGCGTAGTCCCAACAAAAAAATAAATGAATCATTTAAATGTTTCATTATTCTCCTTCTTATAAATAACTTTGGCTTCTGTTTGAAACAATATCAATTGTATCTTACACCTTCAGGCGCTGGCTTTGATATGTAATAATCCAGTCTATGTAATCAAAGTAGGGTTTCTAATGCAAGATATTTGTAAGTATTTTTGATCACAGCTGTAAATGACTTGTCAAGGGTATGAAATCAAAACTTTTCTAATTTGGCTACTGTTGCCATTGTAAGTAATGGCAATGTGATGAAGCTGCTATTGCTTGCTCATGCACATGCATTACACACTATAGGTACCACATTATTGGAAACCAACAAATGTACCGGATAGCAAACTCACTTCATTCTTTTTTGTATTACATTAAAAATTGATTCAAAGTTTTGTATATTGTTGAAGGCTTTAACATAACCACTATTTTCAAATCATTTTAACTCAACAATAAATGGCAGCACTCACTACATATTTTCCATATTGCATCGGCCTGGTAGTCATAAACCATTAAAGTGAAAATTAGATTTCATCATTTTAACAACAAGGGATCTCTATTAACAATTGCGGACTGACTTATTATTGACTTAGGGGCCGATTCCGATCTCGGCCGGTAGCGCACCGAATCGGATTCGGCTTAACCGGATCCGATTCGGAGCCCTCTTTTCCGACCGATTCGAACGCGCGTCCGGCCGAGCGAGTACGATGCGAGCGCATGCGAAATCGCCGACCGACTCGTTCATGGGTCCGAACCACACCAACCGACTCGCTTGGACTCGACTCGCACCGCGCGATGGAGACGTTCCCCGGCCGGGCAAGTACGATGCGCGCCTTGAGCAGTCCGACCAACCCGAACCGTCCGGCTCAAAACAGCTGTCGGAGCCGGACTTTGGGGGTCCGTGTCGGACCCCCCTGTACGCGTAGCCACACGAGTCGCACACAGGGGGGACCCACCTGTGCGTGTGCGGCGCGAACCACATCGACGCGAACCCGCTGTAGGGGGCGCCCTCGTTCGCCTCGCACCCATTGAGTCAATGGGAGCCCGCGTACGCGTTGTACGACCGGCTCCCATTGACTTCAATGGGAGTCCGACCGAATCGAGTCCGATAGCATGCGTGCGCATCGTACTCGTTCGGTCGGACTGCCAGAGTCCGATTCGGTCGGAAATCTCTCCAGGTCCGGCTCGGTCGGAGAGTTTTCCGGCCCGAATCGGAATCGGCCCCTTAGTCGTTATTATCTAATTGAAATCATTTTTGTTAACAGTTTCGCAATTCAGGACAAAGAGAACCAAAAGACGCTCATGTGATCTTTGCCATGGATATCAATTTATGGTGGCCAGAGGTACCAACTTCTTCACTTGCTATCCCCACCACTGATCATGGTTCCTCTTGTCTCTGGAGTAATGAAGGCAGCCACAGAATGGAAAGTAACTGGCTCTAAAGCAAAAACAATAAGCATAGAGGAACATTCAAATTGGCCCCGAAACTTTATCATCAAATGATCCTGATCACTAAACACACCTCCCTGGTAGACCAAATCGACACCAGCTCCAACAGAAGCAAAGAAATTTTCATCATCATGAAGGACTTCAACAAAATCAACAACATCTGGAGCAGCTTTAACCCGCGACCGGACTCGACAGACCTCACTAATTGACTCCAGACCTCATCAGTAAAGCCAACTCTAACCTCATGGTCCACCATCATCCCAGACATAAATACCTTCACCATGAAATCAGTCTACCTGGGGCCCCGTCAAACCTGTGCCCCCATCACACTTGGAAACACGGCGGCCCTCATCCTCCTCGACCTCTCCACTGCATTTGACACTGTCTCTCACCCCATTCTTATCTAACACCTGCACGATATTGGAATCCATGGACTCACACTCCGTGGTGTCTGCTCCTTCATGGCTGGCAGGACCCAGTCAGTCAACCTAGGACCTTTCACCTCAGAGGCCCGGAAACTCATCTGCAGAGATTAGCAAGGATACTATCTGAGCCCATCCCTTTTTAAAGCTTACAGGATCCCGTTGGCCAGCATTACCGCTCTCACAGCATCAACATGCTCACCTACATCAATGACGTGCAACTCATGCTCTCCCTCATGGACAAGACACCGGTAAAAGTTCACGACATGCAAGACCAGATTTGCTGACAGGATGCAATCCAACTGTCTGAAGCTGAACACCATCAAGACGGAAGTAGTGATGTTTGGGATAAATCCCTCACTGTGGGACTCCATCTGGTGGCCTAGAACTAGGACAACACCCACCCCACCACTCATGCCAAGAACCTTGAGATTGTGGTGAACTCCAAACTGGAGATGTCTGTCCAAGTCAATGCAGTCACTGCCTCATGCTTCCACAGCCTGAAGATGCTGAGGAAGATTTTCAAATGGCTCCCGATAAACACCCGGAAAACTTTCACACACTCTCTCGTCACCAGCAAGCTGAACTATGGAAAAACTCTCTACACCGGGATTAACCAGCAACTCATCATGAGGCTGCAGACCATTTAGAACTCGGCGGCCAAAATTATTCTCACACTGAAGCAACACGTACACATCTCACCTCACCTCAAAGAGCTTCACTGGCTACCAATACAAAAAGGAGCACATTTCAAACTCTTGACCCACACTGTCAAGGCAGTCCTTCCTTAGGCCCTGCATACTTCAACAAGCGTATCTACTTTCACACACCCTTCAGACACCTCCACTCAGCTGGACTTCAACTTGCATACATCCCACACATATGGAAAACCAGAGCCAGCGGTTGAGTCTTCTCCTTTATCGCTCCTAAAGTGTGGAACGCCCTGCTGCTCCAAACTTCGAGCCTCCTGCTAACCGCTGAATTCCGCAAGAAGTTGAACACCTGGCTCTTAGAGCAACCTCAATAAGCCCTAGGCCTAGCTACACACTCACCTGCTTTGCACCTGGATACCCTCCTGGGTGATATAGCACTGTACATATCATCATATCATATATAACATAACGTATAACATAACACATAAACAGCATATAAAACATAACATACAACACAACACAACACAACATGAGATAAGATAAGATAACATACCATAATATTGAGGATGTATCTTAAGAATGCCTGAGCTTGCTGAGGACAGAAGTGTGAGTTGCTAACATTGATTGTGAAGACTAATTGGTGAAGGAATAGAATGATTTGTTGGATGTAGGTGAGTGCTAGCTAGCCAGCCCTCCAGGTATGGAAAGACATGACTCTGAATGTTCGTAGGTGTGCTGCCATTACTTGCAGGCACTCTGTAAACACCCTGGGACTGTAGGCATCCTGAGAGAGGAGACCTTGAATTGGTAATAAACTCCACATATGACAAACATGAGGTATTGGTGGTGAGCCTGATGTGTGGGATTGTAGAAACAGGCATCCTTGAGGTCACGATTCACAAAGTAGTCATCCACGTTGAGTATTGGGATGAAGTCCTGCAGACTCATCATCTTGAAGTGAATGGACCTGGTGTTGCGGATGAGCACTCTGAAACAGAGGCTCAGCCTCATTGTTTCATCTGTTTTGGAAACGAGGAAGTAGAGAGTATATAATTCTTGTCACATTCGGATGTGAAGTGCCAATCTTCAAGCCATTTACAGTAATTAATGGTGTAAGCGACAGAACCAGGACTGTGTACCTTATCTGAGCACGTTGAGGAGGTACTGAAATCAAACCAACAACTGGAGGCTGGAAAAGGCTCTGTGAAAAGGAGGAAGGAGAATGGAAAAGATTTGGAGAAAGGTCTTAATCTTGACTTTGATGCACTGGCTATCTGTAGTCGCTCGTGTGTGTACAATCTTTGTCTAGGACAATTTCTGTTGCAGCTTTGAGAAAAAGTGTGTACAACTCCACCTGTGGTGATCCTTGCTGACATTGGGGCACAGGGTGGGACATTCAGAGGGGCGGTCTAAAATTCTAAATTGTAGCCATAATCAACAGCACCCATTGATCCAAAGTTATTTGTTCACAATGGAGGTGTTACAACCCCAGGCTTGTATTGGGTGGTCACGGGGAGGGAAGGGTCATTGGCAGGTCATTGCTTGTTGGCAGAGTTACTTCTACCATAGGCATTTCTTGTCATGGCATGCCCCTTATATCAGAACCCACATCTGGAGTATTGTCCTTCTTTGACTTACTGCTGGCTTTCCTGAAAGGCTGGCTGCTGTTGGTACTGTTGTTTAGGTTTGACTGCTTTAGATGCTGGGCGGGTTTGTGCTCTGTGGAAACCCACATTTTGCTGCTAACGCAGCACCATACCAAAATGGCTTTGGCACATTAGTATTCTTTTTGAATGTTTCCAGCTACTTATCTGCCTGTGGTCAAAACAGACGTACCTTGGGACGCAATCCTGAGACCCTGGATCGTGCCTGGTGACTCATCAGGATTTTAGTATTCATTTGCCTAGAGGCAGTGTCAGCTACATCAAGGACACACCAGAAGCGGAGAATCAAGATAATTTTCCTCTTGTGGACAACCTCCTGTGATGTCTGTCAGTGTACCCCTTGGAGGATGCCCAGCAGTCGCGCCACCTCCTCCAATTGACATATGTCACACCTGGATAATAGGGTTATTCAGTCGGCCATATGCCATTGCGTTTCTGTCCCCAATGCCACAAACTTTGCTGCGGCATCCATCTTTTTGCTCTCCTTGTTTGGCAATGAGGTGTCCCCTTTTCCCTGCATAAATGCTCTTTTATGTCCCGTGTACACCAGGGGATTGTCAGGTGGTGTATGGCCACCTTTAAAAAAGGTTCTTGAGGCACAGGCTTACATTTTTTCACGATCCTTGAAGCAACCACTCTGGATTTAACAGGGTTCTTAAAGTTCTTTGTGGAGTACTTGAGCAAGGTCTGAAGCATTGGCAAGAACAGTGGGGCGTGCTCAGTCTTGGAAAGAGTCTCAGTGAGGAAATCCTCCTCTTCCTCATGTACATACATGTGAACATTGTGGGGCTCTGCCACTATGACTGCAGGATGGACCAAAGTGCCATCTGGTAGAGAAGGCTGAACAAGTTATGTTCCCAAGAAGAGTCATCTTGAAGATCTGCCCTATAATCATGACAAGAGTCTTTATGGTACAGAACAGATGCGACTATAGCGAGATGTGCCAACTGCTGAGCCTTTTAGGAAGAAGTTCCTTGGTCAAGGTATGGTTCTCTTGAGGAGATTCCTTGCAATGGAGCTGAGGCTCCTTACGAGGAATAATTCCGATACCTGGGGCCCCACACCTGATTGGCTAGCAGAGGGCCATCCGCTTTTGTTGCTGTAGTCAACTCCTTCGATGTCTGTGGCAATGCAACCGAGTAAGAGGACTGGCAGTATGTCGTGGTGTAGTACGCTCATCTTTTACCTCTTTGGTGCTGAGTGGTCTTTTTGGACCAGACAGTCTTACATGCTGGACAGGCGCTTTCATTCTGGTCCCTAGAAAGACAGAGGTTACAGGCTCGATGCTGGCCTTACCACAGGAATTTAAGATTGCATGAGAGGCAAAATGTAAAAGGTTTATTATTCATATTGTTTCCTTAAATGAGTCTTTTTTTTATATGGCCTGGCCCCAAACTCATCTTACAGTCCGTCCGGCTGATAAAAGTGAAATATAGTCCACTTTTTGAAGATATTGCTGCTTCCGGTATTGAAATGTTTTTTTGGTGCGCAGCAGAGGCAGATTAGTTCAAATACGTCCAAACCCAAAGGTGGACAAAACAATCCGAGCTAGAGTCTGTGTCATGGTGCATTGTGGGTTTCAGCGAAGGTTTCACAAGTCACCTTGAAAACGAAAATACTACTTTGAAGAAAAACAAGACTAAATGACAGGAGTGTGCACAGCCTGTGACCTACAGCAACACATACTGTATGCAACATTTTTACACTTTTGATGCTGTCTATCTATAAATGATGCCCACAGGCTCAGAGACATTAAAATGTACTTTTCTTCTATCTTATATCTAGGTAATACCCATTTATAATTTTTATCCGCAACTAGCATTGCAATGAATATATTTCTTCAATTTTGAATTTGCACATATTTTATGATGCTATTTTCATAACTGTATTTATTGTTGTTTGTCTTCTGATCACTGCCTCATTTCTAGAAAGAATCCTCGTGCCTCAATTGCTGTTACAAACTGAGCAACACCTTAAAACGTAAGACTGCCTTGTTCTTGTAATGTTATATCGCTATACATTTTATTTTGGTTTCAAGTCTGTTTGGAGGTGACAGCTAACCTTCGAATCCTACAAAGGAAACTAGCTACTTACCTGCAATTATGATTTTCCAGCTTGAAACTCTTCTAACCTCACATGCCCTGCATAATACGGCCGCCCAGTGGCTGGATCCAGAAGTGTCCCCACCCCAGCGATGGCTCCTCCGCTATGGCGCAGGAGCGTCGCCCCCCCACCAGCAGCTTCGAAAATTGAAAAATAAAATTATAATAAACCAGGTTTATTATCATTTTATTTTTCTCTCCTGGGTGAGTCTTGGGGGCGGGGCAGTCACGGAGGGGGATTGGTGGGTACTGTTGTCAGTGCACATGTGGGTTTGGCCAGCCGTCTCAGGATGGCCAAACCGACATGGGTTCTGAAGCGGTCTCCAACCTGAGCTGAGCTGCCGGGTTGGAGACAGCAGGCACAGGCTCCCAGTCTCTGTGGGAGCGCAAATCGAGGCTGCTCAGGCCAATCCTGACTCAGCCTAATGCTGCTGAGAGCAGCGTCAGGATTGGCCGCAGGGTATTTTAGGAGCCTCTACTGGTGAGGAGCAGAAGAGCGACGATGCAGCAGTTAAGTAATTATTTTTTGGTGTTGTTTTATTGTCATCGTTTGTCCCGCCTCCCCCATCTGCCCTGCCACTCAGCCCTAACACCACCCTTTACTGCCCCACCCTCCCTAGAACCCTGTCCTCCAGCCTGTGGGTGAGAGTTGACACAGGCGGAGCAATGTGCCACAATCCTACAATGCCTATGCACATGCCCAACATCTTAGATTATTTTTATTTACATCTTTACACAAACCTCCTGCAATGGGGAGGCAGGAGGGTCGCATGTGAATCTAGAAGAGTTTCAAGCTGCTAAGCAATAATTACTGGCAAGTAACTGTTATATTTTACAGCATGAATTCTCTTCTAGATTCACATACTTTGCACAGAGTATGTGGTGGTATTACCTGCCTTTGGTGGTAGGTAGAAGGCAGAGTAGAAGCAAAAAATGTTTTTAACACAACTTGACCCACTTCAACCTCATTGCACGAGTGTGAATCAATATGGTAAAGTTTTGTGAAAGTATGCTCAGAGTCCAATATGGCTGTCTTGCTTATTTCCTGTTTGGATACGTTGGCCATAAAGGCCATCATAGCCCCTTTCTTCCCGGTAGGGTGTGTTCTAGGTTTGTTTGTAAGAGTGTAACACAGCTGAATAGTCTGTACAATCCACCTAGAAAAAGTGTTCTGGGATACAGTTGTCCCTAGAGCTTGAATTGAATGTCCCACAAAAACTGTTGTGCTTTCTTGATACCGTGTGTCACTTGTCTGTGGTACATGACTGCCCTCCTGACATCAAATGTGTGCTGGGCCCTTTCTGCTGCGTTTGAAGATTTTTGGAAGAAAGCCTTATGTTGATAGTCTGGTTAGTGTGAAAAGGTGAGATAGCCTTAGGTAGGAGTTTTGGATGTGTCTCAGTATTACCTTACCCTTGTGCATGGATATGTATAGTTCATGTCCCTTTAGCGCTTGTATCTCACACACTTTACTTAGTGATGTGATCGCTACCAAGTACATTGTTTTCAATATAAGATGTCGGAGTGTTGCATTATGCATTGTTTCAAAAGCACTTTAATCAATCATGCCGACATTAGATTCACATTCAACAGCGGAGGAGGTACTTCCCTTGTAGGGAATAACCTTTTTGCTTCTTCAATGAATCTTTTGATTAGTGGAAGTGAAAAAAGGGTTCCTGTGTAGTCCTTCCGAGTATGCTGCAGTGACTGATAAATGCACCCATAGCGAGGCATGTGGGAGTTTACATTTTGTAAGATGTGTTGGCTATCAGACTATGACTGTGTCCTGATGTGTTGCATTTTCTTGTTTTGGCACCAAGTTATGTACATCTTCCACTTAAAGGCATAACACTTCCTGTTGGATGGCCTCCGTGGCATCCTGATGATACATAATGTAGCCCTTAGCAGATGTAAGTGTTCAAATTTGGCTATTTCAGAAACCATGCTGACAACTGCATTGCTCCAGGGTTTGGGTGGGATACTCTCTCTTGCTGCATGGTTATGGTGCAGTGGGATTTTGACATACAGCTCTTTCTACAATTGTAGTAGGTGTGAGAACCATCGCTGCCAAAGCCACCTCAGAGCAATGAAAATCATTATCAGGTTGGAGATCCTGAACTTTTCTAGAGCAATCGGTATTAACAGTATCGGTCGGAAACACATATGCAGTATTCCCATTCCAATTTATCATTCAGGCATTCTTTAGTAACTGGAGATCGGAGTGCCTGGAAACGAAGCACCAGCATTTTGCATTTTCTGGCCTTGCGAAGAGATCTATGTCTGGTGTTTCCCATAGATTGAAAAGTTTGACTACTCTAGAGTGCTTTACCTCCCACTCATATGTGCAGCTTGCTTGCCTGCTTGGTCTGTCTGCTTGTACTTTTGTCCATTTCTGGGGCATGATTTGCTACTAATTAAATGTTCTCTGCGATGGCCTACTTCTAAATGTTCTGGGCTAACTGTGAAATGAAATGAAAATGTTATAAAGCGCGTGTGTGTCGAGGCGTCTTAGCGCTAGAGCTGTCATAACCTGAGCAAGGAGGCGAACGGAGGTCAACATTTGGGCACGAACAGCCAAGTTTTCAGTGCTTTTCTGAATAGTTGTCTGTTTGTTTGGTTTCTCAGAGTAAAAGGCAGAGTGTTCCAAAGTTTAGGGCCAGATAAAGGAAGCTTCTGCTGCCCCATTTCATGGTCTTTACCCTGGGAAAGACCAGCAAAGAGGCAGTAGATGATCTGAGGTTGCGTTGTGGGACGTGCCATCTAATGCGATTACTGAAATAGGCTGGTCCTCCCCATAAAGGGTCTTGTGAACAATGCACAGGGACTTGAATTGGACCCTTGCCTGGACCGGTAGCCAATGCAGCTCTCGAATCCCTTTGGACACCGAGCTAAATTTGGGTATTTTAAGTAGTAATTGTGCTGCCGCGTTTTGAAGTGATTGAAGCTTACGTATGGTCATCTTGTTAGCACCCAAGTAGAGGGTGTTACGGTAATCAATCTTTGACAACACCAGGGCCACAATTACTGTTTTCCTTAGATCCATCGGAATAAAAGGTAACATTTTTCTCAAGATCTTCAAGGTGTGAAAACAGGACGATGTAATATGGTTGACCTGGTCTGATAATGATAGTTGATCGTCTAGAAGGACACCTAGACTTTTTACCTTCCTTGCTGGGGATGGGCAGGATCCGGCCTCTTCTGGCCACCAAGCTGTGTTCCAGAAGGCTGTGTTTTTACCGAATAGTAGCACCTCAGTTTTATAGGTATTCAGCTTTAAACAGTTGTCACACATCCAGCTGATGATGTGGACCATACCGTTGTTAAATTGTATTGCCAAGTCATCCGGCTTTGATGATAAAGACACCACAATTTGTGTGTCGACCGCATAACAGATAGCAATAAAGCCATGAGAGCGGATGAGATAGTGGGTATAATACTGTTCCCCACTTACTTGTTGATGTAGAACTATCCCTGTGACTTTTGTGATGTTATATTGATAGCAAAAGACAAAAAAAGACCCCGTGGCCATAAATCAAGAATAATTTTAATAAAGCACAACTAAGGACATGAACCCTGTGTACCAAAACAAACTTTTGAAATTATTTCTAACTTGTTTGGTAGCACTGATTGTAAATAGGACAAACAATGTGACAACAAAATCAATAAACTCAAACAGAAAGACAATCGTGCGCCATAAATATAGAACATAAATATTGGTGATAAATTAATACAAATCAATTACACTGATAAATAGAATAGTTCAAACATTCCTCGTTATACAAAGTGACACAAATGGTCCAGATATGATAAATCACAAAGAAAATAGCAGCACTAGTTATTCTCTGTATGTACTTAACATAATTCTTAAAGTCCAATACAAGAAAAGGGGGAATGGTAAATGTTCTCAATCCTATTCCTACTACAAGGAGCATTATCCTTTTATCAATTGTCCTTCTTCCTCCACAAAGATTCCTTAAGGTATTTACAGAAGTAGAAATAGGTTATTCACATTCCTTCCTTTAGAAAAATGCTGACGCGTTTTGACCTCAAACCTGATGTCATCATCAGGGCAAGACTCCTTTATAAAGTTTGGACACCGTATTTTCATTTAGCCCAAATACTTGTGTTATCAACAGTTATGGTCAAAAAAGGATGCAAGTTATTTCGAGGCTCGTTAAAGTTGCTTAAAACATCCTTGCAGTGCTTTTGGAGGCATGGCCTCCAAGTGGCTTTAGTTTGATGTGGCAGCTACACGGAGCTAGTGATTGCGGGTGCTTCTGACCATAAGTTTTTTTTTGGTACACATGATGCATGTCCCTAGTTGTGCTTTATTAAAATTGGTCTTGGTTTATGGCCACTGGGGGTCTTTTTTTTTTGTCTTTTGTATATATGGATACCTCCCACAAGTTGGCCTTGTAGAAACAAACCCCAGCTAGTTCATTGAGCTTGTGTTGGCTCATCACCATGGCGGGCTTTAGGGAGGTGCAACCGGTGCAGCTGCGCCTGACGCTGACCTCGTGAGGGGTAGTGTTTAGAACCAACTTATGGGTGTAGAAGCCCTTGCTGCAGGGTTCCTTTTGTACCCAGCAGTTTTCAGGCAACAATAAGACTGTCAAGTTGATGCTGGTGAATGTTTTTACCCAGTTTTTCACTAGCCTAATGTTGCTAAAAAAGGGTTTGTATGGGTTGAAATACATTGTCTCTATATAAGTATGTGTGTATTGTAAAGTGCTCTGAAACCCTACACGGGTATGAGTAGCGCTATATAACAAATTAAATGCATGTGTGAGAGGGGTTAATTAGAGAGATGAGGGGCACTGTTGGAGGGTGATAGTGAGGGAATCCGTGCAGAAGTAGGTTACGGGGGAGGGTGCAAAACAATTGTCGCACCGGGCACCACCAGCGCTAAAGCCAGCCCTGCTCCTCACACTCCTAAATACGGATGTCAATTTTGTGAAAATCATAGCTAACCCCTTGACACAAGAAGTAGGGAGCATGGTGGATAGTGACCAAACTGGCTTCGTGCCTGGGTGAAAACTGGTTGCTCGGCCTCATTTTTTAGTTGAATCTGTTTCCTCTCTTTCTGATTCGGAAAACATGAATCAATTCTTTACCTTGACAGAAAGTAGGTATTCAACCTGGTGAAATTTGATTTTCTGTGGGCTGTACTAAGTAGAATGAGACTGTCGTCACGGTTGTTGTCTCAGTTATTGAGTAGGGTGCAGGCCCACCTGATTGTTAACGGCGTAGGTGGAGATGAAATTCACATAGGATGAGACACCAGACGAGGGTGCCTGACGTCAGCCCTACTGTTTACACTTTTCATCAAATCCTTCGCTATTAAATTGCGGGAAGACAGCCAGTTACCCAGCTGCCTCTCGATAGCAAAAAGATGACCTTGCTTTGTATGTAGGCACAGAAGAGAATAACATCAAGGAAGAATTCAATATTGTTGATGATTTCTTGGCGAGGTCCGGGTACAAGTAACATGACTTGCTGGCTTTTGGACCAGAATGATCTGCATTACCGGATATTGAACATAACATATTCCAGCTTCTGCACGATAATTCCGTCGGCTAATTAACCCAGAATGGGCAGGCATTATGGATAACCATCTGTTAAAGATTCCGTAGGCCCAAATGGACTTAAAGGATATCAATTTAAAGTGTTTGACAAAGATACAATATAAAATTCTACATAACTATCAAAGTTATCTATTACACCACGGCAAACAATCTGATAGGGTTCAAGTATCATGAGCTTCCCCCAACATAGGATAATGCAATTACTCCTAAAGAAATAACAAAGGTAACAAAAGGGAGGTAACAGCTGGCAGAGGAAGAGTAGCTGCATGACAGTAGATCTACTTTGTTGATTGGTTAACATTTTTGCTTAAATACAGGCTCAATTTAATTTGTCCTCTGGAGGAACCTTTTCCAGGAATGTATAGCTCAGAAATTAGCTATCGGTAAATAAGAAAGTCTAATGTACTCGGGCGAACCAGTTGATCTTCGAAAAAACACAAAAATTACTTTGATATATGCACTTCTGTTACAAATTATCAAGGCTGTTGACTCCTACACGGACATTAAAGGGAAATGGACCCAAAATTGGACTGAGATTGACAAACTCAGAGCTAATCCAAAACTGTGAAATGATGCCCAAAATATTTCGGATAAAATATCCAACACTCAGTCAACTATACTTTTTTTCTGATTGTTCTATACATCATCCTAAATCCACTTTTGTTTTGCCTGTGCTAATCCAAATTGTCCAAGATGTAAAAACGAGATCGGCTCCTGGGAACACGTTCGTAGATTGTCCAAAATTGCAGAATATCTGGGAACAAGTACAGACCCAACTGGAGGAATCTCACAGGGAACAACGTGATCGTCAATAACAAGACGGCCTCAACTAGAGATGAACTATTTTAATAGCCATAACTGGTCCTGTATTGATAATGTGCTTTATTTCAGAACTCGCGCTGCTTTAAGATTGATTGCTAAAAAGTGGAAAAGACCATAGGCCCACTATAATAGAAGAATGGAGAATTGAGATGAAGACAATAGTTTTCTGGGAAGGCTGTTATACTATAACTGGAATATTCATCAAAATGTAAAAAAATATGGGGCCCCTTTCTAGAACAAACAACAAAATGGAGAGGGCTGATCTATGAAAATATATTTCTTTTACATAAATTGGTATAGTATGAATTATAGGGAGTAGAAACTTGCTCAGATGTTTTTTGGGCCATGAAGCCTGCAGTCTATTGGATTTTGACATTGCCCCCCTGCCACCGTATATTTATTCATTATGGCGCTACGGACGCTCAGACCATCGTTCAAGAATATGATTTTTACTTTAATTCATATTGCATATTTTGAGCAGCTATGTTTGTTTAACTGAATTCTATTTATGAATTGATATTTTTAACGTGTGTATTTATTTGTATTTACCCAAACACTTGTGCATGGCTCAAATTTTTATTTTAGAAAACAGTGGAACAATATAACCATCAGAAAATGCCATGACTTGATGGACAGCCCATATGCATTAAAGCCATCAGCAGAAATGACTGACGCAGAGCCCACTCTCTCCAGACTACTGATTGTTTTTTGTTTTAAAGAAGTGATAACACAAGGTTTGCCAGATAGCTAAAGCGGTCTGTAGCTAGATTTAGACCTAAAAAGGGGGTAGATAAACTAACCAGTTAAGAAAATCCCATATGGCACAAGTATGCAAGCTGCACATTTCATTTGTTGAAAAATGTAAAAAGCACAACTTCTGTCTGGGGGCAAGAGAGCGCCATACAGTAATCAGTTAAAACAATATATACACAAAAGAAAAACAAACGTAAAAACAAATTTGGCTCAGAATAGAGGAAGCATTGGCAAAGCCAGTAGGTCTGGCGTTGGTTGTCAGCCTTTTTGCTTTGTCAATACTTGTCTTGTCATGTTTTTTGCATAACTTTATTATGGGGGAAGCTGCCAAGTCCTTATCAATCTAAAAAGCATTGGCTAAAAGCAAACATATTTTTTGATTTCAAAAAGCACAGATTGCCACTGTAGTTCCTGGCACTTTATGGAATTACTTTGATATGCTCCTTGTGAAAAGGCAGCATGATGTCCCAGCCAGTGAAGTTAGCCAATGTCTTAAGTGGGCTGACCCATTGCCCTGTGTTTTAGGCAGACCTATGAATGAAGATGACTGCCTGAAGGCCCTTATAAATAGGTATATTATAAACATATTTTTAGTAAAATCAATAGGTCCTTGGCTGGGAAACATCATAGAGAAAACTAAAACAAACCTGCCAACCCTATCAGTTTAGGCAATAGGCTACTGTTTTTTATGCACGTTATCACCTACTGATTTGTGTTTACAATCCTACCACTTTACATGAAGCCTAAATAAAGAAGCATTGGCAATGCCATTAGGTCTGGCTTTAAAAGAATGTTGTATGGTAATGCGAAGCACTGCAAATAGATGGGAATGGATATATTTTGGAAGCAAAGAACTGTAGAATATTGGTGTAGGTTAAAAGGTCTGGTGACAGTTGCATTGTCAAGTCAGACCTAAAAGTCTATTTAGGGTAATGACTGCCCTCCTCCCATCTGTGCTGCTGCTTGAGAAAAACACAATACATTATCTAGTTAGGTAAGACACTTTAATAGCATTACAATATCATGTGTGTGCCCCTGAAAGTTTAAGCTCAGGCAGCTGGATAAATAAACAAATGTATCATAGCTGTGTGGAGGACAAGCACTCTTTTGTGAAAGCACACAACATCTGCCTAATCAAAATATGTACTCCTGGCTCCCAGCATGTTCTCGGAGCCAAAGCCCCTCTCTTGGTGATTCTCACATAATTGTCTGGCAACAGCTGTGCTGTCAAACTAGACCATAATAAAATGGGCTCAGGGCAGCCAGAGATTAAATTAGGTAACTTCAGACATGCTTGTGAAGTTTCTTTCGAGTGCAAGTGATAGGTGAAAGTAGTAGTGACGATGCACTGTAGACAAAAGGCAGGACTGTGGCTTGAACCTTGTATTTATTTGCTTCCATCCTCACATTAGAAAAGAAGACTGATTTTCTAGGATTCTTGATGTGTTGTGTCTCACTCCTCACATTGCGACTAATGCGGCTAGGCTTGTGTGCGTCTCTTCTTTACCACTTAATGTCCGCAGCACGCAAACCTTCCCAGGAGATGTCAAGACACCAGCAGCTCTGTAAATGTATCTCAGCAGGCTGTTTTGTCCAAAGAAAACCCTTGCATCCGTCACACACACATGGACTGCCATAACTGGCCAAACTCTGTGCAAGATAGTTCATAAATACATTTATTTGTGGTTGCATTTTTTCCCAAACCTTCCAGCCCATGACAAATAATCCAGTATTTATGGGAGGTTTCCCTTGTCACATGAATGCACAGGCTCTAAAAAGAGAGAATTTTCCACGCTAATTTAGAAGATCAAAACAGTGTTTCCAGTGGAACAATAGCCCTAAATTGAATGACAAACCATGATAAGCCTCATTCACATAAAGTCCCAGTGGCTTTCACGTGACAAGGGGATATCCCACAAACACTGGATTACAAATCATCGACATCTCTTTTCAGCTCTGAAAAAGCGGGAAAATGTTCCCAGAAAACATGTGCTGGATGGCTGTCATCTGTGTCACTGGAATTGTAGATTTGTATTCAGACAGGGAAGGATTAAGATCCTGGTTTGTTGGATATTATCGTAAAGAACATTTTGAAACTGATTTACAGTCCTTCATTTATTATCACAACTATGTTTCAAAGGAAGAAAACAAAGTATTACTTCAGCACTACTGAATAGGGAGGACTATTGATTTTGGGGTTATACTCCTGTACATCTTCTATAAATTTGTAGTTATTGAGGAACAATTGTAATGATGTTTAACCCACAATCCACAATATTCAGGTTTCCTATTATGTTTTTTGTGTAGAAAATAATAAATAAGAATAATCAAACTTTACAGATTAATAGTGATTTTGCTCTTTCCATAACTTTGCATCTCTGGTGCTTTATTCAGGGGAATGTGAGCTATGCAGGGTCATACAGAGTTTGTTCTTAGTCACACCTCACATATGCTGGTCTTTTCTAACTCAACATCTTTGTGTGCTTCTATAGGGACACCTTAATGGTGATCTCGTAGCCCCCAGGCTTGCACAGCCCAAACCTTTGTGATGAAGGATCACGTGCCAGAAAAGTCTTTTTAGGTCAAAGCCTACCAGACAGCGCATCTGGGGACATTCAGAAAGCTTCCTTGGAATGCATTACGCCCGTTCCTTACCATTCGCTTTGTGGTTTGTAAGTCACATTTCCTAGCTTTCTTTTTGCTGGCTTTATTTGTTTTAGGCTGTCCAACTTCAGTTTGTCCCTCTCAAGGAGCAAAGCCTTTATGTGACAATTTTGCTGGACACTTGGGGTAGGAAAGGTTTTTTTCTAGCACACAACAATATTTAAATGAACTGTGCAGGATTTCAGAATTTATCAGAATTAGGATAGCATAAATAAAGCACATTTTTTCTTAATACTGAAGTGTGTTGGAAACAAATACGGTAATATAATCAGGACAAATCAGTACACTAGGTGATGCTATTTCCATACACAATTGTTTGTGCGCTGTATAGTTATATTAGTAAAACTATATGTTTGTGCAAATGTAATGGTCATTTCAATTGAAAATGTATTGTCTGTAATGGCAGTGCGCTACTACACTATGCATACTCCACTCTATGCCACTCTGCTCTTACCACTCCATGCCACTGCACTCTACTTTGTACCACTCCACTTGACACTACTCCAAGCCACTGCACTCTACTCCACTCTATGCCACTTCACCCTACGCCTCTGTTCTCTGTGCCAATGCACTCTACGTTGCTCTACGCCTCTATTCTCAATGCCAATGCACTCTGCGCTGCTTTACTTTACACCACTCCACTCTTCGCCACTTCCGTCTTTGCCACTGTACTCTACACCACTCAAGTCTAGGCCACTCCACTCTACTCTGCACAACTCCACTCTGCACAACTCCACTCTACGCAACTCCACTCCACTCTACGCCAATGCACTCTACTCTGGATCACTCCACACTACGCCCCTGCACTCTATGCCACTCTAATCCACTCTGTGCCTCTGCACTCTACCCTGCACCACCCCACTCGACGGCACTTCACTGTACTCTGAAACAATATACTCTACACCAGTCCACTCTCCTCTATGCCACTCCATGCCACTGCACTCTACTCTACTCTGCACCACTCTACTCTATGCCACTGCATGCTACATCACTGCACTCTATGCCATGACCCCCAGTTGAATTGCAGGCTGGTGAAATTTCTAACCCTGGCAGAAAACAAATTGGAAAGAGCCTGCACTCACGGGGTCCTCTGGGGCGGCCTAGAATGAAGGTCTCATAACCCAAAGAGATCCAGATTACGTTGACTGTATGGGCCCATAAAACATAAAAAACTTATTTTTTCACTGTTTACGCATTTACTGAACTTTTATGAACTTTTAACATACTGAAGGATTTTATAGAACTTAGGGCCAGATGTACGACCAATGACTTTTGCGACTCGCAAATTGTGTCAAATTGCGAGTCGCAATTTGTGAGTCGCAATTGTCAATGTACAACAGTGTCTGAGACACTGTTTGCGATGCCCAATGGGGTGGCAAATTGCATGCCTCATGAATATTAATGAGGCTGTCACAGTTTGTGACCCCATTGGGAATGGCTGGCACTCCCAGGGATGGTGGCCTGCTGGGGTCAGCAGACCTCCACGTCTGGGACTGCTTTTAAAAAAAGATGTTTTTTTCAAAATGCAGCCCGTTTTCCTTAAAGGAAAACTGGATGCATTAAAAAAAAAATGTAACTTTTCATTTTTTAGGGGCAGGACCACTGCCTGTCCTTAAAAAATGTTTGTGCATGCATTCCCAAAGGGGAAGGGGTCCCCTGGGGACCCCTTCCTGTTTGCGAGTGCTTTACCACCTTCTGAGAAGGGTGGTAAACTGCAAGTGTTTTGCAACTGCAATTGCAGTCGCAAAACATTCTTACATAGCTGTTGGGGTCGCTATTAGGAAGGGAACGCCCCTTCCTAATAGCGAGTCGCTAAACACTATTTGCGAGTCGCAAATTATTTGCGAGTCGCAAAATAGGGTTAGTACATGGCCAACAGGATTTTTGCATGTGCAAACGGGTCTAAAACCCATTTGTGCATGCAAAAATCCGTTGTACATCTGGCCCTTAATTATTTAACATGAATTTGTAAATGGTTTTAATTAACCATACACAATAAAGGATTACCTTACCTTACCACTCTACGTCACTGCACTCTACTCTGCACCACTGTACTCAACGCCACTGCACTCTACACCACTCTATACCACTGCACTCTGACACTCTACTCTGCAACACCGCACTCTATGCCACTGTACTCTGCACTACTGCATTCTATGCCAATGCACCGACGCCACTGCACTCTGTGCCACTGTACTCTGCATCACTCCACTCCGCGCCACTGCACTCTGAAGCACTCCACTCAATGACACTTCACTATACGCCAAACCACTCTACGCCACTATACTCTACTCTGCACCACTCTAGGCACTCTATGCCACTCTACTCTACATCACTGCATTCTACACTACTGTACTCTATGCCACTGCACTCTATGGCACTCTACTCAGCACCACTCCACTCTACACTCTGCTATGCGTCACTCTAATCTACGCCAATGCATTGTACCCTGCTGAATTCGATGCCGCTGCACTCTATGCCTCTGCACTCTAAGCCACTGTACTCTGCAACAAACCCCACGCCAATGCACTCTACACCAGTTCACTCTATGACACTTCACTCCACTGTACGCCACTCTATGTCACTGCACTCTACTTTGCAGCACTGCACTCTACTCTATACAATTCTTCTCTACACCACTCTATGCCACTGCACTCTACGCCACTCTACACCACTGCACTCTATTACTATACTCTGCAACACCACACTCTACGCCACTGAACGTTATGCCACTCTACTCTGCACTACTGCATTCTATGACAATGCACTCTACGCCACTGCACTCTATGCCACTGTACTCTGCATCACTCCACGCCACTGCACTCTATTGCACTCAACTCTGCACCACTCTATGCCACTACGCTCTATACCACTCTACTCTACTCTGCACCATTGCATTCTATGCCACTGTACTCCACGCCACTCTACTCTACACCACTCCACTAAACGTCACTTCATTCTACGATACTGCATTGTACACCGCTGCATTCTATGCCACTGCACTCTATGCTGCTACACTCTACGCCGCCACACTTTATGCTATCATACTCTGCAGCACTCTACGCCAACGCACTCTACACGAGTACACTCCACTGTACGCCACTCTATGCGACTCCACTCTATGCCACTCCAATAGACAACACCCTATGCCACTCCACTCTACTCCACTCTTCGCCATTCCACTCTATGACACTCCACGCTACTCTCCTCTACGCCACTAACTTTTAGCCATGCTGAACAGTAACCATGCTGGTGTACAACATGGCTAAAACACATTGGCAGAGTCAATAGCTCTTGCACAGGCGAGACCTATAGACTTTGCCAATGCTTGTTTTCTCGTGGGAGCAAAAGACTGTGGAAAACATGCACTTTTTTTCTGGAGGAAAAGTGGAAAGAGCGGTGGTTGGAAAGAGTACTTGAAGTTATGGACAAGCGCTGTTATAATTTTCCAGCATATCACGGTCTTTTTTTTTGCCCCTTGCTCTGAGGTTTTTAAGAACATTTTTGTTTTTTAAATTAGAAATGTAAAAGAAAATATATGCCATAAAAAAAGGTAAGTCCGATAAATGAGCACAAGATGGAAAAATATTGTGATTCTATAGTGATCCGCATGAGGCCCTCAGCCTTGTGTCTAAAGACTCTATAGTGATCTATTGTCAGACAGCTCAGTGCCATATAGAAAATGAAAGCAACACTGACTTGTGTGTGTCGTAGCCAGCAGGAGCGATGCTCCAAAGTGCGGTCCTCTAATGCCCATTTGTGCTAACCCTGATGAGCGTTAAGACGACCCACCAGGGCAAAGCACAGAGGGGTAAGGGGGGAAGAAAACAAGGTAAGCAGGGGAAGAGACGCGGCTCGGGTATCCGCCTTGGGTCTGCGGCTGTCCGCCCTCTGGAATCCGGGCTCGCGGAATGCTGTGTCGTGCACGTGCACCAATGGAAGAATCCATACCCCTGGGATTCATGTGACCCTGGACAAGAGAGAGATGCGAGAACATGAGCAACACTACTGATGGTGTTCTGCGAGATGACCAACTTACTTGTTAAATTTGTGTACCTGTAACAGTGTTAATAAAGCGCTGTTCTGGGACGTGCTGATTTGTGACACCTTCTTGAAATGTCCTGGACAAGGCCAGCTTAGGCAAAGTTGTAGACAGATTAGGTAGAGCCCGGGGCGCAGAAGAAAGCTCTTGTAATCATTTTGAAAGCACTTGTTTACTTAAATAATATCTAAATGTATGGTTATGCATGTCATTGAGAAAAATGTGGTCCAATAACATGTTTTTGGGAACAACTATACTAATACACACAGATTTCCTCATTTAATACTACAGTGCAAAGTTCAAATCTCATGTTATGCCTCCTTTAGGGCGCAACTGTCTACAGAAAACAATGTTTTGTGCCTCACACATTCCTTTCTAGAATATCTTTATCATGCTCACAAGGTCTAGTTATTGTAAATGTATCTCATTGCACGGATTTAACCCTTTGTGCTCTGATTGTTGTTAAATACCTTTGTTTATAACTGCTGGACATGGAAAACACACCATAGCATAAACCACTCTACTCTTAAACAATCTACTTACTCGGTGCCACTGCATTCAGCGCCTTTGCACTCAGTGGCACTCCACTCAGTACCACTCCACTCTACTCTGCGCCACTCCACTCTATGCCTCTCTACTCCACACCACTCTACGCCAATGCCCCTTACTCTACAATGCATTACTGCACTCTACACCACTCCACTCTGAGCCAATCCACTCTATGCCACTCTACTCTGCAACACTGCACTCCACGCCACTGCATTCTACGCCAATGCACTCTTCTCTTTACCACTCCACTCTACGCCAGTGTACTCTATGCCAATCCACTCTGCGCCACTCTAATCTACTCTGCAATGTACGACTGTTAGACTTGGCATCTTTTGGCGTGTTTCCCCATAGTTTTTGCTTTCTGACCTCCCGGTTTTGACTCTGTTTTTGCTAGCTTAGTGTGTCTGCGCATATTTCTCACTGCCGATCAGAGGTAAAGTGCAAGTGCTCCTGTGGTAAAGTGTGTTATGAATTGGTGTTTCCATGATTGGCCTATTTGATTTATGTGTCAGTCCCTAGTAAAGTGCACTGAGTGTGCCAAGGCCTGTAAATCAAATGCTGTTAGTGGGCTGCAGCACTGGATTGTGCCACCCACACAAACAGCCCGTAAATGTAACTCTGGCCTGCCATTGCAGAGTCTGTGTGCAGTCTGGTACTGCCATGTTGACTTGGCAAGTGCACCCACTTGCCAGGCCCTAACCTTCCCTTCTCGTACATGTCAGTCACCCCTAAGGTAGGCCCAAGGTACCACTGTGGGCAGGGTGCAGTGTAGGTGAAAGGTGGGACATGCTCTGGTGTGTGTGGCATGTCCTGATAGTGAATTACTGCCAATTTCGTTTTCACTATTGCAAGGCTACCTGTTCCCATAGGACAGAATGCGGAGTTTGTTTATAACATCTTATAAACATAACTGGCCCTGGGAACTAAGTAGAAAAATAAAGTTTATTATGCCTGAACTCAGAATCTAAAGATGCATCTTTTAGTGAAGGTGATTTTTACATTCTGTGTTTGAAAATACCACTTTTAGAAAGTAGGTATTTTCTTGCTCAGCCATCCAGTAGGCCTCTGCTGGGTTTGTGGATTGGCTGTCTGGGTTTTGGATGACAGGGGTTGGGAGGAGCAGTGGGTCCAGATAGTCTAGGTGGGTCGGGAAAGGGCTGAATAGACCTGGGCTGCATTTAGAGTAGGGGGAGGAGATTTCCTTTCACCTGAATGG
Organism: Calotriton arnoldi; assembly: GCA_963921515.1. NCBI lineage: Eukaryota > Metazoa > Chordata > Amphibia > Caudata > Salamandridae > Calotriton > Calotriton arnoldi. The sequence goes on from CAWUFW010003956.1 coordinate 298,797, forward strand.
GCATGGTCTGCCTCTGACAATGCCGTCTCCACCTCCTTTCAGGAAGCTACACCAGAGAGGGCAGAACTGGTTCTGGCTGGGCACAGACACTCTCTGCCTGAGAGGACAAATGATTTTGTGGTATAAATATTGGGGACGAAACCCCTGAGCCTTAGAACTCTTTTGGACCAAGAAGACTGCCAAGAAGAAGAGCTGGAGAAGCTGTGAGGAGGAACTACCACTTTGCTGAGTGCTTTGCTGTGTTGGCCTGCAGTGGCTGCTTCTGTCTTGGGCAGTGAGAGGACTGGACTGAACTTTCTGCAATCTATTCTTGTAAGTTTCTCCAAGGGCTTGAGGTAGAGCTTGCCCCCTGTTCAAGTAGTCTCAGGAACTTCAAGTTCTTCTGCCCTCAGCACTGGGAACTGTGTGTTTTGTGCTGCAACAGAAGAATAAGCAACCCAACGCCGTCTACGACGCCGCTGCCAACTCCGTGTCCTGAAGGCACCGCAGAGGGCACCGCCACAACGCCGCACCGCGACCCTGGTCTCACGGACGACGCCTGCTGACGTTGCCACCGAGCCGCTGCTCGCACCGCGACCTGTGGGCACCGCACTCCGCATCGCCTCGCTTCACGACGGTGCCTTGGTATCCATGACGCCGCCGCTCCACGCTGAAATTGATGCCGCTGCTTGCACCGTGGTTCGAGGGCACCGCTCGTAAAGTTACACGACGCACCGCCCTCATCCTGCACCGCAGCCTTGGCCTACCAACGCTGCGTATCTGTGCGCGTTACAAATTCACGTAACATATAACATAACGCCGGCGCCATCGACTCTAGTTCGTCAGCCGACGACATCGCTTCAGCAACGACGCTGCCGCTGCTTGCACCGTGACCTGCTAGCACCGTGACGAGCACTGCATCACTTCGCACCGCGACCCTGGTCTCACCGACGACGCCATCTGACGCCGCCACCGAGCCGCTGCTCGCACCGCGACCTGAGGGCATCGCACGCCGCACCGCTGCACTTCACACCGCAGCACCAGACGCCAGCGCTCCTGACTTCAACCGCGAGGAGTTCGATCTGCAACGCGTGTGACTTCAAGGGCCCGACGACTCCTGCACCGACCTCCGGAACCGATGTTTGCGGACGCCGTGCTTTCGGAAGCTCAATGGGAGATCGCAGACGCCCTGCATTTCTAAAGGTACTGTTTTGCGGGTCTTCCCGACACCGTAGCTGGCCCGCGATGCCGCGGTCAGCCAGAACTGTTTGGATTTGTTTGTTCACAACGCCGTGATAGCCCCAGAGGGAGCTACCGACTTCAAGGAACTGTTTTTCAAGTTTATTTTGATAACTGAAGATTTCTAAGTACTGTATTGTGGATTTTTATCGTTTTTGGTCTTGTCTTAAGTATATAAAAAAGTATTGGATATTTTTCCAAACTGGTGTGGTGTCCTTTTGTAGTGCTTACACTGTATTACTGTTCGTTATGTGCAAATGCTTTACACACTGCCTCTAAGATAAGCCTGACTGCTCGTGCCAAGCTACCAAGGTGGTGAGCAGGGGTTATTTTAGGAGTGTAACTCCCTTATTCTGACTAGGAAGAAGGGTCCCTATTTGGACAAAGGTACCTACCTCTGCCAACTAGAGACTCCCATTTCTAACATTGGTTGTCAGCGGTGAGGATAGGACTTGCGTTTGCACTTGACTTACAGTGATTGGTGTGCACTACTACCATTTCGCAGACCATTACGTACCACATACTGTTTTTTTGGTCTATTTTTGCCTTTCCATTGGTCTTGAACTTGAACTTTCCAGTACAACATGCCTGAATCAATTGCATCGCCTGCAGCATCCTTGGAAGTGGCCTTTGAGGAGGAGAGGTTAGAAACTTACAATGTTAAGGAATTGAAGGCGATCTGCAAAAACCTCAAAGTCCAAATCAGGGGCCTCACCAGAAAAGAGGAGCTGCAAAAGGCGCTGAGGGCCTGGGTAGCATCCAGACATGCTAGTGAGCTGTCTGGGGATCTTGGCATGGAGGCAGAGGAGCCTATTCCAAGGGTGGATGTGTTTTTGGGAGGGGGGGCACCCTCTAAACCAGGCAGCAGTGGCTTGTCCCCAGAGGAGCTGGAGGACAGGCGGGAAGCAAGGAGAGTTGCTATGGAACTGGAGAAGCTTAAGTTAGCCATGGAGGAGAAAAGGATGATGCTAGACCATGAGATCAGGACAAAGGAGCTGGATCAGAGGAGTAGAACCAGCTCAGATGGTGGCAGCAATTTGTCAGGGCATTCAGAATTGTGCACATCCCCAAGAATGTAGGCAAGGAGTAGAAGAAGGGTGATGACATACAAAGGTGGTTCCAGGGGTATGAGGCTTCTATTCATATGAATGGGGTCCCTCAGAAGAATTGGGGGGCAGGATTGTGGCCGCTCTTCCCAGAAGAAGCTAGGGATACTCTGATAGCTTTGGGTAAGGGGCAGAACCTCACCTATGCTGATATGCAGGAAGCTCTCCTCACCAGGTATGGTCTCACTCCTGAAAAGTACAGGGATCAGTTTAGGTCCAGTAAGAAGTCTGATGCCAACACTTGGTTGGAATGTGTGGATTTGTTCTGCAGGTCTCTGGATGGATGGGTGAAGGGCAGTAATGTAACAGATTTTCAGGGGCTCTACAATTTGATTGCATGGGAGCACTTGTCTAGTCTATGGTTTGCAGAGCTGCACCAGCACTTGGTTGATAGTAAGCTAACTGACCCCAGGAAGCTTGCTATGGAGGCGGACCGCTGGGTGAGTACCAGGGTCCACAAGAAAGCGTTTGGGGGAGACTCAGCCAAAGGAGGGCAGGGTCCCCAGCAGGAAAGTGGGGGGACAAGGGTAAAGCACAGGAGTTCTCTAAAGGGCCCCAAACTAACACCCAGGGTAAAGGTTCCCATTCCCCAGGAGATAAGAAAGCAGTGGTCTCTTCAGGGAAACCTGCTGAGACCGGCCCCCGCAAGTGTTTCGCATGTGACCAGGTGGGTCACTTGAAAGGGGACCCCAAGTTCCCAAAAGGGCACAGCCACCCACTGGTGGGCAGACCAAGGTGTTGGCGAGTGTAGCGCTTGGGGAGGAGGGGTGCCCACAGGAGGGTGGGGATCCCGCAGAAATGACCCTCGTATCACTAGGGTACAGTGAGATGGTCCCAGGAAACCAGGTACCCCCTAACACAAAGAAATACAGCACCTGGGTGACCATCAATGGGAAAAGGGTAGAGGCTCTCAGAGATACTGGAGCCAGTGTGACCTCAGTCCGGTGTCACCTGGTCTCTGAGGAGCAGGTAGTCCCAGGGGCATTCCACCAAGTAGTTGCTGTGGACAACTCAGAGCGCCAGTGTATGGTGGCGCAGGTTCCCTTTGAGTGAGGGGGGTCTCAGGTCCCTTGAGAGTGGTTGTGAGCCCTACCATGCCTGTAGATTGTCTGCTAGGTAATGACCTGGAGCAGTCCTTATGTAAGGATGTTGAGCTCAGGTCTCACTTGGAGATGCTTGGGTTGCCATAGTGGGCATGCGTGTCCACTCGGTCAATGGTGGCCAGAAAGGGTGATCAGAAGGACTTGGAGCCTGAAACAGTGGCCCAGGTCCGTGCCAAGAGAAAGGGCAGGGGGCGCGGGAAACCGGCCCCTGAAGTTTCCACGGACCGGGAGGAGGCGGACCTTGAGGGGGACGCCCCGGTGCCTACAGGGGAACAAGTAGCTGAATTGGGGGACATCTCTGAGCTGACCCATTGGCAGCAAGAAGGGGGTCCCACCAGGGAAGAATTCTACAGGGAGCAGAAAGAGTGCGCTTCTATGGAGGGTCTGTGGCGGCAGGCTGCAGACCAGGCACCTGGTGATCAGTCCGGATCACATTGGATCTACTGGGAGAATGGTCTCCTGTATAGTGAGCCTAAGGTCGCTGAGCCTGGGTCAGCCCGTGTGCTAGTGGTACCCCAGCGTTTCAGGACCTTCCTACTGGGTCTGGCTCATGATGTGCCTTTGGCAGGACATTTGGGGCAGGACAAGACCTTTGACAGGCTTGTCACCCACTTCTTCTGGCCCCAAATGCGAAGGCAGTCGGATGGACGTTGTAGGTCTTGCCAAACTTGCCAGGCAAGTAGTAAGAGTGGGAGGAAGGTCAAAGCTCCTCTCCAACCTTTTCCAGTTGTTGGAACACCTTTTGAAAGGGTAGGGATGGACATTGTGGGGCCACTGGATCCCAAGACAGCCATGGTCAACAGGTACATCCTGGTCTTGGTGGACCATGCCACCCGGTACCCGGAGGCAATCCCTCTCAGGACAACGACGGCACCAGTGGTGGGCCGGGCGTTAATGGGGATCTTTTCCCACGTGGGGTTACCCAGAGAGGTGGTTTCTGACAGGGGGATCATTTTCATATCGAAGTATATTACATCCCTGTGGAAGGAGTGTGGTGTAACCTACAAGTTCACCACACCTTACCACCCACAAGGTAACGGTCTGGTGGAGAGATTCAACCAGACCTTGACAGGCATGATTAAGGGTCTAACCAAACCCATGAGGCGTAAGTGAAATGTCCTCTTGCCATGCCTTCTCTTTGTGTACAGGGAGGTGCCACAGAAGTCTCTTGGGTTCAGTCCCTTTGAGCTTCTGTATGGTCACCCTGTGAGAGGACCTCTGAGTTTGGTGAAGGAAGGCTGGGAGGCAGCTCCCAGGAAAACTCCCCAGGATGTGTTTAGTTACATGCTGGCCTTCAGAAACCAATCTGCCCGCTTCAGGAAACTCTCTCAGGCGAACCTAGAAGCAAGCCAGGAAGAAATGAAGTGGTATGACCAGAATGCCACTCTTGTCGAATTTCAACCTGGGCAAAAAGTGTGGGTCATGGCCCCAGTGGAACCTTGTGACTTGCAGGACAAGTGGACTGGGCTGTTTGAGGTGGTGGAGCGCAAAAGTGATGTCACCTATCTGGTGGATTTGCGGACTCCAAGGAACCCTTTGTGGGTCCTGCACGTGAACCGCCTCAAGCCCCACTTCGAGAGGTCCGAAGTGAGCATGCTCTTGGCGACAAATGATGGGGTGGAAGAGGAGAGTGAACCTCTCCCTGACCTCCTGTTCACCAAGGAGCACGATGGGTCAGTGGAAGGTGTGATCCTCTCCCCTACACTGACCCCAGAGCAGCAGAGCGACTGTCACCAGTTGTTGGGACAGTTTGCCCCACTGTTCTCTCTGACCCCAGGTGTTACTCACTGGTGTACCCATTACGTGGACACTGATGACAGCCCTCCTGTAAAGCAGAAGATTTACAGGTTGACTGACCGGGTCAGGGCCAGCATCAAAGAGGAGGTCTCTAAGATGTTGGCATTAGGGGTGATCGAGCCCTCCAATAGTCCTTGGGCCAGCCCAGTGGTCTTGGTCCCAAAGGCTGCTGCACCAGGTGCCACTCCAGAACTGCGGTTTGCTGTTGACTACCGTGGGCACAATGCCATCACCAGGACTGGCGCGCAGCCCATCCCCAGAGCTGATGGGCTCATTGATCGGTTGGGAGCTGCCAAGTTCCTCAGCACGTTTGATTTAACATCTGGGTACTGGCAGATTGCCTTAACCGAGGGGGCCAAGGAGAGATCAGCATTCTCAACCCCAGAAGGACATTACCAGTTCTGGGTGATGCCCTTTGGGTTGAAGAATGCCCCTGCCACCTTTCAGAGGTTGGTCAACCAGGTGTTGGCTGGACTAAAGGATTTCAATGCCGCCTACCTGGATGACATTGCAGTGTTCAGTTCCAGCTGGGAAGAACACTTGCAGCACCTGAGGGAAGTGTTGAGGGCTCTGCAGAGGGCAGGCCTCACGATCAAGGCCAGTAAGTGCCAGATCGAGCAGGGTTCTGTGGTGTACTTGGGCCACCAGGTAGGAAGCGGCCAGTGGCCCTACAGCCCAAGATTGACACCATTCTGGCTTGGGAGCCCCCTAAAACCCAGACAGAGGAGAGAATCTTTTTAGGTCTCACCGGTTACTACAGGAGGTTTGTTAAGGGCTATGGCACCATTGTTGCCCCCTTAACAGAGCTGACTTCCAGGCAGCAGCCCAAGAAGGTGATCTGGACTGAGTCCTGCCAGAAGGCTTTTGATGCCCTGAAGGCCGCCATGTGCACTGCGCCCGTGCTCAAGGCACCCGACTTCTCCAAGGAATTTGTCATGCAGACTGACGCTTCAGAGCATGTTTCGGGAGCGGTGCTCTCACAACTGAACGAAGAGGGCCTAGACCAGCCTGTAGTCTTCCTTAGCAGGAGACTACTCCCCAGGGAACAGAGGTGGAATGCCATAGAAAGGGAAGCTTTTGCTGTGGTCTGGACACTGAAGAAGCTGAGGCCCTACCTGTTTGGGACTCACTTCCGGGTTCATACAGACCACAGGCCCCTCAGATGGTTGATGCAAATGAGGGGTGAGAATCCAAAACTGTTGAGGTGGTCCATCTCCCTACAGGGAATGGACTTTACGGTGGAACACTGTCCTGGCACAGAACACGTAAAAGCAGATGGTCTGTCCAGGTTCTTCCACCTTAGTGAAGAGAACTCCCAGGAGGTTGGGTAGTTCTCCCTACTTTCAGCTGGAGGGGACATGTATTAGACTTGGCATCTTTTGGCGTGTTTCCCCTGAGTTTTTGCTTTCTGTCCTCCCGGTTTTGACTCTGTTTTTGCTGGCTTAGTGTCTCTGCGCACTTTTCTCACTGCCGATCAGTGGTAAAGTGCAAGTGCTCCTGTGGTAAAGTGTGTTATGGATTTGTGTTTCCATGATTGGCCTATTTGATTTATGTGTCAGTCCCTAGTAAAGTGCACTGAGTGTGCCAGGGCCTGTAAATCAAATGCTGTTAGTGGGCTGCAGCACTGGATTGTGCCACCCACACAAACAGCCCGTAAATGTAACTCTGGCCTGCCATTGCAGAGCCTGTGTGCAGTCTGGTACTGCCATGTCGACTTGGCAAGTGCACCCACTTGCCAGGTCCTAACCTTCCCTTTTCTTACACGTCAGTCACCCCCAAGGTAGGCCCAAGGTACCACTGTGAGCAGGGTGCAGTGTAGGTGAAAGGTAGGACATGCCCTGGTGTGTGTGGCATGTCCTGATAGTGAATTACTGCCAATTTCGTTTTCACTATTGCAAGGCTACTTGTTCCCATAGGACAGAATGGGGAGTTTGTTTATAACATTTTATAAACATAACTGGCCCTGGGAACTAAGTAGAAAAATAAAGTTTAGTATGCCTGAACTCAGAATCTAAAGATGCATCTTTTAGTGAAGGGGATTTTTACATTCTGCGTTTGAAAATACCACTTTTAGAAAGTAGGTATTTTCTTGCTCAGCCATCCAGAGGCCTCTGCTGGGTTTGTGGATTGACTGTCTGGGTTTTAGATGACAGGGGCTGGGAGGAGCAGTGGCTCCAGATAGTCTAGGTGGGTCAGGAAAGGGCTGAATAGACCTGGGGTGCATTTAGAGTAGGGGAGGAGATTTCCTCTCACCTGAATGGGCCTGGTCTGCCTCTGACAATGCCGTCTCCACCTCCTGCCAGGAAGCTACACCAGAGAGGGCAGAACTGGTTCTGGCTGGGCACAGACACTCTCTGCCTGAGAGGACAAAGGATTTTGTGGTATAAATATTGGGGCCCAAAGCCCTGAACTTTAGAACTCTTTTGGACCGAGAAGACTGCCAAGAAGAAGAGCTGGAGAAGCTGTGAGGAGGAACTACCACTTTGCTGAGTGCTTTGCTGTGTTGGCCTGCAGTGGCTGCTTCTGTCTAGGCAGTGAAAGGACTGGACTGAACTTTCTGCAATCTATTCTTGCGAGTTTCTCCAAGGGCTTGAGGTAGAGCTTGCCCCCTGTTCAAGAAGTCTCAGGAACAGCAAAGACTTCAAGTTCTTCTGCCCTCAGCACTGGGAACTGTGTGTTTTGTGCTGCAACAGAAGAAAAAGCAACCCAACACCGTCTATGACGCTGCTGCCGACTCCGTGTCCTGAAGGCACCGCCGCACCGCGACCCTGGTCTCACCGACGACGCCTGCTGACGCCGCCACCGAGCCGCTGCTCGCACCGTGACCTGTGGGCACCGCACTCCGCATCGCTTCGCGACGGCGCCTTGGTATCCCCGACGCCGCCGCTCCACACCGAAGTCGCTGCCGCTGCTTGTACCGTGGTTCGAGGGCACCGCTCGTAAAGTTACACAACGCACCGCCCTCATCCCGCACCGCAGCCTTGGCCTACCGACGCCGGCACCATCGACTCCAGTTCGTCAGCCGACGACAGCGCTTAAGCAACGACGACGCCGCTGCTTGCACCATGACCTGCCAGCACCGCGATGAGCACCGCGACCCTGGTCTCACCGACGATGCCATCTGACGCCGCCACCAAGCCGCTGCTCGCACCATGACCTGAGGGCATCGCATGCCGCACCGCTGCACTTCGCACCGCAGCACCCGACGCCTGCCGACGCCAGCGCTCCTGACTTCAACCACGAGGAGTTCGATTTGCAACGCGTGTGACTTCAAGGGCCCGAAGACTCCTGCACCGACCTCCGGAACCGACGCCTGCAGACGCCGTGCTTTCGGAAGCTCAACAAGAGGTCGCTGATGCCCTGCATTTCTAAAGGTACTGTTTTGCGGGTCTTCCCGACACCGTAGCTGGCCCGCAACGCAGCGGTCAGCCAGAACTGTTTGGATTTGTTTGTTCACAACTCCGTGATAGCCCCAGAGGGAGCTATCGACTTCAAGAAACTGTTTTTCAAGGTTATTTTGATAACTGAAGATTTTTAAGTACTGTATTGTGGATTTTTATCATTTTTGGTCTTGTCTTAAGTATATCAAAATATTGGATATTTTTCTAAACTGGTGGTGTCCTTTTGTAGTGCTTACACTGTATTACGGTTGGTTATGTGCAAATGCTTTACACACTGCCTCTAAGATAAGCCTGACTGCTTGTGCCAAGCTACCAAGGGGGTGAGCAGGGGTTATTTTAGGAGTGTAACTCCCTTATCCTGACTAGGAAGAAGGGGCCTTTATTTGGACAAAGGTACCTACCTCTGTCAACTAGAGACCCCCATTTCTAACAACAACACTATATTCTATGCCACTGTACTCTACCATGCACCACTCCACTCTACTGTGAAACAATCTACTTTACGCCACTCCACTCAGTGGCACCCCATTCTACTCTGTGGCACTGCAGTCTACTCTGCATCACTGCACTCTACGCCAATGCAGTTTACTAAAAACCGATGCACTCTACGCAAATCTACTCTGCACCACTGCACTCTATGCCACTATGCTCTACAACTCTCTAAGCCACTGCACTCTATGCCATTGTACTCTATGCCACTCTATTCTACTCTGCTCCCCTGTACTCTACAGCACTGCTCTCTACGCCACTCTATTATACACCACTGCACTCTATGACAGTCTACTCTGCAACACTGCACTCTATGCCACTGCACTCTACACCAATGCACTCTACTCTTTACCTCTCCACTCTATGCCAGTGCATTCTATGCCAATCCACTCTATGCCACTCTAATCTACTCTACGTTACTCTATGCCATGGACTCTACCGTGCATCACTCCACTCTACTCTGAAACAATCTACTATACGCCAGTCCACTCGGCTGCACCACAGTCTACTCTGCATCACTGCACTTTATGCCAATGCACTTTACACCACTTTACTCAAAACCAATGCAGTCTACGCCTATCTACTCTGCACCACTCCAGTCTACTCTGCATCACTGCACTCTATGCCAATGCATTCTATACCACTTTACTCAAAACCAATGCACTCTACGCCAATCTACTCTCCACCACTGCAGTCTACACCACTATATGCTACAACACTTTATGCCACTGCACTCTACGCCATTGTACTCTACATCACTGCACTATACGGTACGCTAGTCTACTCTGCACTACTGTACTCTATGTCGCTGCTCTCTACGCCAATGCACTCTACACCCCTGTATACTATACACCACTGCACTCTATGACAGTTTACTCTGCAACACTGCACTCTCTGCCACTAAACTCTATGCCACTCTACTCTGCGCCACTGCACTGTACGCCACTGCACTCTATTCTGAAACAATCTACTCAACACCAGCGTACTCAGCAGCACCCCATTCTACTTTGCCCCCAGTCTACTCTGCATCCCTGCACTGTACGCCAATGCACTTTACACCACTTTACTCAAAACCAATGCACTCTACCCCAATCTACTCTGCACCATTACACTCTACGCCACTATATTCTACAACACTTTACGCCACTGCACTATATGCCACTGCACTCTACTCCATTGTACTCTACACCACTGCACTATACGCCACACTAGTCTACTCTGCACCACTGTACTCTATGCCACTTCTCTCTACGCCAATGCACTATACGCCACTCTATTATACACCACTGCACTATACGACATCCTACTCTGCATCCCTGCACTGTACGCCAATGCACTTTACACCACTTTACTCAAAACCAATGCACTCTACCCCAATCTACTCTGCACCATTACACTCTACGCCACTATATTCTACACCACTTTACGCCACTGCACTATACGCCACTGCACTCTACTGCATTGTACTATAGACCACTGCACTATACGCCACACTAGTCTACTCTGCACCACTGTACTCTACGCCAATGCACTATACGCCACTCTATTATACACCACTGCACTATACGACAGTCTACTCTGCAACAATGCACTCTCTGCCAATGAACTCTATGCCACTCTACTCTACGCCACTGGACTCTACTCTGAACCAATCTGCTCTGCAGCACTGCACTTTACGCCACTGTACTCCACTGTGCGCCATTTCACTCTACTCTCGAACACTCTACTCTACGCCACTACTCTATGCCACTGCACTCTACCCTGCACCACTCCACTCTATGCCACTTCACTCTACTCTGAAACAATCTACTCTATGCCATGCACTCTATGCCACTCTACTCCACTCTGTGCCTCTGCACTCTACACTGCACCACTCTACTCTAAGCCACTGCGCTCTCCACCACTCTACTCTGAACGACTGCACTCTATGCCAATGCACTCAGCACCACTTCAATGCACTCTATGCCACTGTACTCTAAGCTACTGCACGCTACACTACTGTGGTCTATGTCACTGCACTCTATTCTACTCTGCAGAACTGTACTCTAAGCCACTGCCTCTTCACCACTCTACTCTTCGCCACTCTACTCTATGACAATGCACTGTACTGCACTCCATGCCCCTACACTATACACCACCACACTCTGCATCATTGAGGCCACTAATGTATTCTGCACCACTGTACTCCACGCCACTGCACTCTATTCGCCACTGCACTCTACATAACGCACTCTAAGCCAATGCACTCTACACCACTTTACTCAAAACCAGTGCACTCTACACCCCTGCACTCTATGCCATTCTACTCTGCACCACTGTACTTTATGCCTCTTCACTCTTGGCCACTCTACAACACTCCACTCTATGACACTTCATACTACGATACTCCACTCTACTCCACTCTACTCCATTAAACTCTACTACATTCTAGGACACTCTACTCCACTCTACACATTACTCCCCTCTACTACGCTCTACGCAACTCCCTCCATGCCACTTTACTCCACCCTATTCTTTAACACTCTACTCCACTCTACGCCACTGACTCTACAATACTCTATTCCACTCTATGCCAGTCCACTCTCCTACACTACTCCACTCCACTCTATGACAACCTACTCCGCTCTATACCACTCTACTCTACAACACTCTACAAGACTCTACTCCACTCTAAGCAACAACCTCTACTCCTCTCTGCTCTACACCACTCCACAACACTTTGTCACTCCACTCCACTCTGATACTCTACTCCACTCCCTCCACAGCACTCTTCTACATTCCTCACATCACTCCATGACATTCCACACCACTCTAGGCCACTCCATGACACTCCACTCTGTGCCACTTTACAACACTCCACTCCACACCACTCTCCTTTATCCCACTAACTTTGAGCCATGCTGAACAGCAGCCACGCTGGTGTACAACATGGCTGAAAAAATGTTGGCAAAGACAATAGCTCTTGCATAGGCGAGACCTATTGGCTTTTCCAATGCTTGTTTCTTATTTGTGACTAATTTTCCATCTTTCTCTTTCTCCTTCTTTCTCCTTTTGTGCTTTTATCTCTTTTATTCTTGGTCATAGTCAGAGGAAGAATAAGTGCCAGTCCCCAATAATGAGTGCTGGTGAACCGCACCTTCAACTTTTAGCTCATATTAAGCACTGATACTACATATTTATATATTTTAAGTTAAATACATTTATTATGAAGCAGAGTATTACTTAAAATAGCACACAAATTTTGAAGTTAAACCTGCCCACTTTGTTCCATTTAATGTAATGATTCATGATGTCTTCCTTCTGGGTTAGAGACCCACTGTCATTTCCTGCAATAAGACATGTGGCAGACATCATGTGATGACATTGTCTGTCAGGTCAAAGGTTATGTGATATAAGTTCTTGTGACGTCACATGATTTCACATTATGCTAATTGCCATTTTTCAAACCTGAAAAATCCTACGTCTTTTTGGCCACAGACTGTTGGCAAGTATGCAAACGGAACAATCGGGGTAAAACAAAGTTTAGATATGAAAAGGTACGGGTAAGCCCAATGCTTAATTTGTACAGACAGATGCAGGAGGTGAGCATCGACACTCATTTTCCATTATCGGCCTATAGCCCAGAGCAAGAGAGAGATAGGCATGAAAGGGAGAAAGAATTTGGAAGAGAAAGATAGGAAAAGAGTCAAAATCAGGAATGAAAAAGAGCCTTCTAGAGTGAAATAAAGAGACAGGAAGTGTAGGGCGCTGGAAGAAAGAAGCATGCGGTGGAATCAAGACTAGGCATCCTTAGTGTTCAACATCCCCAGCATTCAGCAATGCGGCGGGCATCCTAAGGAAATCTTCAGGACCCCACACTTATTTTTATTTATTTTGTTTTTACAAATTCAGCAATGTATAAGGTTGCTTGAAGAGAAAGGATTTTATAGATTGGCGAAAAAATATTAGGAGAGTCAATTCGCCGGTGAAGACAAATTCCCCATTTGGGGAGAGATGAGAAACAGCAGGTACATACAGTTAGCACTGCAACATTTGGGGCTATCTAGACTAAGCCAAGCCTTGACCATAGTCACTCTGGAACAACTCGCTACATGCACCTTTTTGACTAATTAGGAAGGATGAGCACATGCAAGAGCTTTGTCAGTTGTGCAGCAAAGCTTGCAGTCAATCCTGACATGAAGAACAAGATAATGAAGTGAAAGAAAATAGATGTAGTGTGGTCGAATTACAGTGCCCTGGAAATAAGAATGACCACAGAGTGGAGCACAGTTTATCAAGGAAGAAGAGAAGAAGCAGGGAGGCCAGAGACTACACCTAGTTAATCAATAAAAAGAGCCTGGGAGGCAGTGGGAATCAGATGACTGATCAACTGATAGAGCGCTTATAGCACTGTAAATTGTAGGGGTGCACTATACTCTTGATATAAACGCACTCATATGTATTTTTGTCGTGTGCAGTGTTTTATGATTATTAAGATGCATTTATTTACGTCATATTAGTATTACAATGAAGCGAGCATGTTTAAGTAGGATTTGCGTGTATTAGAAAACATAATTCCTGTATGTGTAATGTGCAGGATGAAATTATACTCATATAATGTAACCATGTTTAGTTTAAGTTACCCGATTTGTAGGCCCAAATTGTAGGTTGTTTTGAGTTTCGTTTCTCCTTGGTTGCTCAAGAATTAATTAAATAAATTCTGTGGTGTTCGAAGACAGTGTGTTCTCATCCTACTGCAGGTGCAGGAATTCGACCTCGTTATTCTTAGATTTAAGGAGATACCTGGAATGTCTTTGAAGAAGACTGCAAGGCGAGAGGGGAGGACCTGCTTTCCGTGCCTCACCTATCTGGGAACCAAGGCCACTGGAAGAAGAGTCGACTTAATTAAAGCTTCTGTGGAAACTTACTGAACATGACGTATTGTGGGTTGAATATTGTCTTTTTATATGATGCGCAGGGACAGATTCGGGAGACTTCTGCCAGTTTTCGGAGGAGAAGGAGCATCTTAGAGCGAGCTCCATAGCTTTAAGCTATCAGACCCATTTGACGTGAGAACTTCTTAGGAAGTCAACACGTGCTGACACCTTTGGGATATGATACAAGGGAGATAGGTAGGATCCTCATTAAGGGCAGAGTAGGGAAAGATTTTGCTCCTTCTTAATGAAAAGAGAATTGGACTCCGCTTCTATTCTTTGCTGTAATTTGATTTTGGAGTTCATCATATTATGCCTTCTGTGCTGAATGACTTATATTCGTAAAATCGGCTCTGTATTGATCTTTCTGTACCTATATACTCTGATATTGAGGTGTGTTTATATTCAATTATTTTTGGCCTTATAATAAATCCACCAAACTGAACTTCGGAGTCTGTGGTCTATTACAGCATGACTAAATCGAAAGTATAATCTTGAATTGTTTTCCTCCCTTCTACCACTTTTAGCAGGCAAATAAAAGACCATCTGCATTAAATCTAGTAGGGAAAAGTAGGAGTAAAGGTTGGCGTAATCAAATGGTAGCAGAGGATGGTTTGACTCTAAGAGTGAGAGAAAGAGAGTAGGAGTAGGGTCGGAAGAACATTAAGGCCCTGGACACAGAGTAGACGACGGCGGACATTGATGGAAGTTGGCGGACGTTGACGGTGCGGCGGAAACAGTGGTGGCGTGAGTATGGAATTGTGTGGTGTGTTAGATTGCGGTGATGAAATATTTGTGTGATGTCTTGCGAAGTTGGGATGCATGTTGAGTGATTGTGGGTTTATTGGTTTACTGGTCCGGACACGTGCGGGTCAGGAAGTTTGGTTAGCGGACTCAAGAGAAGTCCAAGATCCCGGGATAGTTTTGTATTTGTAATTGATCAGAATTGTGGGTGGCGTGAAGCGCTATCGATGATCCACTTGTGATAGGGAACTTTGTATGAATGGAGGGATACGTCGCGGTAGAAAGCCTCAGGTACCGGGGGTGGACTATGGTGATTGAGTGACCGACGCAGGTCGGGGGTCACAGCGGATGAATGTTCTTGTAAGCGTGTTCTATCGATCTTTTAGTGGACAGACAATTATTTGTTTATGTAACTGGAAGTTATTGTGATTGTGTTAGGAGCAGTTACTTGGTTTAATAGCTTTGGATATACAGTTACTTGTGGTACGAACGTGTGAGTGAGTGAAATTGTAAAGGCGGGTGAGCCGCTGCAAAGAGTGAGTAGTGACGTCAGTGTGCGCCGCGCTGGGATTGGTCGGTTGGTGTAACGCCGCGTTGGGATTGGCGGAAGTTCGTTCGAAGCTGAGTATTGAATTTGGAGGGCAAACAATCGATTTTCATGATGAGATGTTTTAAGGTGTTGCGGGATTTGTGTAGAGGCGACACAGGAGTGGTGACACGGGTAGGAGAAGAAGCTCCGCCTGAGGATATACCGGCGCATTATATGGCAACAAATGTAGGACTCCATACTATAGTCTGGCTTCAAAATTGGCATAAAATTACAGAAAAATAAGAAGAATTGGCTTTTCCCCGTTATGGGTCATTTCGTATGGAGGTGCTGTATCAGCTAAGAGGAGTGATGTCTGCTCTGAAACCTCCGCCTAGACCAACCCAATTTGAGGCATTGGATGCTTGGATGAGAGCAGCAATGGCAAAGAGAAGGGAAGCTTCTCAGGGTAGAATGAAAAAAGCAATGAAGGCATATCAGGATGCCAGGTGGGATGCACAGCTGAAAAGATGGAGAGTAGACACCATAGAGGGAGAACGATTGTATCCCCTTTGGCGACTAGAAGGTGGGTTTGGAGGAAAGAGTAAGACGGAAGAGGACAGTGACACAGATGACAGTTTTCTTGATAGATTGCTAGCAGAACGTCCTCCACCTTATGACTCTAGGCCAGAGCCGGAACAGACGCAGCAAACTGAGGACATTCTAAGAGTGGGACGAAGAGGTGCAGAGGAGCAGACTACAGAAGTAAGAGGGAGGATTTCAGTGGGAACGAAAATTACATGAGGGTCTGGAGGGATAGGGTACGCAACTTCGGAGTCAGGAGAGACTGCCTGTAACATGCGGCTACCAGAAGTTCTTTCGGTACCAGTTACTATTGGACCGGTGGTTTCAATATATAACCCTAGAGAGAGAACAAGGGAAAGTCAACAACAAACAGAACAAGGTGAAGAGACTATCTCTGGAGGGAGTCTTACAGTGAGTGGGACAGGTATGGCTCAGGTACCAGTGGAATCCAGTACTCCACTGCCTGCTACAGCTGATCCATCAAGAATGGACAGTGGGTCAGAACGAAGGCGAACAGGAGCTTTGGCAAATTCTAGGTCAGACATCAGAATGTGGGTTCCACTGGTGAGGGAGTCACAGATATTGAGTGATGAATTGGGGTTGAGACAAGAAGCACCTAGGGTACCGATAGGGCCACAGTATGTGTGTGAGGGTAACCATTGGAGTAGTCGAAGTTGTGAAAGAGAAAGTCGCCCAGTTGTGGGAATTGAGGAGAGTGGGAACCTAAGGAGAACACAAAGTTGTGAGAGGGAGGAATCGGGAAGTGAAAGAGGTCAGAAGGTTTTACAGGTTGCAATGAAGGCACCATTGTTAGATGTGGTAAGATTAAAAGCAGAAATAGATGAAGTGATAGAAGGGAATCTGCCATGGGAAAGAATTGACACATATGATTCAAGTGAATTGCTATTTGTAGCTAAAGATGTTACCAGAAGGCATAGTGATGGGTCATCCGCTTATTGTTTATGTGCCTCATTCAATAGAGCTGTTAATGACAAGAACTAAGACACAGTATTTAACAAATAACAGACTTACAAAGTATGAGCAGGTTATATTGGCTTCTGAAAATGTCACTCTGAGATGTTGTACCACCTTGAATCCTGCTACATTGTTACCTCTTCCGCAAGAGGAGGAAGAGAATTGTGAAGAGCATGACTGCCTGGGTGTTACTGAGCTATCTACCAAACCCAGACCTGACATTGTCGATGAACCTCTGTCTGAAACTGATTTGATTCTTTTTGTTGATGGTTCATGCTTAAGAGACAATGAAGGGTGTTTGAGAGCAGCGTTTGCTGTGTGCACCATCTTGGGGGTGGTGGAAGCTGCCTGTCTGAAAGGAGTATACTCTGCTCAGGTAGCCGAAATTATTGCTTTGACACGTGCCTGTATCATTTCAAACGGAGTCCGAGTGACTATATATACGGACAGCCAATATGGGTTTGGAGTTGTTCATGACTTCGGCCAGTTATGGTCACAGAGGGGATTTTTAACGTCCTCAGGATCCCCAATCTGTAATGGAGAATTTGTGCGCCAATTGTTGGAAGCTTTGCAGAAACCCAAAGAGATAGCTGTAGTAAAATGTGCAGCCCATGGAAGGGGAGAGGACTTTGTTACAAAAGAAAATAACTATGCCGATGAAGTAGCGCGTTTTTGTGCTTGTGTTTTCAATGGAACATATGTAGGAGAGAGCACAGAAGAGACTGAGCTCAGCATGATGTTAGCTATAGCCGATACC
This sequence comes from Calotriton arnoldi, assembly GCA_963921515.1. Lineage (NCBI taxonomy): Eukaryota > Metazoa > Chordata > Amphibia > Caudata > Salamandridae > Calotriton > Calotriton arnoldi. The sequence goes on from CAWUFW010003956.1 coordinate 316,411, forward strand.
TGGGATGAGGCAAAGCGACTGCAGGATGAAGTCCCAGAGGAGGAAGTTGCATCATGGGTTAGAGCAGGCTGCGAAAAGAGAGAGGATGGCATTTGGGTGTCGACAGATGAGAGAACAGTATTACCTAATTGTTTATTGAGCCCAATGGCAAGGCAGATTCACGGAGTAGTTCATCTTGGGAGAGATGCCATGGTGCGAGTGTTCAGACAAACTTGGTTTAACCCACGATTTCGTGTGTATGCTGAAGCAGTGTGTCACAGGTGTGTTACATGTCAACAAATGAACGTTGGAAAGAGAACTGTGGTTGCAATGAGTCATATTGGAAGATCAGGAGGGCCTTTTACTAGGATGCAGTTGGACTTTATCGAGATGCCTAGGTGCAATAGGCTGAGATATGTTTTGGTGGTAGTGTGTATCTTTTCACGTTGGGTTGAAGCCTATCCAACTAGACGATGTGACAGTCTCACAGTGGCAAAACTGTTGTTAAGGGAACTGATACCACGGTTTGGATTTCCGACCTCAGTGGAGACAGATAGAGGAACACACTTCCATAGTGAAATCATGAAATTGTTATGTACGGTTCTAAACATTGATCAGAGATTGCACTGTAGTTACAGGCCTGAGGCATCTGGCCTTGTGGAGCAGATAAATGGCACAATCAAGATGAGGGTGTCGAAGGTTTGTTCGTCAACTTCATTGAAGTGGCCAGATGTGCTACCATTGGTATTGATGAGTCTGCGTAGTACTCCTGATAGAGGACAGGACTCTCTCCCCATGAGATATTGATGGGAAGAGCTATGCACTTGCCTATGGTGCCAGCTACAGCACTGATAAACATCACAGATGATTTGGTTTTGGATTATTGTAGGGGACTGGCTGACGTGGTTAATTCTGTGTCCCATCAGGTCGAGGCTGCGACTGCATCTACCTCGAGAGACCTGCTGCATGATCTTACCCCTGGTGACTGGGTGCTTGTTCGAAAGCACGTGAGGAAGAGCTGCCTTGATGCTCGCTGGCGAGGACCATACCAGGTGATCTTGGTTACAAGTACAGCTGTGAAGTGTGGAGGATTACCAAACTGGATCCACGCTTCGCACACTTGCCGCGTTCCAGAACCTGAGGAGGCAACGAATCCTCTTGTTCCGAGGAGTACAACTGAAACTGACACAGAGAACGAAGGAACAAATCAAGTCGTAAGAATTCCTGAAGGGGCTGAACAATCAACTGAGCAAGAAAACCAAGATCAAGCTGCTCCAGAGTTGAGTTCAGATCAGGAGATAGATGAGATTGCAGAAGTGAACTTTGAACCAGATCAAAGTGAACGGCCTGACGCAGAAGGATCAAATCAAGAGGAAGAGAGGAGACCAAGTGCAGATCAGAAAAGTGGCCAACAAGAAAAGAAAGGCTGAACATAAGGCTTGCATCTGAGAAGAATCTCGCTCCGATTCCTGAAACGTCTGAATCAGATCAAAGTGAAACTGAGGAGAGACCGGATGGTCTAAAACGATCCAGAAGAGAGAGGGTACCGTCTCAAAAGTACGCCTCTCCTGAGTGGACGTACCTGGCTGCAAATGCAGAAACCGAAGAATTCCGGAAGGTTGGGGACTGGTACAGTGAGTTACGGAGGGGACACCCTGTCGATTGATATTCAGCTGTTGGTCCCTGGAGTTGAAGCCCTCGGAATCCTAACTTTGACAGTCCCCGATCCACCAAGGCTAAGTGGTTTGCGCTTTTTGATTCTTAACCAGGTTGCTTTCCCCACATTTGGTTGACAGCCCACTACACAGGAACTGGGAGAGATTCGTGCAGAAATTCTGCAGCTTGTTCTTACCATACTTGGATCTAATATCATTAATGATGAAGCTTGAACTTTGAAAGAAGAACTCATTAGGCTTTAGAAAGAAGATAACCTAGGCCCGAGTGGAAGAAGATTTAAATTAGGGACTTTCAATAGAAGAAGAACTGAGGGCTAGGGCTGACTACACCTCTGCAATAGGCCATAGATACTGGACTAAATATTGCAATAATCGAATGGGAAATGGAAAATAAAAAGACACCGTAAATAACAAAATAAGGCAAGAAAGGAAGAAAAGAGACTTTGATTTGTTTGCGCCTCGAAACCAAAGGTGGTTCAAAATGGAATCTAGAAATCCAGGACGCAAGCAGAAGTGCATAATTGGTACCCTTATTGTTGTGGTGCTTATTGTCATAACTGTGGTGATTGTTACATCTTTGGTTGAGTCACACAATGCCGAAAGGAATGGGGAACAGACGACACTTACCCCACCTACTTCAGAGTTCGAAGAGGGTGCATCCGCAAAAGATAGAGAGATGATTAGGGAAACTAGTCGAATGTTACATGTAGATTTGTCAAAAGGTGATTTCACGCTGAATGCATATGCTCGTTTGTTGTATGAGTATGTTGATACAATGGAAGCGAAAGATTGCTATGTGTGTATGCAACTGCCAGCATCCGTAGAAGAAGGCATTCGATACCATCACTTACCTTTGACCTATGGCATTACATGCAGCGTGTTATTGAGTATGTTTTATAGCAAGGCACATTTTGAGTACTACTTCTCCAATTATGATGTGGTACTCTCAGAAGTCCCCATTCTTAAATACATGAATAAATATGATTACTATAAGCAGGTAGAGAGGATGTCTACGTATTTTGTGCCTACTAGTACCTTAGATAAATCTTATGCCCATAGACACAATTTGACCTGCATGTTAACTGACATTGAAAAGAAGTTTGTGGACCAGATAGAAGATCGACATAGGCAGACCTTATTTAGACCAGATCCGAAGCACAAAGTGATCCCATGGACACAGGAGGAATTAGATCATAAGGCAAAGGGAAGTTCTGGTCCAATAGCTTTAGACTTCCAGCAGAAAGGGAGACTGTGCATTAGACACCCGTCCACATATTATGGCAAAATATTTGTGGGTGAGAGTGATTGTGAACACATTTTCTTGATTGAGGAATCCATTAGAAAGGCGCTGTTGGATAAATTGACCATAGTGCCAAATGTGTACTTTGTGTGCGGTAAAAATGCTTATGTGAAATTGCTCCAAAATTGGTATGGGACTTGTTATTTGGCTGTGGTATTTCCCAAGATCTTCCATGTGAATGATTTATGGCCTTTGGAAGGGAAGAGATCTCATAGAGGAAAATGTGGTGCAAGTGCGGGGGAAATTATTGGGGATGTATTTGGAGCTATGATACCTAGTTTGGGTGTGATTTTGAATTATGTGAAGATTAGAAAGCTGGCAACTCTGGTAGATAAGCTCTCTGTGAATACGGCCCAAATCCTATTACTTGTTGATGGGGAGATGGTTTCAATAAGGGCTATGGTTCCTCAAAATCGTCTTGCTTTAGATGTGCTTTTAGCAAAAGCTGGAGGAGTCTGTAAATTATTGAAAGTTCAACAGTGCTGTACTTATATTCCTGACAATAGTCGGGATATAAGGAAGTACATTAGCAATATTTCAGAGATACATCAAGATTTACGTGATCTAGCTGCTGATGGACTCTGGGAACAACTTGGCAAGGGATTTGGCAAGATAGGAAGCTGGTTTGGAAGTTTGGGACAAGGAATAATGGGATGCATCTTGAAACCTATTATAATAGCTGTCATTTGTATAATTGTACTGTTGGGAGTCATTAAGGCTTACAAATGGCAAAGGGCACGACATGCTGAGAATTCTTTGAAAAAGCGAGAGCAACAATTAGAACGACTGCAGGACAGTCATTATCTGCACCTTAAAGGGTTGGAAAGATTTAGACAGGGACGGCAAGCTACAACCTCTGTTTAGGTCGGTCTCTTCTACAAGGAGAAACCTATGAGAGGGTAAAAAGGTTGGTGTTATGACACTAGTCATAAGAGGGGGGAACCGATAGAGCGCTTATAGCACTCTAAATTGTTGGGGTGCACTATACTCTTGATATAAACGCACTCATATGTATTTTTGTCGTGTGCAGTGTTTTATGATTATTAAGATGCATTTATTTACATCATATTAGTATTACAATGAAGCGAGCATGTTTAAGTAGGATTTGCGTGTATTAGAAAACATAATTCCTGTATGTGTAATGTGCAGGATGAAATTATACTCATATAATGTAACCATGTTTAGTTTAAGTTACCCGATTTGTAGGCCCAAATTGTAGGTTGTTTTGAATTTCTTTTCTCCTTGGTTGCTCAAGAATTAATTAAATAAATTCTGTGGTGTTCGAAGACAGTGTGTTCTCATCCTACTGCAGGTGCAGGAATTCGACCTCGTTATTCTTAGATTTAAGGAGATATCTGGAATGTCTTTGAAGAAGACTGCAAGGCGAGAGGGGAGGACCTGCTTTCCGTGCCTCGCCTATCTGGGAACCAAGGCCACTGGAAGAAGAGTCGACTTAATTAAAGCTTCTGTGGAAACTTACTGAACATGACGTATTGTGGGTTGAATATTGTCTTTTTATATGATGCGCAGGGACAGATTCGGGAGACTTCTGCCAGTTTTCGGAGGAGAAGGAGCATCTTAGAGCGAGCTCCATAGCTTTAAGCTATCAGACCCATTTGACGCGAGTACTTCTTAGGAAGTCAACACGTGCTGACACCTTTGGGATATGATACAAGGGAGATAGGTAGGATCCTCATTAAGAGCAGAGTAGGGAAAGATTTTGCTCCTTCTTAATGAAAAGAGAATTGGACTCTGCTTCTATTCTTTGCTGTATTTTGATTTTGGAGTTCATCATATTATGCCTTCTGTGCCGAATGACTTATATTCATAAAATCGGCTCTGTATTGACCTATATACTCTGATATTGAGGTGTGTTTATATTCAATTATTTTTGGCCTTATAATAAATCCACCAAACTGAACTTCGGAGTCTGTGGTCTATTACAGCATGACTAAATCGAAAGTATAATCTTGAATTGTTTTCCTCCCTTCTACCACTTTTAGCAGGCAAATAAAAGACCATCTGCATTAAATCTAGTAGGGAAACGTAGGAGTAAAGGTTGGCGTAATCAATCTTAACAAACGTCATTGGGAATGAGAAAAATGAGCAATGGTTATTGATGTGCACTTGAAAATTCTGTCAACCTATAAGAATGAAGGCCAGCGATTTTGACCTAGGTGAGAGGAGGGACGCTCACAGTTGCTTAAACAGACAGACAAAAAGAAATCAAGGTGAAAGAGATGTAAGAAGAAACACCTTTAGGGGAGGTGTTGAGGTTAAGAAAGTGACAAGTCATTCAGTTCTCGATGATAGCTAAACAGGGTCTCCTGCAGTATATATTAACAGGAGATGAGACCCAAAGATAGAGCTAGAAATGATCTGCATACCTCTATATGAATATGTCTATGGTGAGCACCATATCTCCCAGTAGATCCGTGTAGATTTTGAAGATCATGGTTTTTAATTGAATTCTGAGGCACCCCTTAATCAGGATTACATTTGGATCACTTCAGACCTGCACCATCTGTACAACCAGAGAACACCTGAAAGGAGAGGTGAGAACTAGTCCAAGACCCTTAAAACATGCCCATTAGGGTCATCCATAGGGGCACGATAGTCTATTTGATTTATCGAATTGAAGGCCAACAAAATACCAAGTAACACAAGTAAAAAGCAACCCCCCATCATCCAGCACATGTACTTCTTGATCTACTAAATGTATGCGAATGGACTGCTGCGCCACACTAAGGAAAGTAACCAGAGAGATAGTTATGAAGGCGCAGGTGAGAAGACACATGATTTAGAAGTTGAAGAACTGCAGATTTGTTCAGACACCAGAAAAAGGAGAACCTTCAGAACAAGGCGAGGGGGTGAATGTTGCCAAATTTGGTGGAGTACTAAGACATGTTCAAGAGCAAGTCCTAGGAAGGAACTTTGAGAAAATTAAATATTTAGAAGAGGGAGACTGATATCTGCAATCTAGGTGGGATACTTTTGATTAGAAAGGTTGAAATCGGCACATCCAAGTAACAACTAGTTTTGTTTCTGTGAAAACAGCACTAACGTTAGCCTGGTCCACAGAGGAAACTTCCTCCATCATGTAGTATGGTGGAGGAAATTCAGTCAGTGGATTCTCCCAGATTTAGCCTTTTCTTCCCCTAATTAGGGATTTTTCCATCACCATCCAAATCTGAACCAGTCCCTAAGTTTAGTACTCTAATGTGCGTCCAAAGAGAAGGTATTGAATACTGCCATCATGCAATAACTGTGAAAACAGATTCTCAAACATTTGCACACACTAATAGGTGCACACTGAGATCTTCAGCATTTGGGACCTCAGGTGCAGTGACATGAACATCACTGCACCTTATGCATTGCTAGATTTTCCAATATGGAAAAGGCAATGGGGGCCCCACATTCTTCAAGTACACTAAATAGAAAAGTACTCTATATGCCACAACTCCCAAAGGACCAGCTTCTTGTGGATCTGCTGCTTCTGTGTGCACTAATATATTATTCGTGGTGCTCTAGCGACAGGGTGAATGATGGACATGAAGCTGTATATGCGCATTGTTCCCCAGGGATGGTAACATCCTCTGTCTGGCCTGAATGCCTGGTCATGGGCCATGGAGCATCTGACCTGGACCAGCGCTCCTCTAACAGTAAGTAATCATAATAAATGCTGCCCTGTCCCGCTCGCGCCAGCGAGAGCTGCTAGGGCTGGCTAAAGCATGTAATTGCGGTGGTGCTGGCAGCAACAATGGAGTTGTGCAGCGCAGCAACACCAGGACGTAGGTCTTAGTAGATGAAACAGCCATCACAGAGTACCAAAAGGGTGATTTTAACATTAGGTCTTTTTATATGTAGATCTAGCAACTTCTGGGATAAACTTCCTCCTTCTCTTCATACTACTACTTCTAACCGGACCTTCAAGAAAAAAAGCTCAAGTAACTTATCTTTTAACTGCTCTTCTAAGCTGTACGCTCTCTTGTTAGATGCTCTCAGTAATTCAAACAAGTTCTCTCTATCCTTCTCTCTATCATTCTCTACACATTGCCTGTCTGTTCCTGTTTGCTCCTATCCATTCTCGGCCTTCTCCTCCCCTCTCTTTACACGCTGTTATGGTAACCTTAAATCATGATATCTATTTGTGCTGAAATGCGATGGAGCAGGGATTCTTAAATCTCAAACGTCGGGTGTAATTGACATACAAACCCCATCACTGGTCGTATGGACCTTTTTTCCTTGACTTGGAGCGAGATCTAGGAGCAATCATTTACATACTTTACCATAACAGTGAAGACCAATTGGGCCCCACAAGAAACAGTAAAGAGAATTGTAGCGAGTTTAAGAGGATTTATTAACAGATTTAGTTAAATCCAAATCATTAATTCACTAAGCATTCAGATTTTCAGCATCCATATTGCAAGTTTAAATGGTCCAAAAGCCCATATTTCAGGATAAGGAAAAATACACATTAACAAGAACTACATAAGGAATACAAAATATCCAAAAAGTGTATTCCTTAAAGGAAATTCCTAATCTAAAATAAGCAGGTCTAGGTCGGAAAAGGTCATTTAGTTAGGCAAATAAGGTAAGGTGTCAGCTTCAGAAAACCAAATAAAGGGTCTGATGAGAGAATATGAATGCTTAGGCATGAAGCCTTTGCGCTCGGGCAGTAAGGAGATCAGCAGAGCTAAGAAGGGTCTTCCCAGTTCGAAGTCAGCAAGCATCTCCTTTCTAGTCTAAGGAACACACACTATCATTATTCAACAAGGCACTAGTTTGCAACATTACAGCTTGTTTTCACTCTCAGGAGCCAATCATATTACTCCAGACTTTGGGAGCAGGTAAACTAACCCTCTTTCTCAGTAATAACAGGATCTTCTCCAGCAAGCATCTGAACAGGCCCTTCAAAAATATCAAATGTGTGCTCGCATCCACTTAATACAATGTGTCCAGTTCTAATGTAGGTCCTTCTTTTGTAAATGCATACTTTTCCTTTCTCTCGCCTGTCTAGTTTCAATCTAGGATACACCCTTTATTCTTTATATTAATCTTCCTCCTTTTCCAAACATCTTTTTCTGTTATCTTATGAAACACATAAGCTTTCCTTTCATCTAAAATCTGAATTTCGTTCATATGCCTTAACCATGTCTATTCTACTAGGGCAACTAAAGAAATACCAAGCTGCCTCCATATCTTTGGCTTGGGGAAGAGTGTTTATATGTTTGTTAAGGGGAACGTCTGAAAGGATAAAATAATAATTGGAAAAATAATACTAGAAATGTTTCTGCCTATAAAATAAGGTAAAAGACACACAATTGATGGACGGAATGCAGAACAAATCAAAACATTCACCCCCAGTCAAGAAATCTGGGTTAAATCCATCATTCTTTTGCTCACCATGCCACCCCAGTTTAGACCTGGCCATATGCAAATCAGTCTTGACCCTGTGCCTCATGGGAACAGTCCAGCCCGAACTGCCAAGCCAGGTCCTCCCTGGACCGGAAACAAGCATCCTAGGACCGGTTTCGGGGTTTCACCCCTCATCAGCCAGGATCGCTTGAATCCAGTGGCACAGTAAGGTAAGCAATATACTATCGGTGATTCCATATGAAAGTGGGAGATGATGACAGGTTACATCCTCAGCAGTTGAAGCAGGTAAGTGTGTGCAGACATAGCAATCCTTAGCTTCTAGGGCATGTATGTATTCTTCCACCAATCTAGAATAGATGTTTAATGTGAAATCTCCCTCTAAAGCATCTAAATATGAAGCCTTAAGTGTCATCTGATCTATTAAACGTGCAGATGATGTAGGTGTAGGGGTAGACCAACTAAAAAGGTCGTTCATTCTAGTACAACAATTGTTAGTGTCACAGCAATCACTACTCTACATCTAGTCTTGGTAAGGAAACATGTTTGTCTACAGTCAGACCTTGAGTATAATATAACAGCAAGCAGACTTATTCTGCAATTGGTTCTACTAGTGCAAAATGAGCACAACTCCTTGTTAATCGCGGTTATTTAATTCAGCTTGTATACAGTAATCTTGGTGAGGCATCCCAAACTCTGCTCCAAATTGTTCTAGAATGACAACCCTACTCTTCTACTGCAGCAATGGACCTGGGTACTCCTTTTAATTTTTTATTTATTGTCTTGTTTTTCTTCCTTTTATTATAGTTTCTTTAAAGCACCAACTGTAAAGTTTGTTTAAAGTCAGTTCAATTTAGATACAGTTCATTAATGTCAGGATAAGACTAATGTCAAAATTATTCAAGTTCAGGACTCAATCACTATACTGTGGTGGCATATCATGGAGGCTCAAGTGGTACTGTCCTCAGTTCGTGCAGGTAATAGATTGTCAGATTGGGCACACTTTTGATGTAATAAGTTCACTCAGGTGCTGAATATCTGCAACAAGGTACTCTTGCTCTCTTTGATCTTCTGGGTGTCTACTGATCCCTTTCAGCATCACTCACACCACTTGACTCTGTCTCTTCAATGATGGTTTGTGGTATGCGTTCAACTAACAAACCACATCTGAGTCTCTCTCTGCTCCTTGGCCACTCTCCTCTCTCTCTGGTTCTCTCGCTCCTTTCACTTGTTCCTTCACCAGGGTCGCTTTTCTCCACCTGCGGTTGCCTCCGTGGTGTTCTTCCACTCTGGTCTCGCCTCCTTCTCCTCCTTCTCCTCCTCCTCCTCCTCCTGTGGCACTTGCGCACCACTCTGCAAGATGTCTGGAAATTGGTCGGCTGGGGAACTCTTGTGCATGACACCCCCTTCTGGTCCTTCAAGATGGTCAGGCAGAGGAGGTTGCAGACTTGCTTCAGGCGTCATCACCTCTTCGAGTGAGCACCTTACTCTCTGGATGTTGGAGGCATGTACCTAGTTATCAGTCCTCCACATTTAATGATAGTGTTGGTGATCAGGATCACCTGGTAGGGTCCTTTCTACATCAGCTCTAAGCACGACTTCTGAATTTGCTCCTTCACTAGAACCCAGTTGCCTGGACTAAGGTCATGGCATTTCTCTTGATGCAGAATGGCAGTAGCAGCTCCAACCTGATGAGACAGAACATACTACATCAGTCAATCCTTTGCAGTAATCGAAAATCATGCCATCTGTGTTATTTACAAGCACATTTGTAGGCACAGAAGGCAGTCTCATGGCACGTCACATGAGTATTTCATGTGGCGACAATCCTGTTCTTCTGTCAGGGCTACTTCCGAGACTCATCAACACCAAAGACAAGGCATCTGGCCATTTTATAGAAGTGGACACACACTTTTGCTAAACAAGACCTCAGTGCCCCATTAATCTGTTCACAATGCCTGAAGCTTCTGGTTTGTGGCTACAATCTAACCGTTGTTCCACTTGCAGTGCCACACACAGCATTCTAAGGATCTCATTATTAATATGGGTGCCTCTGTCTGACTCCAGAAAACCCCAAAATCTGAACCATGGTCTGAGTTCTCGCAACAGCAATTTGGCTACAGTGAGACTCTCATTCCTCTGGGTTGGGTAGGCTTCCACCCATGGAGAGAAAATACTCACCATGACCAGGACATATCTCAGCCCAATACAGACAGGCATCTCGATGAAGTCCAACTGCATTCTGTTAAAGGGTCCTCCTGATCTACCCATGTGACTCATGGTTAATGATGTCCTTCTCCCTACATTCATTTGCTGACAGGTCTCACACCGAAGGCACAAGTCTTCAGCCATGACTCTAAATTGAGGATTAAACCAATTCTGTCTGAACAATCTAACCATGGAATCCCTCCTTATGTGCGGGATCATGAAAATGTCTAGTCATTGGGAACAACAAACTGTCAGGCAACACAGGTCTTCCATCAGCTGAGACCCAGATCTCATTCACATTCTTGATACATCCTGCTCTGATTCTTCCTTGTTGTTCGGCTTCTGGCACTTCCTCCTGCAATCTTTTACCTTCCTTCCAAGTATCAGCCACAGACAACAGCATCGCAAAATTGGTGTCCTCATCAGATTCAGTTGTACACTCCCTGTAAATGCGCAAGCCACAGTGGCACAATACCGAGCAACTTCAATGGTGTATCTATTGCCAGAAGTTACAAATAAAATGGGCTACGCGTTTAACTACAGCAACATTTCATGGCAACTATAAAGCCTCTAACAGTTACATCACGTATTCCCCATTTCAGATGGGTGATCCAAATGAGGTCATGAATCCGCTCTGTCACCACAACTGTCCTAGGTCATGGACCTCACCAAAGCAATATTGACTGTTGATAAATATTGTCACCCTCAGTTGGTCTGAAAGATAACAAGCTCTGTTATGGGCGACCAGTTCTGCTACTTGGGCAGAGGTAACATCTTGGAGCCATGAGGCTTCCATCACTTCAAAAACTGTGCAAGGGACACCTTCCTGCACAAAATGATCCTGGGAGGCATTTTCCTCTTTCTATGCGTGCTGCAGAATGCTGCTCACATAGGAAGAGGATGTAACGAGGAGAAATAAAGATATATCTCCTCGTTACTCCACTCCATAGGCATATCTTTATGGCACTTTCCCAGGTTTACCAGTTCTGGTAAATCTGGGAATACGTCAACAACCTTGGGAGTTGCTTGGGAACAACCACGCAATGCCCATGCAATGCCTTTCCAGGGAAGAGTAAGGCAACCCAGCGATAAATCTAACTTAAGGTTAATGTTGTGTGGTGCAATAGTGATGCAAACCAGCTCATAAATAGGCCCCCTTGTGTCTGATCTCAGCCAAATGATTTAACAGGGCAATCATATCCTGTTTTCCAACTTCTTGTGTACTTGACACCACTAACAGGCCGTCCATGTACTGAACAAGAACAGAGTTACAGGGCAATTGTAAAGACTTGATATTTGTCTTCGAAAATCTGATTACAAATCCAAGGGCTCACCTGCGATGGGAGGACAAATTAACAGATAGGACCCCACTTTGGGAAAGGGACCTCCTATGGGAAGTTGGGGGCCTGAAGGGATTTTCCAAATGGGGGTTGATAGGTATTGAGCACCTAGGGGATGTGTAGAGAGGACAAGCCTTCGTACCATTTGAGGTTCTACAGTAGGAATACGAAGTGGCTGAGTCAGAGCGCTTTAAATATTTGCAATTAGGACATGCTCTGCTGCGCGACATACTAGAGGATGAGCAATTGCCTGATTTGTCTGGAGGATTGGCTCCTCTTGGACCCCTTGGCAGATAAGGGCATCTCACTGACCTATCGGAAATTAATTAATAATTCCCCTGACCCCCTGCAGAAGTTGCAAGAGGTGTGGGAGGGAGACCTTGGTCTTATGGAGGAGGAGGATTAGGTTAAGGCACTACAGAGCCCCAGAGGGATGGCTATAAGTGCCAATTTCTGTTTAATCCAGCTGCGCATACTCCATAGATCATATTACTCTCGAATGCTCCTACAGCGTCTGAGGAGGTGGGACACCACCCTATGTGCCAGGGGTTGTGGTATGGTGGGTTCTTTTTTCCACATACTCTGGGAATGTCCGGAAATTCTGCCATATTGGAAGGGAGTGGTACAAATAATGACCTGAGTCACTGGACTCAACGTGCCATTGGCGGCTAAATGATACAAAAGGGGATGATGGACGGAACGCTTGAGCCAATCAAACACTCACCCCCAGTCAACTGATCTGGGTTTAATCCATCATCATTCTTTAGCTCACTCCACCACCCCAGTTCAGACATGGCCATATGCAAATCAGTCTGATCCTGTGCCTCATGGGAACAGTCCAGCCCGAACTGCCAAGCCATGTCTTCCCTGGACCGGAAACAAGCATCCTAGGACCGGTTTCTGGCATTCCAGCCGTCATCAGCCAGGCTTGCTTGAATCCAGTGGCAAAGTGAGCAAGGGACCCACGTCTGGGCATACCCCCGCCAACTTAGGGCGAACAAAGCGATACAAAAGGGGATGATGGACGGAACGCTTGAGCCAATCAAACACTCACCCCCAGTCAACTGATCTGGGTTTAATCCATCATCATTCTTTAGCTCACTCCACCAGCCCAGTTCAGACATGGCCATATGCAAATCAGTCTGACCCTGTGCCTCATGGGAACAGTCCAGCCCGAACTGCCAAGCCATGTCTTCCCTGGACCGGAAACAAGCATCCTAGGACCGGTTTCTGGCATTCCAGCCGTCATCAGCCAGGCTTGCTTGAATCCAGTGGCAAAGTGAGCAAGGGACCCACGTCTGGGCATACCCCCGCCAACTTAGGGCGAACAAAGCGATACAAAAGGGGATGATGGACGGAACGCTTGAGCCAATCAAACACTCACCCCCAGTCAACTGATCTGGGTTTAATCCATCATCATTCTTTAGCTCACTCCACCACCCCAGTTCAGACATGGCCATATGCAAATCAGTCTGACCCTGTGCCTCATGGGAACAGTCCAGCCCGAACTGCCAAGCCATGTCTTCCCTGGACCGGAAACAAGCATCCTAGGACCGGTTTCTGGCATTCCAGCCGTCATCAGCCAGGCTTGCTTGAATCCAGTGGCAAAGTGAGCAAGGGACCCACGTCTGGGCATACCCCCGCCAACTTAGGGCGAACAAAGCGATATAAAAGGGGATGATGGACGGAACGCTTGAGCCAATCAAACACTCACCCCCAGTCAACTGATCTGGGTTTAATCCATCATCATTCTTTAGCTCACTCCACCACCCCAGTTCAGACATGGCCATATGCAAATCAGTCTGACCCTGTGCCTCATGGGAACAGTCCAGACCGAACTGCCAAGCCATGTCTTCCCTGGACCGGAAACAAGCATCCTAGGACCGGTTTCTGGCACCTTTTGTGTATAGCTGGTGATAATGAGTAGGTCAAATATCAAAAGATATGGCTTGCATTGGCATTAGGGGTAGCTAAGCAGATTAAAGCACGGACCTGGGGGGGGTCGAGTGGGCCACCATGAATTGCAGATTGGGAAACCAATCTAGATTGGTGTCGAAGGGCTGAGCACATGGTGTACCAGAGTCGGGGTTGCCCAAAGAAATGGGAGAAAGTTTGGGACAACTGGCGCAATTACCTTACCATCTTTAAGATGAATGTCACTTTGGGAGATGGACCTTAGTTACTGATTGGATTTTGTCCTAATGTACTGATTACTAATGTCTATGCCATTAGCTACTCAATATATCCTACTGGACATACAGAATGTACTATAACTTGTTCTTTTATGATGCCTATCATGCAAGTGATAAACGAATTATGCTTGATGTACGCTGAGCAACTGTTCAATAAAAATATTTTTTAAATCCAAGGGCTCTCTGTATACCCCTGTGGGAGTTGGCACCATGCCAGAACTTTATTCTGGAATCGAAATGAGAAAAGGAATTAGCTTTCCTCGTGCAAGGGAATAGAGAAAAATGCATGACACAAATCGATTCACTGTGAATCACTCAGCAGCACACGGTATCCGAAATAATATTTTAGCTGGATTTGGTACCACTGGATAACATAGCACAACAATATTATTAATCTTTCTTAAATCCTGTACAATTCTATACTTGCCATTCGGCTTCTGAAAGCCCATAATCAGTGAATTACACAGGCTCCCTGCTATCTCTTTCAAAATCCTGTTTTGTAAAATTGACTCAATCACTAGGGTAATTCCAGACACTATTTTGGGTGTTAGATTGTATGGTGCCAGTCTCGGATACTCAGCATAGGGTTTAATCATTATTTGGACAGGTTCTACACCTTTAATAAGTCTGATGTCTTTTCCTGAAAATCCCATATTTCAGGTTTTACAGTATCTCTTACACCGGGAGGTAAGTGTTCTATCATCCGCACAGGGAACAGTCCAACCACTGTCCCTTGATTGGCCATTTTGAATTTGATACCCTCATCATGCATTTGGAACTCAACACCATCTGGTGTACAACAAATAGTGCAAGTTAACTTGCACAAAGATCCCTCCCTTAATAGGTTTATGGGACTCGAATCACATACAAGAAATTGGTGATCTTCTTCAAATTATCTTATTTTAACGTGGACTTTCTTTGGCACAGTGTTAGTTATTTATTTATGTGTAACACCTACATCTTGGATCTTTTCCTCGAGGCAGGTAGGCTTGGGACATCCGCTGTTCTAACGGTGGAACGGGTAGCATCAGTGTCAATCAAAAATTACACTTGGCTATTCACCTCACCTTCTATGAATGGACCACTCTGGTCTACCTCCAAGACTGCACCACGCATGCAAACTTCTTCCCCCTTCAGGCACCTTCATTGTGATTGATTAGAGTCAAAATTCTCATTCTCAAACATGGGGTACTGTTGAAATGGATTTTGATTCTGGAAGAGATTCAGGCTTGCTCTTGAGGCTTGGTTTGCATTAAACCTGTGGTCACACATGATCTGCAAGGGCATCAGAGCTTGTGGGACATGCATCATTTGGGATTGTGACTGATTTTGCATTCTCTGGACCAAGACATTCTGAATTTGAGTAGGATTGACATTTTGCATTTGACCATCACTGACTACACAATTGCGACTTTGACGGAATTTCCCTTTCCAATGGCCTAACATATTACAATAGTGAGATGGAGTCAACTGCTACAATGTCACAATACCAAGTCCTGAATTCAGATCAATTGGAACACTGCGTCCCCTACCATGTGAAACACCATTTCCATCTAGCACCATTTGACCTCATTCTGCAATTGTATACCTTGCATCCCACCAACATTTCCCACATACGGCTCATTCTGAAACCCTTTCTGTGCTAGCTTTGTTTGTGCCAGCATGAACTTTTCTCAAAATCTCCTCTGCTTCATCTCCTGACCATCACTACAGTACTTGGCATACTTCAAACTCTCATCCAACGGCTTCGACTGACAACAAATCACATTCTGCTGGATATTCATGCTAATCTCTGGGAGCAATCCAAGAATGAACAGTGACACAAACTTCCCAGATCTTCCCTTTCAGGGTTCTGCTGACCTCTGTGCTCTTTAAACACCTGCAACAACCATTCATAATAGGCATGCACTGATTCCTTAGCTTCCTGGGTCGTTCTGTTGATCTTAAGCTATTAATATCCCTTTCCTTTCAAAATTGTGAGTACCTCAATATACTTTGTCATCACCGTAGGAGATGGTGCACGAGTCTGTGGATTCTTTGGGGGTTCCCTACAAGGCCACTGTATGGCTATCTTACACTAAGCAGATAAATCACTTGGTACCTCAGTGTCAAAAAAGATATTCAAATATGTCCACAAAACCTTCAAAATCTTAACAAACCTGTCAACCTGGGTGTACCATTGGGCACGATTCTCTATCAATTTGGGGAAATTGTTTGTAAATGTTGTAAGTTTACCTCAACTCCAGGGCACATGAACATACCCTCCCCTGGTACTACCCTCACAGGGAACACCTGAGCCTTATTTGCGTATGGGGGAGCTGGAAGCGGTTTCCCATTCACCCACTGTCTCTTTCTTCTTCTTTTCTTATTTCTTTACCTACTTGTTCTCCAACCTGTGAAAATCACTCTATTTTTTAATGCATTTACCAATTCAGTAATATCCAACTTCATCCCTGAAGATCACACAGTAATAATCGCATCATCATTTAATTGTGCTCTAAAAATCTTCTGCAAGCAAAGACTTCTAGAAAGATCTACGTCATATTTTCCTGCCAAATCTGATAGTTTTTCATGTGTCATAGCTGCACGCCTACTGATCTCTTTTCTCAAATATATCAGCTTGTGTTCTTGGTATTGTTTCAAATGTGAAAGGTCTAAGCATCCCCTGATAATTTCTTTCAATTCTACCCTCAACTGTGGTACATCTAACGGTCTAGTTTGAACTTGAGACGCGAATGGTGACTCAGTCTCATCTGTCCCTCTACTCTCAGGGGGACTCCTCGAACCACGGGGTCAAAATTCCATTATCAAAACGTCCACTCCCTCTTTGGGCAATTAGTGTCATGAAAATAGGTCTCCCTTCTTCTTTCAGGGTTTGTACATTTTGTGGTGGACTCCAAGCAATAATGTGAATTCTGCAAGGTCGGGGAAACACTGTAGTGGCCACTCCACCTCCAGCCCCTAGGACTGCAGGAATTGGGGCAAAAGTTACTGGGGCAGGTACAATGGGAACAGCTAATGTCTGAGCTGGTATAACTTGTGGCAATGGGGCAGGAACAGGCACAACCGGGGCAGGAACAACAGGAGCAGCCATGGTAGCAGCTATCTCGGGAGGTGCAGCTGCAACATGAAGAACTGGAGGTGGTCCTCCAATCTGTGTCATATTCAGGTCAACAGGGGCTGTAGCAATAGCTACTAGCAGTAGTACCACCTTGGTCTGTGGACTGGCCAACATAAGGTGGTGGCCGTGAGGACAACAAAGCATCTAAGAAATCTTCACTAGAGTAACTATCAGTGCTAAAATTCTCTGTGGAAAAGGCATCTTTGTCTCCCTGTTTTCTTTTTAGACCTTTCAGGCATCAATGCAAGGTACATCCTAGTGCCTTCAACTATGCATCTCCACCTGTGCTGGTCATTGTCCCATTTAGCATCCAGATAATTATGCACCACTCTGTTAGCTCTATTCTGATATTTCTCTTTTTCCTTTGCATGTGCAGCATGCTCCCAAGCATTCAAAGCCTCATGGTGTGTTGGTCTAGGGCAGGGGTCTTCAAACTGCGGGCGGGCCCCCCTGGGGGGACCTCAAGTGAAATCAGGGGGGGGCACCAGGCTCCAGCCAAAAGAAGCATGATGGTGATAACAGTGCTTTGTTTTAAGCAGAAAAAATGAGCAGCAGTAAGACGCTCTGCAATGGGCCATCACTAACATCCTTTGTCATTTATATCCTAGCTGGGAGTATGTGTCAAAAGGGAAAGGACTCAAAATATTCTTCTAAACCCCCACCCCCATTTCTAAGAATCATACTGTGGATACTTTCACAAGTTAGTAAAGCCTGCTTAACCAGAACAGTATGTTTGGCAATCATGTATTTGATTACATTTTTAAAACGGTAACAGAGCTTAACTGCAATGTTTAAATAGGTGTAGACATATTTAAACATTGCCTATTTAATAAAATAATTGTAAAACATTCTAAGGACGGCACTGATTATTATTTTCTTTCCACTGGGGAAGGCGAAGCATCAAAAAGTTTGAAGACCTCTGATCTATAGAGAGGTTTCATGTCATATAATACTCCCCTCAAGTTCTCAATGACTCTCAAATTAAATGTGCCACATTGTGGAAATCTTAATTGTCCTTCTTTCTCAGTGATCTTATGCCATTGATGAAGCCACAAACAAATGTGAAGACCTACATTTGTCACCATATAATAACCTGGTGGACTTTCCTGCGGAGCTTCCTTATGGGTGGGACCTCGCACATCACCCCACATCAAATCCCTAAGAGCTCTGAAACATTTCATGATTACAACAACTTAGCAATGAAAATGAACAAACCTCAAATCAAATATGCAGCGTTTTAGTCTAATTCACAATTCAATACAGGCTGACACTTGCATCCAATCCAAGCGTGGTTCTTTCCTCTGTGGACCTAACACAGCGTGACACTTGATGCCACAACAACCAATCCCATTGTGGTATTTCGCACAAACTGTTCTATACCAGTGCCGCATTCTCTGACGCAATCCTCACTCCTCACAGTGGTTCACCCTCCTTTACAATTTTCCGCATGGAAACTTCCTCAAACACTATAGCAAGCACAATTAACAAATACTCTTGTCTGGTCCACAAAAGAATTCAAAATGGTCCTTAACAGAAGAAACAGAGAGAAATAACACTTTCCAACTACCGCACACTCACACAAATGAAATCTCGACCAGCAGGAAATCACCCTGACAAATGCACCTTCCCCTCTCACAAAAGGGTCTACTAGCACCAATCACTATTAGTACAATCACAACAATAAGTTACAGGTCCCTATCTCAATTGTGCAGTCAATGGTACCTCATGAACCAATGCCACAAAACCTAGCAGGTAAGTTAAACAACAATATACTCTTACCTATCCTGGGATCTTGGACCGCGACGAGCCCGATAATGATTTCAATTGCTCACCATCAAGTGCATGTGCACATTTACACCACTAGGCCATACACATCAGCACACCGCAAAACACACAACACCGTAAGCTCGACATAAACAATTGACACACAACCCTATTAATACTCACTCCTTCACAACTGCAAACGCCTTTGTAACAGCCAAACCTGTCGATCTTCAAAGTTGGGCCATGGACTTTAGGGTCATGGGCAGCTTGGGCTAGGCCAAGGTCCAATGAAGTCTAGATTTTCTGGACCTTTCTAGTTTCTTCTCTCCCATGACAGAATCGACCCTCTGTTAGCACTTGATGGAGCAGGGATTCTTAAATCTGAAATGTCTGGTGTAATCGTAATACAAACTCCACCACTGGCCGTATGGACCTTTTTTCATTGACGTGGAGAGAGAAATCTAGGCGCAATCATTTACATACATTCCCATAACAATGAAGTCCAATTGGACTCCACAAGAAATAGTAAAAAGAATTGTAGCGAGTTTAAGAGTATTTATTAACAAATTTAGATAAATCCAAATAATTAATTCATTAAGCATTCAGAATTTAAGGATCATTACTACAGCCTTAAATGGTCCAAGGGCCCATATTTCAGGATAAGGAAAAACAGAACATTAACAAGAACCACATAAAGAATACAAAATATCCAAAAAGTGTGTTCCATAAATGAAACTCCTCATCTGAAAAAAGCAGGTATAGGTCGAATAGGGCATTTTGTTAGGCAAATAAGATAAGGTGTCAGCTTCAGCAAACCAAATAAAGGTCTTTAATGAGAGAATATGAATGCTTAGGCATGAAGCCTTCGCCCTTGGGCAGTGGAGATAAGCAAAGCTAAGAAGGGTCTTCTCAGTTAGATGTAAGCAAGCATCTCCTTTCTAATCTAAGGGACACACCCTATTATTCAACAAGGCACTAGTTTGCAACATTACAACTTGTTGTTCGGGAACCAGGAAACTCGAGAAAATGTTTCAGGGAGACAGGACTAATAAAAAAGAAATCTCATGCTGGTATTGGGCCCTTATACAGGCAGGGGAAGAAGACTATACGATTCCGAGCAAGATCTGGGGGAAAGAGCTGCTGAAGCTGGACGTTCTACACAAATGGCAAGTATCTATGGCTACATGTTGGCGTATCGTGAAATCCGCTCCTTAAGAAAAAAACACTTGTTTACCGCACACAGAGGGTACTGGACACCAAAGAGGTTATCCAAGCTCAATAAGCAGAAGGTGAGAAGCTGTCCAAAATGCGGGGAAGAAGGAGCAGACGACCTACACATGTTTCGGCAGTGCCCCCAGCTTGAGGAATTCTGGAGAGAGGCAGGTAAGGTCTTCTCAAGGCTGTTGGGTCAAAGAGTGGAGGTAAGCATAGATCTTGTTATTTTTGGGATAGGACACATTAATGCGAGCTACCCGAAACTGAGCAAAGACCAGGAAAACCTACTTTTCCTGTTGATACTGTTGGCTAGAAGAGAAATATGCATTAAATGGATGAAGACTATACCTCCAACACATAAGGAATGGCTGACTTCCATTCAAAGGGTAAACAAATTAGATAGAAGTGGGAATATGAGTAAAAGATATACATTTTGGGATATTTGGGAACGATATAATCAGTTTAATTGAAAATGTATTGAAGGTACCAGGACTGTCCAATGATTAGGCAATGCAATAAAACCTTCAAGCAAAGGCTTGAACGAGTAGCCAAATTGGCGAGCTTCCCCCGAAAGAGGTTAACTCTGGAAGCGGACACAAAGGGGCCCTCACGAAAAGAAGGGTTGGGAAACCCCCCCGCACACACAGGCGTCCACTCAGGGGGAACCCCTGTTCGGAACAGTTTGGTCGGGGGCCCCTGATACCCCCAAAATATTGCACAATGAGGACAAATATAAAAAAGAATTAAAAAAAAACATTACAACTTGTTCTCACTTACGGGATCCAATCATATTCCTCCAAACTATGGAAGCAGGTAAACTCCCCTCTTTCTCATTGCAACACAATAATACATGTATGGCTATGTCCTTGAATTGTTACACTGGACAGAATGTAGAGTAAAGTCAGCTCTTCTCATGAGTTGCTCTCCCATCTTGGCACTTTCTTCTTCTTCCAATGAGAACCTCACTATCAGTTGTCTAATACATAACAACAAACTATTCACTGGCTAGCAAAATGTATCTGGGAAAACACAGCATATGAAGTGGAAAAACACATAACGTGTAAACAAACAAAAATGAAATGTGCAGGCCTCTCAGCCTTAAACGTGTAAAATACGACATTCCAAATGACAATAAAAATGTGGCTAACCTTAAGTTACATAGCATGTTAACTCAGGTTCTGCTCAAAATGGCTAAGTGTGGACACCTACTGCAAATTATATTATTAATATGCACACATTATTTAACAATGTGAATCACATTTTGCTATTAAATGCATTCGATTTGCCAATGTAAAATTGTTCTCCTCTACATGCATTTTTATTTAATATTTTTTTTAGATAGCTTTATTGACACTTCAAATGAATTGTATATTCATATGCCACATACACATATTTAGCAGTGGGATTAAGGAAGAATATGGTTCATCACACAGACATATCAGTAAAATATATCATTCTTAACAAAAAACATAAATGACTCAATACTTGATTGATAGGTAACACAGTACAGCCAATTATTCTATTAAGAATGGCAGATAATACCCAGTAAGCAGTCTTAAACAATATTCATTGCTATTGATCAGTTATTATTTCTGACATACCTTTCATGCATACATACCCTTCATACCTCCTTTCATTAATCTGAAACCTAGAATACAATATAACCTCACCACAGGACAAATCCAAAGAGCGGTCTTGATAAAGCCAATATGGCAAAGTAAAGTTTAGCAAAGGAATGTCAAGTCTAGTCACCAGACACATTTCATGGGGGGTAGAAGAACTCCTCTAGGGAGATGTATCACTACTGCATCCTACACCTGTGCTGTGTTGAACACACCAATCTTTCTAGAATTGTTTCTCATCACTGCAATTTTAGATTCCACTCACCTTCTTGTTTCTGATTCCCAACCTTCTAATTTTGGTAGCAGGGGTGACTTCCAAAACCTGGCTATCTGGTGATTAGACAGTGATATTGACAAATCAATACATGTGCATTCCATTCTGGCTTTTCTAGCTTTCAACATATCCCCTAATAAACAGACTGCTGCAGCACATATGTAGGTCCTAACCATCAGATAGGACAGTGTTGTCATAACAGCTTTTCAATAATCTGACATTCTGGGGCATGTTCACACTATGCGGAAGAAGAAAGCATCCTTCTTGTGCCATCTGGGGCAGCAGTTGGACACACTGTGGTTCATGCACTGTAGTCTCACGTTGGTCAGGCTTGACTGGTGCAAATAGTTAAACTGCATATATTTAAAATTAGCATTTAAAGAGACTTATTTCAAGAATTTGAATCCTATCCCACTCCCCCTCCATAAATAATTTGCCTTTATATTCTTCCCATTTAGTGTTGGAACGTGCAGTATTTACTGTGTTCCTCGATTTAAGTGAGTTGCTTTGTAAATCATACCCACTGTGAGCAGCAATTGTTGAGCCTTGTTCACAGGGAGTTCGTCAGATTTGGCCTCTGATGTCCTGCGCACCGCATAGGTTTGCCTAGTATAGGCCATAAACTATCTAGCTACTAAGTCACAGTCCCTCCTAGGATCATCAAACTATCTCAGTATCTTTATATACTACTTGGCCACTCTGAAATTCTCCATGTGCATTATGTATAATGCATCTATTTTTGTATGATGTCCTCTTTCCCAGTTCTTTTAATATGCTGTTTATTTTGTTTATTTTTTCTTACTTTGATATAGTGTACTTAAATACTTACTTATGCCTAATACCCCTCCTGGGGTATAGGCCATCAACTAGAACTCTCGAGCCATCTCTGTCCTGGGCTTTTCTTTCAATGTGACTCATGGTGTAACCCATCTCCTTGCAGACAGCCTTGAGGCCTTGGCGCCAGGTGTTTCTTGGCCTTCTTCTTTTCCTTTTCCCTTGAGGATTCCAGGTCAGGGCTTGCCTAGTAGTGTTTGATGCAGGCGTGTGGAGGGTATGACCTATCCAGCCCAAGCGTCTTTTTGTGATTTCTTCATGAGCAGAGAGGTGGAAAGTCTGCTGCCATAGGTCATTGTTGCTGATGGTGTGTGGCCAGTGGATTTGGTGGATTTTCCTCAGACAGGTGTTAATGAAGGTCCGGACTTTGTTGTTGGTGGTCACTGTTGTCCTCCAAGTTTCTGCTCCATACAGAAGGACAGATTTTACGTTGGTGTTAAAAAGCCTGATCTTAGTTTGCAGCGTTAGCTCCTTTTAGCTCTAGACCTTGTTAGCTAAATGAACCCAGCCCTTGCTTTGCCGATTCTTGCCTTGACGTCTGCATCTGTGCCCACCTGCTATTCTATGACACTGCCTAGATAGGTGAAGCCTCAACCTCTTCCAGTGCATCGCCTGCAAGAGTGACTGAAGTTGTGCTGGTCGTGTTAACCTTCAGGATCTTGGTTTCCCCCTGTGAATGTTGAGGCCAAGTTGTGCTGATGTGGTTGATACAGTCAGTCTTCTCTTGCATCTGCAGATGGGTATGGGAGGGTAAGACCATTTTTAGTGGTCACAAAAAGAGAATCGGGCCGTTTGCGACTGCTAAAAAGGGTTGTCGCGTGTAGAAACCCTATTTTGCGAGTCGGTAACCTATTACCGACTTGCAAAATAGGGTTTGTGAGTAGCTATTAGGAAGGGGCGTGCCAAGGGCATCCCTTTCCTAGTAGCGAGTCGCAGGGGGATGTGTGATTGTTTTGTGACCGCAAATGCGGTCACAAAACAATCGCAGTTACCACCAATTTCAAACTGGTGGTAAGCCAGTCGCAAATGGGAAGGGATCATCAGGGGACCCCTTCCCCTTTGTGTTTGGCAGCGAAAATATTTTTTAAGAGCAGGCAGTGGTCCACAGGACCACTGCCTGCTCTTCAAAAATGAAAAGAAAACTTTTCTTTTTTTTCTTTTAAACGCATCTTGTTTTCCTTTAAGGAAAACGGGCTGCATTTGGGGAAAAAAATTGCTTTATTTAAAAAGCAAACACAGACATGGTGTTCTACTGTCCCCAGCAGGCCACCATCCCTGTGATTGTAGCCCATTCCCAATGGGTCACAAATTGCAACCAGCCTCATGAGTATTGATGAGGCAGGTCATTTGCAACCCCATAGGGAGTGAGACACATTAGTACATTCCGTTTTGCGAGTCACAAATTGTGAGTCGCAAAAAAAACGCAATTTGTGACCCGCAAAGGAAATAGTCGTACATCTGGCCCCATGTCGTCGAGCTGTGTCCAAGGTGTTCACTGGATCCCATATCTTCTCCTTGATGTGGAAGTTTTTATGATCTAGTTTATGGACAGCAGAAGGAGAAAACGTGAGAGGAAACAACCCTGGCGGACTCTAGTCCTCATTTGGAAGGTTTCTGTTAGTTGTCCTCCATGGACTATCTTGTGGGTCATTCCCTCGTAAGAGTTCCTGGTGATTCTTACAAGGTTATCTGGCACATCATAGTGGCGGAGGAGTTTCCAAAGGGTCTCTCTGTCCATGCTGTTGAATGCCTTCTTATAGTCGATGAAATTGCCATAGAGAGGGGAGCCTATTAACAAACATAGAGCAGGAGCGTCTGTTATCTGAGCACATGATATTCCTAAAGATAAGTATTAGATTATAATAATTAAATCTGTTCCTTGTTCAATATTTACATCATCCATAACATCGAAACATAACAATAAGTATCCACAATATCTATGATCAGTCCAACCCGAATCAACGGGAGTCATCCTTAGTCATGCACAGGAGTCACGTGGTTTGTGTGGAACACTTCTTGATTTATTTTTATTCTTTTGCAGATACACACAAATGTTAAGCCCAACCAATGCGTTTCATTCTATACAGACTTCATCAGGATTGTAATTTATCACCAAGATCCTGGTATATCTTATCTGGAAAATGCCTTGCGCTGTATGTAAATGAATCTTTGGACAATGGTATCCAAATGTGTCCTCGTATAGTATGTGTGAAGCTTGGATACGTATGTTTTAACTCTCCTTACTCCAAAGGGAATATGATTTCTTTACAGAGATTTCAAGATAAATTTTTATTTTCATAGAGTGAAAGGTACGACAACCTCCATCTTCCAAAGTCAGGAGAGGGGAGTTCCATTACATCGACTGCTCAATGATGATGCGCAATGTTGCAATCTGGTCTGTGCATGATTTATCTTTACAGAAGCCAGGTTGCTGTTCTCGCAACTGAGCGCCAACTTGCTCCTTCATTCAGTTCAGGATGAATCTGTAGAACATTTTGCCTGGGGTTGATAGAAGAGTTATCCCTCTGTAGTTTTCACAGTTCACCTTTCTTGAGTACCCTGATGAGATATCCCTTCTTCCAGTCTAATGGCACACTTTCCTCTTCCCAAATCCTTCCAAACATGGGGTAGAAAATGTCAATTGATGTTACAATGTCTGCCTTCAGTGCCTCTGCAGGAATGTTGCCAGGTCCTTTCTAAGGGTGGGCGGAATTTGCGTAGTCGCGTTACGCAAATCTCCGCGAAATTGCTAACAAATTCCGCGAGCTCGTGGAAATTCCGCAAAATCGCGGAATTGCTTGTCCCGTCCGTTCGCGATGTGTTTTTGCGTGCTCGCGGGGAAATATATCGCTAACTTGCCCATGCGGTCGCTAATGGGCGCGGCCATCTTGTTTTCACTTGTCCCGCCCGCTCGCGATGGTATTTCCTGTTCCGGGTCGCGTATTGCATGCTCCCGCCCGTTCGCGATAAGGGTTTCCTGTTCGGGAACGCGTATTACGTGTTCGCGATGCTTTTTGCGTGCTCGGGGGGGAAATATCGCGCAAACTTGCCCATGCGGTCGCAATGGGCGCGGCCATCTTGTTTTTCACTCTATTTCTATGGTTCTGGGCCTGCTTTTCAATCCTCCCTCTATCTTTTCAATCCTTTGTTTCTGTAAACTTATTTTGGGTCTTTTTTGTTTATTATCTATCTCTCTATTTTCCTGATTCTATATTTTGAGTTTCTCTCTACTTTTTGTGTGTTTTTAACTACTTTTTCACACTTTTTCTATTACCTGCTTTTCCATTTCTTTTACTTACTTTATTTAATTCCTACCTTTTCTTTTCCGTCCCCCGCCTACCCAGAACCATGGCAAAGGGCCACAGCCACAGGGCTCGAAGTCGGAGCCAGAGCCGCGACCGCCTTTATTGCGGAAGACGGCGCCAAAGAGGGGTGCAGGCACGGGCCTTATTCAATGAGGCGGAGGTGGCCGCACTGGTTTTTTTTGTTCAGCGCCACCTCCCCTTAACCCTGGCAGCAGGCGGCAGGCCTGGGTCCGGGTACGGGCTCCGGGAGCGTCGGCAGCGGTGGGGCAAGGTGCGGCGGGCAGTGTTTCGCTGCTCTGGTGTCCGGCGCACACAGAATCAGCTGACGCACCGGTGGTCCGATATTCTGGACCGGGAGCAGGACCTGCTGGACCTGCTAGGAGTGGAGGTCCCAGGGCTTGGTGAGTAGCTATTTAATATTACAACTTTGTGTTCTTCTGCTCTGTGTTATATATTGCGAATATTTTTTTTTTCCGACCAGCAAGAATGCTGCTGCTTACATTGCAGGTAAATTACGTTTAAAAATCTGTGATTGTTATGGCACAGGCGCTCGGCGCTACTAATCTTACTTGTTTGCAACTTTGCGCTCGCTTGGCCTGATGATTATGTAAGAGTTTACTTTAGAGAACTTAAGTGATGTAATGCTAGAGTGAGTAGTCCTTCCTTTGTCCTCGTGCCACTAAGAAGGGATAGTGGTGGATTGATAGGTTTAGTTACTTATTAGTTGGTAATTTGTAAGTTGTGTGCGTGACGCATCCTCTGTCACGTCACGGGCTGCTGAGTGATGCTTACCCCAGTCCTTAGCAGAACCTTTTGTAGTTTGTTTACTGAGTGTTAATAGGCTTATATCATCACTAGCAGAACATTAGCAGCAACCAGCCAACAATTTGGTGTATGCAAAAATGTATGCATGTGTCCTCCATCTATGCATTTTTGAGGACTAAAATAAATGGAAATGCAGACTTACTGAACAATTGGCCCGTCTGGATTGGAATAGGTGGGCTAGGTCAGGTGGTAGTTAGGCTTGCTAGACGGTCCGTGAATCTCGCAATACTACCAGTCGATCAGATAGGTCAATTTTATTGCAATTTTTGTAACCAAAAATGTTTTTGGTGCCTATTTTAAAATATTTTATTTATTTCACACCAAACTTTAATTTTTGTCTCTTTCTTTATGAAATCTTACATGATCAGCAGCACCCAGGGGCAAGAAGACGGGGTCGCAGGCGGTGGGCCCAGAAGGTCTGGAAGATGCCTCCCAGGGACAGGACCGCTCCTCTATCGAGGGCTCTGCTGCTGGCCCCAGTAAGTCCACCAGTGGTTAATATTAATAATTATATTTCCTAAACTTTTCCTGCACCTTATTTTTTCCGAACTATTATTTCGGTATCCTAATTCGAATTTTTACAAAATCTTCTTTGCTCTATACTATCTGTTTCTAAATTCTTGTTATCCCTGCCTCTAACTGCGTCTGCTATGACTCTCTGTACTACTACTATTAGTCTGTCTGTAGCTAAGCTTGCCCAGTTGCCCACTCTTTATTTCAAATATTTTAAATAAAACTCATTCACCAATAGCTATAGCCATTGAGTTTGGGTTGTCCTCTTCTACTACTTCTAGTCTTCTTATTCTTGAGGCTTTTTGACAATTCCCACCAAGAAAATGCCCAACCACATTTTAGAATTTTAGATAGGATAGGACATACTACTACTGTTGTAGGGATTCTGCACATACAGAACTTTGCACAAGAAAATAGGACGTTGGTGATGGGAGGTTGGACCTTCCTCACACCTCAATCGGAAGCCACCACAATCCCCTGACCGACTAGTTATAGTGTCTCATTACTCCGAAACGCCCCTCCCCGCCCCCAAAATACCCAATGAGTAGACAACCCAGACAACATAACACTCCCAACCTCTGTCGCGGAACAATGCACACCCTTTTGCTCACTCTTGTGTAAGTCCACACCAAATACCACCGAGTCTATGTAAGTTCAAAAGGTTTCTTTTTATTTCCAACTGACAAGCTCTGTATGTTGTATAATGCAGCAGCAACAGCAAAATGTATAAGATTAAAACAATAAACATTGTTACAGTTAGACTTACAAGTTACTTACAACTAAAAGTCCATAGAAGCCAAAAGGCGAGATCATGATAACTGAACAGTGGTAGGCGAACCACCCTCCCCTTGGTAGGAATCTAGTTTATATAAAATTCTAAATGGAGATGTGAGAATTCTGGGGAGCCCTCACCTCAGAAGAACCTAGTAGTGGTTACATCATAAGCTCTGCAAAGCTCTGGTTCTTCTTATAAGTGAATCTTCCGTCCGTAATGAGAAAAATGGTGCGCGTTAGTATAGTGCAAGCATTTCTCAGTCGTGCCAAAAAGTGCTTTTTTTTAATGGATAAGCAATATGGACTAACACCATAACTCCATAACAAAGTCGCTTGTTTTTCGACCTTGTACGCAGTGCTCAGACAGTAGCAGTATGAGCTCATGTGGCCTCAAAGGCGTATTTCACAACAAGCTGCGAGGTAACTTGCGCAAAAATAAAAGACAGAGCTAAAATGGTTGCATGGCTCGGAGTAACTTAGCAAAGACTAAAATGACCCTAGGGACCATATAACACTACTAGTGTCTACTCTACTACCTAATTTATACTAGTGATGTATGTTGTATATGTATTAACTTTTTTTTCATTCATGCTAGTGAAAAATAGGGGGAGGTGTATATGGCATCTGAAAAATGTGTAATGTTTTTCTAGGCGTACTACCGACCACCAGTACCGGGGCCAGCGGTGAAGGTGACGCGGCCGCTGAGGGTGCAGGCGATGCGGCAGTTGGAGTAGCTGCAGGGGGTGAGCCAGCAGCAGTGGCGGGCGGTGGTAAGTTATATTCCTAATCCTTACTTATTGACATTACACTCGCTGCAAGGGTGTAATGTATACTGTACTGTTGAGACTTAAGTAAGAAGTAGTTGTGAACGCCAGTTGAAGAAGACACCCTTTACTTAGCAGCATTAGCAATAGCATTAGCGACGGGAGTCTACTGAGAGTAACCAATGGCCTCTATCGGACTTCAACTCAGCTGTGAAATTTTTATGGAGAAGAATAAAAGTCTGATCAGATGACCTTGATGGATGGGTTGAACGAAAAGGGAAAGAAGGGTGGAAGGAGGCAGGACGGGCGAGATTTTATATTTATGACTGGCAGAGAAGGATACGTGGCATGCATGCATAGGTGTGTGATATGAATCAGATGCATGGGTGGCGGAATGCCTGAAACTCCCACAAATGTTCGAGGCCGAGGTAGTGGGAGGATAGATACATACCACAAATGTTACGTACTGTGCTTGCTAGTGCTACTGTGCCACTATGTGTAGAATGTATTTGTCTGACTGCTTTGCTAAGAGTATATTTTACAATAGTCTTGTTTTTTCTTCTTGATATAGCTACTCCTAAAGTCAACAGGAAGGAGTTGGCAGCCAAGGCCCGGCGCCGTAAGCTGGAGGCCATACAGGCCGAATACCGGCGCCTGTTTCTTCTAGAGGAGGAGGAGGAGGAGGCGGCAGCAGCTGCAGCCTCCTCCAATGCCCCGGGCCCCAGACACCCCCCCCCCAGTCTTACGGCGTCACCGCCTGTCAGCCACCCTCCGCCACACAGGAAGAAGCACTGCTGCCCACCCCCACTGTGGCTGCAACTGCCGCGCGCTGAAGCACCGCGTGGCCCGCCTGGAGGAGCGCATCCGTGTCCTGGAGAGGCGAGCCCGCTGAGACCCCGTTTATTTATTGCCCCTTTTTTATATCTTATTTGGGTGGGTGGGAATCGGGCGTTGGGTTTTGGACTTTTGGACATTTGTTGGACTTTTTCGTTGCGGGACATGAACATTGGTTGGGGTTAGGGAGAGGGGTGGGTCAGGTGTTGTGGGATTTTTTTACATAGTTTATTTTTGTTAGGGTATTAAATTACATATTTAGACTTAATATACGATGTGGTTAATGTTTTGTGGGTGGGGTTACTGTTTTACGTCACACGGTTTCCTTGCTGGTGCAGTGCCACAGCCAGTGTTTGATTTAAATAATTGGCTGAGTTACTAAGACACAAACAGACAGATGCGGTACCCGTCACTGAGGGACTTGTCCTACTAGTACTACCAAAGGGGACGATGGACGGAGCGTTTGAGCTAATCAAACACTCACCCCCAGTCAACTGATCTGGGTTTAATCCATCATCATTCTTTAGCTCACTCCACCACCCCAGTTCGGACATGACCATATGCAAATCAGTCTGACCCTGTGCCTCATGGGAACAGTCCAGCCCGAACTGCCAAGCCATGTCTTCCCTGGACCGGAAACAAGCATCCTGGGACCGGTTTCTGGCATTTCAGCCATCATCAGCCAGGCTAGCTTGAATCCAGTGGCAAAGTGAGCAAGGGACCCACGTCTGGGCATACCCTGCCAACTTAGGGCGAACAAAGCGATACCAAAGGGGACGATGGACGGAGCGTTTGAGCTAATCAAACACTCACCCCCAGTCAACTGATCTGGATTTAATCCATCATCATTCTTTAGCTCACTCCCCCACCCCAGTTCGGACATGACCATATGCAAATCAGTCTGACCCTGTACCTCATGGGAACAGTCCAGCCCGAACTGCCAAGCCATGTCTTCCCTGGACCGGAAACAAGCATCCTGGGACCGGTTTCTGGCATTTCAGCCATCATCAGCCAGGCTAGCTTGAATCCAGTGGCAAAGTGAGCAAGGGACCCACGTCTGGGCATACCCTGCCAACTTAGGGCGAACAAGCGATACCAAAGGGGACGATGGACGGAGCGTTTGAGCTAATCAAACACTCACCCCCAGTCAACTGATCTGGGTTTAATCCATCATCATTCTTTAGCTCACTCCACCACCCCAGTTCGGACATGACCATATGCAAATCAGTTTGACCCTGTGCCTCATGGGAACAGTCCAGCCCGAACTGCCAAGCCATGTCTTCCCTGGACCGGAAACAAGCATCCTGGGACCGGTTTCTGGCATTTCAGCCATCATCAGCCAGGCTAGCTTGAATCCAGTGGCAAAGTGAGCAAGGGACCCACGTCTGGGCATACCCTGCCAACTTAGGGCGAACAAAGCGATACCAAAGGGGACGATGGACGGAGCGTTTGAGCTAATCAAACACTCACCCCCAGTCAACTGATCTGGGTTTAATCCATCATCATTCTTTAGCTCACTCCACCACCCCAGTTCGGACATGACCATATGCAAATCAGTCTGACCCTGTGCCTCATGGGAACAGTCCAGCCCGAACTGCCAAGCCATGTCTTCCCTGGACCGGAAACAAGCATCCTGGGACCGGTTTCTGGCATTTCAGCCATCTTCAGCCAGGCTAGCTTGAATCCAGTGGCAAAGTGAGCAAGGGACCCACGTGTGGGCATACCCTGCCAACTTAGGGCGAACAAAGCGATACCAAAGGGGACGATGGACGGAGCGTTTGAGCTAATCAAACACTCACCCCCAGTCAACTGATCTGGGTTTAATCCATCATCATTCTTTAGCTCACTCCACCACCCCAGTTCGGACATGACCATATGCAAATCAGTCTGACCCTGTGCCTCATGGGAACAGTCCAGCCCGAACTGCCAAGCCATGTCTTCCCTGGACCGGAAACAAGCATCCTGGGACCGGTTTCTGGCATTTCAGCCATCATCAGCCAGGCTAGCTTGAATCCAGTGGCAAAGTGAGCAAGGGACCCACGTCTGGGCATACCCTGCCAACTTAGGGCAAACAAAGCGATACCAAAGGGGACGATGGACGGAGCGTTTGAGCTAATCAAACACTCACCCCCAGTCAACTGATCTGGGTTTAATCCATCATCATTCTTTAGCTCACTCCACCACCCCAGTTCGGACATGACCATATGCAAATCAGTCTGACCCTGTGCCTCATGGGAACAGTCCAGCCCGAACTGCCAAGCCATGTCTTCCCTGGACCGGAAACAAGCATCCTGGGACCGGTTTCTGGCATTTCAGCCATCATCAGCCAGGCTAGCTTGAATCCAGTGGCAAAGTGAGCAAGGGACCCACGTCTGGGCATACCCTGCCAACTTAGGGCGAACAAGCGATACCAAAGGGGACGATGGACGGAGCGTTTGAGCTAATCAAACACTCACCCCCAGTCAACTGATCTGGGTTTAATCCATCATCATTCTTTAGCTCACTCCACCACCCCAGTTCGGACATGACCATATGCAAATCAGTCTGACCCTGTGCCTCATGGGAACAGTCCAGCCCGAACTGCCAAGCCATGTCTTCCCTGGACCGGAAACAAGCATCCTGGGACCGGTTTCTGGCATTTCAGCCATCATCAGCCAGGCTAGCTTGAATCCAGTGGCAAAGTGAGCAAGGGACCCACGTCTGGGCATACCCTGCCAACTTAGGGCGAACAAAGCGATACCAAAGGGGACGATGGACGGAGCGTTTGAGCTAATCAAACACTCACCCCCAGTCAACTGATCTGGGTTTAATCCATCATCATTCTTTAGCTCACTCCACCATCTATGGCCATGTCTGAACTGGGGTGGTGGAGTGAGCTATAGAATGATAATGGATTAAACCCAGATCAGTTGACTGGGGTGAGTGTTTGATTGGCTCAAACGTTCCGTCCATCATCCCCTTTGTATCGCTTTGTTCACCCTAAGTTGGCGGGGTATGCCCAGACGTGGGTCCCTTGCTCACTTTGCCACTGGATTCAAGCAAGCCTGGCTGATGACGGCTGGAATGCCAGAAACCGGTCCTAGGATGCTTGTTTCCGGTCCAGGGAAGACATGGCTTGGCAGTTCGGGCTGGACTGTTCCCATGAGGCACAGGGTCAGACTGATTTGCATATGGCCATGTCTGAACTGGGGTGGTGGAGTGAGCTAAAGAATGATGATGGATTAAACCCAGATCAGTTGACTGGGGTGAGTGTTTGATTGGCTCAAACGTTCCGTCCATCATCCCCTTTGTATCGCTTTGTTCGCCCTAATTTGGCGGGGGTATGCCCAGACGTGGGTCCCTTGCTCACTTTGCCACTGGATTCAAGCAAGCCTGGCTGATGACGGCTGGAATGCCAGAAACCGGTCCTAGGATGCTTGTTTCCGGTCCAGGGAAGACATGGCTTGGCAGTTCGGGCTGGACTGTTCCCATGAGGCACAGGGTCAGACTGATTTGCATATGGCCATGTCTGAATTGGGGTGGTGGAGTGAGCTAAAGAATGATGATGGATTAAACCCAGATCAGTTGACTGGGGGTGAGTGTTTGATTGGCTCAAACGTTCCGTCCATCATCCCCTTTTGTATCGCTTTGTTCGCCCTAAGTTGGCGGGGTATGCCCAGACGTGGGTCCCTTGCTCACTTTGCCACTGGATTCAAGCAAGCCTGGCTGATGACGGCTGGAATGCCAGAAACCGGTCCTAGGATGCTTGTTTCCCGTCCAGGGAAGACATGGCTTGGCAGTTCGGGCTGGACTGTTCCCATGAGGCACAGGGTCAGACTGATTTGCATATGGCCATGTCTGAACTGGGGTGGTGGAGTGAGCTAAAGAATGATGATGGATTAAACCCAGATCAGTTGACTGGGGGTGAGTGTTTGATTGGCTCAAACGTTCCGTCCATCATCCCCTTTGTATCGCTTTGTTCGCCCTAAGTTGGCGGGGTATGCCCAGACGTGGGTCCCTTGCTCACTTTGCCACTGGATTCAAGCAAGCCTGGCTGATGACGGCTG
Organism: Calotriton arnoldi; assembly: GCA_963921515.1. Classification (NCBI taxonomy): domain Eukaryota; kingdom Metazoa; phylum Chordata; class Amphibia; order Caudata; family Salamandridae; genus Calotriton; species Calotriton arnoldi. The sequence goes on from CAWUFW010003956.1 coordinate 350,373, forward strand.
GAATGCCAGAAACCGGTCCTAGGATGCTTGTTTCCGGTCCAGGGAAGACATGGCTTGGCAGTTCGGGCTGGACTGTTCCCATGAGGCACAGGGTCAGACTGATTTGCATATGGCCATGTCTGAACTGGGGTGGTGGAGTGAGCTAAAGAATGATGATGGATTAAACCCAGATCAGTTGACTGGGGTGAGTGTTTGATTGGCTCAAACGTTCCGTCCATCATCCCCTTTTGTATCGCTTTGTTCGCCCTAAGTTGGCGGGGTATGCCCAGACGTGGGTCCCTTGCTCACTTTGCCACTGGATTCAAGCAAGCCTGGCTGATGACGGCTGGAATGCCAGAAACCGGTCCTAGGATGCTTGTTTCCGGTCCAGGGAAGACATGGCTTGGCAGTTCGGGCTGGACTGCTCCCATGAGGCACAGGGTCAGACTGATTTGCATATGGCCATGTCTGAACTGGGGTGGTGGAGTGAGCTAAAGAATGATGATGGATTAAACCCAGATCAGTTGACTGGGGGTGAGTGTTTGATTGGCTCAAACGTTCCGTCCATCATCCCCTTTGTATCGCTTGTTCGCCCTAAGTTGGCGGGGGTATGCCCAGACGTGGGTCCCTTGCTCACTTTGCCACTGGATTCAAGCAAGCCTGGCTGATGACGGCTGGAATGCCAGAAACCGGTCCTAGGATGCTTGTTTCCGGTCCAGGGAAGACATGGCTTGGCAGTTCGGGCTGGACTGTTCCCATGAGGCACAGGGTCAGACTGATTTGCATATGGCCATGTCTGAACTGGGGTGGTGGAGTGAGCTAAAGAATGATGATGGATTAAACCCAGATCAGTTGACTGGGGGTGAGTGTTTGATTGGCTCAAACGTTCCGTCCATCATCCCCTTTTGTATCGCTTTGTTCGCCCTAAGTTGGCGGGGTATGCTCAGACGTGGGTCCCTTGCTCACTTTGCCACTGGATTCAAGCAAGCCTGGCTGATGACGGCTGGAATGCCAGAAACCGGTCCTAGGATGCTTGTTTCCGGTCCAGGGAAGACATGGCTTGGCAGTTCGGGCTGGACTGTTCCCATGAGGCACAGGGTCAGACTGATTTGCATATGGCCATGTCTGAACTGGGGTGGTGGAGTGAGCTAAAGAATGATGATGGATTAAACCCAGATCAGTTGACTGGGGGTGAGTGTTTGATTGGCTCAAACGTTCCGTCCATCATCCCCTTTTGTATCGCTTTGTTCGCCCTAAGTTGGCGGGGGTATGCCCAGACGTGGGTCCCTTGCTCACTTTGCCACTGGATTCAAGCAAGCCTGGCTGATGATGGCTGGAATGCCAGAAACCATTCCTAGGATGCTTGTTTCCGGTCCAGGGAAGACATGGCTTGGCAGTTCGGGCTGGACTGTTCCCATGAGGCACAGGGTCAGACTGATTTGCATATGGCCATGTCTGAACTGGGGTGGTGGAGTGAGCTAAAGAATGATGATGGATTAAACCCAGATCAGTTGACTGGGGGTGAGTGTTTGATTGGCTCAAACGTTCCATCCATCATCCCCTTTTGTATCGCTTTGTTCGCCCTAAGTTGGCGGGGGTATGCCCAGACGTGGGTCCCTTGCTCACTTTGCCACTGGATTCAAGCAAGCCTGGCTGATGACGGCTGGAATGCCAGAAACCGGTCCTATTATGCTTGTTTCCGGTCCAGGGAAGACATGGCTTGGCAGTTCGGGCTGGACTGTTCCCATGAGGCACAGGGTCAGACTGATTTGCATATGGCCATGTCTGAACTGGGGTGGTGGAGTGAGCTAAAGAATGATGATGGATTAAACCCAGATCAGTTGACTGGGGGTGAGTGTTTGATTGGCTCAAACGTTCCGTCCATCATCCCCTTTTGTATCGCTTTGTTCGCCCTAAGTTGGCGGGGGTATGCCCAGACGTGGGTCCCTTGCTCACTTTGCCACTGGATTCAAGCAAGCCTGGCTGATGACGGCTGGAATGCCAGAAACCGGTCCTAGGATGCTTGTTTCCGGTCCAGGGAAGACATGGCTTGGCAGTTCGGGCTGGACTGTTCCCATGAGGCACAGGGTCAGACTGATTTGCATATGGCCATGTCTGAACTGGGGTGGTGGAGTGAGCTAAAGAATGATGATGGATTAAACCCAGATCAGTTGACTGGGGGTGAGTGTTTGATTGGCTCAAACGTTCCGTCCATCATCCCCTTTTGTATCGCTTTGTTCGCCCTAAGTTGGCGGGGGTATGCCCAGACGTGGGTCCCTTGCTCACTTTGCCACTGGATTCAAGCAAGCCTGGCTGATGACGGCTGGAATGCCAGAAACCGGTCCTAGGATGCTTGTTTCCGGTCCAGGGAAGACATGGCTTGGCAGTTCGGGCTGGACTGTTCCCATGAGGCACAGGGTCAGACTGATTTGCATATGGCCATGTCTGAACTGGGGTGGTGGAGTGAGCTAAAGAATGATGATGGATTAAACCCAGATCAGTTGACTGGGGGTGAGTGTTTGATTGGCTCAAACGTTCCGTCCATCATCCCCTTTTGTATCGCTTTGTTCGCCCTAAGTTGGCGGGGGTATGCCCAGACGTGGGTCCCTTGCTCACTTTGCCACTGGATTCAAGCAAGCCTGGCTGATGACGGCTGGAATGCCAGAAACCGGTCCTAGGATGCTTGTTTCCGGTCCAGGGAAGACATGGCTTGGCAGTTCGGGCTGGACTGTTCCCATGAGGCACAGGGTCAGACTGATTTGCATATGGCCATGTCTGAACTGGGGTGGTGGAGTGAGCTAAAGAATGATGATGGATTAAACCCAGATAAGTTGACTGGGGGTGAGTGTTTGATTGGCTCAAACGTTCCGTCCATCATCCCCTTTTGTATCGCTTTGTTCGCCCTAAGTTGGCGGGGGTATGCCCAGACGTGGGTCCCTTGCTCACTTTGCCACTGGATTCAAGCAAGCCTGGCTGATGACGGCTGGAATGCCAGAAACCGGTCCTAGGATGCTTGTTTCCGGTCCAGGGAAGACATGGCTTGGCAGTTCGGGCTGGACTGTTCCCATGAGGCACAGGGTCAGACTGATTTGCATATGGCCATGTCTGAACTGGGGTGGTGGAGTGAGCTAAAGAATGATGATGGATTAAACCCAGATCAGTTGACTGGGGGTGAGTGTTTGATTGGCTCAAACGTTCCGTCCATCATCCCCTTTTGTATCGCTTTGTTCGCCCTAAGTTGGTGGGGGTATGCCCAGACGTGGGTCCCTTGCTCACTTTGCCACTGGATTCAAGCAAGCCTGGCTGATGACGGCTGGAATGCCAGAAACCGGTCCTAGGATGCTTGTTTCCGGTCCAGGGAAGACATGGCTTGGCAGTTCGGGCTGGACTGTTCCCATGAGGCACAGGGTCAGACTGATTTGCATATGGCCATGTCTGAACTGGGGTGGTGGAGTGAGCTAAAGAATGATGATGGATTAAACCCAGATCAGTTGACTGGGGGTGAGTGTTTGATTGGCTCAAATGTTCCGTCTATCATCCCCTTTTGTATCGCTTTGTTCGCCCTAAGTTGGCGGGGGTATGCCCAGACGTGGGTCCCTTGCTCACTTTGCCACTGGATTCAAGCAAGCCTGGCTGATGACGGCTGGAATGCCAGAAACCGGTCCTAGGATGCTTGTTTCCGGTCCAGGGAAGACATGGCTTGGCAGTTCGGGCTGGACTGTTCCCATGAGGCACAGGGTCAGACTGATTTGCATATGGCCATGTCTGAACTGGGGTGGTGCAGTGAGCTAAAGAATGATGATGGATTAAACCCAGATCAGTTGACTGGGGGTGAGTGTTTGATTGGCTCAAACGTTCAGTCCATCATCCCCTTTTGTATCGCTTTGTTTGCCCTAAGTTGGCGGGGGTATGCCCAGACGTGGGTCCCTTGCTCACTTTGCCACTGGATTCAAGCAAGCCTGGCTGATGACGGCTGGAATGCCAGAAACCGGTCCTAGGATGCTTGTTTCCGGTCCAGGGAAGACATGGCTTGGCAGTTCGGGCTGCACTGTTCCCATGAGGCACAGGGTCAGACTGATTTGCATATGGCCATGTCTGAACTGGGGTGGTGGAGTGAGCTAAAGAATGATGATGGATTAAACCCAGATCAGTTGACTGGGGGTGAGTGTTTGATTGGCTCAAACGTTCCGTCCATCATCCCCTTTTGTATGTCCTACTAGTACTGTCAGTCTCTCCTGATAATCTATGCATTCTGCAACTGGACTCAAAGGGGTGTGTGAAATAGAATTAATGAAAAAAAATCCGTTATTAATTATGCCTCACCCAAACCTCTTCTCTTACCTGTGCTTGATGTTTAACTTGGGCACGGCGATGGCTGCATGGTGGTGATGGTTTTCTTTCCCAACATGCCATGGTTGTGGTGGTAGTAGTAGTAGACCCTGGCAGTAGCACTTGCAAATAAAAGAAAATGAGACAGTCAGTCGCCTGAGAGAGACTGTGGGAGGAGTAGTAGAACAAAGTACAGTACGGAACTTACTGCCAAACAATAATATGCCAAAATACAAGGAAACATAATGGTTGCGGGGATAGCCTAGTACATAGAGTTACAAACTCTAGCTGTGTCGAGTCACTCGACTAGGCCTACAGTACACCGTGGTCCGTGACTCGACACAAGCGTAACCGTTAGTGCTGTTTCGGACGATGACAACAAATCCAATCTATGATGGCATTTAATGCTGATGGATTCGGTTCCTTTGGTAAAAAAAACCAAATATACTGCTCATAGGAGGGTGGGCAAGCAGAAGAAGATCTGCGCCCTGCCTTGAAAATGCATTTATGTTGCTTTAGCCACATCCGCCCCAGCAAGCGTGTCATAAATTATTGGTGTACATTTAATTTAGTCACACCTCAATAAGCCACACAGCCCGGGGGAAGAGGATTAGGGTTTGAAGAATGGTTGGGAAGGGGGTTTTGGGAAAGGTTTGAGAAAGAAAAACAGTACGCATGGACAACAACAAAACACAATATTGGCAGACAACCATATCCATAAATCAGTTAAGGGAGAAAAAGGAAATGCATGCATGATGATGATAACTTGATGGTTAATGATATTACTAACTTCTACTACTAGACAATTAGACAGTACAGGGCAGCAGTATATTATGCAATTTGCCTTGCCTGTCTGCCCTCAGAGAGACCCGAATTACATACAGTTTCTGTTCTTTTGTACCCGCCCGGGCTTAAAGATAGCAAAGAAAAGTCAAAAAATGCTGTAGGGATGAATTGAATTATATAAGCAGAGAGCAAACATAACAACAACAACACACAGTAGTAATGATTGAAGACAAAAAAAGAATCGAAATTTAAAAGATGATGAAAGTTGATACTGTTACTGTATGTTATCCTGGTCAAAATGGGGAGTTGCATCTCGGCGTTCGTCTTGGTCCTCCATTCCATGGACGCTCCGGCCATCAATCTTGCGTGACGCCACTGCCTGCCTGGCACATGTAGATTCATTGGTAAGGTAAGTGAGAGTTGTTTTTCCCAGTGTAGCACAGGGTAAGGGCCGGCCTGTAATTGCAGATGGGAAAACCAAAGGGATATTGAAAAATCAAGTAGAAAAAAAATGCCTAAATTACGGTGGAGTGCAACAAGAACACTTTCAGAGGCGGCATGGATTTGGATACATCATGTCTACTCTAGTCTGTTTCCAGCATTTACCTCCAACAACAATAGGACTGAGCAGGCCCACGGCACCCGTGACACATCCTCCATTTAGCGTACCTTTTTTGACAGAGGCAGACAAAGCAGATATACAGCAACATAGCATTTTACAAATTAAGTGACTAAATCAATGCCCCGCTGTCAGTCATACCATACCACCACACTCGACTCCACCACTACACAGACATGTAGGTCTGCAGTGGTTGTTGTTGACTTGGTTACCTTGTAATGCACTCATGAAACGCACTGAGTTATTCCATCAATCATCTCGGATCGTACTGAGTGACTGGAGTGCGAAGAGATAATGTCACTGTGGTCATCATCATGGTGTGTTGTCCAACTCAGTGTGCAGTAGTGTACAGATTGAGTCCCCTTTCCATATTCAAAATGCAATGGATCGGCCTGCAGTAGAAGTAGAAAATTGTTATTGAAAAACAAGATTGGAAAGAAACATTGCATTGGGTTACTTTTAGTGTGTAGATTAGATAATAGTACACAATGAATTACCTTCATGCACTACAAACAACAACAACACAAATCACTCAGTCAGCGTCCAATGCATGTCATCATTCATTACCTGTTCCTTCTTCAGCTTCAGGTAATGGGCAGTCTGTATCGGCTCGGAAAGGAGGATAGCTATAGTAGTCATCATCATGTTCCACTTCTTTTGGAGAGACTCAACGAGGCAAGATTTTAGTTTTTCTTCGATTATGCTACATCCAATCATCATCTGGCTTGAGGGCAATAGATTTAGGTCGATTCAGGAGGATGGAGGAGCAGGACTCGGAGGAGTGGACTGAAATGCAGAGAGCTGAAACTCATAAGGCAATAAAATACGAAGACGGTGGTGATGGATTTGTTGTGATTTGAAGTTTCCAAACAGAAAGACAGACACAGAAATAGAAGTAAATAAGGGAGAACCACAGTAAGAACTGGAAGCCTAGTTGTCACCGTCAGGGAAGTATAGCTCGTCCTCAAACTCTGGAGGTTCAACCAGAAGTAGGTAATCAGCATCCAACACGCTACTTCCATCACCTGAGCCGCTGTCCTCATCTTCCTGCGGTGATTCATGTATTGTATAATTCGGTGGTATAAATTGCTGATTCATTTTGATCATGGTTAACCTCTCCACGTTTATGGGTGAGAGACTGGTCCTTTTCACTGTTACAATGGAACCAGCAGCACTGAAAACACGTTCAGAAGAGACACTTGCGATAGGGCAAGCCAGATAGTTGATCGCCAGCCTGCTGAGCACTGGCCATTGGCCCCTTTTGCCATACCAATACCGCATTGGTTTTGATCAATGTAGACCTCTGTTGGGTCATCCAGGTAGGCCTGGACCATTCGGTCAATGTTCAGGGGTGCTAAACTTAGTGCGCCCTCTTTTGTCTTTGCATCAGCACTGGACCTAGCAAGTCCTTGCTGTAAATACCAATTCTGTGCCGTTTGTACTGGGGCTGATGATGATCCGGTTCTTGCTGTTGTCGATAGTGTTGGTGACAGCTGTGAACCAAATGCACTGCCCACAGGCTCTGAAGTTGAACTTGACGCAGGATGCCCTGCTGCAGTACTTGATGTGGGTTTGAGGCCTTTAATTACCAGCCGTTCATTTTCCAATGTACTGGCTGTCTCAGCTATCCAAGTTTTGTACCGGGCAACATCCACTTCTGAAAAAGGGAGTAATGTCTTACTGTGCAGTGCCGCTTTGTACCGTGGATCCAGAATTGTGGCACAAATGTAATGTTGTTGTGACAGAATCTTATTTTGCACCCTTGCATTTTCACTTAAGCGACATGATAAGCTCTCCGCCAACTGGTATGCTTCTTTTTTTCCTCCACACCTATGTACGCTTCACACACCCTCTTCAGCTCTTGCTCTAGCATGTGCAACAATGGGATAGCTTGGCCCATAGTACAGTCCTCCTTGCTGACTTCACGTGTGAAGACCTCGAAAGGAAGAAGCATCTCTGTAAGAGATTTAACTAGGCACCATTGGTCCACCTGAAGGGTCATGCCTTTCACAGCAGCATCCGCCCTTTACATGACATATTCATTGATTGGTCTGTACTGCTCAAACAGACGGTCAAGCATGTAATACGTTGAGTTCCAACGTGTTGCCACCTCCTGGATCAGTGCTTTGACTGGCATTCTATAGTCACGTTGAATGATCCTCAGCTGCTTCCGGGCTTTAAAAGAATGGCTGAAATGCGTGCATATTCTGCGGCAGGTGGTCAGTAAGTTGCTGACTATGGGTTCTTTTTTCAGAAAGTCTTGAACTATAATGTTAATGCAGTGCGCCAAACACGGGACCCTGAAATACTTACCAAGCGTCATGGCCTTAAGTATATTACTGCCATTATCCGTGGCAACAAAACCAATGTGAAGCCCTCTGGGGCGCAGCCATTCAAAGACCTTGTTGTTAAACTCTTCCAAAATGTTTTCAGCAGTATGAGATTTCTCCATGGCGAACATGGCTATAGTTGCATGTTTCCGAGAAGCATTAAAAATTGCAGCTGTGTCAACAGCACCTACTTCAGATAGCTTGTCTCTAACCCCCACAAAAGAGACCCAGTGTGCAGTGATGCACATGTAATCAGTGGCTTGGCACCTGCTCCACATGTCTGTTGTCAGGTGGATTTTGTGAACAGCACTCTGCTGCAAAGCTTGTCCAACCAATTCAAGCACATCGTGATGTAGTGCTGGAACAGCAACTCGGGCAAAATAGGAACGGCTGGGAACCTTCCATTTAGGGCAGATGGCTGACACAAATTCAAGGAATCCCACCCCTTCCACAAATGAAAAAGGGAGAAGGTCCAGCGCTAACATTTTAGCCAGCTTCGCATTGTACAACCGTGCCGTTGGGTGGTTGCGTTGGTACTGCCCCTCCGACCTAAGCATGCTGTCAATGGTAGGCTGGAATATTTTCCTTAGTGGTGCACCTTTCTTCTTGAACCCAGCTAGGCTCAACGACGCTGCACTTTTGCTCATTGCAGTGCCCGGTTGCCTTGGTGTCTCATGTTGACTCTTACTACTGTGCCACTGAGATGTTGCTGAGGATGTGGGCGTTACCAGTACACTGCTGGGGGTAGGGCTATAAATGTCTCCCTCTTGTTGACCTTCCACCGCGATCATATCTTCCCCTACTTCTTCATCCCCAACAACAGCAATGGGTCCAGTTTTACTTTTTTGTAAGTGAAGTAAGTGAGCCTCCCACCTGATAGTGTGGTGTTTTTTGAGATGACTTGTTTGTCCTCCGGTACCATAGTTTGTACCAAGCTTACCCCGCCTAACAGCCTGCCGACAAATTGAGCATATAGCAATGTTCTCCTCCTTACTGCTAACCGAAAAGAAGTCCCAAACTGGGGAGGAGAACTTTCTGGCGCTGCTGGAGGTGCCACTTTCAATACCAGATGAAATGGAGGGTGTGCATGGAATTTGACTCTGTGCACTTACATTACCACCACCTACTGAGGTGGTGGTTGAGCTTGATGTAGGTCCCTGCCGGGCCTTTGCAAAGGCAAATATGGAAGCTGGAGGTCGTGTTGGCATTACCTGTGTTGGTGGTATCCGTGCTACATCCCTCGCAGCGATTTGGGATAGTCTAATAATGTTGGTCTCCATCTCCGCAGGCCCAGGAGTGATGTTCGTGATGACTGGCTCTTCATCATCATCACCCCCTCGTCTACATCTACCTCCATAACTGTAAGGCTTTCTGGAACCTTCCTTTTCACTAGCCTTGTCTTGTGGTGTGCATCACTCTCAGGCTGAGCTGGTGGCTTCCAAGTGGCATCTAGATCATCAGAAGCGGGGCTTGAAGAAGAAGTTGATGTACTAAGCCTCCTTTTCCTTGCTGGGGGTATGGAAGACACTGGATCTTCTGGAACAGTGGCTTGCTCCTCTTCGTCTGCAAAAGCTCGATTTCCTGAACTGCCCCTACTTCAGGTGGAACAGCTACTATTGTGGGCTGTGGTTCCGGCTGCGGCTGTGGTTCCGGCTGTGGTTGCGGTTCCGGCTGTGGTTGCGGTTCCGGCTGCGGCTGGGGTTGCGGCTGTGGTTCCGGCTGTGGTTGCAGTTCCAGCTGCGGTTCGGGTTGCGGCTGGGGTTGCCCACTTATCTCCTGAGTTTGCGCCTGCGAGTGCGTGGATTGGGTACTACTTTGCGATAATGATATTTCAACATCACTGGTCGTTAGTAGACTGGCTACCTCTGCCACAGTCATGGGCTTGGGCCTAGGTTGCTGGGGTGGGGCCACTGATGCAGAGGTGCTGCTCCCAGCTTGGTCCCCGCTGGACACCGCTGCTGCAGGCGTAAGTTTTTTTACCAAAAACACATCGGCCGGCACCCCAGTCTTGGCAAGTGCCACTTCCTTCTTCTCTCCCTTCTTCTCACTGGCAACTTTCTTGCTACTGGAGGACCTGGTACCTTTCTTTGGGGCCATCTTCTTCAGATGTCAGCAGGACGCAGGTGCACAAGTTGCAGAGATGTCTGTGGTCACACGTGGACGTGACGCGCAGCAGGACTTCAGCCTGGCAGTACAACGGGTGATGATGATGATGACACCTCCTCCTCTGTCTTTTTGTGCACCTAAAAGCAAAGAAGCCAGGAGAAGAACATCAGTGAAATGTTGCATTTGTTGTTGTGGTTCAATTACTAGTAGTACAAACAAACAAATAAAAGATATAAATTAGTGTAGCCATTTGTGAGACTGTCAACAAGGGCTTTCATGGTATACTGTGTACACTGTCAGGACAACCAAAATACAAATGTAATAGAAGTGGACCCTGTTTGGCATTAAATTATTTGCTCATCACATAATTCAGGGAGCTGCAGCTGGCAAAGGGGATGGATGCAAGAGGAAAACCATGCAGGCCTAAATGGCAAAAGCAGCACACTTATAACTCCCACCAGAAATGGCCACCAGCCACATGGACACTCACAAATCACAAGCAACAAGCATGAGGCCTGGAAAACAATGTACTGAAACAGGCCTACGATAGCCAGGCAAAGGCTGCATGGTAAACCACACTGCTTTGCCTGTAATGCAATAAAATGCAAAAACGAAAATACACAGGGCTAAACAAGGCCTGCAACACACCACACACAACTAAGGCATGTAACACACCCCAAAAAACAGAAATACACCCAAAAAATTAATCCACATTTTGCAATTCAATGCCATCCATGTGCCCTAAATGATGTTTAAATTCAACTGAACACACAAACAGTTCTTTTATGCACCCCTGACTATCTCTGGGCCCACTGGATGGAAGGCCTGTTGGCAGATTAGGCTACAAGCTTGCAGGCCTATGGCAAAAAGCACACTGCCTGGCTTCAAAATGGCCGCCAGCCTCATGGCCAGGCCCACAACAACAAGAAACTGAAGACAGACAATGCAGGCCTATGGCAAAAACACACTGCCTGGCTTCAAAATGGCCGCCAGCCTCATGGCCAGGCCCACAACAACAAGAAGCCTAGGCCACAAAGGAAACACATGCAGGCCTATATGGCAAAAGCAGCACACTTATAACTCCCACCAGAAATGGCCACCAGCCACATGGACACTCACAAATCACAAGCCACAAGCATGAGCCCTGGAAAACAATGTACTGAAAACAGGCCTACGAAAGCCAGGCAAAGGCTGCATGGTAAACCACACTGCTTTGCCTGTAATGCAATAAAATGCAAAAACGAAAATACACAGGGCTAAACAAGGCCTGTAACACACCACACACAACTAAGGCATGTAACACACCCCCAAAAACTGAAATACACCCCAAAAATAAATCCACATTTTGCAATTCAATCCAATGCCATCCATGTGCCCTAAATGATGTTTATATTCAACAGAACACACAGAAACAGTTGTTTCATGCACCCCTGACTACCTCTGGGCCCACTGGATGAAAGGCCTGTTGGCAGACTAGGCTACAAGCTTGCAGGCCTATGGCAAAAAGCACACTACCTGGCTTCAAAATGGCCGCCAGCCTCATGGCCAGGCCCACAACAACAAGAAACTGAAGACAGACAATGCAGGACTATGGCAAAAAGCACACTGCCTGGCTTCAAAATGGCCGCCAGCCTCATGGCCAGGCCCACAACAACAAGAAACTGAAGACAGACAATGCAGGCCTATGGCAAAAAGCACACTGCCTGGCTTCAAAATGGCCGCCAGCCTCATGGCCAGACCCACAACAACAAGAAACTGAAGACAGACAATGCAGGCCTATGGGAAAAAAGCACACTACCTGGCTTCAAAATGGCCTCCAGCCTCATGGCCAGGCCCACAACAACAAGAAACTGAAGACAGACAATGCAGGCCTATGGAAAAAAAGCACACTACCTGGCTTCAAAATGGCCGCCAGCCTCATGGCCAGGCCCACAACAACAAGAAACTGAAGACAGACAATGCAGGCCTATGGCAAAAAGCACACTGCCTGGCTTCAAAATGGCCGCCAGCCTCATGGCCAGGCCCACAACAACAAGAAACTGAAGACAGACAATGCAGGCCTATGGCAAAAAGCACACTGCCTGGCTTCAAAATGGCCGCCAGCCTCATGGCCAGACCCACAACAACAAGAAACTGAAGACAGACAATGCAGGCCTATGGAACAAAAGCACACTACCTGGCTTCAAAATGGCCGCCAGCCTCATGGCCAGGCCCACAACAACAAGAAGCCTAGGTCACAAAGGAAACACATGCAGGCCTATATGGCAAAAAAAGCAGCACACTTATAACTCCCACCAGAAATGGCTACCAGCCACATGGACACTCACAAATCAGAAGCAACAAGCAGGAGGCCTGGAAAACAATGTACTGAAAACAGACCTATAATAGCCAGGCAAAGGCTGCATGGTAAACAACACTGCTTTGCCTGTAATGCAATAAAATGCAAAAACGAAAATCCACAGGGCTAAACAAGGCCTGCAGCACACCACACACAACTAAGGCATGTATTTAGCACACAGCCCAAAAACTGAAATACACCCAAAAATACACATTTTGCAATTCAATCCAACGCCATCCATGCCCCCTAAATGATGTTTGAAATTAAAAAATACATCACACAGCAAAGGAACAGTTGCTTCATCATGTTTCATCATGCACCCACCCATGACTAGCTCTGGGCCTACTGGCTACAGTGGCTACCCACCACTATATTTATTTTTAAAAATGATGAAAATTAAAAAAATTGTAATTGCAGCAACTGCAATGACCCAATCAAACAACACCAACTTACTTGTAAAATCTCAAATCCAAAAATCCTCAAATCCAATGATAATGATGCAGCAGACACAAAGAGTGATCCTTCCAGCTCAAATCCAAGTGAAAAATGAACAGGAGATGGAGAAAGCACTGGGAGGAGCCTGCTGGAAAGGAACAGGAAGTAGTAGACTCTGTGGCACTTCCTCCCTCTCCCCCGCCCAAAAAATGAAAAAAAGGACACCCAAATATCAATCTGAGGTTTTTTTTCCATGGAAATCATCAGTTTATAGAAGGTTTTATGCTGCTCGCGATATTATTCTTCTCCAGATTGAAAATTTTGCGTGTTCGGGATCGCAGGTTTACAAAGATTCCGCCGGAAATCCGATGGCGCGCCCGAATGACGTGTTCGCGACCGCAATCTCTCTCGTGCACGATGGCGCGACGAATGACGTGTTCGCGATCGCACACTCTCGCGTTGTCCGATGGCGCGGCGAATGACGTGTTCGCGATCGCAAACTCTAGCAGGATCGCGCGGCCGGCTACCGAAATCTCGTGGCGCACGCGAACGAATAGGAAAACCCGTCGGCGAACGCAGGAATCCCGGTAAGTCATAATCGCGCGCGCTAGAATGCATTTTTAAAGCGCGAACAAGAAAATAATTCCGCTTCGCCGCGGATCGCGGAATTGTTGGCAATTCCGCGTTCTCCGCGGAACGCGAAATTGTCTAAATTCCGCAAATTCCGCGAGCGGAGCGGAATTCAATGCCCAGGGTTAGTCCTTTCCATTTCTCAGATGTGTGATGGCTTGCCGTATTTCTTCCTTGGTTGGTTTGCTGCAGTCAATTGGCAAGCCCTTGTCAGCTGGCTGTGTGTCTGGTTCAGCAGTTCTTCATTGTGCTACACCCATCTTCGTTGTTGGCCTTCGTTACCCATGATTGTCTTCCCAGCTTTGTCTTTAACAGCTCTTTCTGGCTTGCTGTATCTTTCGGAGAGTTTCCTTGTTAGGTCGTAGAGCATGGATGGAACTGACAAACCAACGCCAGCGATATAACACCTACCTCCTCAAACATGCACAAAAATGGAGTGAATACTCAGTCAAAAACAAGTTTCAAGCCCTGCAAGAACTAGAGGACGACAGAGACCCAGAAGAAAGTCAGTGGGAGAAGATCAAAGAAACAGTAACATCAACCTACCTGGAGATACTGAGTCCCAAGAAACACCAACAGAAAGAATGGATCTCCACCAAGACTTTTTGCAAAATACAAGAGAGAAAAGAAAAGAAAGCTGCACTAAACAACAGTCGAACAAGAGCAGAAAAAACGAAAGCTCACAGGGAATACACCAAAACCAACAAGGAAGCAAAGAGAAGCTTAAGAGCAGGCAAGCAAAGATTAGTTGATAGTCTGATTTAATTTGATTTTTATAAAGCGTAACAATTACCCATAGGAATCAGGGCGCTATAGTCACAGCAGTGTGCTACAAACCAGCAGCAAATCAAACATTTACATGCTAGTAGGGGGATGCCTAAATAGTTTACAAATAGGTCTTAAGTGCCTTTCTAAAAGGCAGGTGTTCATTGATCGCAGCCAGAGACGGGGAGGGAATTCCAGAGTCTGGCTACAGCAACTGAAAAGGCTCTGCTCCCTCATCTCATGCAGCCCTGCAGCAGCTAATGGCGCTTTGGAATATCAAGAATTGCCCTGGCGAGAGCATTCTGTGCTACCTGCAGTTTTGCCTGGGTATTAATAATTGAGTCTAAATAAAGAGCATTACAATGAGCCATTCTGGACATGACCAATGCCAGGGCCACCTGTTTTCGTGCTGAAAAAGGGATAAAGGAAAAGATTTTCTTTAACTTCCTTATGAGCCAGAAACAGGTCATGACAATACAATTGGCCAATCCATTAAGCAAAGGTTCGCTATCTAGGATCACCCCAAGGTTTTTGGCCTTGTCCGCTGGACCAGGTAGAGTACCTAAACTGTCCAGCCACCAGTTGTCATTCCAAATCGAGGCTTGCATCCCAAAGAGCAACACCTCGGTCTTTTCACCATTGAGTTTTGAGAAAATTCCTTTCCATCTAAACTGTGACCGCAGACATACTATGTGAAAAATTATCTGCGGTAGCTGCTGAGTTGTTAGGAATCAACACAAGATCTACGGGTCATAAGCGTATGATATTGCATACAGCCCATAAGATCGAATAATGGTAGCAAGTGGAGACACGCAAAGATTAAATAAAGTAGGGCTCAAAGATGAGCCCTGCGGTACTCCACATGGCAAAGAAAAACATCAGAGTGGTACTGATTTAGCATCACCCTCTGAGAGCGGTCCTTAAGGAAGGAGGACAACAATGCAGGGGCCCTTTCTGCAATGCCCATTTCTTGTAGGTGTTCAATCAGCAGAGAAGGAGAGATGGTATCAAAGGCCGCGGACAAGTGTAACTGAAACAGAGCCACGCCTTGCCCTTCATCCACTAGCCGCCTAATGCAGTCCGTGCCCGAAACCAATGTGGTTTCAGTTCCATGATGTTTCCAGAAAATGAACTGAGATGTGTCTAGCCGTCCCAGATCTTCAACAAACTCCATCAGGTGGCCATTTAGTTGTCTCTCAAAAGTCTTGGCAGGAAGCGGGAGTAGCAAGATCAGACGGTAGTCTTTAAGATCTTTATTATCAAGTTCGGGCTTTTTAGGAAGAGGCCTGATCACCACCAACTTCCAACGCCGCGGATAGCAGCCAGAGGAGATTAATTCATCAAGGATGCAAGAGGGCATGCAACAGTACAAACCACCATGTACAAAACTGCAGGTACTCACAAGGGGTGAGCCTGACTTAGTATTAAAAAGATTTTGTTCCACGATTTCAGGGGTAAGAAATCGAAGGACTGTGAGCAAGTTAGGCTCTCGGTCTACAGACTCTGGAGTAAGAAGATGTTCCAACCGCAGCTCACTAACTAGGGGCTGCAGCATGCATTTTTTTTGTTTTGATGGTTCAAGTTCATCATAGATGTTAGTGATTTTGAGTTGGAAAAAGTCAGCCAACTGATTACAAAAGTCTGTTGAACCATCAAACTCTCTAGCCGACGTAGGAGTAGAGAACTGCTGCACCACCTTAAAACATTCTTTAGTAGATGTAGCAAATTTTGCTGGTGCAGTATAAGGATTTCTCCTCTTTGAGACCTAATTTATATTCCCTAATCCTGCTCTTATGAGACACTTTTTCTTGCTCCTTATCATTCTTCGTCCATACTTTCTCTTGACGGCGACAAGCCTCTCATTAAACCAGGGGGCCAGAGGGGAAATCCTCCTTATCTTAACTTCCTGTATAGGAGCTACCATATTAGCAGCCACATTAAGCCAGGCTGTGAAGTTTTCTGACCCCTTCTCTACATCATCCTATATCTCAACAGGCATGCTGTCTAAGGCAGTGACCAAAACTTCTGCAGATACCCCCTTCCAGTTCATCCTGCAGACCTTAGCGTT
Source organism: Calotriton arnoldi (assembly GCA_963921515.1). Classification (NCBI taxonomy): domain Eukaryota; kingdom Metazoa; phylum Chordata; class Amphibia; order Caudata; family Salamandridae; genus Calotriton; species Calotriton arnoldi. The sequence goes on from CAWUFW010003956.1 coordinate 366,758, forward strand.
GGACGATAAACATCTCCCACCTGGAGAAGGAGGCACAAATGAAAATGCAACTGCTCAATGATCTGACCGACTGAGGGGAAAACGGACGGTAACGACACCTGTGGATCATTCGAGAAAATGCCATCTAGGTTGTGCCCTGCATCATAAGTGGGTGCCAAGACCAACTGGGACAACCCCATACCAGAAAGGGTCGCAATCTATTTTATTTTATTTGCGAAGTTTTATATAGCGCTGGCTAGACCCGGAGGTATCAGAGCGCTTTACATGAGGAGCAATCAGTGCCATAGAGTCTTTGTTAGCACTCTCTTCGAGGTGAAAATGAAAGTCACCCAGCACGGTCACCCCACTCTTCATCATAAATGGTTCTATGAGTTGGAAAGAAAATTCTAAGCCCAGGAGGCCTCTAGAGCAGAATGCCAGTGAAACAGCTAGTAGCAGACAGATTAAGTTTGAAGTAAAAACCTTCACAGGAACTAGTGCCTAAATCAGATGGCACTGATAATGAGCTTTTAAAACCACTACTAGTTCCCTCCTGGCTTACCCACTCTATCCAGTCTTAAGAAGGAATATAACCTGGTGGAATTACAGCAACTGAATCCAGGCCAGAGGCTTCATTGGCCCAATCTGTATAATGCGACGCAAGAAAATCAGCATATTTCACTTTATGTTTTACTAAAAATCTAGCATTGGTGAGAAATCCTTTAAACTTAGTTTCTTTTAAAAAAAATCTTTTTATTTAACAATTGCTCAGTGTACAAAAATAGATGTAAGTTTGTTTTAATAATGTTAAGTATCACAGAGAAGAAGCACAATGGCATTACAATACCAAATAATATCAACCAACAATATTGATCACAGTTTAGCAATTCTGACATAGAGTAAATACAAACGTCATTGACCTCACACCTAGCCAGCCAGTATCCCAGAACCACCCCATAATCATCTTTCACAGTTCCCTGTAGGCACACCATTGTTCTCAAACTTTTCCTTATTTTCTTGGACAGCCCCGACTTTGGTAGACCACCTGTTCCGCACGCTGGCACCAATCTAGATCAACCTCCCAGTCCCTCACACTCTGGGGTCTACTCATGTCCTTGCGATGGTTCTCTTAGCCACCCCAGCCGCTATCATCAGCCAGATCTTCCGGGATTTGGGCCATACTTCGTTACCCTTTATGTATAGCACATGCCATCTAGCCTTCAGTGGGACATCGAGGCCTGTGACTTGGACCATAACATGGGCCACCTCATTCAAGTATTGCTGGATTTTGGGGCAGTCCCAAAGGATATGAAAGAAGGAACCACCATGCCACATCCCCTCATGCAAAGAACTGTGTCGCATCGCCCCAGGTGGTGTGAAAGTGATCTAGAGTAATATGATCTGTGGAGTATCATCAGTTGTACTTATTGAAAGCGGGCACAAATCGCAACTTCCCTAGGACTCTGTTATGCCTTCACCCAGTCGTCATCTTCGATAAGTCCTATGTCTTCCTCCCATGCCTCTCGCATGGACCGTAAGAGGTCTGAAGAATTGTTCACTAATTTTCTATAGGTCAGGGAGATCGCTTTGTCCGGCATAGTGTCCAATAGCAGCCGGTCCTCTAACGGGGTCGGTCGACTCCGGCAGTTGCTCTCCCTCCAGTACATGACATCGCAGCGCGTGACCGAGCTGTAAGTGCCTAAATCGTTCCAGATCCCCCATCTCATATGCTGTCTTTAAGTCCTAGAACATCACCAGTGCACCCCCTCTCTAAATGTCTCCTAAATGCTCGATACCCAGCAGCCCCCTTTATGAAAACCTTTCAGGTTCCCGACTTCTAGCAGCAGGTCCCTGCTCCAGAGTGGGGTCCTGTTGGTAAGTTTGCCCTCCCATTCCAGAAATCTGGTGGCCTCTCTCCACACCCTCACCACCGTCTGAGTGTGGATCGGCAATGAGTTATCCCGTTTCTTAATATATAGTAGCGATGGGTAGTCACGGCTCCCCATAGCCTCTCGATCAACTAAATATGCTGGTTCCTCCATATCAATGAACATTTAAACTTAATTTCTGATTCAGCAATTCTGGACCCCCCTACTTTATCAGAGATGGGAACAGTTGGCACATTACTCTCCGAACTAAGGGAGCCGGTATCATACAAGTAGCGAACCTTGATACCGCAAGTCCTGTGGCTACATTGTTGATGCTCATATATATCAGTAAAAGAGAAAGGCACGCAAGAGGCAGACTTGACCTCCCTTCGTAGTCTCAATAAGAAATCTGTGGAGTTCCTGATAGCTAGGGCAAGTCCAGGTTGACAGGACCAGGGGTCCGGGCGCTGGGTGCAGTCCGGATGCGGATGAGCACAGATGGGCTTGCCTTAGGCATGCGAGCGGCAGGACTGTGCACACATGCCCTTATGTAGAATCTCTCCAGCAACTAGAGTGTTTATTCAAAATTTACCCCTCACTCAACCAGGAAGTGGGCAGCTGACAGCTTCCCTCCACAACAATCGATTCCTGAAGAATCGTGGCAGACCAGGGAAGCGGTATGCAACTAAAAGAAAAACGCCACAACTAAACTAAACTGGTAGGGAAGATGCTATTAAAAATGTTTTAAAGATGTCTAGCATGCTCACCACACCGAGACTATTGGCATGTCCATACACACATGCCCTTATGTAGCGTCTCTCAAGCAACTAGAGCGATAACTCAGAATGTCCTCCTCACTTAACCAGGAAGTGGGTAGCTGGCAACTTCCCTCCACAGCAATCGATTCCTGAAGAATTGTGGCAGACCAGGGAGGCAGTATGCAACTAAAAGAAAAACACTGCAACTAAACAAAACTGGTAGTCTTGCCACAGAAGCCCAGGAAGCAGCAAGCCATGGAAACTTGATATTGTGTAAGTGGTCTGTAAATATCACTCACCATTTTGCTTGACCTAGAACTTATCTGTAAATCATTTTTCAATTGTAATTCTACCTCGGACACATAAATTGCTCATAACACTCCTTTGGCTACATCGCCTACTTTCGCTGGTACATGACAGAGAATAAAGCACAACATTCCACCCTCCACTCTGTAACACAAAGGAAGAAAAACAGAAAGAAAGAATAAAGGGGAGCACAGGACAGGAAACCACCATACACAGATTCTCTTCAACCATAGGCAGTAAGTATAAAAGATCTACTGAGCCTATTGGGGAAAAGGCCCAAAATACCTTTCTCTCTTGGCCCCCTAGTACTTACACTCAGAATTCATTGCTCTCCAACTGCTCACCTCATCACCCAATAATCTTTCAAACAGCTTAAACTGAGAGGCAAATTCTTAGGGTCCAGGGCCCTAGGCAAGCCACACCTAAAACTATATCAAATTATAAATAGTTGAGAGAACTACTAAAAATGAAACTTGTAGACCTTGCCTACAGCTGGGGCGTTGCTACAGAGACTGCAGACCATCAGTGTAGGTCTACCTCATCGATCAGACTCTAATGGCCCCTTCCATCTAGCTATCCCTACTTCACATCACTAAGACTTTTTCAGTACCCTGAAATAACAGAAAGGCGACACATAACTCTTTCCAAAACGCAAACCAAAAAATAAAAATAAAACAAATATTCAACTCTTACAAGTTTGTAAAATAATGAACAGAGGCTGAAAAAGCTCACAGTTGACACGTCCCATTAGCAGGCCTCCCCTTCACCTCAGTCAGAGGCTAGTATAACACCATCCCATTTGCACAAAAAATATAGCTACCCAGGTATTGCTACAACTCTATCCAAACAAAAACAGAGACTATTACCACAATCATGCCCGCTCGGCAGAGGATAGTAAGTAAAGAAACACACCTGCTAATCAAAGCCAGAGAATAGTAAACAAACAACGCCCGACCTCTCCTTGGCAGAGGCTGATAAACAAATCATGCCATGACCCTACCCTTCTTGGAAAGAGAAGAGTAAGAAAACAAAGCCCTTCCCACTCTTGGATAGAGAAGAGTAAATAAAAACACTACTATAAAAACAAATAATCCAGCAATGGCAGGGGTGGCTCCTCCGCTAAGGCGGAGGAGTGTCACCCACTGCCTTAAAGCACGGCAAAAGGGAAAAATAAAATGATAACAACTTGATGCTATCATTTTATTTTTCTGTGCTGGGGCAGTTTTGTGGGGCGGAGCTAGGCTGCGCAGGGGGAAGGAGTGGTGGGACCCTCCTAAATGTGTATGAATGTTTGGCCGGCACTCTGGGGGCCGACCAAACATCCATGCACACTTTGCATGTTCTCCATCCAGGCTGCATTACAACCTGGGTGGAAAACAAGCCCTGGCTTCCATTCCCCATCTGAGCGCTGAACCACGGTGCTCAGACAAATCACAACGCTGCATTGCAGCGTTGTGACTGGCTCAGGGGAGCCTGTGTGCTTACCAATCACAATGCAGCATTGCAGCATTGTGATTGGCTTAGGGGAGCCTATCCTGCTTCCTGCTCCAACAGAAGCCAGGAAGATGACAGAAGAGAGCCGGTGGCCGGCAGGTAAGTGGTTCTTTTTCTCCTCCCTTTCCTCCCCTGCCCCCCTCCCCGCCCCACTACCGATTTGCGGGAGTAGACGCGACCGAGTGATGGGCAGATTGCAGGGGTATAGTACTGGCCCCTGTCCATACTATCGAATCTCAGCTAGATGCTGAAATATGACACTATGGTCAAGCAGCACGGAGGACTGAGATGGGGTCTAATGCTGCATCCGAGTAGGGGCATTACTGATGACATGTGGGGGGTGGACAGGGGTTGACTGTGCATGTTCTTGTGCTCTAGTTGTTCACAGGATTTTACATTACAATGTCCTACATATGTATGTGGGCCAGCTTGGCCCTGATATATTCTTAAACCCCAATAAAATTTGTTATGAAAAAAAAAAAAATCCTTCAATCAGGCAGGCAGGCAGAACGGAAATGGCGTAATTCCTACTCACTTGAATCCAAAGAACACTATAAAATCAACCTTAGGAACTACAAACACGATATAATGGAGGCAAAAAAATTATTTTTCTCCAACAAGGTGTTAAACTCAACTAACAAAACCAAAGATATTTTCAACACAGTACGGAAATTATCAAATCCCGATCGTGTAACCCCACCAATCCCCGCCACACAGAAACTCTGCAATGACCTAAGCAATTTTTTCATTGAAGAAATCAAGAAAATTCAGGAATTCATAGATACCAAACATAAGGAGGTGGAAAATTGGTCTGTAATTAACAACAATGACACCATGACCACCCTCCCATGTATAGGCCAAGATCAATTCTTGGAGTACCTAAACAAAATTAAATCAGGCTCCCCAAACGATGTATGTCCACCGGAAATACAAAAATCCATCTTTAAAGCATTTCCAGAGACCATTCTCTGTCTTCTGAATCTTTCTTTAACTCAAGGGACAGTTCCACAAGCCTTTAAAGAAGCAGTGATTATTCCACTTCAGAAAAAACAAGGAGTCGACCCCCAGAGGCTGGACAACTATAGGCCAATATCCCTACTCCCCTTCTCGGCCAAAGAATTGGAGACACATGTAGCAAAAACTCTCAGTACCTTTAGTGAAAACACCAATTTCTTAGACTCACATGAAGCAGGTTTCTGCGCAGCCCACTCCACTGAGTCCATTATTCTATCTGTTATGGATGACCTAAAGGGGAAGGCTGATGTAGACCGCACTCAAGCCTTGATTCTCCTGGACCTGTCTGCAGCTTTCGATACCGTCAACCATGACATCTTGGTGGACCGTATGGCTGCAGCAGGTCTCAGTGGCACTGCCCTGAATTGGTTTCAATCATTTCTTGTGGATAGAAAACAGTCAGTTTGGCTCTCTCCGTACAAATCTGGCATAGTAAACTTGGAATGTGGAGTGCCACAGGGCTCATCCTTATCCCCGCATCTCTTCAAAATATATATCCCCCCTCTCATTGTTGCGCTTCGTCAGATGGGAGTTCAAATCTACAACTATGCTGACGATATGCAGCTGGTTTTTCACATCAACGAATCTACAGATTCCAAGGAATTTCTCAAAAACTCCATGCTGTTCATCATGAATTGGATGAACAAAAACCAACTAAAAACCAACGCAGATAAAACGGAAATCATCATTCCCAACAATAAACTTCAGCATTGGTCCCCGGCCCACTGAGCTAGGCCCCCACTGCACTAAAAAACTCGATAAAAAGCCTAGGCATATACATTGATTCAGATCTTAACATGAACACGCAGATTGGAGCGGTCCCCTCCGCCTGCTTCTTTCAACTGTGGAAACGGAGGAAAATCAGAAGATCTTTCAGCAGAGAGGCGTGTATCCAAATCATCATCTCCTTGATCCTATCAAGAATCGATTATGCCAACTCTATATACCTAGGCCTTAAGCACAACCAGTTACATCGTCTGCAGCTAATACAAAATCAGGCAGCCAGAATTATATGTAACCACAAAACCCAGAGTATATCTGGGGTGAGGGAACCAGAGGCACGGGGTACTAGGAGTCGGCAGCCTCCAACATAAATTGTTAAACACAACAGAGCCGCTCCCAGTGGGGTGACCTAAGTGCTAATGTTTCTTAGTTCGTGAGTGCAGGCATCTCACAAAAAGGACTGGTCTCACACACCACCTGGTGTCATGCTCACACTCCACTGTGATGTGGCCTGTATTTTAAAGCCCTAAAGTTGGGACAGAATGCAGGCTACATCGAGGAGAGGAGGAGCACACACATAGGCGCAGTAGCGGAGATCACACCACATATCACGCTGGACCAAAGGGGTCTCCTGCCCTCACCCTCCTATGGGGCATTCTGTCCCAACTTTAGGGCTTTAAAATACAGGCCACATCACAGTGGAGTGTGATCCTGGTCACCCCAGACAGTGGAAACCCTCTCACCACGGTCTGGTAAGAGTGGAGCCCGTAGTTATTTCACTTAGGTCCTAATGAATGCCGAGGACCCTTCTGGGCCATCTGGCAGAAACATGTCGACCCCATTGACATCGGTGGGGGGACAATAATTTCCCCGACACACCGACTACCCTATTTTTAATTACCATATACATGCCAGCAACATTAAAATTAATTTGACATCTATAATGGCTTTTTAAACTCACTTTTTTCTGTAAGGGCCCCCACTTAGTTTAGAAGTGCATCCCTGTCATCAGGTGTATGCCCGCCATCTATCAAACCGAGTTTTTAGAGGGCGAGGACTGGTCTATGATGAAGCATGACACCAGGTAGTGTGTGAGACCAGTCCTTCACTTTTTGTGAGATGCCTGCACTCACGAACTAAAAAACATTAGCACTTAGCTCAGCCAGAATTATATACCAACAAGGCAGATGATGTCACATTAAGCCGCTGCTAAAAGAGCTGCACTGGCTCCCAGTGGAGCAGCGCTCCATGTTTAAAACCGGCTGTATCCTGTTTAAAGCCTTACACGGGACTGGCGCAAAGTACATCTCCTCAAAAATCCATAAGTACATCCCCCACCGTACCTTAAGATCCATGCACACGAACTTATTAAAGGTACCAGACTTTAGACGCAAAAGAACAGGAGGGTCACGCTTCTCAATACTAGGACCTAAATTCTGGAATGCTCTGCCACCCCCATTGAGACTCGAGTCAGACCTCCTTCGCTTTAGGAAGATGCTGAAGACCTGGCTCTTCACCCAAGCTTATAGCTAGACCTGGACCTTTCTAACTAGTAACCCCTAATAAAAAGTTAAATTTCCTGTCGGTGAACGAGCGCTTTATAAGTCCTAATTAACATAACATCAGCATTACAAAGCAGTCTATGCAGACCTGCATTCTGCTCCACATATCATCATGGTGCAAAGCATGAAACTAATAGAATATTCTACTAGGCTGCACAGCATTAGAGGTGACCTCCATCACATAGTCTGAAATATAGGTGCATTTACCTGCCACGTAGTTTCAGTGAATTCCCTCCTGCCAGGAAAGTATCTAGACACAGGAAGAATACACAGAAAAGGCAGACATCAAGTTGCCATTGAAGACGGACACTGAAAACTGGAATAATTGTAACTGGACAGCAATTACTTTAGCATTGCTTACACTCTTACACCACACCTACCATGGAAGGAGTAATAATCTTCTCACCTTCGTTTTTGAACATCTAACACCATGGGATATGAACTCCTGCATAATCTTATAAAGGCACTTGCCACATTTCTCCATCAGACTGGGAAAATGTGCTTCCTTTTGTACCAGACGCATGCCTCCCATGTGGCTATGATTGCACACTACCAGGACAATACAGAGGGCCTACAAGCAGAAACATCAAGGGTGAGACTGCATATGGTCCCCTCTGACCAAGATGTTGGGTACTTTGAGATAGAAACTTGGCTCTATCTCCTCCCTGACTCTTCGGAGTAGCTAGGATAGCAGGCATGGGGCATGTGCGAGTGTTGAGACAAGATACAATGTAACACAGTTATCTATATATTTATCACTTTCTTCTAATTTAGCATTTCCAAGGCACTACCCTAGTTCTCAGCCTATACTTATCTCAATATATCTTCTAGCCCAACCTTCTGACTCATCTCATTCTTTCTACTACTCTTTCCAATGCACTAACCTATCTCTCATCCTATACATTTATCAATATATCCTCTACATCCACACTCTCATTTATCCCAAACCCCATACCACTACTATGATCCCCAAAATAACCCTTTCTAGACTCTCTCCTACTCTACCCTCCTTGCATCATCTGACACCTCTTTTACTATACTGATCCCCTAAAACAAACCTTTCTAAACTCTTCCCTGCCTCCTCCCCTCCAAAACCCCCTTTTACTCATCCAAAAGCCTCCTCCTACTGCTAAGACCTAAAAAAAAATTTTTTTTTAAATCCTTCACTCTTTTATCCCTCCACTATCTTTTTCAATCAAAATTAACAGACTAACATGTTCAATTCGCAAATTCCATTTTCAACTATACTAATTCACCACTAATCCTTTATGGGTTCCAGAGTAGCGTGCTACTCGCCAATAAAGCGTCTCAACACCCCATCAGGGTTACAAGCGCTATATAAATGCAAACCTTTTCCCTTTCTACCCTCCCCAACCCTTCTCAATCCAAATAACTGACTATCATATCCACCACTAAAATTACTTTCATGTTTCACCATACTAGTTCAACACTAATACTTATGGGTTCCAGAGTAGCGTGCTACTTGCGCTTCAAAACCCCATCAGGGGTAGCAAGCGCTATATAAATACAAACCTCTTTCCCTCTTCTATCCCGCCACCGACCCTTCTCTACCCAAATAACTGAAAAACATATCCACTACTCAAATTACTTCATTTTTTACTATACTACTTTTCAACACTAATCCTTAATGGGTTCCGGAGTGGCGTGCTACTCGCCAGAAAAGCGCTTCAACACCCATCAGGGGTAACAAGTGCTATATCAATGCAAACCTTTCTTCCCTTTTTATCCCTCCGCTATCCTTCTCACTCCAAATAACTGACTAATATCCACCACTGAAACTACTTTCATATTTCACCATATTAATTCACCACTAATCCTTTATGGGCTTCCGGAGTAGCGTGCTTCAACACCCCATCAGGGGTAACAAGCGCTATATAAATACTAACCTTTTTTTCCTCCTCTATCCTTCTGCTATCATTCCAAATCCAAATAACTGACTAACCTATCCACCACTTAAAATGTACTTGCATGTTTCACTATACTAATTCAACACTAATCCTCTATGGGTCCTGGAGTAGCGTGCTACTCGCCGAAAAAGCGCTTCGACGCCTCGTCAGGGGTAGTAAGCACTATATAAATGCAATTACAATACAATACAATTACAATCTCACTGAGATAGAATGTCCTGTCACACTTGTTTTTTAATTAAAATACCACTGCTAACACCATCAAATAAATATAGACTGTAAGAAGTTATTAAAACACCAAGATATCAGACACCACAGAAAATACCAGAAGTGCATACAAATATATCACACTGAAGCTATATAATTGGTTAATGATGCTTCCCAACAGAGCAGTCTCCTAAGGCTGAACAACAGACAATGTGGGCATCAGTCGACGTTTGGATTGGGCAATCTTATTTGGCCTCTTATCCAATACAAACCATTACAAGGCAATACTTTTAGTAGAAAGATCATTCATACACATACAACATGAAAACAAATGACCTTGACTCCATTCTAAGAGATGTGCAGAAGGACGTACAGGTCCAATCATATTGTAGAAGTGTGCTATACAAATGCTGGTGGCGGAACATAAGGTAAGTGTGGTGTTTCGGGCCTCAGGCCAGCATGTTGGATGAATTACCACAGACACAGCGTAGTTGGGTACTAGAACTGGCCCAGGGCACGTGCGCCCGGCCCCTTTTATTTGCAGGGTCATCTGACCGGTGACGCCTGTGGTGGGTGGGTGTAAAGTGTGGGGTACAACAGGCAGAACACTAGAACGTGTCCAGCCGGACACTACATCCCTCCCAACTTTAATGAAAAGAAACAAACAAAAGTCCAACCTGTAAGAAAACAAATAAACAACACATAGCACCAAATGAGTCTCTTCAGGCCGTCAGCCAGGCAGCGCTGGAGCTTTGGACCGCATGGTCAGGATGCTTTAGTCCGCCTTGGCGATGTACTTTAGACCGGCCTGGTCTCGCGGTGTTGGAGTCTATGTATAAAGTTCAAGTATCGGTGCATCTGGAGTGGTGGTGGAGTCCACTCTGGAGATCTCGCAGGCGCTCAGGTTCTGGTGGACGACAAACCTACAGCTGTTGGGGATGATCTCGGTGTGTGTGGCCTTTCCTTTGAGGCGACGTACTTGATGGTCTTTCTAGCTCCTGACAGCTGAGCAACTTCAGACTTGCCTCTCTCGCCTGGACTCCTCTCTCACTGGAGCCTCCTGGAGGGCCTTCCTGCCGGGCTGTCATGGGACCGTGTGGACTGTGCGGGCTTCGTGTAAGCCGCGCGAAGGCGTCGCTGAGGAACTGCCAACAGGACTCACAGCCAAGTCGCTCATGTAGCCGCAGAGGGTGGTGTCTCCGTCTAGATGTTCTCGCCGTCAGGACTCAGGTTCTGTGCCTTCCTCTGATGGTCTTTGGGTAACCAGTCTTCGACTGTGACCTCCATGCTTCCCGTGCCTGTCGTGGAGCTGCTGCCGACGCATCTCTCCTATTCGGATTCCCCTCTCACAGGAACTCCGTCGAGGCCCTTGCCCCTGGATTGCCACGTGACTGCGTGGGCTGTGTGGGCTTTTTCATAGGCCGCGCTGAGGGGTCGCTGCGGAACTCCCAACAGGGCCACGGCCAAGTCTCATGTAACCCCAAGGGTGGATATTCCAATGGTCAGGTATGCTCTACTTCGGCAGGCTTCAGGTTGACGGGGGCACACATAAGGTTCCTGGGTGACTAGCCTCGTTGAGCTCCGGTTGTCTGGAGTGTTGGGATCCACTCTGGTGGTGCGATGCTCCTTTGACGTCCTTGGTGATGATGCACCTGGATGACGATGACAAACACAGTGATTTTCCTTCAGTTGGGCAACAGGTGGCAATCTCTTGCCTTGGGTGACCTTGTGGAGTGAGGACTGCTAGAGGGACTGCATGGCCACTTGCAGTCGTCTTCCAGAAGGTGCACTTGCTAGGTGTGGTGCTATCGATACCAAGCAGCCGGTGACAGGTGAGAGGACGGTCAAACTGCGAAGCGTGGAACCTGGACGCAGATCGCGCTTGCTAGCAGCTTACGGTTGGTCCTCCCGCGAAGCTGTTTCCAGTGACGTCTCTGCACCCCGGTGGCTGACTTGTGCTGATGAACACCTTCTCCAGTGCTGGCACGAGTCCTCTGTCATGTCGCTCTTCTCCGTTCCATCTTGCGCGCCTGTGGTGGTTGTCTGCCCTGTGGCGTTGTGCCACTGTTCTTTCTTCCTTTGCGGAGTGGCGCCCTGCCACCCTCTCTTCCTCCTTCCGACCAGGTCCTCACTTGGATGTGGCGTCCTGCCACCTGTCTCATGTTTGCGCCACATGGACATCTCGCTGGTCGCGTCCAGTTCTTGGGACGGTCTTCACTTTTCTGCGGACCTGTCGCAGGTCTGTCCTGTCAGTAGGACTTGCTTCCTCCTCTTGAGGAGCTTTCACGGCCACCATCCCCTCCTCAGGGATTACGCGGTGCTCCTCTTCTCTTCACTCGAGGGAGTCATGCTGGCGCCTCGAGGCTGCGCCATCGTGGCACTTGATCCTGCCTCCCTTCGGGCATGCTTGGCGGAGTTGGTCACTTCGAGTGACGTGCTCCATGCTGGCGGTGTGACTGTGGTGTCCGGCCACGTGTCGCCTGTTGTCGTAGCACATGTTGCGGTGGCAGCTTGCCACGTGGAGTGTGTGGCTCCCCTCTTGACTGTTTTGGGCCTCTGGCGACTCCGTCTTGAGGCAGTGTGAGGGTGGACACCCTGTGCTGTCTTCGGCTCACTGCGGGGCTTCGCTGGTATGGTGGAGACGTAGAGGATCTCCCTTCTGTCTTCCGAAATGCACTTCTCTGTGGAGAGGCCTCTCTCTCTCCTGGGCGCCGTGCGTTGCGTACCTCGGACTTCGCGCTCTTGGTCCTTCTTCCGGGTGCTCTCTTCTGGCACTTGACGCGCTTGCTCTTTGCTGTGGTGGTGGCCATTCCCCACCAGAAGCGTGTGGTGCAGTTTCTACACTTGCGGTGGCATCAGACAGCCACTGGGGTTTGCTTGCTATGTGCACAGCCTTCATGTACCTCCTGTGGGCCATGCTGTCTCCTTTGGCTTTGCTGCTTTTGTTTGATCGGCACTTGTTTGGGCTGGAGCAGCTTCGGGCTTCTTGGGGCCCTTGGTGAAGAGTGACAGTCTTTCTCCTTTGAAAGTATAGACAGCCCATTGGGGCATGTGGTGCACTCATCATCCATCCTGGCTGTGTCTCTCACAGCCTTCTCCATTTCATGGGCTTGCTGATTTGGGGCCTTGCAGGCTGACTGGCACATCTTTTCAGTGTTCAGGGGCTTCCAAGGTTTATTGGTGGCTACTGAAACAAGGCCCTGCTGGGGTTTACAGTTTCTCCCCTACAAAATATGGGTCAGCTACCAGGGGCGTGCAATGCTCTTCTCCCTGTTGCGGGAGCTCTAGTCAGTTTCTCTTCCCTTGGTCCTGGATGCTGTGTCTGTCCTGATACCAGTGCGTGTAGCAGCAGTGCTGTGTTCACAGTAGTGCTACTGCTCCCTTCTTCCAGCGCTGGCTATCTTTTTATTTCAAATAGGTAGTTCCCACCATGACTGCAGCATGGGAGCTGGAAAACGTTTCAAACCACCATTCTCCTGTTTGCGAGTCTGTGCTGGGAGTGTGGCCACTGTTTTCGTTTGCAGGACTTCAAACCTTGTGCTCCTTCTTTGGCAGGGCGCGGTGCAATTAACAACCACAAGGTGGCGTTGTCACAGTTCTTTGCACCGGTCCCCAGCTGATCCCTGAGACTCCGGCCGAGAAGCTCTCGTTTGCGGAGAGGGGAGACTGCTCTGGCTGCTGCAGGCATTTCGAGGTAAGCAGGTGCACTGCTGGCTATATTGTTTTTTGATTCCCTGTGCCCCTACTGGATTGCGTTGAAAGTTCTGTGTTTTCCTCTCTGGGGCCTCCCGCTGAGCTGAGCTTTAGACATGGGCTGAGGTGCGGTGAGCGTTCGCACTTTCAAAACTGTCCGATTTCCCCCGCTGTCTTTCAATCATTTGCGGGCAGTGAGTTGGCTCCTGTCCCTCCGCTTCTGTGCTGCCAATGCAGGCAGCATCATGCAGGGCTGAGGCGGCCTCATTCACTCGGGCTTCCCGCCCGCTGGTCTGCACACAACTTCTCCTTTCTATCCCCGTGGCGGCCTCTCATCATCATTTGCTTAGGGGCTGGAAGTGCAGAACGAGGGAGGGTGAGTGGGGGGGACAGGGCTGCCGCATGCAGGGCAATGTATTTGCGGTGAACGGTGCAGCCGCTAGGTGGTGCTTCAGCCATGTCTCCACTCCGGCCGGGGCAGCTGCCTGAGGCTGCCAGCTTTCTGGCTCATGCGGCCTCTGTATGGAGGCATACGCTATGGGTGCGGCCTAGAGGCGTGTCTGCAGCGGGCTTTATTCTATTTATGACCGGGTGCGGGCCTCACCGTCAGCAGGCTGTACAGGCTCCATTCCGCAGGCCGGCATTTCTGTTCCTGTCACCGCGCCTAACGGCAGGCAGGTGAGTGAGACCCGAGGTGCAGTCTGGGGCATAGCCGGATTGGCTCCGCTATGCGACAGGGCCAGGCGTGGGTAGCTTCGCCGAGGCTACCTTACTTGGGGTGCAGCCCGCTCACATGGGCCGCAGCATCTCAATCTTCCGACAGCAATGCGGTGCGTCTTGTGCAGGCTTCATGGGCCGGTGGCAGGCTCGCGGACGCAGTCGTCTCGTGGCTGGGTGCAGTCTTGTCACCCCCGCAGGCATCGGCAGTGGGGGTCACTCGACGGTGTGGAGGCACTTCACCTCCGCTTCTCTCCCCGCCACAACTCGTGCAGGCTGGCGGAAGCTCCTGGCGGGTGCGGGGGGCACTACGGGTACTCTGTCCGCTTTAGTGTTGGCGCAGTTTTCTTGCTTCACGCGGACTATGCTGGTGCAGGGTGGAGTCTCACCTCCTGCGGTGCCGGACGCATCAAATGCGGTCACCCCGAACCCGGTGCTAGGCCGGTCAGTGCGGTGGGCTGCCACCAGGTCAGCATGCAGTCGGATGCAGGACGAACTGGAGGGCGCGTGTCCCGGCGTGCCACAGGTCCGGTGCTGCGGTCACTCAGCAGCTGGTGCGGGGGGTGCCCTCAGTGCAAGTCACCCTTTTCCCCCCCACAAGGGACTGGGACGCGGTTGCCTCCTCACGCGTGGGATAAGACCCACTCGTCGCCATTGTGGTGTTTCGGGCCTCAGGCCCGCATGTTGGATGAATTACCACAGACACGGCCCCTTTTATTTGCAGGGTCATCTGACCGGTGACGCCTGTGGTGGGTGGGTGTAAAGTGTGGGGTACAACAGGCAGAACACTAGAACGTGTCCAGCCGAACACTACAGTAAGGTGGTTGTGCATCCATTACCTGATCGTACAGTCTTTCGCTTTCCATCCATGACTTTACCTTCCCATCTTGCCACTGGTGGCTATGTGCTTCTTATACGGTTCATCTTACGGTCGGGTCCTTTAAAATGGTGCCCCCTTTTTTTCTATTTTTCATTATTGTCAGTGTGCCCAAGTGTACTGTATGCTGTGTGCGTGTGTACCACTTCGTGTTGTTTGTTTGTTTTATGTGTTTATTCTGTAGGCACGCGTGCTTGACATCGCCTCTGAGTATATGTGCACTAACGATAAAGGACGGACTTCTTTTTGGCGTGGTCAGTGACTGTTCCAAATAGCGTCCTTGGCGTATTAAATTGTCAACTGCCCAGACATTTCGCTGTAAATATAACGACAATCCCCTAAATGCCGTGTTTTAGTAACCAGGCCTATATCACATTTCATTCTCTTGATATTTGAGAGTGTGCGCGCGACGAAGGGAGCTCCGCTTTGCTTGTTAACTGTGATTGCCTCGGGGTACATCCCGCCCACTTCTTCCACAGCACCAGCACAGGCAGGCCTGCCGCAGCCTCCCCCGGGTTTGAAGATTGGCTCACTTCCGGTAATCAGCGGGGTTTGGATTGCACAACCGCCGATGTATTTACTAATCCTGTGGTCAGAGGAACAGCGCCAGGACAACGTGCTCGACACCGTCTCTTGTTCAAGCGTGTTCTGAAATGATCATGCAATGTCTTGTAGTGGGGGCACAGAGGAGGAACATACACTTCAAGAACTAAAAAAATGATCTTAATGTAAAAAATCTTCCTAGTGGTATACAACAAACGGAGTTTAAAACGGTACTTAAAAAAATTATCATTTTTAAAGCAGCCTAACAATTCTAAATAAACACTAATTATTTTTATTAAAAAGTTATTCCATTGTCATGGTCATCACCCATGCTCATTCAACGACCAGCAGGTTAACTGTTTATTTAATTCACAACACAAACATGGGGTCAAACGGGAGCTGGTGACCAAACCAAGCACTCCCAAAACACAAACAAACGGTGAGATACGTGAGGTTAACAGGAAAAATGCGTCTCTGTACTCACAAACAATTATTTTGTTAATGACGAGAACCTTCACCCACCTTTAGGTGGCATGCTTCATCATCCGGTCCCTCCTCACACCAGGACCAATGGTACCTGGTGAGGGCTACAACTCTCTTGAACAGAGAGCAGCTCTTGAGGTGTTTTCAAATAATGCAAGTCCCTGTGGGAATAATTGTCCGAGTTAAAAGTGTAGAGTGCTAAATGTGTGTGAAGTTAATTAAAAATACCTCTTTGTAGGCTAAATCTAAACTTTATTCTGGTGCCTTCAGGGGATAAATTAAAAAGATCATGGGGGAGTGAAATGTCAACCCAGTGCAAGAAGGGTCACACATTCAGCACTCTTGTATCTGTAAGAAGTAGGTGGGTTTCTTCTAAGCATATAGGGGCATATTAGCAAGAACCTCGTTAAAATTATCGCAGTTTTAGCGGCAGGAAACTGCCGCTAAAGCGACGATAATGGACTTGCTAATATGCGCTATAGAATTCCAATAGAAGCCCAGGTTAGATGTCCTGCACATCTAACCTGGGCTTCTATTGGAATTCTATAACGCATATTAGCAAGCCCATTATCGCCGTTTTAGCGGCAGTTTCCTGCCGCTAAAACGGTGATAATTTTAACGAGGTTCTTGCTAATATGCCCCATAATGTCTGCTCATTTATACCACAGTACACTCCGTATCTTGTCGCGCTTCACTGGGGAGTTGAGACCCCCAGCATTCCACGTTTGCAACTGTACCACGCCCATGCAAATTGTAAAAGGTCAGAGGGAGAATAATATGCCAGTTGTGTGTCAGTGCTGGAGCGGGAATCAATTTAAATAAAACCGTTTGTCATCTCTTTCCAACTCAAACAGGGTTGATCCCCGCTCGGTGGGGTGTATAAGTGTCTCTCTATGTGACAGACCTTTGCCATCATATATGAGCAGGTCAGGAGCTATGCATTACATAAATTATAAGCTCAACAACTATTTTAAGTTCAGTCAATAATGAGAGTTAAGTATAAGTTTTGAGGGTTTTATTTTCATTAAAAGTTTGGTAGATTCTCTTTATTAAGTTAGTTCAATTGTCAGTCAACTAACAGAATTAATAATAAAAATATCCATCCATCCAAATAACTTTATTTCGGCCAACTAGGGCCATCAAAGTACAATTTACAATAAAACAGATATAGTTCATTTTATAGCTAAAAAATTATAAATTGCTCAAATTCATATTTTAAACAAGTCATCCAATGGGCATACACAGATTAAAAATCTCATAAAAAGTAAAAAAGCTCATAATACATACATCTGCCTATTAAAAAAATAAAAAATAGATGGGATAAACTGAATAAAAACAGCACTCAAGGATTTTTACACAACTAAAAATATAGGACTACGGCACTAAACCCAGAGCATACATATAATTAATTAACCTTATCTATAGTCAGTGCATTTCTACAGCCCCTTGATTCTGTTTAAAAATAGCTCGTCGAATGTGCCACATACTATTTAAAAATCGGGATACAGCAAAGACTATTGGTGGATGAGTATCATACTTTAAAACTATGTAGGCCTCTGTGCAACGCACAAAGCCTAGGTTCATGCAGAGTTGTATTAACCAGCGCTTGCGCGGCAACCGGTAGGCTGGACAAAGGAACAGAACGTGTATTTCGGACTCCACCTTATAATTACATGCAGGGCAATCCCCCTTTTGTTCTTTGACCCATTTGCTAGTAGTTGCTAGTAGGGGAGAGTCCCTAGTCTAAATTGCACGTAAAGTTTCCTAGCCAATGGGGGCTGAATGTAGTCCAGAAACTGCTCCTTACTGTATATATTTTTAACTAGCAAAAATTCTGTTGTTAAGCGACCACGTGAGACACTTTCTTCTAGGGACATTAGATTGATTTGTCTAAAACATTTGACTAATTCAAGCCTTGATGTCATGGCACATGATGCTTCGGGAGTTCTCCAGAGGCCCGGTTTACCCAGCTTGGTGGCTAGGTCCCTTATGTGACAGAGCCACGGGAGCTTCTTAATAGTACTTAAGGTCAGAAGCTCCTTTAATTCGGCCCTATAGACAGACAACTCTGGGGTCACCCAAAGCCTCCTCCAAAATGTCAGTGGTCTCAGGGCAATCTCTTGCTCAAGGGGTCTAATATCCATGTCCTTGCGGAGAGGAATGAGAGGAGTACTACGGGGTAGACCCACAAGCTGCCGCACAAAGTTATTCTCAACCATCGCTAAATTAGCGATGGAACAGTGCCCCCAGAGCTCCACCCCATATAGCGAGGCACCCCTTGCTTGAGCTTTGTAAATTTCCACCACGGGGGCTACTGGTTTAAAAACTGAACTTCTGTACATCTTCATTATACCACCCACTATCTGGCTTAACCGTAATCTTGCTTTGGCCAACTGGGGCCCCCATTCAAAATGTTCTGACAGGGTGACTCCCAGATAGTCAAATGTCTTTACTCTTTCTAGAAGGGTGCCACCTAGCGAGGGGTTTGGCCTGGACGAACTGGGAGGGTTGAAGACCATATATTTAGTTTTATTTAGATTGATTTCCAGCCCTCGCAACTTACAGAAACTAGCAAAGCCATCGAGCCTGCGCTGGATGCCCATTGATGTTTTTGAAAGTAGCAAGGTATCATCGGCAAACATCAGCGCAGGCACCCTCCCTGATGCTAACTTGGGAGCATCGATGTCCCTAATATCTGTAAGATAATTGTTGGAAATTGCCCTTTTTGCAGGGTCACCCCTAAACTTTTTGCCTTCCTCCTGTATTTTTTCTGACCTGCTTTTGTTGGTTTTATGGCTCTGGGCACTTTATCACTGCTGATCAGTGCTAAAGTGCATATGCTCTCCCTTTGTAAATATGACTATGTGAATTGGTACATCCATGATTGGCTTATTTGGGTTATCTGTTAGTCCCTAGTAGAGTGGCCTGTGTGTGCCCAGGGCTGGTAAACCAAATGCTGCTGGTGGGCCTGCAGCGCTGGTTTGCGCCACCCACAGAAGCAGCTTGTAAAGTGTGTCTCAGACCTGCCACTGCAGAGTCTGTGTGCAGTCCAGAACTGCCATCTTAGCTGTGAAGTGCACCCACTTCCCAGCCCCTGAACCTTCCCTTGGCACCATGTAAGTCACCCCTATGGCAGGGTGCATTGTATGTGTAAGGTAGGACATGTCTTGCTGTGTGTAGCATGTCCTGGTAGTGAATTACACCCAATTTCGTTTTTCACTACTGTAAGGCTACCTGTTCCTCATAGGCCAGAATGGGCAGTTTGACTATTCCATGCTATAGTCCTAACTGACCCCAGGAACATGGTAGAAAAACGAATTTAGTATGCCTGAGCTCAGAATATTAAAATACATCTTTTAGTGAAGTGTATTTTTATATTCTGTGTTTGAAAATACCACTTTAGAAAGTAGATATTTTCTTGAATAGCCTTCCAGTGTGCTCTGCTGTTATGTGTATTGGCTGTCTGGTTTTGAAGGGACAGGGCAGGCTGAGTCAGACCTGGGTTGAATAGAGAGGTCTCCTTCCTGAGTGAGGGGAGGGGCAGCTGCTTGACCTGAATGGGGCTGTGCCTGGCAAGGTGAATGCTGGCTCCACCTCCTGCTGTGTGTCTGATAGCAGGCCCCCTTTTCTGAAAGAGATGATGCAGAACTGGTTCTGGCTGGGTTCAGTGCCTGGTAGCTTGGAAGAACAAAGACTTTTGGGGTATAAATAGTTGTGCCCAAACCCCTACAATTTGGATTGCCCCTGGATCTCAAGACCAACCTCTGTCCGTGGAACTGAAGGAAGCTGCAGGAGAGGACTGTCCTTGTGTTGTGTGCTGTTCCCTGGATTGGCCTGCAGTAGTTGTCATTGGACTGGAAAGAAGAGGGAAAAGGAGCTGTAAGAGAACTTTTTAATCTTGAACCTGCAATCACCCAAGGGTTAGAGAGAGAACTAGCCTCCTGACTGAAGTCTCAGGCCCAGTAGACTTCATTTCGTCGCTAAAGCCTGTTAGCGAGCCGCCGCAACTGAGGAGTGTCAAGAAATCCGTCGCACGGCTGCCGCTGGGTGCTCGCTGACCAAATCATCGCACCGCACGCTTACAGATCGCCATTTTGTCGCTAACGCCCGTTAGCGAGCTGCCGCAGCCGAAGAGCGCTCGGAAATCTATCGCGCCGCTGCCGCTGAAAGCTCGCTGCCCCAAGTCATCGCCCCGCACGTTTGCGGACCTTGGAACCATCGCTATCGCCCGTTTGCGAGCCGCCGCAGCCAAAGAGCGCTCGGAAATCCATTGCGCTGCTGCCGCTGAGTGCTCGCTGACCGGATCATCGCCCCGCACGTTTGCGGGCCTCGAAACCATCGCTAAGGTCTGTTTGCGAGCCGCCGCGACCAAGGCGAGGTGAGGAAAACCATCGCTATCACGCCTTAGCGGCATTTTTGTGGATTATTAACACCAACACCCAGGAACTGTGAGTAAAAGGGTCGCAGAGACCACTGCCCTGAACTTTGCATTCCCCATTTGAACTATTTTTGCAGCATCAAGAGAGTATTATTTTTTTGTACAGTATGGTGGCTTTTTCGTTATTTGGTCTTGGGATAAACCTATATATAAAGATAACTATTTTTGATAACTACCTGTGTTGTGTCCCTTTGTAGTGCTCCTCAATGTATTACTGTGTATGATCATAAATGCTTAACACACTGCCTCTGAGATTAGCCTAACTCCTCGTGCTAAGTTACCACAGGTTGGAGCAGGGGTTGTCAAAGGGGTGCAGCCCTTAACTCTGACTTAGAAAGAAGGGTCCCTGCTTGGACAGTGGCCATCCACTGCCAACCAGAGACCCCCATTTCTAACATTGGTGATCAGCGGTGGGGATCTGGACTTGCGTTTGTGACCGCATACAGTAATTATAGTGTACACTACTAGTGAGTGCAGACCATAACGTACCACATACATATTTGAGGATTTTTTTGGGGAGTCTATTTGTGATTAAGAGTGCCAGTCATTGATACGATGGCCAAGCCCAGAGCCGTTGGCCCAGAAGAATACTCCTGGGAAGAGGAGAAGATAGATACCTACACTTCCAAGGAGCTCAAATTTTTTGCGAGAAATTTACAGTCCCTACCACAGGTTTCACCAGGAAAGAAGAGTTTTGCAAGGCACTGAAGGCCTGGCTAGCAGCCAGGGATGCCCCTGGGAATATGGGAGAGCCTGTGGTGGAGGGAGAGAATGTGGATGAAGTGATTGATGTAGTAGGTAATAAAATGCTTTCCAGCCCGGGCACGAGTGTGTCGGCGAGGGGTCTGTCCCCAGAGGAGATGGAGGACAGGGAAAGAAAGAGACGCCATAATAGGGAGATGGCTAAGATGCAACTAGAAGCTCGGAGGCAGAGAGACCTCGAGAACAGGAAGTTCGAGTTTGAAATGATGAAGATGAAACTTGAGCATGAGAGAATATTTATTGAGGGAGTTGGAGATCAAAGCAAAAAGTGCAGAGACTCCCCCCTCTGGTGGCAGCATACCTGTAGTGAATCCTGAGGGTAGGGGGTATATCCCCATAGAGGAGCTAAGGGGGTCCTGTGAGGAGAGGGGCTTAGCAGTGAATAGGAAGGAGACTCAGCTATCCTTGCAGACATCCCTGAGCCATTGGCAACAAGACAGATGGGGATTTTTGGAGTCCCAGGACGCCTACCAAGAGGGTAGTTGGTCTGAGGGTGGCTCTGGAGAATATGAAGAGGAGGAAGAAACTGGTCTGGAACATCTCATATGGAGGGAGTCCCTTGCGGAGTCTAGTGCACAGGGTAGCACCCAATCCCCCTCCTGGTCCCCAGAGGAGTTGGGCAGCCAAGGGGAGAGGGAGCACCAGCTGGAGTTAGAGAAGCTCCAAATAGAGATTGCCCAGCTGGAGGCACACCAAGCGCAGATAGCAGAAGAAGAGAAGTTAGCTCAAGAGGGTAGGTTACCCCTGGAGCGCAGTTTTAATTGTCTGGATTCCCCAGAGAGGGTGGGGTCCAGTGGTGGCAGCAAAATTGAGGTATATAGTGATGACAGTGTAGTACACCCACCCAGAGATGTGGTACCTGACTTGAAGGAGGGGGTTGATCTACACCAGGGGATTCAAGGATATGAGGTAGCTCCATTGATGTGCAGTGTCCCTGAGGTGGATTGGGGAACTAGCGCAGGGGCCCATAGTCCTAGTGAAGGGAGGGATACTCTTCCGACTCTGGATGAGAGGTGCAGGGAGAGGGGTTCCAGCGCTCCCAATAGTGTGGTGGGTTGGCACTTCCAGATATTGAAGGTGACTACTGGGTGTATGAGTGTGAGGACCGCCCAGAAGAGTGTGGGTTGAGTGATAGAGACAGTCAGTTAATGTCTCGCCCATTTCAGGAGAGTGGTGTGGGGTACGTGTGTGAGGCACTGGATTGTGAGGTAAAGGTTAGCACCTGTGTGGAGCTGTGTAATCCAATTGTGGGAGAGCATATTGTGAGTTCCTGTTTTCCAGAGCTAAACCAACACCTGTCAGATTGCGAGTTCTCTGATCCTAGGGAACTTGCACAGGAGGCAGACCTCTGGGTGAGTACCAGAGGCCCTATAGAGGCATTAGGGAATGACCTTAAGAGGAGTGGTTCAGAAGTTTTCCAACCCAGAGTGCTGGGAAAGGTTAGGAGTGTTACAGCTGGGTCCCCTTGTTGTGAGGAGGTTGTAGGGCCTCACCCCCTGTCTCGTGGGAACAGGAGTGAGACTGGGATAGGTCCCGAAGTGCCCCAACCTCAGTCTCCAGGACTGGATGGTTCGATGAGGGAACACCAGGTGGGGAGCCTGGTCTGTCCGGATGGACCGTCCATTGTGGGGGGTCCCCCCGTGTTAGGTGAGCTGGGAGTGCCTGTAGTCAGGCCTCCATCAGTTCTTGTGTCTGGCAGTGCCACTCCTAGGGGGAGGGTACAGAAGTCCAGCATGAGGGATGAAAGGGGGAAGGAGTCCCCAGTGGGAGAACCAGTGGGTCAGGGGCCAGTCAGAAGGGCTGAGCCCCCTAGGAGTGACCATGGTGACACCACTTCTGTCCTGGGGGATCTTTGCGCACTGTCAGGTGGACAGGGGTCGGGAGATCTGCACCAGGCAGACTATCACGCAACACAGGGGTTCTGCGTTACCCCCGGGGAGGGTGGTTGTACTCCCCAGGAAGTCCTGGTTGGCCAGGCAGTTCAGCTACAGGGGTTGGTCCCTGGGTTGGTAAGTCAGGTCCAGGTGTTGTCTGACCTGGAGGGAGGGACCACTGTAAACAGTGTCCCGACCATTTTCTTTTCTAAAAGCACCACTCCAGGTGGGAGGGTGCAGTATGCTGGAAGGGGGTGCAGAGGGAGGGAGTCCTCGCCTCTGACCCCGGGGCCACCTGAGGGTTTTTCCAGGTTGGTAGATCAGTTGCAGGGACAAGGCCCTGCACTGGTGGAGGAGTGTGCTTTCCTTGGGGGAATTGGTGTACGCCCCCAGAAGTCCTGGGTTGCCAGGCACAGGTCCAGCCTAAGGGTACAGACCCTGGGTTGGAGGGCCAGGTTCAGGGTGTCCCCCCTGACCTGGAGGAAGGGGCAACTGCTAACAGTGCCCCTCCCGGTTTGTGTTATGGGGGCACCTCTCCAGGTGGGAGGGTACCGGGCCCCAGTAAAGGGGGCGGGGAGAGGGCAGCCTCCCCCCTGACCCCCGCCCAGTCTAAGGGTACAGACCCTATGCTGGGATACCAGTTGCAGGATAGAACCCCTGAACTGGTGGGCAAATTATGCAGGACACCTGCCACAGGTGCCCTGACAATTCTGGAAGGGGGTACCGCTCCAGGTGGGAGGGTACCGAGCCCCAAAGAGGAGGACCGGGTGTGGGGGAGCCCACCCCAGTCGCTGGCCCCGCCGTTGGGTACAGGCCCAGGGCTGGTGGGTCAGTGTCAGGGCGCGTTGCCTGACCTGTCAGGAGGGAGAGTGGACAAAAGGTGCCAGACACCTGGGGTTACTGCCCCTCACTCTCTGATGCCACAAAAGTTTGAGAGCCCTGAGAGGTACAGGGCTTGGATTTCATCACTGACTACTGTCAGTGGCTACTGGGGCTTGTTGTTCATCTGTTGGGACACACCTGGGGGCCAGCTAAGGTTAGGTGTTGCCCGGGTGGTGTCCACAGGTGAGGGGAAGAGTTCCCCATGGGTTGTCTTGGTGGGCCCTGAGAGTGTGGACAGAGGGATCCACCAGGGTTCAGATTGGCGTAGACCTGGAATATGCCCCTGCAGTTGCGGGCCAGTTCCGTGTTCTATCGCCCAAAGCAGGGAATCCTATCAGGGTAGTGATTGGTCTACCCTGCATTTTGGCTGGAAGGGGGTCGTGTTGGAAATGGCCCTTTTGCAGGGTCACCCCTAAACTTTTTGCCTTCCTCCTGTATTTTTTCTGACCTGCTTTTGTTGGTTTTATGGCTCTGGGCACTTTATCACTGCTGATCAGTGCTAAAGTGCATATGCTCTCCCTTTGTAAATATGACTATGTGAATTGGTACATCCATGATTGGCTTATTTGGGTTATCTGTTAGTCCCTAGTAGAGTGGCCTGTGTGTGCCCAGGGCTGGTAAACCAAATGCTGCTGGTGGGCCTGCAGCGCTGGTTTGCGCCACCCACAGAAGCAGCTTGTAAAGTGTGTCTCAGACCTGCCACTGCAGAGTCTGTGTGCAGTCCAGAACTGCCATCTTAGCTGTGAAGTGCACCCACTTCCCAGCCCCTGAACCTTCCCTTGGCACCATGTAAGTCACCCCTATGGCAGGGTGCATTGTATGTGTAAGGTAGGACATGCCTTGGTGTGTGTAGCATGTCCTGGTAGTGAATTACACCCAATTTCGTTTTTCACTACTGTAAGGCTACCTGTTCCTCATAGGCCAGAATGGGCAGTTTGACTATTCCATGCTATAGTCCTAACTGACCCCAGGAACATGGTAGAAAAACGAATTTAGTATGCCTGAGCTCAGAATATTAAAATACATCTTTTAGTGAAGTGTATTTTTATATTCTGTGTTTGAAAATACCACTTTTAGAAAGTAGGTATTTTCTTGCCTAAGCCTTCCAGTGTGCTCTGCTGTTATGTGTATTGGCTGTCTGGTTTTGGAGGGACAGGGCAGGCTGAGTCAGACCTGGGTTGAATAGAGAGGTCTCCTTTCTGAGTGAGGGGAGGGGCAGCTGCTTGACCTGAATGGGGCTGGTCCTGGCAAGGTGAATGCTGGCTCCACCTCCTGCTGTGTGTCTGATAGCAGGCCCCCTTTTCTGAAAGAGAAGATGCAGAACTGGTTCTGGCTGGGTTCAGTCCCTGGATCTCAAGACCAACCTCTGTCCGTGGAACTGAAGGAAGCTGCGGAAGAGGACTGTCCTTGTGTTGTGTGCTGTTCCCTGGATTGGCCTGCAGTAGTTGTCATTGGACTGGAAAGAAGAGGGAAAAGGAGCTGTAAGAGAACTTTTTAATCTTGAACCTGCAATCACCGAAGGGCTAGAGAGAGAACTAGCCTCCTGACTGAAGTCTCAGGCCCAGTAGACTTCATTTCGTCGCTAAAGCCTGTTAGCGAGCCGCCGCAACCGAGGAGCGTCAAGAAATCCGTTGCACGGCTGCCGCTGTGTGCTCGCTGACCAAATCATCGCACCGCACGCTTACAGATCGCCATTTTGTCGCTAACGCCTGTTAGCGAGCTGCCGCAGCCGAAGAGCGCTCGGACATCCATCGCGCTGCTGCCGCTGAAAGCTCGCTGCCCCAAGTCATCGCCCCGCATGTTTGCGGACCTTGGAACCATCGCTATCGCCCGTTTGCGAGCCGCCGCAGCCAAAGAGCGCTCGGAAATCCATCGCGCTGCTGCCGCTGAGTGCTCGCTGGCCGGATCATCGCCCCGCACGTTTGCGGGCCTCGAAACCATCGCTAAGGTCTGTTTGCGAGCCGCCGCGACCAAGGCGAGGTGAGGAAAAACATCGCTATCACGCCCTAGCGGCATTTTTGTGGATTATTAACACCAACACCCAGGAACTGTGAGTAAAAGGGTCGCAGAGACCACTGCCCTGAACTTTGCATTCCCCATTTGAACTATTTTTGCAGCATCAAGAGAGTATTATTTTTTTGTACAGTATGGTGGCTTTTTCGTTATTTGGTCTTGGGATAAACCTATATATAAAGATAACTATTTTTGATAACTACCTGTGTTGTGTCCCTTTGTAGTGCTCCTCACTGTATTACTGTGTATGGTCATAAATGCTTAACACACTGCCTCTGAGATTAGCCTAACTGCTCGTGCTACGTTACCACAGGGTGGAGCAGGGGTTGTCAAAGGGGTGCAGCCCTTCACTCTGACTTAGAAAGAAGGGTCCCTGCTTGGACAGTGGCCATCCACTGCCAACCAGAGACCCCCATTTCTAACAATAATCAACCAGACCATTAACGAAAAGACAAAATAAAGTAGGGGCCAAGACGCATCCCTGTCGTACCCCCTTCTGGACAGGGAAACGAGAAGTAAGTTCCCCGTATTTTCCACAATGTACCTGCGCAAAATTTCCCAGGTGGAGCCTCTCTATGACCTTGAGAAGATAGGGAGGAATCCCAAGATCACTCAGCACTTTCCAGAGCTTCTCACGGGGAACCAGATCGAAGGCCGACTTCAGATCAACAAATATGAGATAGAGGCTGCCACCCTCTATAGTCACCGTTTTCCAGAAAAGTAGCTGTAATCTGTATATTTGGTCTACGGTTGACATGTTTGATCTGAAGCCGGCCTGGTAGGGACTTAGTATTTGTTCTTCCCTCCATCCAGCCCTGGAGACGGTCCAAAAGCACCCGGCCGCAAAGTTTTTGGGTGATATCAATTAAACTAATCGGCCTGTAGTTGGCGGGTGAGAGGGGGCAACTATCTCCGCCCCACGCCAGGTATCAGGGGGATCCCAACCCTTCAAAACAGCATTAAAAAGGGCACACAAATAAGGTACCCATATCTTTGGATCTTCCCGGAAAAGGTCCCCTGGTAGTTTGTATTAACCAGGCGCTTTGTTGGGGTGTAACTTTTTAATGGCGTTTTCCACCTCAGTCATGGTGATCTCCAGAAACCCAGCCAAATGGACCTCCTCTATCATACTAGGGGGAGTAGAATTGACAGAGCCACCATCCCCAATGGCATATAATGACCCAAAATGGGTTTCCCAAGCCTCGGGCGCTATATTTGGCTTGATAGCCGATCTCCCTTCCCTGTCACCCGAGCTTACTATACCCCAGAAGGTTTCCAGATTTTTGTCATTAAGGGCGATCATAAGGGATTCCCACCTCTCTGCTTCCCAGTTTTTTTTTTCCTGGTGGGTGATCCGTTTGTACGAGGCCCTACAAAGCTTGATTAATGTCTTGTCCTTCACCTTCACCGCATCCAAAAGGTCCTTCTTGGCTTTGCGGCACTCATTATTAAACCAGGAACATTTATTTCGATTATTTACCCATCTGCGCACACAAGGAAAAAACACATCAGCTAGTTTCATGGTTAGCTCGGTGTGTATCTTCCCTGCCACTTCTAGATCCCGGGTGGGCCCTTCCGCCTGCATTGCCTCCCACATTTTAGCTATCATTGGGATTGCTAACTGATACACTCTGGCGAGCTTAGTGGGAGACTGTTGTATATTGCCCCATCTAACCTTTCTTCTATTGTTTGTTAGAGTTAGTGTGCCTGTCCCATTTGTGGTGCTAGGAAGGGGATTAGAAATGCCAAGGTCCCATGGTTTTAAAATCAAATTCAGGGCATTGTGGTCGCTGTCCTGCCTCTGTGTAATGTAGAAATCATGGACCTTGTCCCACAATCTCGTTTCCACCATAATATAATCAATTAGGGAGGATTGACCCACTCTATTAAATGTGTGCTGGCTTGGCTGGTCAGATTTAGTCCGTCCATTGCATGCCCTAAGTGATAAAGTTAGAGTAAGTGAGTTAAGCTGCATTACCAGTGGTGACCGTACTTTGATAGGCGTAGTCAAGGGATCCGGAATTGACCAGTAAAGATCTTCTTCGGTGGTGGCAGAATGGTTGGGTCAATGAGGGGTTCAAAATGGCAGTTAAAATCACCTGCCACAATCAACCATATCTCTGGGTCCAAAGTAAAAATGAAATGTCCCAGGTGGTAGATTGTGGCAGATTCTTGGCCATTCTTAACAGGGCGGGAGTACACGTTGATTAGGGCGATTTTCGTCTTTGAGGGGAAGGAGAGCAGGACACATTGGATGTCATTTGTGGGTGTTATCATCTGCTCTGCCCTACAACCAAGGTGAGTACCTACCCAGATGGAAAGACCGCCTGAGGGTCTACCCCTTCTCCCGAAGATGCCAAGTTATTAAATGAAGCGAAACCCATCCGGTGAAGGTTTTCCCTCGCCCAAGTCTCCTGAAAGAGACATATATCATGTTCATCCACAAATTCACCCCAATCAGGGCAGGACAACTTGTTTTTGATACCTGCCAGGTTCCACGATAGTAACCTCATCCCGCTTGCCTGCCCTCTTTCCTCCCTTGCAACCTTGGGGGCACCAGCACGGTGTGATAGAGGGTCACCAGTGCCAACCCCAGACTGACTGACTAAGGCCCCCCTCAATTGACCTTCTCCTTTAGTGGTGCCAGGCAGGACGGGGGAAGTCACGTTTTGGGTCCCACTTGTTCCTATCCTGCCACCTGCCGGAACATTCTGATAAGGAAGGCTGGAGCTGTTACCCCTATTTATAAATTTAGAGCCACCACCCTCTTTGCCCATCATGTGTTGACCTGCCGAATCTGAATCCCCACCCTTGGGGGATCCCTCCATCAGTCAGTCTATATCCTCAAGGGGGCCATATCTGTTGTTCACCGGGATGTTAAATTGGGGGAACATGGTATGAGCATCCCTGCTTCTCTCTTGGGATACCCCTTGACCTTTTAGTGGGAGTAAAGATGGTACACGGCTTCTAAGATACGATTGAGGTTGTGGGTAAAAGAAATCCAGAGGACGGAGGCTCATGGCTGTTGGTGGATTGTAGGAGTTGGGAGAGGTTTTAAATAAATTGGTGGCAGTTTGAGGGTTGTTAAAATTAATGACTATACAGTCACCTGGCTCACTCTTTCTGCGGTTACCTACCCACCCAACCCTTCTAACCATTAACATCTCCCCTGCTCTGGCATAGTCAAAATACTTGTGATTGGCCAGCCAGAAGAGACATTTATTTCTCAGCTGGAATTGAGTTTCCATAGAGTCCAATTCAGTTGGCGGGACACCTGTCAAAACAGCTACATACGGGGAACAGGGAGGGGGAAGATTTATAGTGGGCAGGTCTACGCTTAAATGGGCCTGTCTCCCCTCAATGGGTTCTTGTACCTGCTGCCCTCTGACTTGTCTGTTCAAAACTTGTTCTAGGGTGCTAGATTTGTCAAGCTGCCTATGAAAAGTTGGCCCATTTTTAGCCCTGAACTCATTGCTGGAACCCCTGTCTCTCTGGTGTGTAGTCACTCTGCTCCCCCAACTCTTGTCTAATAAGTGGACCATCGTGGTCATTTAATTCCGCCCCGGGCCGGGATATTAGGTCCCCACCAGCTACCTGGCCACCCATGTCGATCCCTCTCCCCAACCTCTTGGGTGAATGGTTGTCAGGGTCAGTTGGTCTAGCTTCTCTTGTTGCCAATGCTTTCTCCAAACTATCTAAGCGCTTACTAAGGGGGGTCACTTCTTCTCTAATAATGGCCCTCAAATTATTTTGTAGGTCTGTCATCAGATTCAAAGCCCAGGCCGGGTAGGTTGGATCTAAGGGGTGTGCCGATGCTCTGCCTGGGGTCAATTCATGCTCTTCCCCCTCCAGATGGACTGAGTTGCCCTCACAGCATTTCTTTTTATTATTTTTTGGACCGACCTCCAGTGGTGGCTTGCGCTTTCCTTTCTTGGAAATATTCATGATAGTTTTGCTCTTAGGCACTACTTTCTTGCAGAGGACAGCCAGTGGTGGAGATGACAGGGGTTGAACATCTGACTGAGACTGGGAGATGTCTGGTGGCATAGGCACATCAGGCGGTAGAATAAATAAGTCTGGTGTGAGTGAAAGCCGTCTTTCTGTAAGCTCAATTTCACTATTACCACCCCTATTGCCCGCTGCAACATTTTGTCTATAGCCGTCGGAGAAGGCGGCATCGGAGGTACACTGGTAGCTTTGGCTTTAACTGGGCCTGCCTTCCTCCCCATTTTGTGGCTTCCTACTGGTCCAATACCCCAAGGTTCTCCACCCTAGATCTAAGCAACAACTGACTATTATGTAGAACCTATGTCCAACTTCACCACTTAGGGCCAAAAGCCAGCAGGGAGCCAAAGGCCAGTAACCAGATGAAACAAAAAATGCAAACTACCCCAACAACATCCCCCCACTGTCCTGCCCAACCCGGTTGCTCAATAAATAAGACGTTAGTTCAGTCTGCTGGACCTTAGGGCCCCCCAACACACAGTTCGAGTCAATGGTGTAGATGATAAGTCCTTAAGAGAGGCTGCTAAATGCAGAGAGGCAGTAGAAGGCTTACCCGCTGGTACTGCTGTATCACGAGTCACCTCGGACAGCGGTCCTGGCCCTGCCCTGCCTCTTCCTGTCGATGATGGGCGCAGGACGGGCCCGCCCTTGGCCCGGGCTTTGCCCGGGCGCGTCCCGCGCTGCGGGTGGTGATGTCGCGCTTTGTAGCGCGCTGACACCGCCTCCCCCTCACCTGTGGCAGCGGTGACGCGGTGGGAAGGGCGGGAGGACGTCGCGTTGCACCCTGGGACTGGAAGTCCCACCAGGGTTGGTGTCGGCGAAAGTTGGTGGCCTTGGTGGAGAAAATCAGCAGAACCAGCTGATGCAGGCGAAAAAAATTGCAGCGCCCTGGGCTTTAAGCTCCCGCCAGGGTGTTCAGGGCTGCCATAACGGATAGATGTGCCCCGCTCACACTAGGATGAGAAAAAATCATAATCAACAATGCATTAAGCGCATTCCATAAAGGAAAGAATCCCAATTCTTA
Organism: Calotriton arnoldi; assembly: GCA_963921515.1. Lineage (NCBI taxonomy): Eukaryota > Metazoa > Chordata > Amphibia > Caudata > Salamandridae > Calotriton > Calotriton arnoldi. The sequence continues at coordinate 397,908 of CAWUFW010003956.1, forward strand.
TAATGGGGCGAAAAATGGAGTTAGTGGGAACCCATAAAGAGGTCATATTCAAGAGGAAAGAAACATATAGAGCACAAAGCTCAAATTCAATCAATCAATATCTGCAGAACTTTCCATAAAGAGATGTTCATGAAACTCAGTAAAGTCTCAATCAATAAGGCAAAATAATCATGCAGTAGCAAACTGCAATCAGCAACAGGTTCAGAAAAGGATGTCAAATCAGCCTTCAGCATTAAGCCGTTAGCTTTCAGCGTAAGGGAAAATGGGAAGCGTGTGGAGCAAGGGTCTGGAAAAAGGCATTAACCTACTCTAGGAACACGCACTAATATAAACAGTCAAAATAAAGGGTGCAGTGCTTGTTGTATCTTTTTCTGCTCTCGTCCAATCATCTTGCGGTATTCTTCTGAGAACCGACTTTCCTCTTCCTTTCTCACTATCTCGTACAATAAGCTACAGAAAATTATCATGCAGAAACACTATTAAGAATGTATCTACATCATCTGGGGGTAGGTGGATTCCGAATTTCACCTACTAACGAGACTGAGGAGAAAGTATCCTTATACGCAGATGATATGCTCCTCTACATAACTGAGCCGAGGACCACCATCCCAGCCCTATTCCAAATGCTGGAGAACTACAGGGCATATCTGGGGTGCAGGGTTAACTGGGATAAATCAGTGCTTTATACCCCCTAGAGGTACTGCCGCTTCCGCAAAGCATCCGAGTAGCCGAAGACGGATTTAAATATTTGGGAATCCTTATGACCTTCCAAAAAGAACTCTGTGCCAGCCAGAATCTCAGACTGGTGCTAACAAAGATTCAGGCAGATGTTGACTGGTAGAGGGGGCTCCATCTCTCATTGATGGGGCGAGCGACCTTGTTTGAAATGGTTACTCTCCCTAAGCTGCTATACGTGCTTCAACATATATCTTATCCTATCTCCCAGGTGGTGTTCATCAAGATTAATGAAGGGCTGAGGACCTTGTTGTGGGATGGCGGTCACCCCAGAATATTGCTACGAACGTTACAGCGCTCCCAATAGTGTGGTGGGTTGGCACTTCCAGATATTGAAGGTGACTACTGGGCTGGCCATCTTATTAACATTAATGACTGGATTTATGCCCCACAGTATCACCCGAAATTCAGGCTTGAACGCCCAGCACTAGAGCAGAACACTTATACTACATCTACAGAGGGAAGGGCACCCACAGATTGGCACCGGTGACGCACGTGGCTTTAGCAGCCTGGAATAAGGCGACAAAGACACTAAGGTGTTCACACAAAATCACCCGGGAGACACCCCTCTTAAAGGGGACCTGGCTGAAGGAGGTGGCGAAATTAAGGGGCTTTAGGACATGGGACACAATAGGGATTTCAAAGATCAGAGACATCCTAGAAGCAGGGGACATAATGCCCTTCACCTCGGCCCAGTGGGACTACCAGTTACACCCTATCCAGTTCACTCAGCTTTGTCATGCCTGGAGGGCAGAGGGGTTGAAGGGGACAGAGATCACATAATATGCCCCACTCGGGACCGCATATTAATGGATTGCCAGGGCTCAATATCCCAGACCTACAGAATAATTAACAATAACATGCTAGACTTGCTGGGTCGACTCGGGGATCAGTGGATGCGGGATCTGGGTGAATTTGAGGACATTGACTGGGAGGCCACACTGATGCACCCCTGGGAGGTTGCCATTAAGGCTCACTTATGCCTGATAAAATTCTAAATACTTTACAAGGGATACTATGACCGCAACAGACTACATAAAATGCACAGGGCTCCCAATCCGACCTGTTTATGATGTGTTGAGGCAACAGGGTCCTTTATGCACATACTTTGGGACTGCCCTAAAATACAAATCTACTGGACTGGGATCCTTCAATAACTCTCATACATACTTGTGACCTCACTACCACTTGACCCAAAATATATCTTGTTGGGGATCCCAAATGACATTGATCTCACCCGCCCTAAGCTTCTGTTCAGTGTATTGGATTGGCTCTGGTGGTGGCCAAGAGGGATATAGCAAGACATTGGGGTGCACCAGAAGTCCCTTTCTTGCATGAATGGAGTCGAGGACTAGACTTTTACATGGGGGCCAAAAAGGTGACCTACCATAGTAGAGGCTGCCCCTGTACGTTTTACAAAATCTGGGGTTGGTGGAGGGCCTATTACAGCGTGGACTCTACAGGAGGATGCTCCGGGAAAGCAAGTGGTTCACTGGGTGGGCTAATTGCATCGGGATGAGGGATACAAAACAATGCTATTTTAATCCTGATCTAGATCCATCTCTGGCCTTTGGTTTGTCATATCTCTGTGCCTGGTTGGTCCTACTATGTATTTTACAAATGATTCTTTTTACCTGTGCTATGTATCTGCTGACATTGGCGAATGTTGTGCATAACAGTTCTTTGTTCTGCTGGTTTTTCTGCATGAACCAAAATAATACACTAAAAAAAAGAATGTCTCTGCACGTGAGGCCTTCCGATGCTAGACCCCCTTTCCCATGAGCATAACTACTTTTTTGACCTTCTAATGAAGCAAATTGTATATTAGCTAACAATGGGGTATGTGAAATAGAAATGGCAGATGCAAAGAAATATTATTCAGCATTACAGCTTTTCATTATAAAATGAGAAAAATATGTTAATAAAAGTAAACATTTCTATTCATGCATTGTATTTTGTGTGAACTATTTTATTCAACGATAAGTTTTTCTAGCAAGCATTTTCAAAATGATATTATTAATCAGAAACATTCTGCAGTGTTATGTGAAGTTTTCATTAAAACATGTCAAGGTAACGAACATTTTAAAAACATTTTATGCACGTTTATGCACATTTGGATAAGCTACTAGTAAAATAAAGCTGCTTGAGGCATTGAGTACTAATAAGCATAGCTACATACTGCATTTTGCACATTTTAAATGTTGTGTCAGTTCAGTATGAATTGCACGTTAGCATATCACGTGACTTTATTTTTGCATTATTAATAAAATCTCATTCATCAGTTTGTCAAGTAATGACCATAACCATAATTTTCTCTTATTCCTTAATCCCTTGCTAACTCAAGTTCCCTCCCTCCCGCAACCACAGTTACTAATCCAACATATTAAAAGGATTAACAGTTTTAACACACCTAGGGTGGGATCTTTAAATCTCACAGGTGTGGGGATGAACCTACTCATGCAGCCATTAGCTATCTTCCACTCCTCCTCAAGTGCACTTTAAGTTTCACGCCCTAAATGTGGGGTATTCATGATTGTCTACACCAGCTTGTTCCAACATGGTTGTGTCTGTTGATCAATATGAGAAGTTAAGGGTATGTCACCCTATAGGTTTGCAGGATGAGGTTCACAGTTAGGTGGCATTATAAGATTTGCTTCTCTGATTCCAGTTTCTATGAACCATTTCCCCTAGTTCTACCTCTTTGTACTATTTGGCTCCTCACCTGCTGCTTGAGTGCTAGTAGCTCCTCACCCTCCCCCGGCATACATATCACATAGTTCTAGAGTCCAACTGAAACCACAGTGCAAACAGGAAGGTACTTTGAGACCCGATTTGTCATTTTCTGAGCTCTGATGTGATGGAATCAAGACCCATCTCTTGTTGAGAGTGCTCTGTGATAGGTTCTGGCAAACCTGGACCTTGCAATCTTTAAATGGTAGTGAGTCGTGTTTTCCAGCTTCTTATAGTGCCTTCTTCTTTGATGAGGGGAACAGTTTGCCTAGAATGTCTCTCAGTCGGACAATGTCACCCCGCATTGGTAGCTTGTAGTACACTGCAGAAGAGGGTCATGCATAACCCTGAACTACCATCTTCTTCTTCCATCCTTTTATACAGATTGCTCACTGTGAGATTATCATGGCATTTCCGATCTTACAAATGATCGCATTTGTCTCTCAGATCCTTCATTTTATCCCTCAAAGGTGTAATAGAGTCCCTAGTCCAAGCAGACCCCTTCCCATTTACGTATGGGTTGCCACAACATCTTTATAGTACATAAAGTATTAATGTTTTGTGACTGGAATTTGGTCACAATTCATTAATACATATCATCCAGATTCAGTATTTAGAAGGGACCGCTAAACACTCCCCCTGCAAATACTGCATTGGTATTTGGTCACAAACCCAAATTGTGATTCAGTAACGTGACAACAAATAGCAGTTTGGGTTTCATACATACCAAAATGCTTTTTTTGTGGTCGCAAACGGGCTGAGTTACAGAATCAACCCATTTGGGAATGCAAAAAGGTTAGTACATCTGGCCCTAACTGTTCTGTGTTGAAAGAACATTTGTGTTTTGTAAAACAAAAAGTTGGATTAAAAAAATATAACGTTTGCCTATTGCACTTTATGTCACCCTCACAGCAACCAGTTTCTTAAATAACTTTATTCAGTTATTTTCTGTTGCAGGAACAGAATACTCCAAACAGTTTTCACTTCTAAGGAGTCAATGGCAACTTCCATCCTGCACCTGAAATACTGCTGCTACAGAATCCAATCCTAAATGTCCACTTTCTTCTCAAAGTCTTTCGTATGGAACACTCTCTTCACCAGCTTCGCATATGCTATCTTCACTCCTCTAAAAGCCACCTTCTACTCACCTGCCTGCCCAATCACAGGTCATCACTCCAACTCCCACAAAACCCTACTGGCTCCCGCTCATGGCATGCATCAAACTTGTCACCCTGCATCATTATTAAGGCCATTCACATCAACAAGCCCGCCTACCTTACCAAAACTAGCCTTCATTGACATATCTGCATCACAGACCCGAGGAGATGTCCAGGGCAAGGAACGATAAGACACCCACCTTGAGGCTCCTTCTCTTCTCCCTACACTAGAGTCTGCCCCCTTTACTCCTGAACTTGAGGAAAAACATCAAGTCCTTCTTCCCCATCCACCTCCCTCCCACACCTCCTAAACATGCATACCCACACGTCTCGGCTTGATCTATTCTATGTTTTTGGTTAAAGGCTTGCCCTGAATTACTGATGCCCTATCTGCCTCGCTAATCGAATACCTTCACTGGTAACTCTGATCATTCAATATGTCCCCTGTTGCTTATGAGGACTGCATAAGTGCATAGTAAGTACTTTCAACCGCAGATTTCGCCTGCGCACGGGCTCTGGGTCAGGTACACTGGATGGCAATTACAAGCTCAGGATGGCTAGAGCTCCAGGAAGATGTGCAGGTGTCAGGAGTTCTTTGACTCTTTCTAGCCCATGTTTTTGGAACCAGGGCCCCTCTGGCCTTCACAGCCAGTCAATTTTGAGTATGTCATCAATAATATCTCCAAATACTCAGAGCCTACTGGTCTCCGAAGAAGCTATCTAAGATGGGTGGAAGTAAGAGAAGACAATGCCCTAAATGCATGCTGGAAAACGCGGACGATGTTCACCTGCTATGGCAATGTCCGGTAATCCAAATCTTCTGGCGCGATGTGGGTGAGTTTGCCTCTAGAACACTTGGGGCCAAAATAGAGGTAAGCCTTGAATTGGTTATATTTGGAATTACACTTAGAGGTGATAAAAATTATATGGTGAACAAATCCCAGGCACATCTGTTATTTGTATTGATAGTAACGGGACGCAGAGAAATTTGCACGAAATGGGTAGTCCAGGTTGCACCGTCACTAAGAGAGTGGATTGTATATGTTAGGAACACCTGCTGGGCCGACTGCATAAGGGGGTCCGTTAAAAGAAAAACGATGTGGGGCCCAATATGGGCGACCTTAACAGAAAACATCCAAGGGGAGAGTCCTGCTCGGGGAATATAATTGAGATGCCACCTAACTGGTCCGATGATTAAGGCATACCTATACTATGTTGGAGAATGGTGAGATCGTGTATATCTCCAGATATATAGTTGGAAAAAGGCTATACGGATCTTATAGACGAAGCCTCCAGGTTTGCCTACCCTAGTGAGATTGTGCACAGCTTCAGATCTTGGGCCAGTGCCATGTATGAGGACCAAAAAAAATAATAATAATATCTCCAAATACTGCCAGCGGAAGTGCAGTATTGGAAATTTTAGTACGAAGATAGATTAGCTACCGAGGGCCCACTTTTACCCCTAGATTCACTCCATATTTTAATTTTGTGGCTCAATTACTTAGGGGCAAAAGTGGGCCCTTGGTAGCTAATTTATGTTCTTACACACATTTCCAATATGGTACTATGAACATTTTCACATACTTAAACCCATCCTAGGCCATAACACCCAATTATTACTGTTTTCGTTCCGCGGACCTTACAGCAATATATTGACATCGCTGATACATATGGACTATTCTTGACTGAACGGCTCAGTATATTTAAGGAGGATCACTTTCACTATTTACTTTACTTGTAAACTGCCAATTAAAACGGGGATTGTAAGAGTTTGCCAAATACCTTATGACGCATGCACCTTAGTTCAGTTACTGGTTCTTAGAAATCTTACCTGGTTTCTTTAAATGCCTTACAGAAACTTTTATCATTGATCCTCACAGCACTTAATGTATAAGTCCCTACTTACGTGGCAATTCAATTACTATATGTTCGATGTACCACCAAAAATAGGTACGGCTACCTATACCATTTTTTTAATTTCTTTTTCTGGAATTGCACAAACTGATGAAAAACAGGATTCATGTGGTTCTTTCATCACTACAGTCTCTATAACTATTCATTAAATGAGGTTTAAGGGCTCTGCTCTTTGTCCCATTCCTGTATCCAATAAACCTATACTGCACACTGGACATTCATGTGCTCAATTACTCTTTTTGTCACGTACATTGCACATAAGGCACACCCAGGTGTAAGGGTTCTCCCGTTCTACTTCTAACAACCCAATCCCAAATTATCATTTCATTTAATTTCATTTCAAATAGCTTTATTCGACAGCATATGTCATAAAAGCATCGAATAGCAAATATACAATAAAATAGCTTCTGTACGATAAAAAAGAGAAAGGAATCATATAATACAGAGGGTTGTTTAGCAATCTCATAAGATATAATTAATAGCAGCAAATTTGGTTAAAACCATTAAACAAATATCATAAAAGAGATTTCATTCAGGGGCACTATGTACATATAAGGGACAAGTCAGTTAAGGTGAGCAATATATAACAATGTATATATAAGGTACTAGTGCTATCCATAAGATTAATAGCAGCATATTTGGTTAAAACCATTAAACAAATAACATAAAAAGATTTCATTCTGGGACACTAAGTAGATATAAGGGGCAAGTCAGTTATAGTGAGCAGTATATAACAATGTATGTGTAAAGTGCTAATGCTATCCCTAAAATTAGTAGCAGCATATTTGGTTAAAACCATTAAACAAATATCATAAAAGAGATTTCATTCTAGAACACTATATACATATAGAGGACAAATCAGTTATAGTGAGCATTGTATAACAATGTATAAATAAAATGCTAATGCTATCTATATCATGATTAAAACTTTAAAAAAAAAATTACATTGCAGACCAATATAGTATGTGATTTAAACACCTATAATAGATCGTGTGTCTACATTGGGATCACACTTTGTATGGCTCTAATTCTTATTAGCCAGGCCCGGCCTAAGAACTTGGCCACTCCACATGAAAAAAGGACACTGGGATCACATTTTAAAATACGCAGAGCAGACCGGAAGTCACGAGTGCCCATGCCACTACATATTGGTTTTATCCACTTGCTCCTAGCTGTAGCATATGCAGGGCAAGCAAAGATGACATGGGCAATACATTCGACCAACTCTCCGCAGCACGGACAGTGCTCTGTCTTGTTCTCGGCTGTATGCCACTTAGTAATATAGGTGTTAACAGGGAGCGTGCCGAACCTAAACTGAGTGTACAGAGTCCTATCTCTTGGGACCTGGATCACATCTAGGTATGGCTCCAAACATCTGGCTTGCTTAAACAAGAGGAACTCTTCTGACAATCTACCCAACATTGGCTTGCATACTTCTTGCCTGTCAAACCAGTCCCAATAACATCTCTTAAGTTCCGCTTTACACGGCGGTATCTGGGTATCCCATGAATCTTTAAGGCCAAGTTGCATCATTGTTTTCTTCACATATGATAGCCACTTGACCTTGTGGTTCACATCCAAATTCATTATCTCCGTTGGAGCTATGGCATAGTTGGTGAGCTCTTCGGTACGCCGTATGCGAGCCCAGAAAAGCAAAGGTCGTAGCCTGGCTATAGCTCTAAATGGACGCCTACCCATGTCGTACATTAGTGGTATTAAAGGAGTGTTTCGTGGGAGCATCACCAAATCCCTCAGAAATTTGTGCTCTGACCTGCTTATTTCATCCACATTTTCAAACCCCCATAGCTCGGCTCCATACAGAGTCGAGCTAACTGCTTTTGCTTCATAGACTGCGAGCGCAGGGGCAACAGGCCTACTATATGAGGAGCGATGTTCTTTGCTTATTGCCCCAGTCACGCGTCTATGATTCAATAGCATTTTGGCTATATGGGGCCTCCAGAGCATTTTATCCGAGAGTCGCATGCCCAAATATTCAAAATTCCCGACTCTCTCAAGGGGGGTACCATTAAGTAAGAAATTGTTCCTGAAGGATTTAGGAGGGTTGAAAGCCATAAGCTTGGTCTTCATAGTATTGATAACTAATCCCCGAGCATCACAGAAGGATTGATACCTACTCAACAGTTTTTGAAGCCCAACTGGAGTCTTTGCCACCAACAAAGTATCGTCGGCGAACAGGAGTGTTGGCACTTTGTCACCCACCAAGATTGGCGCGTCGGCTGGGTCCTCCTGGAGATACTTCACCACCCCGTTCACATACAAAGAGAATAGGGTGGGAGCCATCACGCAACCCTGGTGCACTCCCTTGCCAACAGGAATCTGCTCCGTTAGCTGCCCTTGGACACCCCATCTCACTTGAGCATAAGTTCCCTCGTGGAGACGTATTAATAAATTAAGAATTAATGGTGGGATGCCCATATCATTTAAAATCTGCCACAATTTATTCCTCGGTACCAGGTCAAACGCTGTTTTAAGGTCAATAAATGCCATATAGAGACTACCTTTCCCAATTACAACAACTTTCCAATATATGAGCATTAGCCTAAAAACCTGATCAATTGTCCCGGTATTGGCCCTAAAGCCCGCCTGGTATTGTGAGAGGATATCCTCCTCTACCGCCCATGATTGTATTTTCTGCAAAAGGACCCTACCTAGCACCTTTTGCATTACGTCAGTTAGGCTTATTGGCCTATAATTCGAGGGTTCTTCCTTGTCGCCTTTTTTATAAATAGGCACCACTTCTGCACCTTTCCAAGAGTCTGGAACTGGGCATCCTGCAGCTATGGCATTAAACAAAAAATAAAAATAACACGACCACCCTCTAGGATCAGACAAGAATAAATCACCCGGCAGGCCGTCCGGTCCTGGGGCCTTAGCGGGAACCAGCTTCAGGATTGCTGACTCTATTTCGACCCGCGAAAAATGTTCTCTATTGTTCCCTATAGGAGGGATGTCAGGGGTGCCGCATACCTCCTCCAGACATCCATCCTCTGTAGGGGAATACAGGTTCACAAAATGGTTATACCAATCCAATCCAGCAATATGATTGGGTATGGTATTTAAGTTCCTATCTTTCCCCCGACTTACTAGGGACCAAAAGAGATTCTTATTTTTACTCAGACTAGCATCCTTCAGCTCTAACCAATATCGTTCGTCCCACTCAATCTTAGCTTTATGTAGGGCTACTTTATAATCTTTCCTAGCACTTTTAACTCCAGAACAGTTTTTATTTCGGATAGCTTGGTACAAGGATTGTCTTTTATGTTTGCAATCTAAGTTATACCAAGGATTTTGTGTTTTGTGGTGGACACGCAAAATCCTGTCCTTACAAGGAGCCTGAAAGTACGAGCTAAGTGTCTCTACAGTACTGACGTGGACTATCGAGATCGTATCACGTTTAGATTTATCCGAAGCCACAACACTAAGTTCTGCTGTTTTCTCGGACAAGATTTTACGAATAGCCAATAAATTTTCTTCGTGCAAAGAGACCCTATTCCACTTAAGATGCCTCTTACAATTAGAGGGAATGATGTTAGTAATACAAGTTGGTGCCCTACTAGTCGAGGGATTTAGTGTGGAAGCCCAAGGGTTGGTCATGATCATGCATAAGGGATTATGGTCGCTATCAGTCGTAGCACCTACAAACATGTCAGTCTTCTCGTCCCATAGGTTTACATCTAGTAAAATATAATCAATTCGGGAAGGACAACCAACTCTATTAAAGGTATTTGCCCCCTGTTTGTCTGAGGGAGTCCTTCCATTTGTTGCCCTAAGATCAAACTCTGTGGCCAGTGCATTAAGTTGAATGGCTAGACTAGTCCATTTTTTAATGGGGGATAAATTAAGTCGAGGTATTATCCTTTTACCATCAGCCCTATCGTACTCCATCAAATCATCTGAGCTCAAGGGCTCGAAAGTGCAATTTAAATCACCTGCAATCATAATACGATTTCCTGGCGGGCAGCTGGATAATGCCTGCTCTAAAAGCGTGATAGTGGGTGATTGGTTACCCCCCTTAGTTCCTCTGCTATAGACATTAAACAACTCCAAAATAACCCCGCCATTTGGGCCCCTGATAGTCAGTCTCAAGATGTCGTGAGTTGGAAGTGGATGCATATGAACTTGGCAACCCATGGCAATATTCACCCATACGATCAAACCTCCTGAGGGGCGCCCTCTCCCCACAGTGGTAGCTGGAATGCAGTAACAAGCGAAACCTGTTTTATGTAAGGGCGCAAGACTCCATGTCTCTTGGAAAGTACAGATGTCAAATCCTTCAATTAATTTATTAAAATGAGGGAGTATAAGTTTGTTTTGCAAACCTGCAACATTCCACGTTAAAATCCTAAGTTTGTTAGACGAGGGAATCAAGGCTATACTATCATTCGCCAGATCAAGCAAATTTGGTTGTGTTTGCGGGCCAGACACTTCAGGGTGAACTAAAAGTTTGTCTAACCCCATCTCACATGTCTTCTGACTGAACTCAGTATACGGTCTTAGTCCCATATTCCCTTCAATTTCCAGTACGTTGTTATGTACATCGGGAATTAATGAGGAGTTTTGTACATTATCTAATGTTTCAGAATTTAATAAAGAAATTTGTATGTCATACACAGAGCTACAAGAGTTGGTAGTTTGGGCTATATTAGGGGAATGGTTGGTTTCTAGTCAGTCAACTGCTTCTAAGCACGACCCTTGTTCCAAAGTGCCAATTGTACCACCCCTGATGTGCGAGCGGATACTCCTAAATTGTATAGATGAGTCAGATGGGGGACAAGATCTAAATTCCAAGGCAAGAAGGTTCTCTGCTAGGTCAATAGAACATAATGTAAGTTCTATAAAATCATGTGTTTGAGCTGGGGATGAACATCTACGGGTACAAATAATATCCTCCCGTATCAAAGAGCGACAGCCCCTTACTTGTCGAATCCAGTGTATCACTTTATTTTTTAGGGAGTCTGAGCTTTCGTGAACACCATTTGGACTAAGTTTAGGGACGTTAGTCATATGAATAGTTTGGCCCGATAGATATGGGGTAATAGATGAATAACAAGTCTGCTGGTGTGGATTAACAACAGAGTTTCTGTCCAAGGATATGCCAGTAGGTATAACTTGCTCCGATCTCAGACTGGGTATCAACCTATTTGGGCATTCTCTAGATGTCAATCCCTGTGTGACAAAATGATTTTTAGGTACAATATTAGGTACAATATTATTTCTGTTGTTATTTGGTTTCTGGCTTTTGGAAACTGGGATCGTAGAGGATGTAAGGCATGACCTAACAAACCCGCTTGGATTATCCCTTTCAATTGGAAGTGTCTTAGCCATTAATTCCTTATTCCTATTAGGAAGAGAAGGGTTACTTGGGTACTGCGGAAAAAGTGTGGCCAGAGGTAATAAGGTTTTGACCATTACAGTGAGATCTTCAATCATCTGTATCATGGTGGATATTTCCCCCCTGAGTAAGTCAATAGACGTATAATCACCATGAGGAACATGAGTCCGTAAATCTACACTGCCTCGCAGATGTGACAGTACTTGGACTGTATTTGTTAGCTGTGTGTCTGTACCTGTACCTAAATTAGAATCAGGCGCAGCTAACACATCAAACCTATTTGAACAAGGAACTGTGGGATAAGAAACACATTCATCCAAGTCAGTGTTAGGAGCTGAATCTTTATTAGCCTCATCCTGTGAACCCTCTATTAAAACAAGTGAAATATTGCTGTTATTTTCGGAATTTCCCTTTCTAGAAACTTTCTGAAACATAGCGGGGATAGTGACTGGGCATAACGGACTTGCATGGGCAGGTGAAGAGCAACCACTACTACGTGGTGACAAGGGTTCTGAGGTCAGGATGTCCTCACACTCAGTGATAAGAGTGTCAATTCTATCAATGACACAATTACCAGCTGAGCGTTTCTTATTATTCCTAGCCTTCTTTCCCTTACCTACACCACTATTGGAATTACAACCTGCCTCTACGCTTTCCATAGTTTTCCGTTTCCCCATAGCTCAGACGAACGAAAGGCAGTTCCTAGGCAGTTACCCTAACACTAAAGATAAAGGGAAACACCAGTGACCAGCAACAATAACAAAATACAAAACCAGTTCAGAATTTACCCGGTCCAATCACAATCAGAATCTACAGACCAATTATATTTGCTTCAGCTTCGACTTCCCTATGTAGAAATGATGTTTGACACAGTACCTTGTCCAGAATGAAGAAAATGTAATGGGGAATGTTCGATCCGACTTGTTAAGGGGGTGGCCCTGCCCTGCCTCTTCCTGGCAATGACGGGCCCGCCCTTGGCCCGGGCTTCGCCCGGGCGCGGCCCGCGCAGCGGAGTGAAGTCGGCGCTTTTCAGCGCGGGTGATAGAGGCTCCTCCTCCTCCCCCTCACCAGGAATGGCAGCAGGGCACCTTGGAGCTTGAAGTCTCCCCTCCAAGCTGCAGCAACAACCAGCAGCGCGTCCCGTTATCATGTTCTTCAGCTTCTTAATTGCTAGACCCTTCCCCCAAACCTTTTGCCTTCACCCCCTATTTTTGCTGAATTTGTTGTTGTTGGCATTAGGACTCTGTGCACTTTAGTGCTGCTAACCAGAGGTAAAGTGCTTGTGCTCTCTCCCTAAAACATGGTAAAATTGTCCTACAGCTAATTGGCACATTAATGTATTAATAAGTCCCTAATAAATGGTGCTGACCCGGATAAAGCGGTCATACAGCTAATGCCCCAACAAAATAGACTTAGGCTTGTTTGGCATTTGCCTGACCCATCAACATTTTTGGATTGTTTAGTTAAATCAGATTTTGATATCTTTCTGGCTTTTTGTCTGAGATCCCTCGAGGTAAAATTTATGCAACCAATTTAGAGTTTTCATGTAATCTAATAAATAACCGGTTGCTTAAGCTGGCAGGCAGATTTGTTTGTTTACCTACCCTCTTGGTTGATAGATCCTGTTCCTATGAAAATAGAGATCTGAGGATAGTTTAGGCAGCTTTTCCCATAAATCCCAGTGCAGTCACTTTGGCTTGGGCACGTTATAAAGAGGCTTTGGGGGTTAGGAAGCGAGAAATCCAAAGAGCAAATTGGGACTGTCCATCCAGTACAGCTTCGCTCAAGAATCCATGTGATTTCTGGAGAGTGGTTAGAGATTTTTTAGTACAAAAGCCGGCACTTTCTTTAATGAGCAGCCAAATTATGGGTCAACAGTGGGTAACTCATTTTAATAATAATTATTGTAGAAGTTCTGATGGCACAGATTCTGACGATCTATCATTTTTAGATAATATCTCTGTCAGGCTCCAATTCACTGTAGAGGAGGTGACTACTGCCCTTGATAGCAGTTCCTCCCCCAAAGTCCCTGGGCTGGATGGAGTTCCTATTGATATGTTTTAATGTAGAACTGATCTCGGGGCACCTTTGCTTACTAATGTTTTTGATAACATAGATCCAAAGGACCTCCCCCCTTCATGGTCTAGCTCTATTATAGTCCCAGTTTTTAAAGAAGGCAGCCATACAGATACTAAGTGTTATAGACCCATATCCCTAATGAACTCTCCCATTAAAATTATGGGTAGAGTCATTTTCAACAGGTTAAAAGACTGGTGTAATGATAACAGTGTTTTATCTCCTTGCTAGTACAGGTTCAGGCAAAGTCTAGGAACAATGGAGCAATGTGTAAATCTTAATTTGTTGCTGGGGAAATATACCATATTTAAAAAGTCGCCCCTATGCCTTGCCTTAATGAACTTAAATTCTGCTTTTGATACTATTAATTGTAATAAGCTGCGGGCTATTATGTTGGAGCTGGGGATAGATACCACGATTGTCTATTTTTTGGCCTCTTACACCAGGATTAGACAGCTAGAGTAAGGTTTGGCCCTAATGGTGAATTTTCCGACCCATTTAATCTATATCGTGGAGTCAGGCAAGGTTGTGTTTTAGCACCACTTTTATTCATTTTACATAATGCCTTTTTAAGCACTGCTACACATGATATTCCTTATGTTAACTCTGTTCCTATACCCGTATTGTTGTACGCTGATGATGCCGTTCTTATAGCATGGACCCTAAATGCTTTGAGGTGCCTAGTTCAAGCTTTTTCTGAGTTCATGCTTGATTTAGATTTGTCTACTAATTATACTAAATCTCAAACTATTGCATGTGGCCCCAAGCATTATATGCTGCGTACCCTACATGCCAATAAAAACTGCTTAGAGAGTGTCTCTAGATTCCCCTACCTTGGTCTAGATTTTGATGCCCCCGGTTCCCTGGGTAGAGAACATTAGCTACAGGAATATTAACATTAAATACAAACAAGCCATATGTTCTCTTTTTAATGTTTGTAAATCAGTAGGGGGGAGCCGATAGCCTCACTCATAGAAATATACTCTAAGCAATGTTTCCCCGTCGCCAGTTATGGATGTGGAATTTGGGGTTATGGAGAATGTCGTACACTGCATGTTGAGGAGAATCGATTTTGCAGGCGTCTCCTTTCTCTTCCTCTTTCAACCCCCATTATGATTGGCACGAAGAGTTGGCTCTGTCGTACCTTGAGGACTCCATTAACATGGGCCCTCTTTTGTTGTGGCTCTCCGTATGGAATAATCCATGGGCTTCTTTCCCACAAAACATAATTACTGATTGTATCCAGTGTGTCCAAGGTTTGGATAGTCCCTGGCTTAATTATGTTAAACAAAACCTTACGATGCTGGGTAAATTGGTTTTATTTGATAATCCTTTATCCATATGTAAGGCTGACAAGAGTTCTGTGGAGCATCTGTTCATGGAAAGACGTTGCACTGTAAAGGACAGGATGGAACTATGTAAACGGCTTGTCAGGAATTATTCCCTCCTAAAAACTAATCCTGGCCCAGAACCTTATCTAATGTATGTGACCAATACTTGGGAAAGAGCCCTACTGGCAAAATTTAGAGCCAGCACAGACTGTTTCATGTTGTGTTTTCCGCGAGGTTATTATGGGAATTTTGTAAAGAAGAAGTGTGCCTGTGATGACGTTTCTTCCCAATCTTTATTGCACATTGTGCTATTTTGTAAGCTGTATAAATCTTTTAGAGTTCGTTATTTATTACCTCTTTTTAAAATTCACAATTCGAAACAGTGCAGAGTTGCCATTAGATTTTCACAATTGTTATCTAGCACTGATGTATGCTTTAGAATGAGTACTTTTCTTAAGCAGCTATGTCATGTCGTAAAAGTCTTGATTTTTAGATTATGATATTTTTGTACAGTTTTGTTTAATTGATTGCCATGAGAGAATTTATATTCTGTATGTTTATCTTTTATGTCTGACATCTGAATAAAGTATTGAATTGAAATTGTACTACTTGTACCCAGGGCCGGGAACTTTAAAGCTACTGGTGGGCTGCAGCACCCATTGTGCCACCCACTAAAGTAGCACTGTAAAACGAAACATGTTGCAGGCCTGCCATTGAAGGCTCTACTGCAGTTCAAAACTGTAATTTCAACCTGGCAAAATAAACCTTTTTCAAGGCCTAAGCCTTCCTTTTTAATACTTATAAGTCACCCCTAAGGTACACCCTAAAGGTTCATAGGACAGAGTCCATGGCATTTAAAAAGTAGGACATGGGTACTTAAGTTTTATATGTACTGGCAGGGAAAAAAGTCTAACCTAAAATCGTTTTTTATTTCTGCAAACTCTCCCATAGATTAACACTTGGTTACCTTATTGCACGTAATAAGTGATAACTTCAGTTTGGGGTCAGGTAAAGAGATGCTGTTGCCAGTTAATATATTTAAAATTCCCTGTAATGGTAACGTTGGATTTTAAGCTACTATTCGGGGGGAAAGCACTTTTAGAAAATTGGCATTTTTCTGCCCAAACCAAGTGTCCCTTCCTACCAATGTCCAGGGTCACATGACTGAGAAGGGTTCTTCTGTTGTGGCTTGTGTATTCTTTCCAGACATGGGGATAAAAGAAGCCAAGGTATGAGGGGAGTGGGACTCCTGGCAGAATGGATGGGGAGGAGCTGTACCCTGCCCTGATTACACTTCAATGGGCCCTGCCTGCAGCCCACACAAAGGAACCGGACAACAGGACTACCCTTGCCTTTGTCACCTTAGACAATTTAGAGCCAGGAGCTGGGGAAGAGGAAGAACTGATCAGAACCAGTTTTGGGGGTAGGTGAGGGAATTCCCCCACACAGAGGCTGGCACCAGATATAAAAGTAGCACTTTCGAGCATCTCATCAGAACACTCCTGGACCTGTGGAAGATTCAGAGGAGGGACTTACCTGCTGTGTGAAGAAGAAAGATTGGACCTGCTTGCCTTGAACTGAGGCTCCGGCAAGACCTGCACTTCACACCGACCATGACAGCTCTTATCCTCCGCCAACGCAAAGCTCCTGCAGTCTCTGGCACTTCTCGTAACAACAGCGGCCCTCCACGATGCCTGACCTCCTCGTGGCCCCTGCCAATGCAAATGGCAGCTCCTCACATGATAAGGTAACTCTTAAGTGGGACAAACCTGGACCTTTTTATTCAGGCCCGCGTTCCATCGTGGTTGGCCTGACCATGTGACTTGCAATATGTCCAGCACGATCAAAAAAACGCAAGTGGCACTTTGTGCTTTTTGGCGCTATTTTATACAAAAATTTATAAACTCATATCTCCGGTTCTTTCAATTGGAGTTTTGCAATTTTTATGTCATTTTATTTATTATATTTCACTCTATTGTTCAAAATTTGTTTGGGATTTGTCTTGTGTGTTTTTTTCACTTTATTGCTGTTTGAGTACTGCATAAATACCTTACACATTGCCCTAAGTTAATCCTGACAGCTTTTGTACCAAGCTACCAGAGGGTTAAGAACAGGTTTATTTAATGACTTTTATGGTTCACCTTAACAAGAATTGTGTTTATTATTTGAGGAGCTTCCTCCCTTATTAACTAATAACCCAATTTTCTTACATTAACAATATTTGTTTCAGAGCCATAAATAATTCATATTGACTAAACATGTGTCAGCTGTATAAGATGACGAAAAAAAAAAAAAAGGGGGACTACATAACCTGCCTTCGCATGTAAACCTAGTACCAACTGTTAGATATTGTCAATTACGTTATTGCCATTTAACTGTAATGTGTCTGCTCAATGCGATATATATTCTGAAGCATTTGACAAAGCACAAATGGTTATTGGTGTCATCTACAACAAAGAAGATCACCCGTATTATCAACTTAAACAGATTTTGCATTACGTTTTGCATCTTAAACTCGTCTTGTGCTCCAGATTTGTAGTTTAATTGTAAGCAAGTGATACTCTTGTCATCACACCTAACTCACCTGTGGTGGCAAAGATGTATCCGTTGCAGCACCAATTAGACATTCTTTCAATTTACGTTCTGTATCACAAAATCAGCAACAGTAATATAGGATGTGAGGTTATTCAGTACCACTGTTACCTCTGTAATAGTGTAATTATATATTTTTAAATTCACTTTTCCAACTGTTGCTCACATTGTTGTGCAGATAGTAAATCTTATTTCTCCAAATTTGAACCCTTTGTCTAAACAAATTTTTTATGTTGAAGTTGGAAAGTTATTTTTCTATTTATGCACTTTTCCATTTTTCTTTTAATTGCGATTTATTTCACTTTTTTATGTTTATTATTTTGGAGATAGAATAGTAAATATGTTTTTCACTTTAAGTTGTATCGTTTTTTTATGTTTGTAGTTTTTTCATGTTAGTAATTTTGAATTTTGTTTTTATTTTAAATTTGGTTCGTTTTATTTGCTTTAGTTTTCAGATATATTTTTAGTGATTTAATTATATAGTGTATTTTTCAGTTTTATACATAACCAAACATGTAGAGCAGGTGAAAACATGATGCCACTGAAAGAACATAAGAGACATTACCTTTGATTCAGTTATAACAGGTGGGGGGAGGTGGAAAGTCGAGGGGGGGGAGGGGGGCGGGTGTGAAGATCCCCAAGGTAGAGGCCAACAGTCCAACTGCTGCAGAGAGTGTTGGGGTAGGGGGTAGTAATGTGTTTTCTAAACTTTCATTTTAATGATGAACAAGTTACTTACCTTCGGTAACGCTTTTTCTGGTGGATACAGTATCTGCCTGTGGATTCCTTACCTTAGGAATATCCCCTGCACCAGCATTCCGCGGAAATTTTTCGTAGCTCTCCGCGCCGACGAGGTCGTCATGGCGTCATGGCTCCGCACGCGGCTCCGCATGACGTCACCGGAGCCATAAGAAGACCACGTCGGCGTGATGACGTCAGTTCCACCCATTTTTTCCGTGCCACCGAGGCAAAACGGGCGAACCGACCATAGAGACAATGCATACCAAGTATACAGAATTCACACAAATACACTCAGTGTATAATAAAATGAGAAAGCTTGAATTTCAAACAAGACAACAATAAAACAATAGAGGTAACAAAGTCTTGAGTACATGAAAATACATCAAATAACTAATACCTCAGCTTTTATGGTATAAAAGGGTGGAAAACGGGGAGGAGGGTGGGTCTGTGAGGAATCCACAGGCAGATACTGTATCCACCAGAAAAAGCGTTACCGAAGGTAAGCAACTTGTTCTTCTGATGGATACATCTGCCCGTGGATTCCTCACCTTATGAATAGAATCCCACAGCAGTACCTCACCTGGAGGAGGGTGTCCACCCTTCTATACCAAAAAGTCCTGTAAAACAGAGCGAGCAAAATGGCCATCCCTCCTCACTTCGGAATCTAAGCAGTAGTGTTTCGCGAAAGTGTGGAGGGAGGCCCAAGTTGCCGCCTTACATATGTCCAACACAGGAACACCTCTAGACAAGGCAGAAGTAGACGATTTAGCCCTGGTAGAATGAGCTCTAATGCCTACAGGAGGCTCCTTACCAGCCAGGGAGTAGCATATCTTGATGCACAAGATGATCCACCTGGATAAAATGCGCTTGTGCACCGCCTTGCCCTACATGCGACCAGCATATCCAACAAAGAGCTGGTCATCTTGGCGAAAGTCCTTCGTTCTGTCCAAATAAAAGCTAATCGCCCTGTTAGACTTGGCATCTTTTGGCGTGTTTCCCCTGACTTTTTGCTTTCTGACCTCCCGGTTTTGACTCTGTTTTTGCTGGTGTAATGATTCTGCGCACTTTCCTCACTGCGGTCCAGTGGGAAAGTGCAAGTGCTCCTGTATAAAATGTGTTATGGATTGGTGTTTCCATGATTGGCCTATTTGGTTTATGTGTCAGTCCCTTGTAAAGTGCACTGCGAGTGCCAGGGCCTATAGACCAAATGCTGTTGGTGGGCTGCAGCACTGGATTGTGCCACCCACGCAAACAGCCCGTAAAGTGTAACTCGGGCCTGCCATCGCAGAGCCTGTGCGCAGCCTGGGGCTGCCATGTCGACTTGGCAAGTGCACACACTTGCAAGTCCCTAAACCTTCCCTTTGCTACATGTTAGTCACCCCTAAGGTAGGCCCAAGGTACCCCTGTGGGCAGGGTGCGGTGTATGCGAAAGGTAGGTCATGCCCGGGTGTGTGCGGCATGTCCTGATAGTGAATTACAGCCTAGTTCGTTTTTCACTATTGCAAGGCTACCTGTTCCCCTAGGCCAGAACGGGCAGTTTTGATTATTACAGCTTATAATCCTAACTGACCCGGGAACATGGTAGAAATTCGAGTTTAGTATGCCTGGACTCAGAATGATAAAATGCAGCTTTTAGTGAAGTTGGGTTTAACATTCTGTGTTTGAAAATACCACTTTTAGAAAGTGGGTATTTTCTTGTCTAACCATCCAAGCCTGCCTCTGCGAGGTTGTGTATTCCTTGTCTGGAATGTGAGTGGCAGGGGCTGGGGGATGCCAGGAGACAGGGTGAGTCAGCACAGGGCTGAATAGCAAGATCTACATGTAGATGGGTGGGAGGGGTCGCACCTGGGCCCTGAATAGGACAGTGCCTTCCCTCCACAATGCTGGCTCCACCTCCTGTGGTGCGTCTGATGTCCCTGGCCTACTCACTGAAAGAAGGGACGGAGACTTGTCAACAAAGTGCTCCAGAACTGGTTTGGACTAGGCAAAGGCCTCTCTGCCTTCAGAGAACAAAGGAATTTGGGATATAAATATTGGGGCCCTGACCCCATGAATTTAGATCTCGCTGGAATCAAGGAACCTGCCAAGACGAAGAGCTGGAAGAGCTGCCAGGAGGAGTACTGCCCCTTTGCTGTGTTGTTGCTTTGGTGGGTTGGCCTGCAGCTGCTGCTTCTGCCTTGGGCAGGGAAAGGACTGGACGGAACTTTCTACAAACTTGTGCTGAGTATCTCCAAGGGCCTGAAACCGAGCTGGCCTCCTGTTAAGAAGTCTCAGGGACTACAAAGACTTCACAAGCCTCTGGGTACCGCTTCTGGAACGCTGTTTCAGTTGCCACAGAGGAAGGGAACTGCAACCGACTCCGTCAACCGAATCCATCCCTGGCCGGTGACCTGTTTGCACCGCAGACCGCATCGCCCCGCTTCGCATCGCAACCCTGGTCTCACCGTGGGCGGCGTCCGACGCCGCCAACATCGAGCCGCTGCTTGCACCGTGACCTGTGGGCACCGCAGTTCGCATCGCTTCACTGAACCAACCGGACCCGACCGACGCGGACGCTGCAACTGGCTCAAGAGTCGTGACCGCACCGCATTTGGGGCACCGCTCGCACGTCTGCGACGCACCGCTCCGACTCGCACCGCTGTCCGACGCCAGCTCCCGCACTCCGGCTTGGTCGCCTGCATCGCAACCTGTCAGCACCGCATCGGGCATCGTCTCACCCTGCATCGCACGCCTTGGACTCACCGACTCCGTCTGCACGACGCTCATCGAGCCGCTGCCTGCACCGCATCGAGGGATACCGCACCTTGCATAGCTCCGTCTTGCACCGCAACCGCGATGAACGCCGACCGGCTCGTACACTCCGTACCAGCCACAACGAGAAAGGTACTGTAACCGAGTCTGTTCATGACTCTGCTGGCCCGTATCGACGCGGTCGGCTGGAACTGTTAGACTCTGGGGTTTTCAGCATCACGGTAGGCTCGGACGGAGCTACCGACTCGTACGAACTTTGCTTTTGTGCTATTCCTGCAAAGAAGAAGTTACCGTATCAAGCATTCATTCGTAAAGTATAGTATTGTGGATTTTTGTCGTAATTGGTCTTGTCTTGAGTATATAAAATATTGGTTATTTTTCTAAACTGGTGTGGTGTCCGTTTGTAGTGCTTACACTGTATTACTGTTGGTTATGTGCAAATGCTTTACACACTGCCTCTGAATTAAGCCTGACTGCTCGTGCCAAGCTACCACGAGGGTGAGCAGGGGTTACTTCACGAGTGTAACACCCTTACCCTGACTAGGAAGAAGGGTCCCTACTTGGACAAAGGTGCAAGCCCTTGCCAACTAGAGATCCCATTTCTAACATTGGTGGCAGCGGTGGGATAGGACTTGTGTTTGCACTTGACTTACAGTGATTGGTGTGCACTACTACCATATCGCAGACCATTACGTACCACATACTGGTTCTTTTTCTTTTGGCCTATTTTTGATCTTGCCAGTTTTCAACTCACGACTTTTGTCATGCCTGAATCAATTGCATCATCCGTTGCATCTCTGGAAGTTATCTTTGAGGAGGACAGGTTGGAATCCTACGCCATAAAGGAGTTACGAGCGATTTGTAAAAACCTGAAAGTCCAAATTAAAGGCCTCACAAGGAAGGAGGAGCTACAGAAGGCGCTGAGGGCCTGGGTAGCAGCCAGACATGCCAATGGGCAGCCTGGTGATCTCAGTGAGGAGGTGGAGGAGCCTATTTCCAGGGTGGATGTACTTTTGGGTAGGGGGCAGCAGCAGTCTGTCCCCAGAGGAGCTGGAGGACAGGCGGGAGGCAAGGCAGTTTGAGCTGCAGAAGCTCAGGCTGGAGAGTGAGCAGGAGGAGAAGAGATTGGCCATAGAGGAGAGGAAGATGCTCTTAGAGCATCAGAGAGAACTGAAGGAGCTAGAACTTAGGAGTAAGTCAGGCTCAGATGGTGGCAGCAATTCGTCCAGAAAGGCAGACAGGATTGTGCACATTCCCAAGAACGTAGGCAAGGAGTTCAAGAAGGGGGATGACATACAAAGGTGGTTTCAGGGTTATGAGGCAGCCATACACATGAATGGGGTCCCTGAGGAGAATTGGGGAGCAGGATTGTGGCCACTTTTCCCTGAAGAAGCAAGGGATGCTCTGATAGCTTTGGGTAAGGGGTATCACCTCACCTATGCTGACATGAAGGATGCCCTTCTCACGAAGTATGGTCTTACTCCTGAAAAGTACAGGGATCAGTTCAGGTCCAGTAAGAAGTCTGATGCCAACACTTGGTTGGAATGTGTGGATGTGTTCTGCAGGTCTCTGGATGGTTGGGTGAAGGGCAGTAGTGTAACAGATTTTCAGGGGCTCTACAACTTGATTGCATGGGAGCACTTGTCTAGTCTATGTTTTGCAGATCTGCGCCAGCACCTAGTGGATAGTAAGCTAACTGACCCCAGGAAGCTTGCTATGGAAGCGGACCGCTGGGTGAGTACCAGGGTCCACAAGAAAGCGTTTGGGGGAGACTCAGCCAAAGGTGGGCAGGGTCCCCCCGCAGAAAGGTGGGGGGACAAGGGTAAAGCACAGGAGTTCTCTAAAGGGCCCCAAACTAGTACCCAGGGTAAAGGTTCCCAGCCCCCCGGTGATAAGAAGAAAGGGGTCTCCACAGGGAAGCCTGTTGAGACCGGCCCCCCCAAGTGTTATGCATGTGACCAGGTAGGTTACTTTAAGGGGGACCCCAAGTGCCCGAAGGGGACACAGCCACCCACCGGTGGACAATCCAAAGTGTTGGCTAGCGTAGCGCTTGGGGAGGAGGGGTGCCCACAGGAGGGTGGGGATCCCGCAGAAATGACCCTTGTCTCACTAGGGGACAGTGAGATGGTCCCAGGAAACCAGGTGCCCCCTAACACAAAGAAATATACACCTGGGTGACCATTAATGGGAACAGGGTAGAGGCTCTCAGAGATACTGGAGCCAGTGTGACCTCAGTCCGGTGTCACCTGGTGTCTGAGAAGCAAGTAGTCCCAGGAGCATTCCACCAAGTAGTTGCTGTCGACAACTCTGAGCGCCAGTGTATGGTGGCGCAGGTTCCCTTTGAATGGGGGGGGTCGCAGGTCCCTTGAGGGTGGTTGTGAGCCCTACCATGCCTGTAGATTGTCTGCTAGGAAACGACCTGGAGCAGTCCTCGTGGAAGGAGGTTGAGCTCAGGTCGCACTTGGAGATGCTTGGGTTGCCAGAGTGGGCATGCGTGTCTACTCGGTCAATGGCAGCCAGAAGGGGTGATCAAGAGGACTTGGAGCCTGAAACAGTGGCCCAAGTCCCTGCCAAGAGAAAGGGCAGGGGCGCGGGAAACCGGCCCCCGAAGTTCCCACGGACCGGGAGGAGGCGGACCTCGAGGGGGACGCCCGGTGCCTACAGGGGAGCAAGTAGCCGAACTGGGAGACATCTCTGAGCTGACCCATTGGCAGCAAGAAGGGGGTCCCACCAGGGAGGAGTTCTGCAGGGAGCAGAACGAGTGCCCTACTCTGGAGGGTCTGCGGCGGCAGGCTGCAGACCAGGCAGCTGGTAATCAGTCCGGGTCACATCTGATCTACTGGGAGAGTGGTCTCCTATACAGTGAGCCTAAGGTTGCTGAGCCTGGGTCAGCCCGTGTGCTGGTGGTACCCCAGCGCTTCAGGACCTTCCTACTGGGTCTGGCTCATGACGTGCCTTTGGCAGGACATTTGGGGCAGGACAAGACCTTTGACAGGCTTGTCACCCACTTCTTTTGGCCCCAAATGCGAAGGCAGTCAGATGCACACTGTAGGTCTTGCCAAACTTGCCAGGCAAGTGGTAAGAGTGGGAGGAAGGTCAAAGCTCCTCTCCAACCTTTTCCTGTTGTAGGAACACCCTTTGAAAGGGTAGGGATGGATATTGTGGGGCCACTGGATCCCAAGACAGCCATGGGCAACAGGTACATCCTGGTCTTGGTGGACCATGCCACCCGGTACCCGGAGGCAATCCCTCTCAGGACAACGACGGCGCCAGTGGTGGGCCGGGCGTTAATGGGGATCTTTTCCCGTGTGGGATTCCCCAGAGAGGTGGTTTCTGATAGGGGGACCAATTTCATATCGAAGTATATGACATCCCTGTGGAAGGAGTGTGGTGTAACCTACAAGTTCACCACTCCTTACCACCCACAAGGAAACGGTCTGGTGGAGAGATTCAACCAGACCTTGAAAGGCATGATCAAGGGTCTAACAGAACCCATGAGGTGTAAGTGGGACGTCCTCTTGCCATGCCTACTCTTTGCATACAGGGAGGTGCCTCAGAAGTCTCTTGGGTACAGCCCCTTTGAGCTCCTGTATGGCCACCCTGTCAGAGGAACTCTGAGTTTGGTAAAGGAAGGCTGGGAGGCAGCTCCCAGGAAAACTCCCCAGGATGTATTTAGCTACATGCTGGCCTTTAGAAACCAAACTGCCCGCTTCAGGAAACTCGCTCAGGCGAACCTAGAAGCAAGCCAGGAAGAAATGAAGAGATGGTATGACCAGAATGCCACTCTGGTCGAATTTCAACCTGGGCAAAAAGTGTGGGTCATGGCCCCAGTGGCACCTTGTGCCTTGCAGGACAAGTGGACTGGGCCATATGAGGTAAAGGAGCGCAAAAGTGACGTCACCTACCTGGTGGATTTGCAGGCTCCAAGGAACCCTTTGAGGGTCCTTCACGTGAACCGCCTCAAGCCCCACTTCGAGAGGTCCGAAGTGAGTATGCTCTTGGCGACTGATGATGGGGTGGAAGAGGAGAGTGAGCCTCTCCCTGACCTCCTGTCTACCAAGGAGCATGATGGGTCAGTAGAGGGTGTGATCCTCTCCCCTACTCTGACTCAGGAGCAGCAGGGGGACTGTCGCCAGTTGTTGGGACAGTTCGCCCCACTGTTCTCTCTGACCCCCGGTGTTACTCACTGGTGTACCCATGACGTGGACACTGGTGACAGCCCTCCTGTGAAGCACAAGATTTACATGTTGACTGACCGGGTCAGAGCCAGCATCAAGGAGGAGGTCTCTAAGATGTTGGCGTTAGGGGTGATTGAGCCCTCCCACAGTCCTTGGGCCAGCCCAGTGGTCTTGGTCCCAAAGGCTGCGGTGCCCGGTGCCACTCCAGAACTCCGGTTTTGTGTGGACTACCGTGGGCTCAATGCCGTCACCAGGACTGACGCGCACCCCATCCCCAGAGCTGATGAGCTCATTGATCGGTTGGGAGCTGCCCGGTTCCTCAGCACGTTTGATTTGACGTCTGGGTACTGGCAGATTGCCTTAACCGATGGGGCCAAGGAGAGATCAGCATTCTCAACCCCAGAAGGTCATTACCAATTCCGGGTAATGCCCTTTGGGTTGAAGAATGCCCCTGCCACCTTTCAGAGGTTGGTCAATCAGGTGTTGGCTGGGCTGGGGGATTTCAGTGCCGCCTACCTGGATGACATTGCT
The DNA here is from genome assembly GCA_963921515.1 of Calotriton arnoldi. NCBI lineage: Eukaryota > Metazoa > Chordata > Amphibia > Caudata > Salamandridae > Calotriton > Calotriton arnoldi. Next base: position 423,997 of record CAWUFW010003956.1, read on the forward strand.
GTGTTCAGTTCCAGCTGGGAAGAACATTTACAGCACCTTGAGAAAGTGTTGAGGGCTCTGCAAGGTGCAGGCCTCACGATCAAGGCCAGTAAGTGCCAGATCGGGCAGGGTTCTGTGGTGTACTTGGGACACCAGGTAGGAAGCGGCCAGGTGGCGCCCCTACAACCCAAGATTGACACCATTCTGGCTTGGGAACCCCCAAGACCCAGACAGAGGTGAGAGCCTTCTTAGGTCTCACCGGTTACTATAGGAGATTTGTTAAGGGCTATGGCACCATCGTTGCCCCCTTAACAGAGCTGACCTCTAAGAGGCAGCCCAGGAAAGTGATCTGGACTGAGTCCTGCCAGAAAGCTTTTGATGCCCTGAAGGCAGCCATGTGCACGGCGCCCGTGCTCAAGGCACCTGACTTCTCCAAAGAATTTGTCGTGCAGACTGACGCTTCAGAGCATGGTGTGGGAGCGGTGCTCTCACAACTGAACGAAGAGGGCCTGGATCAGCCTGTAGTCTTCCTTAGCAGGAGACTACTTCCCAGGGAACAGAGGTGGAGTGCCATAGAAAGGGAAGCTTTTGCTGTGGTCTGGGCACTGAAGAAGTTGAGACCATACCTGTTTGGGACTCACTTCCGGGTTCAGACAGACCACAGGCCCCTCAGATGGTTGATGCAAATGAGGGTGAGAATCCAAAACTGCTGAGGTGGTCCATCTCCCTACAGGGAATGGACTTTACGGTGGAGCACCGTCCTGGTACAGAACACGCCAACGCAGATGGTCTGTCCAGGTTCTTCCGCTTTAGTGAGGAGAACTCCAATGGGGTTGGGTAGTTCTCCCTACTTTCAGCTGGAGGGGACATGTGTTAGACTTGGCATCTTTTGGCGTGTTTCCCCTGACTTTTTGCTTTCTGACCTCCCGGTTTTGACTCTGTTTTTGCTGGTGTAATGATTCTGCGCACTTTCCTCACTGCGGTCCAGTGGGAAAGTGCAAGTGCTCCTGTACAAAATGTGTTATGGATTGGTGTTTCCATGATTGGCCTATTTGGTTTATGTGTCAGTCCCTTGTAAAGTGCACTGCGAGTGCCAGGGCCTATAGACCAAATGCTGTTGGTGGGCTGCAGCACTGGATTGTGCCACCCACGCAAACAGCCCGTAAAGTGTAACTCGGGCCTGCCATCGCAGAGCCTGTGCGCAGCCTGGGGCTGCCATGTCGACTTGGCAAGTGCACACACTTGCAAGTCCCTAAACCTTCCCTTTGCTACATGTTAGTCACCCCTAAGGTAGGCCCAAGGTACCCCTGTGGGCAGGGTGCGGTGTATGCGAAAGGTAGGACATGCCCGGGTGTGTGCGGCATGTCCTGATAGTGAATTACAGCCTAGTTCGTTTTTCACTATTGCAAGGCTACCTGTTCCCCCTAGGCCAGAACGGGCAGTTTTGATTATTACAGCTTATAATCCTAACTGACCCCGGGAACATGGTAGAAATTCGAGTTTAGTATGCCTGGACTCAGAATGATAAAATGCAGCTTTTAGTGAAGTTGGTTTTAACATTCTGTGTTTGAAAATACCACTTTTAGAAAGTGGGTATTTTCTTGTCTAACCATCCAAGCCTGCCTCTGCGAGGTTGTGTATTCCTTGTCTGGAATGTGAGTGGCAGGGGCTGGGGGATGCCAGGAGACAGGGTGAGTCAGCACAGGGCTGAATAGCAAGATCTACATGTAGATGGGTGGGAGGGGTCGCACCTGGGCCCTGAATAGGACAGTGCCTTCCCTCCACAATGCTGGCTCCACCTCCTGTGGTGCGTCTGATGTCCCTGGCCTACTCACTGAAAGAAGGGACGGAGACTTGTCAACAAAGTGCTCCAGAACTGGTTTGGACTAGGCAAAGGCCTCTCTGCCTTCAGAGAACAAAGGAATTTGGGATATAAATATTGGGGCCCTGACCCCATGAATTTAGATCTCGCTGGAATCAAGGAACCTGCCAAGACGAAGAGCTGGAAGAGCTGCCAGGAGGAGTACTGCCCCTTTGCTGTGTTGTTGCTTTGGTGGGTTGGCCTGCAGCTGCTGCTTCTGCCTTGGGCAGGGAAAGGACTGGACGGAACTTTCTACAAACTTGTGCTGAGTATCTCCAAGGGCCTGAAACCGAGCTGGCCTCCTGTTAAGAAGTCTCAGGGACTACAAAGACTTCACAAGCCTCTGGGTACCGCTTCTGGAACGCTGTTTCAGTTGCCACAGAGGAAGGGAACTGCAACCGACTCCGTCAACCGAATCCATCCCTGGCCGGTGACCTGTTTGCACCGCAGACCGCATTGCCCCGCTTCGCATCGCAACCCTGGTCTCACCGTGGCGACGTCCGACGCCGCCAACATCGAGCCGCTGCTTGCACCGTGACCTGTGGGCACCGCAGTTCGCATCGCATCGCTTCACTGAACCAACCGGACCCGACCGACGCGGACGCTGCAACTGGCTCAAGAGTCGTGACCGCACCGCATTTGGGGCACCGCTCGCACGTCTGCGACGCACCGCTCCGACTCGCACCGCTGTCCGACGCCAGCTCCCGCACTCCGGCTTGGTCGCCTGCATCGCAACCTGTCAGCACCGCATCGAGCATCGTCTCACCCTGCATCGCACGCCTTGGACTCACCGACTCCGTCTGCACGACGCTCATCGAGCCGCTGCCTGCACCGCATCGAGGGACACCGCACCTTGCATCGCTCCGTCTTGCACCGCAACCGCGACGAACGCCGACCGGCTCGTACACTCCGTACCAGCCACAACATGAAAGGTACTGTAACCGAGTCTGTTCATGACTCTGCTGGCCCGTATCGACGCGGTCGGCTGGAACTGTTAGACTCTGGGGTTTTCAGCATCACGGTAGGCTCGGACGGAGCTACCGACTCGTACGAACTTTGCTTTTGTGCTATTCCTGCAAAGAAGAAGTTACCGTATCAAGCATTCATTCGTAAAGTATAGTATTGTGGATTTTTGTCGTAATTGGTCTTGTCTTGAGTATATCAAATATTGGTTATTTTTCTAAACTGGTGTGGTGTCCGTTTGTAGTGCTTACACTGTATTACTGTTGGTTATGTGCAAATGCTTTACACACTGCCTCTGAATTAAGCCTGACTGCTCGTGCCAAGCTACCACGAGGGTGAGCAGGGGTTACTTCACGAGTGTAACACCCTTACCCTGACTAGGAAGAAGGGTCCCTACTTGGACAAAGGTGCAAGCCCTTGCCAACTAGAGATCCCATTTCTAACACGCCCTCTTTGGATCCAGACGATGAAGTCTCTCTTCCTCCTTGGATGGGTGAAGGGGAGGATAGAAAGTAGGAAGGGTAATGGACTCACCTAGGTGGAAAGGAGTCACTACCTTAGGCAGAAAAGCAGCCCTGGTCCTGAGTACCAACCTTTCAGCATGTATGGTCAGAAAAGGAGGTTTACAGGAAAGAGCTTGGAGCTCACTCACCCTCCTAGCCGAAGTGATAGCCACCAGAAAGATCGTTTTAAAAGTCAAAAGTCTCAACGGACAACTATGCATAGGCTCGAACGTTGAACCCATTAAAAAAGTTAAAACCAGATTCAAATCCCACTGGAGCATAATAAAAGGAGTGGGAGGAAACATGTTTGTCAGTCCCTTAATAAATCTTAAGACTATAGGGGACTTAAATAAAGAAGGCTGATCAGGTAAACACAAAAATGCCGACAAATATCCCTTAACAGTGGCCACAGCACAACCCTGCTGGGCCAAATGAAGGGAAAAACAAAGAACATCAGAAAGAGGGGCTTTTAAGGGATCAATAGATTTCTCTCCGCACCACTTAACAAATTTATACCACCTGTAAGAATAGACAGACTTGGTGGAGTGTCGCCTGGCTGATAGTATAACATCCACCACTTCAGGCGGGAGAGAAAAAGAATTCAAGTTGCCCCGTTCAATCTCCAGGCATGAAGGTGCAGGCTCTGGAGGTGGGGGTGAAGAACTTGCCCCTCCATCTGAGAGAGGAGGTCTACCCTGAGAGGGAGACGGAGCGGAGGGTACAACGAGAGGTGAAGAAGGTCCGTGAACCACACCCTTCTTGGCCAATCCGGGGCGATCAATATAACTTGAGCCCGGTCTTGGCGAATCTTCCTCAGAACCCAAGGAATCAAGGGTATGGGAGGAAACGCGTAAAGGAGTTGCGAGCTCCAACTCAACTGAAACGCGTCCCCCAACGCTCCCTGCCTCGGAAACTGGAGACTGTAGAATGACGGGCAGTGCGCGTTCTCTAGAGTGGCAAACAGGTCCACCCGAGGTGTTCCCCACTTCCGGAAGACGTGTTGAACTACCTCTGGATGAAGCCTCCACTCGTGGTCGGCGGAGAACTGTCGACTGAGACTGTCCGCACGCACGTTGAGCACCCCGGCCAGATGACTTGCCATCAAGCAAATCCGATGATCCTGAGCCCAGGACCAGAGTCGCAAAGCCTCTCTGCAGAGACGGTACGATCCTACTCCTCCCTGCTTGTTGACATACCACATCGCAGCAGTGTTGTCCGTCAGGACCTGAACCGACTGACCGCGAAGGGAAGGGAGAAAAGTCTTGAGTGCCAAACGTATCGCCCGCAATTCCAGAAGGTTGATGTGAAATAACCTTTCCTCTGGAGACCAAAGACCCTTGATCTCCAGATCCCCCAGATGTGCACCCCACCCTAGGGTAGAGGCATCCGTTATCACTGTGGCCACCGATGGAGGAAAGTGGAAAGGCTTTCCTTGAGACAGATTGCCCTCCACGCTCCACCAAGACAGATCCGCTGCAGCTTCTCTGGAGATCCTCACAGACTCCCTGAGATCTCCATTGTGTTGATACCACTGCCTGCGGAGACACCACTGGAGCGCCCTCATGTGCCAACGTGCATTGTTGACCAGCAGGATGCAGGAAGCGAACAGACCGAGCAGGCGAAGGACCTTCAGAACTGGAACAACCGCTCCATTGTAAAACAAGGGAACCATTTCCTGTATGTCGAGAATCCTTTGCGGAGGAGGGAATGCTCGACACCCAGTGGTATCCAGTACCGCCCCTATAAACAGGTTGCGCTGAGAGGGCACCAGGTGAGACTTGGGTACATTTATCGAAAAACCCAATTTGTATAACAGCTGGGCTGTAACCTGCAAATGATGACTCGCCATCTCTGGAGACTCTGCCTTCAACAGCCAGTCGTCCAGGTAGGGGAAAACTGGAATCCCCAACCTCCTGAGATGGGCAGCCACCACTGCCATCACCCTGGTGAAGGCTCGAGGTGCGGTAGTAAGACCAAACGGAAGGACCGCAAACTGGTAGTGTTGCGATCCAACCGTGAAACGGAGATACTTCCTGTGCGACTTCAGGATTGGAATGTGGAAATACGCATCCTGCAAGTCGATGGACACCATCCAGTCCTCTTGTTGCAGCGCCTGAAGAACCTGCGCCAGAGTAAGCATCTTGAACCTCTCCTGTTTGAGAAACAGATTCAAGATTCTGAGGTCCAGGATGGGACGTAACCTGCCATCCTTTTTGGGGATCAGGAAATACCGGGAGTAGCACCCCTGACCCCTCTCTTGCTCTGGAACCACCTCTATCGCACCTTTTTGTAACAGGGTAAGAACCTCCTTCTGAAGGAGTAGCAAATGATCCTCTATGCAAAACCCCTGACAAGGAGGGTAAGGTGGGGGAAATTCCCTGAAGGGAAGGGCGTACCCATTTTCTACAAGATCTAGAACCCAAAGATCCGAAGTTATTCATTTCCAATCTTGTAGAAAATGAGTAAGCCGGCCTCCCACAGGACCCACATGATCCAGGATGGCGGATCTAGGGCTGCTTTGCTGCATTACCGGGAGGGGTTGGGGAGGTAGAAGAGGAGGAGGAAGAGGGATGTCGTCCAGCTCCTCGAAAGCGACCTCTGCCTTTACCTCTGTAGGATTTATACAGAGGGTTCTGCTGCTGCTGATGCTGACGGGAACGAAAGGAAGATTTCCCAAACCCACGTACCTTTTGTAGCCATAGCCTCTTGACTGAGACTGTAAACCCAAGGATTTCGCCGTGGCCTTACTGTCCTTAAATCTCTGCAACGCAGAGTCAGCTTTTTCCCCAAAAAGTTTAAAGCCGTCAAAGGGAAGATCCAAAAGAGCAGCTTGGACATCCGGTGAAAACCCCGAAGACCTCAACCATGCATGCCTCCTAGTAGCAACAGATGAGCCCATCACCCTTGCCACCGAATCTGCAGTGTCCAGTCCCGACTGGATTACTTGGCGAGCAGCCGCCTGAGAGTCCGCCAAGACTTCACTTAAATTACCCCGATCCTCTTCAGATAAATTCGGGAGAATCTGCTTGGCAGAGTCCATAAGGGCGTGAATATATCTGCCCAACAAACAAGTTGCGTTGGTGGATTTTAAAGCCATACTGGCTGACGAAAAAACTTTCTTTGCAGACTGCTCAAGCTTTTTTGAATCTCTGTCAGCCGGTGCTTGAGGAAAAGAACCCACAGACTGCTTTGAGCATGAAGCCTGAACCACCAAAGTCTGAGGTGACGGGTGAGAAGAAAGAAATTCAGGGTCCCCTGGTGCTGGTCTATATCTTCTAGAGACAGATCTAGAAACTGCAAGAGCAGTAAGAGGATTACTCCAAACCTCCAGTATGGGGTCCGTCAGGGCATCATTGAAAGGCAAGAGAGGCTCAACTACAGAGGAAGGAGAATGAAGAACCTCTGTAAGAAGATTTGGCTTATATTCAGCCATGGGAAGCTGTAGATCCAACAGTTCATCTGCCTTCTTAATAACGACATGATAAGGAGCAACATCCTTTGAAGGAGAAGCCTTCTGCGAAGCGAAATCCACTTCTGGTGAAACATCCAAATCACTTGCTTCACACAAGTCTTCAAACAAGTCCTCAGACTCATTTATTTCACCTTCTTCCATGTCACCAGCTTGATACTGCTCTTCTTCAATTAACCTTTGAGCTTCTCTTCTAGAACGCATCCTCGGCTGCGGCATCGGTGGCGCCATCCGCGGCGTCGACGGCTCCGGCAGCGGCGTCGAAGGCGGATCCGTGACAGCAAGCTGCGTCGAACGAACTCGAGAAGAAAGGACGCCAGATGGAGCCGGGGATTGACCATACGGCGTCGACATCCTCGGCGCCGGAAACTGCCAAGACGGCGCCATCGGCATATAAGGCATAAAGGGGGCATAAAGGGAGGATAATGCTGAGGCACACCCAAATTAAATGCCAATGAACCCATGGGACCCGAAGGTGCTCCAGAGGGGCATGTGGCTCTGGCAAAAACGCCATACATCGCGTTCAAGAACTGCGATGGATCCGAACCTGGCGCCGGGAACGAAGGCTACTGCGCCGGTTCGACCTCCGCAAGAGGAACTTCCAGAGTCGGGGCACTGGAGCCACAGGTGGAGCCACAGGAGCAGCAGGAGTCACATCATCCACTGGATTCGATGCACCATCCGGAGCCGGAGAATCCACCGATGCCGGAGACTGCGCCGGTGTGCCCACATAAGGAGACCGGTCCGGAGACATCTGTGGAGACTCAGACGGAGAAGGAGAAACAAAGTCTTTGACACGACGTCGAGGAGCCGGCGAAGGCGACTTCGAAGCTCGAGGCTTCGGTGAACGACGTCGAGACCCATGTCTCTTCTTCTTCTTGTGCTTTCTCTTCGATCCATGCGAAGTCGACGACCCCGACTTCGACCGTTTACGACCCCTTTTCTCCTTTCTCACCTTGGACATGTAGAGCTTAGCCTCTCTTTCCTTCAACGCCTTCGGGTTCATCTTCCTGCAAGAAGAGCAACCTTCGACGTCATGATCACTTGAAAGACACCAAAGGCAGTCATCATGCAGGTCAGTGATCGACATGTGACCTCCGCATTCCTTACAAGGCTTGAAACCTGACTTCCTTTGAGCAGACATGCCTAAAACAGAAACAAATAAAGTCTCGAAACAAAGTATCAGAAGAAAGATAGGAGAGTCCCAGAAAATCCGTTAGCGTCGACAGCGCGGAAAAAAGGGAACGGACGTCATCACGCTGACGTGGTCTTCTTATGGCTCCGGTGCTGCGTGCGGAGCCATGACGACTTCGTCGGCGCGGAGAGCTACGAAAAATGTCCGCGGAATGCTGGCGCAGGGGATATTCATAAGGTGAGGAATCCACGGGCAGATGTATCCATCAGAATGAATAATTATATTGAGTCATTTTAATTTGTATTTAATGTTTTAATTGCATGTATGAACATATGCTCATATAGTGTTTTAAATAATTATTAGCATTTTTCAATAAGTTTTTTCATATTTCATTTATTTATATGTTTTATCATATTTTTATTTCTTTGTTTACATTTTGAAATAATATTTCATTTACTTTATTTGAAATTATTTTTTTAATTATACATATGTATAAACATATCTTATGATTACATATTATATTTTTTAAGTTATTATAATGTTAAATACTTTTATATATACATATTTACCTACCTAAGGTTGATATGTTTCTGCTTATTGTTTTTGGACTTTATATTGTCAGTATGTAAAGTAGATATTTTTGTCCATGATATTTTTGCAGCAATATTTCTGCATTGCAATATTATGTCATAGAAGCGCTAACAGTATTTCTCTGGGCTTTTGTTTGTGCCAAGTAACAAATGTTTATCTATGCAATACGGATTAACATAATATAACAACCTTTGCTGAAGGTGTTAAGGTGCAGTATTCCCTTTTTTGCACTGTTGCCAGAGCACAAATTCCAGGTGTTACCTGAAAGGAGTTGCATGACCAAAAAACACTGGTCCTGGAAGAATTTGGGCAAAAAGTGTTACAGCAAACAAATGATGGACGGAATGCTGACAATGCAAACATTCTCCCCCAGTCAAAAGATCTGGGTTAAATCCATCGTTCTTTTGCCCACTACGCCACCGCAGTTTGGACCCAGCCATATGCAAATCAGTCCTGTCCCTGTGCCCCATGGGAACAGTCCAGACCGAACTGCCAGGCCAGGTCCTCCCTGGACCGGAAACAAGCATCCTGGGACCGGTTTCAGGGTATGTCACCCTTCTTCAGCCAGGCTAGCTTGAATCCAGTGGCGCAGTGTGCAAGGGACCCACGTCTGGGCATACCCATCCCACTTAGGGCGAAAAGTGTTACAGCAAACAAATGATGGACGGAATGCTGACAATGCAAACATTCTCCCCCAGTCAAAAGATCTGGCTGAAGAGGGGTGAAACCCCGAAACCGGTCCTAGGATGCTTGTTTCCAGTCCAGGAAGGACCTGGCTTGGCAGTTCGGGCTGGACTGTTCCCATGAGGCACAGGGTCAAGACTGATTTGCATACGGCTGGGTTCAAACTGAAATGGCATGGTGAGCAAAAAAACGATGGATTTAGGCCCAGATCTCTGTACTGGGGTGAATGTATGACATTGTTCTGCATTCTGTCCATCAACTGTTTTTGCATTTGTCACCCCGAGTGGGACGGGTATGCCCAGACGTGGGTCCTGTGCTCTCCATGCCACTGGAATCAAGCTATCCTGGCTGAAGAGGGGTGAAACCCCGAAACCGGTCCTAGGATGCTTGTTTCCAGTCCAGGGAGGACCTGGCTTGGCAGTTCGGGCTGGACTGTTCCCATGAGGCACAGGGTCAAGACTGATTTGCATATGGCTGCGTTCAAACTGGAATGGCATGGTGAGCAAAAAAACAATGGATTTAGGCCCAGATCTCTGTACTGGGGTGAATGTATGACATTGTTCTGCATTCTGTCCATCAACTGTTGTTTTTAGAATTTGGGCAAAACCTTTAAGCTCAAACTCATTGAAAACACCACTTGTGACATATTTAAAAGTTACAGTAGCACTCAGAATGAGAGTGATTGTGTCGTGGTCTGGTAGTCCATGGTTCAACACAGGAGTTGGATCATGTTCTTGAACTTGTCTTCACCCAGACTGTATCTGTTCAGAAATTGACTGACTCCCGACCAGTGGTCAGACAATTGTGCGATTCAGATCATGTTCAGAGCTTCTCCCTGCATCTAAACACATGCAACAGAATACTCCAGATATCCGGGATCATGACGGAAAGGCGGAAATCCTTGGCAGATTGAAATCGTCGGCGTCAAATTGACTTTCTTAGCTATATCCTCATGGTGCTGCCCAAAACATAATTGTGTTGTATGATCACCCAAGAAGTATACTGTTGCCTGTCCTCAAGGGATGGACTACTCATATTACATGTCTGCAGTACATACAATTATTACTGGTATTCAGTTAGCCCCAAATCTTGATGAGCAGCTCTGCCGAGTGAGAAACACAAGGCTTGATTCTAACAAGCTCTTTCTTAGGGGATACTCATTAAGTATTCTACTATAGTCATTGTGATTATTTTCCTGAAAAAATTAACTCGGAAAGCAACAATATGTCTGCATATTTTTCCAATTAGAAATCACATTATTTAGACATATTGGTAAGGATTATTTTGCTAACCATAGAGATAGCATACAAAACTCAAAAACACAAGCATTGCACTGCACAGCAAAGAAGTCACCATTTTGGGCTGAAAATCATGATTTTCATTAAAATCGTGATTTTTCACTCAAAATAAAAAACAAATATGTGAAAATTTTCCCATTAACAAAATGTAGAAAACCCCCTCACTGCACAAAGCGTCAATTGGCAATACTCTGTTTCGTCAATGATGCTGCAAAGGCAATGTGGCACCACCTAACCCCCCATTTTGTCGATAGGGGCCTGCACATGGAGTCATAGGGTCTCCTTACAGTGCCGGTCAGACCGGATTCCGCGGTCCTGTCGGAGGCAGTCGGACCGCTGCGGTCTCATCGGAAGCAGTTGGTCAAACCGCCGGATTATGAATGCATCGTGCACTCCGACCGGCCGCTGAAAGACCGCCAACTCCGACAGCTTTTCTTCAACCGTCGAGATGGCGGTTGGAGCAAACAGCAGCCATAAGGCAGCATAGGGATCTCCGACCGCCATCTGGATTATGATGTGGCTTTTCGACAACCTGACCGTGGCTGTCTCTAGTCATTGGAAATTAAGGATTTGGGGGTGCATACTCTCCCAAATCTGCTTCTCTCCAGCAGTCTCTGCCATAGATCCCTACTTCCAGGTTCCCCCTCCACCTGGGCACCTGCACCCCAATGACTACGATCCTGTGGGCAGCAGAATCTAGGTAAGTCCTCATATGGTAAGTATCCCCATTGACTGGACTGTGCACATTCTGCCACACTCCAGCAATGGGGCGCATGGTGCACAGGGCATATCCACACGTGTCATGCATGTGTGTAAAATTCACATGTTTTCTGTGAGTTTTGTTTGCATTTGCAACAACATATTCGGGGATATGTGCACTGGCGTAGATGCGACCGCCGCGGTAGCAATGGTTGCATCGTAGTACGGAGGGGGAAGCTTTCTGGCCTCAGCGGTCAGACAGGACTCGCGAAGACAGCAGTCGGATAGTAGGTCTGACCTGCATCGTGATGAGCCCCATAGAGTCTTCTAAATGGCATCTAGTGTAGTAGAGGAAGAGAGGAAATTTAAAGAACTTGGTTGAATCACGACTGGACTGCCCTCTAGGTGGCTGTCCTTCATTCTTGTTGGCCTGGCCCATCAAAGATAACTTTCCAGTTCTCTGTGAAAATAAAGAGTACAATTCAGTTCTTAGTCAATATTTCTGATAATCCACCTCCCACTTATCTCCCAAATTGGATTCAGTTTAACCCATTAGTTTAAATTACAAAATGTCTTTAAGATCTGGACCTTTTTTGGAAGATTGTTTTCTCTCAGACCACTTCCAGTACAAAAAACTCTATTTTCAGAAAAGTTAATCAGCAAAAGATAAAATAAACAAAATCACTGTTCCTTTTAAACAATTGCTTTCTCAGTTCTCAAGGTTTCCTCACAGTCCTCTTGGCCAGTTAGGTCACAGGATACTTGAACATAAAACTGATGTCTCAAGCACTTTCTGCTTTTCTCAACAGGTCTCTCGATTTTTGCTCATTTTGTTTTTAAACTCCGTTTTCTTTAGAAAGGCTTACCTGGTATGCATGGATTACAACTAACCTATTTTCTTCTGAAGTTCACGTTTTCTTTCCTTCAAGGAACTAAGGGTTTGTGTTCCAAGTGGAAGCTGATGACTCAAGACATGTGCTCCAGGTGATGACTTGTGACTCAGGAATTGCACTCGAAGTGGTAGCTGGGCTTTCTGGATTTGTACTCCTGATTATGGCTCATGCGCAGAATTGGAGAGAATTCCCCACCAGCAGACTTCAGTTGCTGTAGATGAATTGGCGATGGCAGGAACATCGAGGCAAGGTAAGTTCTCTGTATATCTTTCTTAAAGAAGAAGCCAAACATCTGCCTCACACTTGGGTGGGGTTTTTATAGCCTACGTTCAACCACGCCCAAACAAAATGTCACAAATTGGCAGAACCTTTGTGGATCCTATGGCAGATTTGAAGAATTTCTGCAAACCCTGGGTTTGGGGTACCTTCGGACTGCCAGCAGGTAAGTTGGAAGGTTTTTACAGAATGGCCCAAGGTCACGGAAATGGTCAACCATGGGGGTGCCCAAATGGTTTGGACAACAAAAGAGAAGATGCGGGTTCACAACTGTTGCATAATAACAAACGCATGTCACAAAGGAAGTGTGTAGCAGGGGTTGGCTACCTGTGGTAGTAACCCGCATCGGAGTGGCACCCAGCAGCGGGTTAATAGCTGGGCATGATGAAAGCTGTGCGCAGCGAGAGGTTAACCACTCACAGCTGATTGGGTACTGGGCCTGGCCAACATGCCCTGTGCACGGCCGAAGGCCATGAGCAGTGGGCGTTCACAATAAAGTGATTATTTAAATAAAATTAAAAAACACACTAGAAATTCATTGCAAAACCACAGTTAAAAAGTGAGTTTTGCTTCTGGCTCAAACACATAATACTACTGAAGAAGAGGAGGTACCTGGACAAGTATTAGTTTTTATAAGAGATCCATCGTATTTGTAAGCACTAGGCGAAATCAATCCAAGGTAGGTAAATAATACAGTAGAGAACTTATTATTTCTCCAAGTTTTATTTGGAGTCTCTTTGTGCCTTTGTTGGTTTTTGTCGATTTTTGGCTTTTGTTATCTCAGCCTTGAAAAAGCCCTGGCTTACGGGCCGCAGAGGGCGAAACATGTTGGCTGTGCCTCACAACATTTTTGTTTCCCAATAAGCTCAAAAAGACTCCAAATAAAACTTGGAGAAATAAAAAGTTCTCAACTGTATTATTTACCTACTTTGGATTGATTTCGCCTAGTGCTTACAAATACGATTGATCTCTTATAAAAACTAGTACTTGCCCAGGTACCTCCTCTTCTACTGTTGAATGAATGGGAAAGGGGTTTCCCATTTCCATGGACAAGTGATACTGGACTTTTCCTCATTTGCAACAGGAGACAAAGAACTGGACCTATTACCCCTACTATCCTCTATCACATAATAGTACTGATATTCACCACTTACTGGTAGCAATACACACAATATACACCATACCATGCTTTGTCAATGGCACAGGAACAAAACACAAACTAAATAAGTTGGTGAGTGGCATGAGTTTTGGCACGTGGTGAGCAAATTGCTAACCATAACTGCTAATTTCAATCGTTTTCTGCATTCGAGCCAGAGCCATAAATCAGTTTTACCTATATATACACACACATGCACACACATACACTCACATACATACATCAACTCCTTTGTCGACAAATAACGACAGGCACTCTGGTGCACATAAAATAAAGCAATTTTTACTGGTCACAGCATCAGAAATTCGCACAACATGTTTTGGCAGAACACTGCCTTTGTCACACATACCCACACACAGATGTAACCAATGTAAAATGCTATTTATTACTATTGGTGTGGGGAGGAGCCATGGCTCTCGAGAGGCATAGCCTTAACTGCATCATGACAACCTTTCTCTCTCTCAACAGTAGTAATATATATTATATTTCAATCTGCACATCTACATATGACAGTCTTTCATGCACATGTTTTTTTATTTTATTTAAAAAGGTATTTACCCAAAACCAGGATGGAAGGGGTTACATTTGTTCAATAAAGTAAAATCACACTGAAGCTATGTAGACTTCCTAGACTATTAAGAACGTTGTTTCCTTCCGTAAAGTAACCGTAACATGCTAATTGTGAGGCAATATAGTGTTTTTTATCACAAGACATTGGATGTGCTGTGCTAATGAATTTGACGTTTGCACTGTAGCGATAAATGTGTTATTATGCTTTTATTAGTACAGTTTTTCTATGTAACATGCAATTAGGCCACATTTATTTTCATAGCCATGGCGCAAACATGGATGGATAGCTAGATAGATAGATAGACAGGTAGATAGATAGGCATGCACGCACAGATATGCAGAGTGTAATATGCTTTTTATTACCATTAAGTGTAGAGAGGGGCCATGACTTACTAGGGGCGTGGCCTCAAATTGGTTGTGATGCTATTCAAAGTCACTCAGATAGTGCAGTGGACGTCTTGTTTGTTTCTGTGTGTGACTCTCACTGCTTAGGTCATTGTTGTTGTCATCAACACTCACTTGACTGCGATAACTACATCTTTTTTCATGGATACCACGTGTCTTTTTTTTTTAATACCTTTTCAAAAAATATACTCTTTAGCATTCTCGCTGTGTGAACCTCAGGGAGTTTACCCTTAACCCAAGCACCTTTGGATTTTGTACTTTCTTTCACTGTATGTCTCCGGCTAAATATCGCTTTCTTTTCCTCCTGCATTCTTTCAACATCCAGTTACAATAGTAACATACACAACTACCTTTTTTATATTTTGTATCCACTCAGAACATACTTTGATACTTCATATATGCCTCTCAAAATATTAAAATGAACCTACCCGGGGGTGCCTGCGGGAGAACAGCTGTAAGCTACAAAAATCTTCTCAAATCCCATTTTTCTCTCTGCTAAACCAGTTGTAACCCTTCTTCAGAGGCTCTGTTGTATCATTCTATCAGTCAATTTCAGAGTGATACAATTAGCCCATTTTCTCAACAATACATTTTCCTTCAAACTTATTCTATTATCCCGGAAACCAAGTTGATGCCATTCTTCCTGGTATGCAGACATCATACACATAAAACTCTTAATGTTAGTTTTCTCAGAAAAACTATCGCTTCTGGCCACTTGGAAAAATGTCTCATTAATACCACAGTATGTAGAGGCACAAGGCCAAAAGCCCACCCAGGACTCAAAATATGCAAGCCTGGCCTTTCCCAGAGTAGCCCTGATGAAGAGTTTGCTGACAATGTTGGCTTGGCGGCATTGTGAATCTTGACATTTTGACACAATAAGCACAATTGTTGATCCTTCTTCATACCAGGACTTCTAGTTCACAGAAATACTTTATGGTCTCCTGTCATCTAGAGTATGAACAGCATTTTCCTCCTCTTATTGTCAGACTTTGAAAAAATGTCAGGGTAAACACAGGTTGGTTTGAATGAAATTCTGCAGGTACTTTAAATGTAAAAAGACCAATTTAATAAAAATTGTTGCATTATATTTGAAAATCGCAAATATGTTTCTTCAAGTGCAAGTCTGAAGCTCACTTCCATGCCTGACTGAAAGCAGCGATTATCCACATCTCATTTCAACTCAGCTTCATGCATCAGTGTGAAAATAATACCTATGGACTTTCCTAGTAGTATTTTCAACTGATGTACAGGTTTTGCAACAGAGGACATGGCCTAAAACGTTATTTCATATAGACTTTGATGATGCTGTCTCTGAAAAGACTTCATTGTTGTCTTGGTTCCTGAACCTCGAAATGGTGGACAAATGAATCTTTATAGTGCTGAGGCACAACCCAGAAACTACCACATGGAGGTGGGGCGGCAGGTTTTGATGTGCTAAACCTCCGTGTGTTTTGGACCTTTGCCTACATGCATAATCTCTTCACTATCTTATAATGTTAATGTTGGTCTTGAAGATGCTCTTGAATTCAAAAGGATCTATTTGCAGGAACATCCAAGGGCCTGAATTTAATGTGTCCAAATGTCACACTGATAAGTTCTTTAAAGCTAGGCGGTGATAGAGGATCCTCCTCTTCTTGTCTCGTTTGAAAAGAAAGGTGGTTCTTGGGTTCATTAGGACGGTGCATCTGACAGTTCTAGAAGTCC
Organism: Calotriton arnoldi; assembly: GCA_963921515.1. Lineage (NCBI taxonomy): Eukaryota > Metazoa > Chordata > Amphibia > Caudata > Salamandridae > Calotriton > Calotriton arnoldi. The sequence continues at coordinate 440,186 of CAWUFW010003956.1, forward strand.
ACATACTTCACTTGTCTTTGTGTGTAGCTCTCCTCCCAATTTTTGATGTTCCTGGCTTTGATAAGAATAAGTGGAGTGCTTAAACATAACTCCTCAACGTGTGGATGCAGAACACATTGGCTGTACTGCCTTGGTGAAAGTTTCTGCTGGCAAAGAGTTTATACTTTATGCTTCTTCTAGTTATAAACAGATTTATCTGAAGCAAGTCACCCCTTGTTAACAGTTGTGATTTGAGGCCAACCCTGTTCCCAGTTGAGGCAGTCCACTTTATCTCTGATCAAGACATCTGCTGGGCTATGTTGTTAATGGCGTCTGAGAGTTGTGGGATATTCTACAGTGCACCAGTGCCACAATTCCTAGGCGGCTGATGGCAGCTTTTCCCCTTTGTACATCTTCGTGTATGTAGGTAAACGATTGTCGCTGTTATCAATTAAGATGTTTACCGTGAAACCTTCACTGTCTCCTACCTTAGTCCCAGAACCCTCTGATTTGAGGGATGTAACGCTGTGTCATTCATATCCAACTAAACTCCCCAAAAAATAACTACTGACGTGTAACGGAGAACTTGAAGTTTACTGATAGCCTTTTGGTGTCTAGGAGCCTCAGGAAGGCCTGTACTGATGACACTGCCCTTACAAGGAAGGAACTCATTGTACCTGTATAAGAGACCCCCTCCAAGTCTATGAGGTTGTAATGATCCTCAAAATGCAGAGTTGTGGCCGAATGGTAGTGCTCTAAACTGACAATGTTGGACATTTACCATAACACAGAAGTAATTCTTGTTTTGCCTGTGCACCGACATGTTCAAATATGCTTCTTTCAGATCTATGGCCATCCACTGATGCCCTTTCTTTTTTTTTTTATAACAAATTTTATTGATTTTTAGTCTTTTAACCGTACAATAGGCCGTTGTGGCATGAAGCAATACAGCTTAAATAAGAATTATCAAGGTACATATATTATTCGGCTATCTTCAATACACACACCATTGCAGGGCCAGTAACAAAGAAAACATTATCGTTGTCCAATACTTACATTGTCCCAATTTAGCTAAGCATGAGGAGTGATTCCATGCATCGCATTTGTATCCATAGATGATATTGCATAGCTACCATTACTACGTAAATGTTTTGATCTCGGCATCTAAATGACTCTCTGCACCTTCATGTATTTACTGGGGAATGTTCCCATAAGTGGCCCTCCTTGCCCATATTTAGGTATGTTTCTGTGGACATCCACGAGCGATAAAAACTGGGAGCTCCAACTCCATAATGAAGTCCAATCCGGTCTTCCATTGTGAGACCCGGGGGGGGTTCAGCTTTCCACAGCCTGGCTATATCTCGCTTAGTGACTGTAAGACCTAAGAACAGTAAGTGTCTTTTGTATCTGTTACCCCTAAACCTTCTGTACTATGTAAGAGTGTTAATTTCGGAGACCTCGGTATATCCTAAGCCAGTACCTCAGCTAAGCAAGCGAGAACCCCTCTCTAGAACCGGTCAAGGACCAAGCAGGACCAGGTTGTATGTATGGAAGTGCGTTCGTCTGATTGACATCTGAGGCATATTGGGGAAGCAATCAACCCCGCGGTCCACAGTCTGTGTCAGGTGTAGTAAGCACCGTGGAGGTATTTGAATTGGATGAGACGAAGTCGAGAGGAAATTGCGGCCTTGCGTGGTGATCGTAGGGCTTCAGCCCAGTCGTCCTCGTCCAGTGGTCCAATATAGGTATCCCAGGCAACCCTGAGAGCATCTAAGGTTGTTGGGCTATTAGTAACTAGGGTTTGATATATCTTAGATATCTTATGTTCCTCGAGATCCCCCATGAGGAGTTTGCCTTCGAGAGGGCTGAATTCTGGGAGGGTAATCACATTTTTAATGTATGGGTGTAGAGCGTGTCGCAGTTGCAAAAACTGATAGAATTGGGTGAGGGGCACAAGTAATTCTTTTTGGAGGTCTCCAAATGATTTAAGGACCATGCCTTTCATTACATCCCCTAATGTTGAGACGCCAATGCGGTCCCAACCGCCGAAGCATTGTAAATCAGCTAATTGCGGAAGCTGGTGATTCAGCCAAAGAGGGGTCGTTTGTGTTAGATGTCCCCACCATCCGATTCTATGCAGGGTTTGTCGCCATGTTAGGATTACCACACGTGCACTGATCCCCCTTCTGAAGCAACAGTATCCAGACCTGACAACTTCTAAAGGCTTTTCTCTGAGTGGGATGAGGGGTGGGGCTTTGTGCCAAACACTGCTATGGCAAATCTACCCTTCCCAACTCATTCCCAAAAAAACAACAACGAAAGCTTCTGAGGCTGCTGCAAATGTCAAGGGGAGGTTTTAAAACCTGTAATGGATATCGGCGGTACAGAGCATGCAAATAGGAGCTCAAAACTCACATTGTACAGGGGGCTTCCAGCTCAGCTTGTATTACACTATGTAATATTGACTATTCACCGGGTGAATAGTCGCTGTCGTTTGACATAGGGTGGCAGTTTTGCATATCATTTGTTACAGAATCGCTATTCTAACAAACTGATTTTGAAAACATCTCGGAGGAAACCTACATCTAAAATCTACCTCCAACCTCTTGTGGTCTTTCTTCACCAAAAAGCAGCTTCCATACACACCCTTGTCCCATTGGTGCATTGGAGCAATCCGCACCATGCCTTTTAACATGTTCGGAATCTTTTTCTGCATCTGCTGCAAGTAATTGTTCCACAGTCTTTTGGGTACTGTGATTTAAGGCGTTTGTGTGAATTCTAGAGTCTTCATGTAGAATTCTATGCACCATTTTTTTGTCAAAAGTAATTCCATGGCAATCTTACTAGAGATTGTAGATCCTTCTTTCTTCATGTGTGCAAAGGGAAGGAGGCGGCGAGACCTTTATGTCAAGACTACTGCTGTATTTGTACCCTGGGCAACATCAAGCCTCTTTGTGTGTTTTCTTTGTTTGTCCAGGCTAGCGGTAACTGTGGTAGCCACCCACACTTGCGAAGGTTTAGTGCTCTTACTCAGACTTCTGCCTTACAGCTGTTAAAAGGAATAATTCTATGAAGTTTGAAGGCAGCGCGATCTAGCTCTCAGTCTATATAATATTTTATGATCCTCAAAGTTTCACACAGGAATGATCTTGCAAGGCTTACTCGTTAAAAAACAATTTCTTTTTTATATCTGATAAGCTTCCAATGCAAACATTATGAAAGTTTTTCTAAACAGAATGAAACAGCCCTAATTCATCTGGTGGAGAGACCAAATGTGGGTGCTCTAGTGAACTTTCACCATGTAATTATCCCTTTGGTCCTCCTCAGAAGAACCCCTTCCACTCTCAGTTACTTAAACAATACCTACACCACGTGTGAAAAGGAAGTGAAAACAAGGACTGTGATGAGGAAGAGCAGGGCTTGTTGTAAAGAGGATTTCTGGTACTAACTAGGGCATTACTGCACCAAGGGAAGGGAAATATTGAGAAGGAAGAGGTTTTTGTGGATGGCCAGGGTGGCAGTGAATGGGAGAACAATATTCTGAAACATAAATGAGATTCTTGGTTTCATAAATGAACCATAAACCACAACACAAGTAAATATAGGGCTCAGATGTAATATTACTGGCAACAGAGTCATTCAACGCTACTAATTCAGTTGTGGCATGCTGTACAGGCCTTTGTTACTGGGATGTGCACGCACAAAGGGTAAGAGACAATGAAAACATTGACAGGATCTAAACTCAGCAATGCTATTTGCAGATAAAAGTACGAGCTCTGCTACCATCTTCCTTTTCCTGTTGCTCTAAATAATTACTTGCCTACTGTAAGCATTGCAGCTAATGAATGACCTTTAGTGGAAGTTACAGACTGCATTCTCTGAGTTTAGATCAGGTGCCCTGTTTAACCCGCCACAGGATGCACCAATATCAATTATACATTTCCAAAGTACACTGTAACCAAAGAAAACAAAACAATATTCCATGTTTCAATGGATCCACACTTTTACTATACTAGACGTTATGGCAGGGGCGGCTCCTCCGCTATGGAGGAGGAGCGTCACCCCACTACTTTTAAGCAGTGAGAAATATAAAATGACAATAACTTAAAGTTATTGTCATTTTGTGTTTCCTGTCCTGCTGCTTTGCGGTGAGCTTGTGGGCGGGGCTGCTCGGCTCTCCGAGCAGGGCAGGGGCGAAGTGGTTTGCCCACTCCTAAGTGCAAAATGACTGTTTGGTCGTCCCGAGCCATGCGCACTCCCCTGTTCTCCATGCAGGCTGCATTACAGCCTGCATGGAGAACATGCCCACCCGTATAGCCCCTGGTTGAGCACCGTGTCATGGCGCTCAGACCAATCACAACGCTCCATTGGAGCGTTGTGATTGGCTTAGGGAAGGGAGCCTGGCTGCCTGAATCCTGTTCCTGTCGGAGGCAGGAGCAACAAAGATGTGGGACCCGGCCTCGAGGTAAGTTTTTTTTTTTTTAATTTCTTATTCCCCCTCCCCAACAGCGATCGCTGTCCTACCCCGCCCGCGAGCCATGACGGCCGCAACTGCGTTATGGGTGTGGACCCTGAATAGCGACTACAGAATATCATGAGACACTAATATCATAGACAGTATATTGAGAGACAAAATATTGAAAAGTATGTATAGATTTTATATACCTAACTCTGCATAGGTGTAACTTGTCAATAAATACATATCTTCAAGGAACACGGATGTGGAGTTATGAATAGGAAATCCATATGGCCCTTTATGCATTTACGATTCAAAATTTTGTTCCTCAGTGATATGTCCACGATATTAGTGAGTCACGATATTCTTGTACTCGCTATTCCAGAGTAGAATCAAAGTTATGTCTTCAGAATTTAAATATATGGTATAGATTTGGGGTCTATTTAGAGAATTTCTCCTACACCACACACTGCTGATACTCCAACAAAGTTCACTTAAAGTGCACCTATTCTGGCCCGCAACTTGTACAGTTAAGCTGTCACTTAGACTTTCACAGAACTCTCAAAATACATCTCTATGCAGACTTACATCATTGAAAGGGTTCTCACAATGCACTTTTACTCTGACCTGCACTGAAAGTCAGGAGTTGAGTAATTCATGGGGCTCTCATGAAGTATTCTCTCTCCTGACCTCCAGTTCCAATTGGATAGAATAGATCCTGCTGGAGTGATTTGTGTGCACCCTGAATGCACACAAATGTAACAGTGGCACCCGCGGTGCGGGGGGAGAGGGGACAAGCTCCAGCAGGCCCCCTCCGGCACTATGCACGGGCAGCAGGCCCCCTGCCCGAGAGCTCCTGACTGGGTCCGGAAAGAGGGGGCCCGTGTACTTTGCCAGGAGGCCCCCTCAAGTTTCATTACACAGCTGCGTAGACAATAGCTCAGTGGAATAATGCACTTTGTGTGTATTTTAAACTCAGGATTGCGCTAGGTATTTGATGTGGCACAAGCCTAACTCCACGTAGTAGTGGAGGGCTTCACAGAGGTGCTGGACATAGGACAGCATGTGTGGGTTGAAGTTTGTGAGTGAAACCATATTGCATTAAACACTGGTAAAGCCAGAGTCTGGCTTGCACTGTGTGAAGAGCTCTGCGGAGAGTTTCCTGGAGAGAGCCCTATTCAGCAAGAGGAGGTGGTGGGGGGTGGGGGAGGGGCAGCTAGTAGGGTGCAAGCCTCCAGTGTGAAGCTACCACGACTAGAAAAGCCGATTCTGCTGTTGACAAATCTGTGCTGGCTATAAGTGCAGTCAGGGACTGCCATGCTCCGTCACCAAAGCCCTACTGGTACACCAACGGCACAGTGTAACCATCTGCAAATGGTTGTGTCCCTGTATTCTTCAGATTAACTCTAGAAACAGTAGTCAGACACTAAAAACCAGAGTGTGTCAAGGAGGTGAGGGATGGAATCTTGTTACACGAGATGACTCCAGAGCACACCGTTGTTAGTATTTACATTACTCAGTTTTTACTATACATATTTACAATTCTGCCTCACAAAAGCTCGATTTTTGTTCCATGCTGAAACTCGAATTAAAATTGAAAGGTTGGACACAGCGACCTGTTGGCCACCTGTTCCATTGCATCACTCTCCAACAACAGAATTATATACTCGTAAACATTTAGTAAGGCATATTTTTAAAAAGAAAAAAGTGACTAGACACACATTTGTCAGGTATAAGCTTTAAAACTATGGTTCTCTTGCTAAGCGCGACAGCTAGAAGTATGAATAGATATATGGAGCCTGTAAGCAAGTTCTCTACTTCTATTAAATAAAATACACCTACAAGGAAGGATGTTGAGTACTTTTCAAATGCATTCCCATTTCACCTCCTGCCCCTCCTCCTCAAAACAGAGGAAGGTTATTTTGATATTGTGCGACTTGCGGTCTTCAAGTAGCTGATCAGAAAATAAATACGTCAACAGTTCAGCTACGAGGAAAGAGAAGGCAAGTCCACCACTGCAGGTCCCAACAAGCTACGCACTGTAACGGCTTCTTTACATCTTTCAATGACATTTAGATATGGCATGAATAACAAAGTCCATTCCATTAGATCTCTTCACCACTTCTCTCTTCAACCATGATCATAAACTTTAACAAAAATATCAGGTTGGCCAACCCACCGCAGTAACCAGCTACATAGAATATGCCATAACGTAGAATACCGTAAAGTAATCCTCAGAACTGCTCAAGGATGCCAACTTATTAAAAATCATGAACTATATCTTACACATTCTCATCCTCCAGACTGCAGAGCCCGGAGTCCCACAACACGATAACAGCACCTCAGCAGCCATCAAACAAGATACGGAAATAATTCCCACATTAGATAAAAAACAACAAAGGCAACACTGATCCAACCCAACACCCTACAGGCCTAGCTTCATGCACATGTAAGCAAGTGCTTCAGTGCCCCACAGAGGGGTAGTGAGCACTATATAAATGCTGCAATACAATAAACTAACGCACTTTTAGGCAAACACGTAGTTAAATAAATGTCAGAAATTCACCCTGCTTACCCTTTCAAATCTTGCCTCATCTCCAGGAGCTTCACCTCCCACAGATCTTTTTTCCTAGTTTTCGGGCTCTCAGCTTACTTGTTATCTCTGGGTACCTGTTACCATGCAAGGCTGCTAAGCACCAGATCAGCGATTTGCCCTGCTCTAGACATTTAAGAATTTGACGTTTTTCGGATTATAGGAAGTTCACTTTAGCCACACTCGGGCCTGGTACTAAGCAACTCTGTAATGTAATCCATAATTGATGAAGATGAGGTGTGGGTTAATTCTCTGCATATTTATGATGAACACAGATCTGGACAGTATGTTGGTCAATCACAAAAACCCAACTGGTGTTAACTAGTTGGTGGCTCGACAAGCCAGTTTTTGCTATGATAGAAAGAGCAGGGCTGGAAGAGGGCGGAGTGTTATACCTCTGTGTCCCAGTCTGCACCGCATTGGAATGTAGTCGATATTCTCCTTGTTGGCTCAGTACATAGCGGTCTTTCGCTGGTATCCTAGCATACTGGATCCCTGGCAGGATGCCAGGGACTTGAAAGGGTGGCAAATTCATAGGAATGAAAGGGCTACTAACTTATTCCATGCCTCACATACACAGTGACATTGGACTCTCTGATCCATGCCATCAACATGATCCACTAAGATTGTCTACTGCCGGTCTTCAGTGGTCTAGTCTTTTTCTTTCCAGTGACAACCTAATACATTCTGGATGCTGCAATTTTCTTCAGCTGAACTCAGTACACTGACAGCAGTGATTTGTATGTGAAAATGCAAGGAATGTTAACAGTGTACGTGATAACAGAGTAAGGTAGTCACCCTTTCATCTCTATGAATATGGGCGCCTTTTCAGGTCCATTAAATTGTAACATCTATTATATATCAAAAGCACGGAGCGACATTGTTGAAGAGTGAACGTACAAACAAGCCCGTCATGCTATATAGCAATCTTATGTTGGTGGACTTTCATTTTTGGACATCCTTTGATATGGAAAGACTGGCACAATGATTATTTTTATGAAGTTGCGTGCTTTCACTAAAAAAGAGCATGCCCTCCAGAAAAATGTGATAATTTTGTTTATTTATACAGCTGCCTAAGCTTGACAATCCAGGGGCTCACGTGACATTGGAATGCTATTAAAGTGTCTTAGATAACTAGATAATTTATGCTGTTTTTCTCTGGCAGCAGCACAGATGGGAAGAGGGCAGTCATTAACCTACATGGATTTTTAGGTCTGGCTTGATAGTGCTAATATCATTTGACCTTATAACCTACACCAACATTATTCAACAGTTTTTGGTTCCACACAAATACCCATCTATTCCCTTGCTATTTACTTGTAATGCTTCACATTACCATATAACATTCCTTTAAAGCTAGCACTATTGGCATTGCCAATGCTTGTTTAAATAGGACCTTGCTTGGCAATCATCTATTTGGATGATGTAGGTCTAAGAGTTTAAAATTACTGGACACAGCGGTGGAATACGGGCTTGTGGATTTCGAAGAGAAAAGAGGCTTGACCATCTTTTTTTACACTGACGTCTGGGTGGTCGATGTCATCTGAGCAGTTGTGGCAATGGGGACTGTGTCAGATGTGGTTTCTTTCTTGAGGTGCAGGCTGTTATCCTGAGAATAGTATGGGGGTAAAATCACTTCCCTGAATATGAACAGGACTATGGCTACCCTTTCTTTAGTCCATCTGCAGTGTGAAATTTTCTTTGGAAAAGAGATAAAATGTACTCTGAGGAAAGACCATCAAAAAAAGGGCACATTTCTTTCCAGTCAAACGTGGTCCATCGAGATTGCTTACAGATACTAAGACTACCTGTCTAAAATGGCCAAGGCATACTTATTTGTTCTTTTGGTTGAAAGGGTGGCCAATGAGAATTGCCGAAATGGCATGTTTAAACAATCTGATATGCCAACCTTATAATCAATTGAAAAAAAATGTTTTGAGATCAGTAGTATAAGCGGATACCATTCATCACCATTCGTGTCCTTAAAAGTGACAGGTCCCCCCTCCCCTCGCTGTGTCCTTAAAAGTGACATGTGTGTCCCCAAAAGTGACATGTGTGTGTGTCCTTAAAAGTGTCAGTTGCGTGTCCTTAAAATTGACAGGCCTCAAGCCCCTGGAAATACAAGGGTGCGGCCCAGGGTTTGTGTCAGAGTGTGAGCGTCATGAGATGTCCATCTTGTCCAAGGGGTGGTCCTAGGGCGGTGCTGTTTTTGGAGAGACCAGCGAACCAGAGCCCTATGACGCCTCTAAGGCCTTGTTGATGTGTAGAGGGTACGCCTCCTTTTAGGAGCTGTTTAGGATACATATAAGGCATCCTTAAGAGCGTTGTACAGCAAGCAGCCGCCTGAATACGAGAAGGTTCCCATAGCAAAATGAAGAGATACAGCCCTCTTGTGAAGAGACCGATGTGGGGTGGCTCCCAATCACCTATCAGTAGATATTACCGCAGCTTACCACCTCTGGTAATGGACGAGAATGCTCAGCAAGAAACACCTAAGGATATGGGCTGCGACATTACTGGTTTTGGTAATGGCCTGTGTCGGGGGGTGCAAAAACTCAGTCTCAAGGAGTGCGTATGCAGGTTGTCTCCGGTTAAGGACGCCCACAGCGAGAGTGAGGGCTCGGGTAGTGGCAGCTTGTTTGCCGGCCTCAGTTTCGTGGATATGGAGGAAGATGAAGAGGCTGTAGCACCTCCTAACACACCCGTCTATGAAGCCATGGCCCTTCAGGAGGATACGGATGCTGCGGAGGTTGTGCTGCAACCGTCGGGTACAATCGCCGAAGATGTTGGGGCAGCGCAGGACATTAGCGACTCAAGATTTCAGAGCCGCAGCAGAGGCCAGTGAAAATGCAGAGGTTAGTAAAAAAAAAAAAAAAAATGTTATGCTCGGTAGTTACAAAAATGAGGTATTTTATTTCTTCAGCTATTGGCATATCAATCTTTCTTTTTTGACCCTAGAGAGTAACACCAGCAGGATGCACCTACTTCATAATGCACTATGGTAAAGAGGATGTAGCACCTCCTAACACCCCTGTCTACGAAGACATGGACCTTCAGGAGGATGCGGCTGCTGCGGAGGTTGTGTTGCAACAGCCCGGTACAAGCATCGAAGATGATGGGGCATCGCAGGACATTAGCGACTCTCAGGATTTCAGAGCTGCCGCAGAGGGTGGTGAAAATATGGAGGTTAGTATGAAAATGTTATGCCCCGGCATCTATATAACGATGTATTTTATTTCTTCAACTAATGGTCTGTCAATCTTTCTTCTTTTGAACCCTAGATAGAAACCCCAAAAAGAACGGTTGGAGACTGGCGACCTGCAAAAGCGAGCAATGTAATCTTTAATTGTCTGTGGTGTTCAAAACAGGCTGAAAGCACCACGTGCCAAAACCATGAGGGCTGTGACAAGTGTGTATGCGGTTCTAAGAGCGGTGCGTGTGAAAAAGATGAAGATGAAGGATTGTCCTTCTTTGAACGGCGTGAAGTTAAGGGTTTCGCAGCGAGGGTGGTACTAAACTGTGTCAAACGTGACTATTACAGTCTTTGTCATGGCCACCAAATGAACGATCCCCAGCAGGCGGCTCACGAGTGTTTGTGCGAATCATACAGAGCAAGAACAATACGTTATATTTGTGGTTTGCTAGACCCGTACAAGGTGTATAAGCTGCTAAGGGTGGTGTACGGCCTGCACCCTGAAAAGAAAATTGTACACCCCGATATGTTGAGGATCTTGACAGCGGCACTCAACGAGATCCGCTACGCCTATGACCCGAGCATAAAACTACCTGATATGCAGGAGATGTGCACGACTCTTGATAGAAAGCGGATACAAACACTCGTAGAAAGACGTATGTGAAACGTGTATAAAAAAAATAGTCTCAGGCGGGCTTTGGCCCCCCGAAGACTATTTAACTAAGTTCTTATGTAACGTTACAGGATAGCGTGTATTTAGAACAAACAAGTGGAATGTTACACCGCAAGGTGGATATGTGTTAATACGTACTTATGACACTTGCTGTGAAAATGTAAAGTATATTTTGCTTAGGTCTTGGTAGTATTGTTTATTTTTTTAATAAAAAGCCCTTACACAAAACAATCGGCTTTCATTGTATTTTGTTGTAACCGATGTTATCATGTCGGGGGTTAGGTTAAGAAAACTTTATTATGATACAAGTGGGGTTGGCAGCTTTGGAAGTGTCGAATCCCTATACAGAAGGGCTGCAGATGAAAACGAACCCGTAAGCAGAGACCTGGTCAAGACATGGCTATCAGGAGAGGAGGCGTATTCACTCCATAAACCGGCCAGAAGACATTTTAAGAGACGTCCTACAATCGTTAATGCTCAAATAGATTATCAGTGGCAAGCTGACATAATCAGCCTTCAAGATATAGCAAAACATAACAATGGCGTTTGTTATATATTAACCGTCATAGACGTGCTGTCCAAGTACGCTTACGCAGATCCACTAAGCGATAAAAGAGGGGCCAGCATCACGGCCGCTTTTAAAGCCATCTTCGAGAAGGGCCGGGTTCCTCAAAAACTACAAACAGACGCCGGTAAAGAATTCTTAAACAAGACGTTTCAGAAATTATTAAACAACCACGGCGTTCAACATTTTGTAACACACACGGAGGTGAAAGCAGCGGTTGTAGAACGGTTTAACAGAACTTTAAAGTCTAAGATGTGGCGGTATTTTACGGCCAACAACACCTACAGATACGTGGATGTTCTACAGGCTTTTTTAGATGTGTATAATGCCAGTTATCACTGGACCATCAAAACATCACCCGCAGAGGTGACTCCTAGTAATTCTTTAGCTGTTTGGAGAACGGTGTACGGGCATAATTTTGCTACAAAGGTGAAGAAACCTATTTTTAAAAAAGGCGCCCATGTGAGGATTTCAAAATTGAAAGGGGTCTTTACGAAGGGCTACCGCCAGACTTTTAGCGACGAAATATTTATAGTGGATAATGTGGAGCTTAAAGAAGGGCTGTATATTTACAGGTTAAAGGACTACGATGGGGAAGCTGTATCGGGGTGTTTTACAAGGAAGAGTTACAAATGGTACCTGATGATCCGAACCGTGTGTATAGGGTTGAAAAGGTTCTGAAAAGGAAAGGTAGAGGGGCTAGCAGCCAGGCATATGTCAAATGGAGGGGATGGCCGGAGAAATTTAACAGTTGGGTGTTGGCCAGCTCCCTGAAGGGTTTGTGAGCTAAGGACCGTCTAAAATCCTCTAATAAGATGGAGACAGCTCCCTTTTATATCACCTTACCATCCAACGCTTCTAAGGGCATGTTCCCCGACAACCAGATTTCTAATTACACCGTGAAACTGTCTAAGCCGGTGGACCTGAAAGGGGATTGGGAGGTGGCCCTAACAGAAATCCAATACCCTAGAACATGGAATACATTCACACAGGCCGAGGCAAAGTTTTACATAAAGCGTGAGCAGGATCCAGTGAGCATGCACGAGAGCATTCCATACGGTTACTACCCAACCGTTTTAAGTGTTGTCGACGCTGTCAACAAAGACATAGACAGCATCAAAACATATCCGAATACTCATCTGTCATTAGATAACGTCAGAAGGAAGGTATTTCTTAAAGCACCAAGCCGCACCACGACGTTTAACTGCTCCGGTAAATTAAGAAGGGTTTTAGGCACCGTGCTGCATGTAAAAAGTAAGATGGAGCAGGATCACACGTGCCCCGATATTAACGGTGGGTTCTATACGCTCTATGTGTATAGCGATATTGTAGAGGCCCAGAGGATCGGTGATAGTTACTCGCCGTTGTTAAGATGGGTCCATGTACAGGGCGAAAAAAATACGATGGTTAATATTCAATTTAACAAACCCGACTAAGTCGCAGTTTCTAAAAACCATTTAGACACTATTTCAATTATGATCTACGATGATCAGTCTGAGTCGGTGGCCTTTAAATACGGGAAAGTTATTGTTAAGCTTCATTTAAGACCGAGACACGACAGCGGTTATTAAGCAGGCATCATGGTGGTCGTGAAAACATACGGGGACCCGTCTATGTACAGGGACTATTACAGAAACCAAGCCGGATATGGCGGCCCTCCATACTTTCAAGGGTCGCCGGTTATGTATGGGGCCGGTTTAGGGGGCTTCTTCAGGAGCCTGTTTAGAAGAGCTATGCCGTTCTTGAGAAGAGGCTATGAAATTGTAAAACCGCATGTTAAGACGGCTGCTACGAACATTGCCCATGATGTTGTTGGGTCTGTTACTTCGGCGGTTGCAGAGCGCATGAACAAGCAACCGCAAGAAGGAGCGGGGCTGTTGTACAAGCCGCGCGCGAGTGTTAAAAGGAAGCGCTGGTCTTCGCGACGCAGGGGTCCACCAGTCCCCTATAAAAAAAAGGAGGAGTTCTTCAAAACGCCCTCGAAAAGAAGAACTACTCCTTTTTTTATAGGGGACCGGTGGACCCCTGCGTCGCGAGCCGGCGCTCCTTTAACACTCGCGCGCGGCTGTCCAACAGCCCCGCTCCTTATGCGGTTGCTTGTTCATGCGCTCTGCAACCGCCGAAGTAACAGACCCAACAACATCATGGGCAATGTTCGTAGCAGCCGTCTTAACATGCGGTTTTAAAATTTCATAGCCTCTTCTCAGAACGGCATAGTCTTCTAAACAGGCTCTGAAGAAGCCCCTAAACCAGCCCCATACATAACCGGCGACCCTTGAAAGTATGGAGGGCCTCCATATCCGGCTTGGTTTCTGTAATAGTCCTGTACATAGACGGGTCCCGTATGTTTTCACGACCACCATGATGCCTGCTTAATAGCCGCTGTCGTGTCTCGGTCTTAAATGAAGCTTAACAATAACTTTCCCGTAATTAAAGGCCACCGGCTCAGACTGATCATCGTAGATCATAATTGAAATAGTGTCAAAGCACAAGTTACTAACTTGTGTAACGATATATCTGTAAGAGACAGTAGTTAGTGACAGATTCCTTACCTTAGAATATCCCCAGGCGTCAGGCTGGATCCGGAAAAGTTTTTGCGTAGCAGTACCCTTGACGCGTCGGTAGGCGGCGTCGTGCGGCTCCGCGTCTGTCGTCGGGGTCGTGATCGCCGGGATGACGTCACGGGCAGTACTTAGGCGCCGCCCCTGCGTGCTGACGTCAGTTCTGTACACTACTTTCCGCACCAGGACGCAGAGCCATGCAAGAAGCTGACATAGGTGTCTGAAAAATACTAGGGCCCTGAAAGGGATGTCCTTAACCCTAGAAATCAGTTCGCAGAACGGGGAGGATGGGTGGGCGGTAAGGAATCTGTCACTAACTACTGTCTCTTACAGATATATCGTTACACAAGTTAGTAACTTGTGCATCTGAAAGAGACACGTTAGTGACAGATTCCTTACCTTAGAATAGATACCCCAGCAATACCAACCCCGGTGGTGGGTCTGCGAACAAAGATCAGACAAGGAAGTCCTGGAGGACAGAACGGCCAAAGAAGCCGTCCCTCCGGACCTGACTGTCAAGGCAGTAATGCTTTGTAAACGTGTGCAGCGAGGCCCACGTAGCTGCCTGACAGATAACCGGCAGCGGAACACCGCGGCCCAAGGCCATGGTAGCAGCCGTTGCCCTGGTGGAATGGGCACGCAGCCCAACAGGAGGCTCCTTCTTAGCCAAAGAATAGCAGGTCTTGATGCACAAGGAAACCCAACGGGAGATGGTCCTCTTGTGCACCGCCCGACCTTTTTGGCGCCCACGTAGCCAACAAAGAGCTGGTCATCCACCCGGAAGTGTTTTGTGCGGTCGATATAGAAGGAGAGCGCACGTTTTGGGTCCAGACGGTGGAGCCTCTCTTCCTCTCTGGAAGGATGCGGAGGCGGAAAGAAGGTGGGCAAAGTGATGGTCTGCCCAATGTGGAAAGCAGTAACCACCTTTGGCAAGAAGGACGGACGCGTCCGAAGAACAACCTTGTCTGGATGAACAGACAGAAAGGGAGGTTTGCAAGATAGAGCCTGGAGCTCACTCACCCGCCGAGCGGAGGTGATGGCCACCAGAAAGGCTGTCTTCAGAGTCAGAAGACGAAGAGGACAGTTATGTAGAGGCTCAAAGGGAGCGCACATTAAAAAGGTAAGAACCAAGTTCAAGTCCCACTGAGGCATCACAAACGGAACAGGAGGGAAGAGGTGAGTAATGCCTTTTAAGAACCTGTTAACAACAGGGGACTTGAAAAGGGAGGGCTGATCAGGGAGCCTGAGGAAGGCCGAGATAGCACAAAGATAACCCTTGACGTTACCCAGGGCAGAACCCTGTTGGGCCAGAGAAAGAAGGAACAGAAGGACCTCAGAAAGAGGGGCAGAAAGGGGATTCACAGCCTTTGCTGTGCACCATGCCACAAATTTGTTCCACCTGCAGGCGTATACCACCTTAGTGGAGGGACGCCTGGCTGCCAGAATCACATCACAAACTTCGGGAGGCAAGTCGAAAGGAATCAACTGCCGCCGCTCAATCTCCACGCAAGCAGGTGTAGACTGGACAGGTTCGGGTGGAGGACCGTCCCCTGCTGCTGCGACAGAAGATCCTCCCGAAGAGGCAGACGGATCGGGGGATCTACGCTCATATTGAGTAGCTCGGGATACCAAACTCTTCGAGCCCAGTCCGGAGCCACAAGAATGACTTGGGCCCGGTCGTGCCGAATCTTCTTCAACACTCTGGGTAGAAGTGGTATAGGCGGAAAGGCGTACAATAGACCGCAACTCCACTCGTGACGATAGCGTCGCCGAGCGAGTGCCGCCTTGGAAATTCCAACGCGCAGAACTGATGACATTGCGCGTTCTCTTCGGTGGCGAATAGATCTAACCAAGGCTCTCCCCACTGTAGAAAGAGTGCTTGCGCCACTTCCGTGTGAAGACGCCATTCGTGATCCATCATGCACCTGCGGCTGAGTTCGTCCGCCCTGGCGTTCAGGGAACCTGCCAGGTGTTGAACCATCAGGAACATGCCCTGATGTTCCAGCCATGTCCAGAGGCGCAGAGCCTCCTGACAAAGGGTCCACGACCCCACCCCGCCTTGTTTGTTGCAGTACCACATGGCGGTGGTGTTGTCTGTGAACACCTGCACTACCTTCCCTTTGACAGAGGGAAGGAATGCCTTGAGTGCAAGTCGGATCGCCCGGAGCTCCAGAAGGTTGATATGGAGCCGGGACTCCGCCGGAGACCAGAGGCCTCTGATCTCCGCCTCTCCCATGTGACCGCCCCAACCCAGAAGGGACGCGTCCGTCACAACTGTGTGCTCTGGCTGGGGAAGGGAGAGGGATCTGCCCATGACCCATTGCCGGTTCGAGAGCCACCACTGCAACTGTTTTGCAGTCCCCTCTGAGATCTGGACGTGATCGGACAGGTTGCCCTGGTGCTGCGCCCACTGAAACTTCAGGTCCCACTGCAGAACCCCGCATATGCCATCTGGCATGATTGACCAGCAGGATGCAGGAGGCCATGAGGCCCAGCAGCCTCAGGGTCATCCGTACCGAAACCCAGGATAAAGGCTGAAAGATCGGAATCATAGCCTGAATATCCCGGACTCGCCGGTCGGGAGGATAGGCCCGAAACTGCGTCGTGTCCAGAACTGCTCCGATGAAAAGGAGCTGTGGAGAAGGAATCAGATGCGACTTCGGCACATTGATGGAGAACCCCAGCGAGTGCAGGAGTTCGGCCGTAGTCTGGAGATGGGAGACAACTGCCTGGGACGAGCCCGCCTTCAGCAGCCAGTCGTCGAGGTAGGGGAAGACTGAAACCCCTTCCCGGCGCAGATGAGCTGCGACCACCGCCAACACTTTCGTGAACACCCGAGGGGCACTGGTAAGGCCAAAGGGGAGCACGGTGAACTGAAAATGCTCGGGGCCTACCGTGAACCGAAGGTAACGCCGGTGGGCCGGCAGGACGGGGATGTGGAAATATGCGTCCTGCAAGTCCAACGCTACCAACCAGTCTCCAGGGTCGAGGGCAGTCAAGACCTGAGCTAGGGTGAGCATCTTGAACTTCTCCTTCCGGAGGAAGCGATTGACGTTCCGGAGGTCCAAGATAGGACGCATGTCCTCCTTGTCCTTTTGGGCACCAGGAAGTAGTGGGAGTAGCAACCACGCCCTACTTCTGGGGTCGGAACATGCTCGATGGCCCTCTTGGCCAAGAGGGCCGTGACTTCCTTCTGCAGAAGTACCAAGTGATCCCCTGACATGCGGTGGAATTGAGGTGGCATGGCTGGGGGTGGTCTCGAAGGGGAGGAGTAGCCCCTTCGGACAATGTCCAAGACCCACCTGTCCGAGGTGATGGTACGCCAGTGGGGATGGTGATGGCGGACCCTGCCCCCTACTGGCGTGCTGTGCACCTGAAAGGAGGGACTAGGAGGGTTTGGAGGCCGCGGACGGGTTGGAGGTGGTGGCCTGACCCGCACGCTGGTTGCCCGATCCGCCACGGCGGAATCCACGTCCTCGGCCACGCGAAGACGCCTGCTGCGCGGGCCGGTGGCTGGGCTGCTGACGTGAAGGGCGCCCCTACCGTGGCCACGATAGGGGCGAAAAGCAGAAGTCAGCGGAGGGCGTGTAGCAGAAAGGCCCAGGGACTTGGCAGTAGCCCGTGAGTCCTTAAAGCGCTCCAACGCATGGTCTGCTTTGGACCCAAAAAGACCGACTCCATCAAAGGGCATGTCCATGAGAGTATTCTGGACATCCCCTGAAAAACCAGTGGTTCTCAGCCAGGCGTGGCGTCGCAGCGCCACCGTCGTTGCAATAGACCTGCCCAGTGAGTCGGCGGTATCAAGGCCACATCGTATCGTGTATTTGGCCGCATCCCTTCCTTCCGCAATGGCGCGGGAAAGCAGTGTCTGGACCTCCTCAGAACACTGGGGCAAAACATTCGCCACCGAATCCCACAAGGAGTGGGTATATCGGCCCAAAAGACAAGCGGTGTTGATGGACCGCAAGCCAGCACTGGAGGAAGAAAACCTTTCTTCCCAAATTGATCCAGGCGTTTGGATTCCCTATCCGGAGGGGCGGTAGGGAAGGCGGTTTGGGAAGCGGAGGCTTGGACAACCAAGCTCTCAGGAGTGGGGTGGACAGAGAGAAACAGGGGGTCGCCCGGAGCTGGGCGATGGGACACGTTCCTATCCACAGGAGCCCCTGTGTTGGGCTTGGACCAGGCGCCCAAAAGAACGTCAGTGAGGGCGTCGTTAAACGGCAGCACAGTCTCCGTAGAGGAGGCTGCCGGCTGAAGCACCTCTGTCAAGAGATTAGTCTTGACCGCCACAGTAGGGAGTTGGAGATGTAAGGCTCCAGCCGCCCTATGCAACACCATTGCAAAATTGGCTCCCTCCTCCGTAGCCACGGGAGGAGACAGCATGCCAGTGTCAGGGGAAGTATCTAGACCACTGGCATCCCCTAGACCCTCTGTCCAGTCCTCATCGTACTGACACTGTAGTGCCAGAGGGTCATCAGACCCCTCCCAGTCCTCCTGGTCCTCCTCTGGTTCAAAATAAGGGGGAGGAGGGACATTTGGGACCCAAGGTCTCATCGGCGCCGGAACCGGCGTCGAGCGGCGTCGGTCCGGGTCCATGTCCGGAGCCGGAAGGAACTGGGGGACGACGCCGCCCGGAGCTCCAGGCGGCGTCGAGAACGGCACCGGAGACATCGGCGCCGGCGGAGGTGTCGTTAGGTCGACCGGCGTCGATGGGGGTTGCGGAGCCGGGATCGAGGCCGGGGCCGGAGCCGGGATCGAGGCTGGAGGCACGGGCGACGTCGGGGCCGGGAGCCGTCGGCGACGCCGGAGCAACCCTATCAGGGCCCGCGGGGCCCGAAGGCGCACCGGAGGGGCCTGGAGGCCCGAAGAGGCGGGCCATGGCCGACAGGAATTCCTGTACTTGGGCCGGATCCGCCCCGAACCCGGGAAGGGCGGGTATTGCGGGGCGACTCCACAGGCATGTCCGGGGCCGCGGGGACGGTGCCGGGAGGGGCCTCAGCCGAGTCGCGAGACCGGCGAGGCGAAGTCCTAGAGCGACGATGCTTTTTGGACTTTTTGTGTTTGGACTTACCGGACGAAGAAGACTTCGATGCCGACGACCGGTGTGGACTCCGCGATCGACCCCTGGACCTCTCACGCGACCGGGGCTTGCGCGGAGCCGAATGCCGGGCCTCCAGGAGCTTTCGAGACCGCTCTTGCAAAGCTTTCGGGTTGAGGGCCCGACAGTCGGAACAAGACTCTGTGTCGTGGCCTCGGCCGAGGCAGAAGAGACACTCCCGATGCGGGTCTGTGATGGACATCATCCGAGCACAGGCGCCGCAACGTTTAAACCCGGGCATCCCTACGACACCTTGAAGTCGATGAAAGAAAAACAGTGAAAAATTCACCCAAAAGATTGGTCAAAAAATGACCAGGGCACTGCTCTTCCCGGATCTGCGCTTGCTGGCGCGGAAAAAGAAGAACTGACGTCAGCGCGCAGGGGCGGCGCCTAAGTACTGCCCGCGACGTCATCCCGGCGATCACGACGCCGGCGACGGACGCGGAGCCGCACGACGCCGCCTACCGACGCGCAAGGGTACTGCTACGCAAAAAGCTTTCCGGATCCAGCCTGACGCCTGGGGATATTCTAAGGTAAGGAATCTGTCACTAACGTGTCTCTTTCAGATATGGTTTTTAGAAACTGCGACGTAGTCGGGTTTGTTAAATTGAATATTAACCATCGTATTATTTTCGCCCTGTACATGGACCCATCTTAACAACAGCGAGTAACTATCACCGATCCTCTGGGCCTCTACAATATCGCTATACACAGAGCGTATAGAACCCACCGTTAATATCGGGGCACGTGTGATCCTGCTCCATCGGACTTTTCGCATGCAGCACGGTGCCTAAAACCCTTCTTAATTTACCGGAGCAGTTAAACGTCGTGGTGCGGCTTGGTGCTTTAAGAAATACCTTCCTTCTGACGTTATCTAATGACAGATGAGTATTCGGATATGTTTCGATGCTGTCTATGGCTTTGTTGACAGCGTCGACAACACTAAAACGGTTGGGTAGTAACCGTATGGAATGCTCTCGTGCATGCTCACTGGATCCTGCTCACGCTTTATGTAAAACTTTGCCTCGGCCTGTGTGAATGTATTCCATGTTCTAGGGTATTGGATTTCTGTTAGGGCCACCTCCCAATCCCCTTTCAGGTCCACCGGCTTAGACAGTTTCACGGTGTAATTAGAAATCTGGTTGTCGGGGAACATGCCCTTAGAAGCGTTGGATGGTAAGGTGATATAAAAGGGAGCTGTCTCCATCTTATTAGAGGATTTTAGACGGTCCTTAGCTCACAAACCCTTCAGGGAGCTGGCCAACACCCAACTGTTAAATTTCTCCGGCCATCCCCTCCATTTGACATATGCCTGGCTGCTAGCCCCTCTACCTTTCCTTTTCAGAACCTTTTCAACCCTATACACACGGTTCGGATCATCAGGTACCATTTGTAACTCTTCCTTGTAAAACACCCCGATACAGCTTCCCCATCGTAGTCCTTTAACCTGTAAATATACAGCCCTTCTTTAAGCTCCACATTATCCACTATAAATATTTTGTCGCTAAAAGTCTGGCGGTAGCCCTTCGTAAAGACCCCTTTCAATTTTGAAATCCTCACATGGGCGCCTTTTTAAAAAATAGGTTTCTTCACCTTTGTAGCAAAATTATGCCCGTACACCGTTCTCCAAACAGCTAAAGAATTACTAGGAGTCACCTCTGCGGGTGATGTTTTGATGGTCCAGTGATAACTGGCATTATACACATCTAAAAAGCCTGTAGAACATCCACGTATCTGTAGGTGTTGTTGGCCGTAAAATACCGCCACATCTTAGACTTTAAAGTTCTGTTAAACCGTTCTACAACCGCTGCTTTCACCTCCGTGTGTGTTACAAAATGTTGAACGCCGTGGTTGTTTAATAATTTCTGAAACGTCTTGTTTAAGAATTCTTTACCGGCGTCTGTTTGTAGTTTTTGAGGAACCCGGCCCTTCTCGAAGATGGCTTTAAAAGCGGCCGTGATGCTGGCCCCTCTTTTATCGCTTAGTGGTTCTGCGTAAGCGTACTTGGACAGCATGTCTATGACGGTTAATATATAACAAACGCCATTGTTATGTTTTGCTATATCTTGAAGGCTGATTATGTCAGCTTGCCACTGATAATCTATTTGAGCATTAACGATTGTAGGACGTCTCTTAAAATGTCTTCTGGCCGGTTTATGGAGTGAATACGCCTCCTCTCCTGATAGCCATGTCTTGACCAGGTCTCTGCTTACGGGTTCGTTTTCATCTGCAGCCCTTCTGTATAGGGATTCGACACTTCCAAAGCTGCCAACCCCACTTGTATCATAATAAAGTTTTCTTAACCTAACCCCCGACATGATAACATCGGTTACAACAAAATACAATGAAAGCCGATTGTTTTGTGTAAGGGCTTTTTATTAAAAAAATAAACAATACTACCAAGACCTAAGCAAAAGATACTTTACATTTTCACAGCAAGTGTCATAAGTACGTATTAACACATAGCCACCTTGCGGTGTAACATTCCACTTGTTTGTTCTAAATACACGCTATCCTGTAACGTTACATAAGAACTTAGTTAAATAGTCTTCGGGGGGCCAAAGCCCCCCTGAGACTATTTTTTTTATACACGTTACACGTACGTCTTTCTACAAGTCTTTGTATCAGCTTTCTATCAAGAGTCGTGCACATCTCCTGCATATCAGGTAGTTTTATGCTCGGGTCATAGGCGTAGCGGATCTCGTTGAGTGCCGCTGTCAAGATCCTCAACATATCGGGGTGTACAATTTTCTTTTCAGGGTGCAGGCCGTACACCACCCTTAGCAGCTTATACACCTTGTACGGGTCTAGCAAACCACAAATATAACGTATTGTTCTTGCTCTGTATGATTCGCACAAACACTCGTGAGCCGCCTGCTGGGGATCGTTCATTTGGTGGCCATGACAAAGACTGTAATAGTCACGTTTGACACAGTTTAGTACCACCCTCGCTGCGAAACCCTTAACTTCACGCCGTTCAAAGAAGGACAATCCTTCATCTTCATCTTTTTCACACGCACCGCTCTTAGAACCGCATACACACTTGTCACAGCCCTCATGGTTTTGGCACGTGGTGCTTTCAGCCTGTTTTGAACACCACAGACAATTAAAGATTACATTGCTCGCTTTTGCAGGTCGCCAGTCTCCAACCATTCTTTTTGGGGCTTCTATCTAGGGTTCAAAAGAAGAAAGATTGACAGACCATTAGTTGAAGAAATAAAATACATCGTTATATAGATGCCGGGGCATAACATTTTCATACTAACCTCCATATTTTCACCACCCTCTGCGGCAGCTCTGAAATCCTGAGAGTCGCTAATGTCCTGCGATGCCCCATCATCTTCGATGCTTGTACCGGGCTGTTGCAACACAACCTCCGCAGCAGCCGCATCCTCCTGAAGGTCCATGTCTTCGTAGACAGGGGTGTTAGGAGGTGCTACATCCTCTTTACCATAGTGCATTATGAAGTAGGTGCATCCTGCTGGTGTTACTCTCTAGGGTCAAAAAAAGAAAGATTGATATGCCAATAGCTGAAGAAATAAAATACCTCATTTTTGTAACTACCGAGCATAACATTTTTTTTTTTTTTTACTAACCTCTGCATTTTCACCGGCCTCAGCTGCGGCTCTTAAATCTTGAGAGTCGCTAATGTCCTGCGCTGCCCCAACATCTTCGGCGATTGTACCCGACGGTTGCAGCACAACCTCCGCAGCATCCGTATCCTCCTGAAGGGCCATGGCTTCATAGACGGGTGTGTTAGGAGGTGCTACAGCCTCTTCATCTTCCTCCATATCCACGAAACTGAGGCCGGCAAACAAGCTGCCACTACCCGAGCCCTCACTCTCGCTGTGGGCGTCCTTAACCGGAGACAACCTGCATACGCACTCCTTGAGACTGAGTTTTTGCACCCCCCGACAGAGGACATTACCAAAACCAGTAATGTCGCAGTCCATATCCTTAGGTGTTTCTTGCTGAGCATTCTCGTCCATTACCAGAGGTGGTAAGCTGCGGTAATATCTACTGATAGGTGGTTGGGAGCCACCCCACATCGGTCTCTTCACAAGAGGGCTGTATCTCTTCATTTTGCTATGGGAACCTTCTCGTATTCAGGCGGCTGCTTGCTGTACAACGCTCTTAAGGATGCCTTATATGTATCCTAAACAGCTCCTAAAAGGAGGCGTACCCTCTACACATCAACAAGGCCTTAGAGGCGTCATAGGGCTCTGGTTCGCTGGTGTCTCCAAAAACAGCACCGCCCTAGGACCACCCCTTGGACAAGATGGACATCTCATGACGCTCACACTCCGACACAAACCCGGGGCCGCACCCTTGTATTTCCAGGGGCTTGAGGCCTGTCACTTTTAAGGACACGCAACTGACACTTTTAAGGACACACACATGTCACTTTTGGGGACACACATGTCACTTTTAAGGACACAGCGAGGGGAGGGGGGACGTATCACTTTTAAGGACACGAATGGTGATGAATGGTATCCGCTTATACTACTGAGATCATTCTGATGGGATGCTGGCTGCTCATCAGAATAGCTGCGGCATGGACATCCTGTGGCTTAAGAGCAGGCTAACAACTAAGCATTGGATCACAGAACATGAAAGGATTTCACCTACTGTTCCTGTTTTTAGGCCTCGCGTAGGCAGCACTTGCGATGTCTCTTCAAGACATGTATTCAGAAGTAGGGCTTTAAGCTCCGCCCATGTATTTTATTGGCTCCTTTGACTGTCTTTTCGAAATGGTTTTTGGTCATTGGTTAATTTTTTTTATTAGTCCCTCCTTAGTACCTCCTTTTCTCCTGTTGTAACCTCCCAAAAGGACTGCCCCTTTCACGTGTTGTTACTCAGTATGCTTTATTTCTAGTTTGTGAGCACTACTGTTTTAATGACTTTCTCCTAGCTGCTGTTGCAGACAAAACACTCTCCCGCTTCCACAAAGCAGAGTCCACGTGTTTTCCTGGGTCAGCGTGGCACCCGATCATGGACGCCACGCTTTATGTTTTAAAGGCGCTCCCTCCCTTCCCTGTTTCACGGCCGGCATCTACATAGTATCTCTATATGTTTTTTTTTAAGCAGCGCGGCATGCCGCCCTTCATCTTAAACAATGGCGGCTGCATGCCTTTCTTTTCTTTTTAAGCAGTGCGACACGCCATGCTTCATCTTAAACAATGGCAGCCGAAAGCCTTTCTTTTCTTCGGCGGGGCTCGCCAAACTGTTTTAAAAAAATATATATATATTGCAGCCCCATTCATCTTTCCTGTGTTTGTGGACCCTTTTCAGAGTGTAATCTCCACAGATAAAGTCCCTGCCACTCTGACCTCTTCATTAAGGATAGCAGCTGTGATCGCGCTCCTCTGATCTGACCCCAGACAGGGGGGGGCTTGCAGGAGGGTGTTGCCAGGTGGTAAAAGGCATGCATTGAGACGCCAGTTCAAAGAAGTCACACTCCTCCTGACTGGAGTCACTCAGTAGCAGCATGTCTGAAGGTATAGAGATCAAATTTAACAATTGCCTTCCGGGGTCATTTTTTCACGAGAAAACTGTTCATCAAAAAAGTTCACAGCTTTAACTTGCTTTTGGTGTGAAGTAGGCAGGTCATTACACATTTTCTAATTATTAGATGAAAATTAGATGGATTTAATTTAAAACTGCTTTGGATGGAAAAGTACAAAGTAACCAATTTAAAAGAAGTAATTAAATTCATTCCAAAAAGAATATACAAGCCACTTCAACAATGGATGCCGCACACCTTTCTTTTCTTTGGGGCGGCTCGCCCAACAGTATTTTTTAATACTGTATGTTTTTTAAACAAGTGCGGCACGCCACACTTAATCTTCAACAGTGGCGGTGCGCGCCTCTCTTTTTTTCAGCGCAGCTTGCCCGACTCTAATTTTTCGATATTCTATGTGCTTCATCTTCAACAATGTCACTCTGAAAGTGTGTGTTTCCGTTTTACGCATGTGGCATATGAAAAGTGTGTCTATTGAATCACAAGCTCATTTGTTTCCGATCTTTAGCCTGCTTCGAAGGATTGTGTGTTGATTTGCGTATCCTTGAGGCCGCCGCACTGTTTGGTGCACCTTTAATTTGATGCACGGTTCGTGCGCATGTTTGTGCAGGATAATGGCGGTGAGCCGAGTTGCTTTGTTTACCCAGTGTTAGTGATAGGACAGATCCAGGTTTAATACGGCGCAACCGCAATGGCAGCAGTGTGAGCACTACTCATACCACCCCTGCTTTTCACGGTTTCCTCTCCATCCCCTTTCCTTCCCGTCTCTTTAGGTAGGTTAAATAATCACTCCACTTCAACACAAAATAAATAACTTAAAAACAGAATTTGCAACGCCAATAGCTCTAACTTTCACTAATGTGAGACTGATTGCATTGCAAATGCATGTTCTAGAATGTGGATCATGAAAAAGGTGATTTAGGCCATGGGATTTGCTTCCACTTGGGGCAAAAATCATCCAGCCCTACCCGAGAGCAAGGTATGTTTGCAAAGACTTCTAACACTTCCACCTCTTGGGCACTGCCTGTTTCTACAGATACAATTGCGGGGGTTGTCTTATGATATTTATCATCACACCTGTACAAGCTTCGTTGTTTAAACATCCAATTTCTCAATTTCTGCTTTCCACCATAGCCCACTTGTTGGACTTGATGCTTTTGCATAGAATTTCTTCTATTTAACAACATTGCAACAACTCAACGATTGTAAAACACTTTGATGTTCAGCCCTGTAAGCTATAAATATAAAATATATAAATTAACTAAATTACCTAAAACGTTCTACCCCACCAGTAATTTATAATCGGCCCAAGAAATGCTGTTAGATGCTCAGGTTAAACTATTTGCAGATTTCCTAAAGAACACTCCCACAGGACAGGGATAAGAATTTCTCCCTCTAATCTAGCCATGAATGCGGAGTGATTCCTTGACTTTATGCTCCGTCCATCGTCTCCTTGTGTTTGCTTTGTTTTCCCTAAGTTGGCAGGGTATGCCCAGACGTGGGTCCCTTGCTCACTTTGCCACTGGATTCAAGATAGCCTGGCTGATGAGGGGTGTTACCCCCAAAACCAGTCCCAGGATGCTTGTTTCCGGTCCTGGGAAGACCTGGCTTGGCAGTTCGGGCTGGACTGTTCCCAAGAGGCACAGGGTCAAGACTGATTTGCATATGGCTGTGTCTGAACTGGGGTGGTGAAGTGAGCTAAAGAACAATGATGGATTCAACCCAGATCTGTGACGGGGGGTGAGTGTCAGAAAAGTTTCAGCGCTCCGTCCATCGTCTCCTTGACTTTGTTCACACACAATACCTAGAGTTCAGTATCAAACATCCTGGCTCTACCTAGAAATAAAAAAATAAAAAAATTGTGAAGCATCAATAGAATTTATGGCCATACTTCAAGATGGTCTATCTCAAAGCAAACGGCACTCTACCCAGGAGCTTAAATACGAAAAAAAAGTGCGGCTAAAAACAAGTGCTAACATGCCAATAATTCTCGCTTGAATGCCTGTAATATCAATAGTGGACACATGGTGGCAGCAAAATGCCATGCAGCTGAAAATTACCGCGCCGTAGCACTGCAGACACAATGGCAAGTCAACAGCAGTGTATCTTTCTACGATATACCTGGCTCTGTACTTACTATATTGAAGTCATTGGCATTTCTTTCCGCGATATACCAGGCCCCATAGCCGCTGGAAGTAGGGGTGCTGCAGCACCCCCAAAATAACCATGCTAGAGTTCATAAGATGAATGAGCAATAAAGATGCCTTAAAATTTTGTTTTTATCGTGCCACATTTATTGTGCGTTCAAAGACCGAGGTCCACTATCAGGCTTTGTCTTATGACAAATCACTGCTTATTATTTTCCCACGGAGACTGCAAATTACTTTTCTTTTTTTGGCTGCACTTTTGTAAATTGAACTGTGAAACATGTAGCAATCTTGCCTGGAATGCATACGGTGTTAAAGGAAAGGCTATAGGATGTCTATTTTTTTCACAACAAAATTTAAATACCTGTAAAACGTTACAAGTATTTCAAAATATATCACCCCTTAAAAAACATAAATGAATCACATTTCACTTAAAGGTTTTAGTATGATAAAAACAAATCAAGACACTTTACTTTGTGATTAGTTAATGATAAATACTACCTGAAACCATTGCTCAACACGATACTTTGCAAACATGCGACCGAGATATGGGACACCATCTCCACCCTCACCCCCGACAGTCTTACTCACCGAGACCTGGCTCAACTCTGCCTCCGCACCAAACATCCACATGGACACGCCCCTCGGCTACAAGATTGATCAACGGCACCGCATCAACAAACACAGAGGTAGAATCACCATCCTCCACAAGGAATCCATCCACTGCACCACCGCTATGGATGACAACACCACGTTCATGGAACACCTAAACTTCCAGCTCAGAATAGACCGCAAAACCACCATCAGACCTCCAGGACCCCGCCCAGGCTTCTGCAACACCATCCCAAATTCATCACTCCCCTCCCCCCAAGCCATCGACACTGAACACTACATTTTCCTCGCAGACCTCAATTTCGACCTCGACGACCCAAACACCGTCAACCTTCTGGACAGCATGAACAACATCAGCCTTACTCAGTCATGCTCATCCAGGACACACGCTAGATCCTATCTTCACCGCTAGCAACAGAGTCAATACAGCAACACCCCAGAGTTTACCTACACAGACCACGCAATCGTCCACTTCACATACCCAGCAGCTGCCAGCCAAGCCACCAGACCGGTCAGAACCTTGCTCCACAGCTGGAACAGAGTATCCGAGAGCCAACGGACCAAAGCCCTGAACTGTTCCTCCCTTCTCCCCACCCCCAACACCTCCTCGAATGTCGACCAAGCCATTAAAAACGTCACCACTTGGATCTCCAACTGTGCCGATAGTCACCCCCAGCAAACCCTCCAAACCCAAAAGACCCTCCAAACAAGTCAGTTGGTACACCGTGGAACTAAGAACCTTGAAACCCAACTGCAAAGGAGATGGCGCACCACCAAGGAGCACATTGACCAGACCACCTTCAAGACATCACTCAGCCAGTACCACTGATTCCTGAAAGACACCAGAAAGAACGCCATAGCCAACCGTATTGAAGCCAGTTCCAACCACATAAAAGAACTCTTCAGCATCGTGAGAGTTCTCCAGCCTCTCAGCGACTGAAATCATCATCACTCCTTCCCAGGAACTATGCGACACCCTAGTTGACTTTTTCCACTGCAAAATATCCACCATCTACAGGAACTTCAAAACCCAACCCACCACCAGTGACACCCTCAGCCTCCTAGAACCCACAGGCGCCCCCACCAACAACAGGATCACCATCTGGAACCAGCTCATGATGCAGAACGCCGCAGACATCATGCAACCGTCCACTCTGGGTCTCCCACGGACCCTGCCCACACATGTTCAACCTCTGCAACAACACCATCAGCAGCAAGCTCAGAGACATCCTCAACACACCCATCCCCATAGAGCAAACTACCCTTGGATGGCAAACTCATGAAGGCAAACACAAGGAGATGATGGACGGAGTGCTGAATCTTTTAAAAAATAACTTGTTCTTCTAGAATATTCTTCAAAGGATCTCTCACCCAGAAAGGATCTAAAAGAAATGCCCACAAACAGGAGGGTAATTGGAGGAGCACAGAAAGATCAAATTCTTAATCAGGAAGTTACAGTAGTGAAGAACAACTTGCTACCCGACAAATGTCTGCTGGAATTACCCTTCACAAGAGTGAGGATGCAACAATATCTCTCACACAGTGAGCCCTGTTCGATTGTGGATCAATGTGCACAGCTCATAGCACGCTTCAATGCATGACAGAAACTTTCACAGATGCATGACAATCGTCGCCGACTGGCTGAAGAACAACTGCCTGCAGGATGCTTGTTTCCGGTCCAGGGAGGACCTGGCTTGGCAGTTCAGGCTGGACTGTTCCCATAAAGAACAGGGTCAAGACTGATTTGCATATGGCTGGGTCCAAACTGGGGTGGTGTGGTGAGCAAAAGAATGATGGATTAAACCCAGATCCTTGTGACTGGGGGTGAATGTTTGCATTGTCCAGCATTCCGTCCATCAATTGTTTCTTTTGCATATGTCGCCCTAAGTGGGAAGGGTATGCCCAGACGAGGGTCCCGTGCTCACTACACCACTGGATTCAAGCTAGCCCGGCTGATGAGGGCTGTTAGCCCGAAACCGGTCCCAGGATGCTTGTTTCCGGTCCAGGGAAGACATGGCTTGGCAGTTCGGGCTGGACTGTTCCCATGAGGCACAGGGTCAAGACTGATTAGCATATAGCTGTGTCTGAACTGGGGTGGCGAAGTGAGCTAAAGAAGGATGATGGATTCAACCCAGATCTGGGGGTGAGTGTCAGAAAAGTTTCAGCGCTCCGTCCATCATCTCCTGGTGTAAACTCATGAAGGCACCTGATTAAGATGGGGTGTGAGACCATGTCAAATGCTGCAGATAGGTCAGGAGAACGAGGGCTGCCATGTCTCCTCTGTTAAGGATCATGCCTATGAAGTCAGTGGCAGTGATAAGTGCTGTTTTTGCACTATGGCTGAGCCCGACTCAGGACCGCTGGTGTTGAGGAGCTGGTGGTTGCGGAGAAGGTCAATGAGGTGTCTGTTGATTCATTTCTCTAAAACTTTTGCCAGGTATGGTAGGTGGAAATGGGTCTGTATCTGGAAAGCATGGCTGGGTCAGCATATGGTTTCTTGAGCAGGGACAGCACGGTGGCTTGTTAACAGGTGTCCAGGAATGTTAGCGGAGTCGATGGAGGCATTGAGGATGGGCGTTAGTGCTTCGCTGATCAGTAGGAGTCCTTTGGCGAAGGTGTGGTGTAAGCAAGAGTCAGATGTAGCCCCTGAATGGACGTTCTTCATGGTAGCTGCGATTTCAACAGTGGTGGCAGCAGACCACGAGGGTCAGGGTTTGTCTATCAGCTGTAATGGGAAGCAGAATTGCAATGGTGACTGGATCCGGTTGAGGGCTGAAGTTGCAGTATACCGAGGTGATTTTGTTACAGAAGAATTCCGAGAGCTTGTGGCAAAGGTCTTGTGGAGGGGTAGAGTGTTGCTGGAAGCGGAAGGAGGTGTGGTGAAATCTTTGATGATTATTTCCCTGCTGCAGTTAGTGCTGGCGTCAATATGATCTGCAAGAGCTGTGTGCTTGGTGTTCCATATCTGCCAGTGGTAACATTTTAGGGCTGATTTGAAGATGTCTGGACTTGTTCTCCATTTGCACTCATGAAGGAGGTCGCGTTGAGCAGAAGGGGTGCGAAAAAGTCCATGATGTCGCTGGCGAAATTGCTGCGGGGTCCTGGTGGTCTGTATACATCTGTATATGAGAATTCCACCCAGAGAGAAGTTGGTTGTGATGAGTATCGTCAACGTGAGATGTTCAATGTAGCTGGAGGGGGTGTCCGTGTAGGTGGTGCAGCTGATGGATTGAGGTTGATGGCAACTCCATCTCAAGGCTTGTGCTCATGTCTTCCCTGGTGATCTTGAAGCGGTGGTGATGGCTGTAATGATGTCCAGTGTCAAGGTTGGGTTTCCATGACAAAGAGCAGGTCCAGAGCATGGTCGTGCAGTAGGTCCCATTTCTCTGATGTTTGGAGAACGAGCGGGTATTGAGGAGCATGCATGCATGCGAGAATGGCACGTTGTTTAAGCGGGTGGCTTGTTTGAGTGTGAGCAAGTGGGGTGCTGCTGGTGAAGGAGTTAGGTGTAGGGTGTGGGAGAGTGCATGAGAACTTGCAGGAGGTGCCTCTGAATGCTCCATCTGTGTTGTGTGGTGCACTGTGGCACCAGTGCAGTGAGCGGCAGCTGGAGTTAGAAGCAGAGGAGCGCAGCAGGGCAGCGACGGGTAGGCGGAGAACTAGGGTCCCAATGGATGGAAACCAGTTATGTCACTTCCTGTGCAGATGGATTATGGCAAATCTAGTGATGTCACTTCCTGTGCAGATGGGCAATGGGAAATGAAATCTTCTTGCTTGGCTTCTACTTTTAAACACAGTCTTGGCTGAAAACCAGTGATGTCGCTTTCTGTGCAGATGATCAAGGGAAAGCAGTCTTGTAGCTTTTATTTCCTGTGTCTGTATAAGGAGGGAAAAGTGAGTCCTGGTGTTGGCGGGTGGAATGTCTCCATAGGTGGTAACGCATTGAGTGCTGATACTGTAGGTGAAGCTGTAGGATGTGTGTCTATAAGTGATCATGGTGAGTCTCACTTAGAGTGAGCTGGCTGATGAAACTGCTAAGACCAGCATGCTGCTTCTGCTGGAACAGGTAACATTTGTGTTATCTGACAAAACAATAAGCTTTTTATATACATAAATCTGCAAAGGCCCACTTTGTTACAATGGTGACAAGGGTTACTCCCTTCTAACTAGGGCTATGCAATATTTCTTAATTTTTGGTAAGCGATGCAAAACCTTGGAAGATTTCATCATGTAGCCCAATATATAATAAAATATTTAGCATCAAAAGAAACTAAGCTCTATACGCTTGACTTGCACTTGGCTACATGCCAGAAAACATATGGGAGTACCCCTAACAAATTGCTCACATGTAAGGAATAGATGCTTATACAGCCACTCCAACTACATCTACAGAATATAGATAACCAGATGTACTGGTGGTAAAGCACCATTTACCTTATTTTCCAGTACACAGTGTTCGTATAGATAATTGTATAAGTTTGTGTTCACTTTCAAGGACACATTTTCCGGATATGTAACCATATCCTATTTTCGACCACTAATAGTTAATGGTATTTATTTATTTTAAAGCTTTTATATAGCGCGAACAAGACCCATGAGGGTATCAGAGCGCTTTACAGGTGATCGAAAAAGAGAGGAGACCCAACAATCAAACAACAGGGTGGTAAGGAGTGCAAGGGCAGGGAAACCACTATATCGTCATGGAATACATAAATATAAACAGTCTAGGGTATGGAGAATAAAAGAACAAGAACTAAACGAAGCATGTTACAAGGACCTGAAGGATTGGCAGGGGGAAAACTGAGCATAAAAAGAGTACAAAAGTGCATCAACACAATACAATATAAGTACAATAGAAGGAAAAACAGGTAAAAACCAGGGAGGGACGAAGTCTTTGAAGTGCGTATATGCACGGGAATTTAAGGCAAAAATGTGTTTATCAGAAGCGCTTTAACTTCCTTTCTGAAGTTTTTATTTTTTTATTTTACAAAACCTTTATTAAACAAAAGAGCACATGACATTACAGAGTGACATCACAGCATTGATGCAGTAGATTCTACATTTCCAGTTATATTGCATGTTGCAGGGGAATGAAGGCAGGAAAAGATACAGACACAGCCCATCAATAATAGCATAATAATCAAGGCACAGCAGAAGAGGTACAATCAATCCAGCCCGGGAGGGAGATGGGATCAACATCCTCAATCCGGGCATTTTGCGTGTCAGCATTGGGGGAGGTTGTTGCTGGGCTGTCTGGGGCGGCCAAGCGTTGGAAATAGGAAACAAGGGGGGCCCAAATATCTGGGGGTCTGCTGGGTGCAGGCATCAAATCCCAAAACTCACCAAGGAGTGTCTGGCAATGAGTTGCATCGTCCAAGCAATTCTTGACCGTGGGAGCTCTTCTACGACCCCAGTGCATGGCCACCCTACGCTTTGCGAGCACCAGCAGCATCGCAATCAGCTTGCGGATGGTATCGGACACATGTTTAACGTAACCCAGGAGGCATAGCAGTGGGTCCAGGGTGATCTGCTCAAGTTTGATGTCGCTAATAGCGGTGCACGCCCCCTGCCAGAACAGTGCCACCCTAGGACACCCCCAAGCCAGGTGGGCGAAGTCCGCACCTGGAGCCGCGCAGCGCACACATCTGTCTATTAAGCCCATCTTGTGTAAGGATACAGGGGTGCGTGCGGTAGAGCCTATGAAGATGCTTAAAATGAATGAGCCTCAGGCGGTAATTGGGGGAAAGGCGCTTGGTCTGGTTGCAGCAATAAAGCCACTGTTCAGGAGAGAGGTCCCTTCCCAAGTCCTCGCTCCACGCAGTGCGGGCGCGCTCGGTGTTGATGGAAGAGGCGGCCAAGGTGAGGGCGTATAATCTAGTGACCAACTTCCACGGGGAGCTGGATGAGTGAACAAACTCAAGGGCAGCATTAGCTTGGGGGGCCTGCGGGAACGCGGGGTTAGCTACCCTACATGTTGCCCTAATCTGATAGCGCGACCCCCCCCCCCTCGACAAGTTGCTGTACTATCGGGGAGGAAGAAGAATGTGTTGTCGGGATAGATGTCTGCTGCAGTGCTAAGGCCCAGTTAAGCAGCACGGCGAGCCATGCCTGCTGTTTGCAATGGGGGAAACGCAGGGTTACCAGCGAGTCTCAGGGAAGGGGCGTGCAGTATGATGGCGCCGGTGTATTTGTGCAGCCCGTCCCAGGCCCAACGCAAGCATTTAACCGTGTCTATCTCGCCTCGGGGGGTGGGGGGGCTTGGGTGGAAGGAATAGTGCAGTTTGAAGTGGCCACGGGGCAGCAAGGTCAGTCTCAGCCGCAGTGTGAGGCTGAAATGGTGTGGGGTGCAGCCAGAAGTGGAGAAAGCTGGCTTGGGCGCATAAAGCTTGAAATCTGGAGCTCCCATACCGCCACGGACTAAGGGTAGAGTAAGTATATCATAAGCTATTCTGGGTTGATGTCCAGCCCTAATTAAGGTGATAATGTTGGAGCGGAGCTTGCGAAAAAAGTGCGATGTGAGAGGGATAGGGATATTTAAGAAGAGATAGAGAAATTTTGGGAGTACCACCATCTTGGCAATGGCAATGCGCCCAGGTAACGATAAAGAGAGCTTTTACCACATACGGATCTTAGTCTCCAGCCAGTCCATTGCCCGACCAAAATTAGACCTCCAGAGTTCGTCAACATCCCTGCTCAACCAGACACCGAGGTACCTAGTAGGACCAGACGCCCAGACAAAGTGATAATCAGGAGTGAATGGCTTTGTAGCATCCATTAGGGGGAAAAAGACCGATTTGCTCAAGTTGACCTGGATTCCAGAGAGGCACCCAAACAGCACAACCTCCCTAGTCATGGAAGCGAGATTTTCTTGAGGATCACGGACGTACAAAGTGACATCATCCGCGTACATGGATGTGACGAGGGCGCGCTCCGAGAAGCCAATGCCCCGTTGAGTGTGATGCTGGCGCAGGCGTGCCGCGAGCGGCTCCATGGCAATGGCAAAAAGCATAGGGGAAAGGGGACACCCTTGTCTGGTTCCTCTTGAGATGGCAATCGGGTCGGTAACCTGCCCATTCACCCGGATGCGAGCTGTGGGTAGTGTGTATAGTAACTGTATTTTGCGTACGACATTCGGACTGAATCCCAGACGAGGGAGGAGGTAGAAGAGAAAAGGCCACTCCAAGGTATCAAAGGCTTGGTAGCGTCTAGTAAGGCTGCCACGGCCGGTAGAGAGGGATTGATTTGATGAAGGACCGAGAAGATCGTTTGCAAATTGTGAGAAGTGGCGCACCCCCGAATGAAACCAGATTGATCCGGGCGAGCAATCAGGGACATGAGGGGGAGGAGGAGAGTGGCCAGTAGTTTGGCATAGATTTTATTGTCAGTGTTGATGAGGGATAAGGGGCAGTATGAATCACAACAGTCTGGGGGTTTGTCAGGTTTCAAGAGAAGAGTGAGTAGAGCCTCACGTAAAGATGGCGGGGAGCTGCCTCGTTCAAGAGAGTCATTGTACATGGCGGCTAAGTGCGGAACGAGAAGAGGTGCGTATTGTTTGTAGAAAGCAGGGGTGAGACCGTCGGACCCGGGAGCCTGGTCACCCGGGAGGCCTGCGATAACGGTGGAAATGTCCTCCTCAGTGAATGGCTCATCGAGATAGTCCCGGTGATTGTTACTGAGCCAGAGGAGCTCAATGGTATCAAAATATTGATCCATAATCTCCCGGGTAGCCGCCTCACCAGCAGAGTATAGCTGGGAGTAAAAAGTGGAGATTCTAGTAATGATTTCAGTGGGAGAGGTTGTTCTGCCAGCGGATTCGTCACTCAGCGCCGTTATGTATGAGGAAGCATGCAGTTGTCTGAGGAGGTTTGCGAGGGTCTTCCCAGGCCGCTCTCCCTCGCCATAGCGTCGAGCGCGTGCCTCTCTTCCCAAAAATGCAATCTCCCTGTCAGCCTCCTCGTGGAATTCAGAAAGCTTGGCTCTGATCAGCGCGAGCGGGGAGGGATCTCCAGACTGCTGAAGGTCTAGGGTTTTAATCTCGTTTTCCAACCGGTCTAGTGTGTCCCGGATGGATCTAAGCACCCCAGACTGCTTGGCGATACACTCCCCCCGAATAACGGCCTTGAAACCCTCCCAGAGAGTGGAGGACGACTCCACCGAGCCAACGTTGAGTTCAAAGTAGGTGATTATCGCACCGCGAATCTCTTCGCGGAAAGCAGCATCCCGAAGGGCATTAGGGGCAGACGCCAGGCAAATATGTGATGCAGTGTGAGCGGAAGCTGCAGGCGCAAGCGTACAGGGGAATGGTCAGAGAGGGTGCGGGCCAAGTGATCCACTGAAGTGGTCCAGGAGGATACGTCGCGCGTGGTAAACCACAGATCTAGGCGCGACCATGAGCCCTGCGAGCCCGAGACAGGTGCCCTGGCGTCTGTCAGGGTGCGCGCGCCGCCACGCATCCAGCAAAAAGTTATCGAATGGAATGGAGCAAGAATGTGGCATGAGGGTGCTGAGTGCGACCTCCTGAGTGGTCTAGCGCCGGCAATGAAGCTATATTAAACTCACCTCCCCAAATCAAGGAGTGGTGTCCCAGGGAGGAGATGAGCTGCCAGATATGTGTAAAAAAGTCAGGATCATCGGAGTTGGGGCCATATATTGCTGCTAGAATCAGTGACTAGTTGTGCAGGGTGCCAGCGAGAATTACATATCTTCCCTCGGTGTCAATGAGAGATTGGGTGGTTTGCCAAGGGAGGCCTCTGCGAAAGAGAATAGAGACGCCACAGGAGTAGTTAGAATAGAAGGAGGAATAAGAATCGCCCCAGTGCCGCGACAGCAACCTAGAGGCGGTGGCAGGAAGGAGGTCCGTCTCCTGGAGGAAGCAGACATCCACCTGGTGTCTGATGAGCTGCGCGTGCATGAGGCGTGCCTTGCGGTAGTCATTGAGGCCTCTAATTTTCCATGTACAAAATGTAGTGTCTGTCATGAGGAAGTGCAGAGTGATGCAATAACGGAAAGCCCGTGCAGTACAGTGACATGGACCGCAAATGGTGCTGCGATGAACAGTGCGTTGCATGATGCGTGACAATCGTGTGCCAAAAACGAAATAGAACAGTGATAACAGCAGACCTCTTATGAGAGGTACCAACTCCTTAGGGGAGCACCCAACCCGCCCGCCACCCACTCCAACCCCCCAATTAGGTTGAGGAACACACCTCCCCCTCCCCCCCACCACCCAGGGAACCCAAACTTGGAGAAAGAAATATGCAGACAGGAACGGGAATTATCCCAAGGGGGGGGATGGTTCCTCCTGACATACACCCATGTCGCAGAGACAGGGTGGCCAAGCCACAGTACTGTTCGGACCATGGTTATGCAAATAACATTTACATGTGGAGGTAACCTGCCCCAGAAGAAACATTAGCATTAGTCCCAATCGTTACTCCCACAGCAGCACCATGGGCCCGGCAAAACTTCAGGAGGAGCCAAAGGGCAGCGCCTCGTGCCCTACACGGACAGTGCCACCCCAAAAGCAAGACTCAGCAGGAGGTCAGAGACATTGTGACAACAGTGCATGCCCCAACCAGGACAGAGCAAGGCAAAACAATGAATGGAACCCAGCAGTCCAAATTAGTCATTGTCACTTAATTGTCCTGTTTCAGCATTTACAAGACTTTTAGCTGCTTTACGCTTTTGCGATTCTAACTTTTTGGCAAAAGATAGCGCAGCCTTTGGGTCTCTGAAGAACTGCACCTGGGTACCGCTCTGGACCTTAAGCTTGGCTGGGTAGATCACGGCATATTGAACCTCAAGTTTTTGAAGGATTTTTTTTTAGCAGGGAGAAATTCTCGCTGCACTGCCAAGGTGAAATCTGGATAGAACAATAGGAGATTCCCCTGGTGCCGCACTTAGCCCATCTCCCGCGCCGCTCGCAAAACAGCGTCGCGGTCGCGGTAGTTCAACAACTTGGCGATGATCGGGCGAGCTGGAGCCCCAGGAGGGAGACGTGGTCCCAGGAACCTATAGGCCCGTTCCACAATAAAGACAGGGGAGAGTACATTACCAAAGAGGTCCCGCAAGAGTGTCTCAAAGTAGTCCTCCATCCTCGCAATGTTTGCGGACTCTGGCAGACCAGTAATACGGATATTGCCCCTCCTGGAGCGCACCTCCAAGTCCTCATTTTTAGACCTGATCAGGTCCAACACCTTGTCCATCCTAAGTAGCTGTTGCTTGTCAACTGCTGCAGAGTCTTCAACCTCCGACACTCGTGCCTCCAGCTGCATTATCCGAGTGTCGTGCGTTTCCACTCTAGCGTTCACCTGGTCGAGGCGAGCAGCAAGGCGGTCAAGTTTAGAGTCAATCGTGCCAAGGCTGGATTTGACGTCCAGCAGGAGTGCTTTTAAGTCATCATCTCTTGTCTCGGCGGTTTCAGTTTGCGTCCTCCGCATCATGCGCAGGCTCATCCTGTCTGGTGCCTGTTTTCAAAAGAGATCTTGGACTGTTTTGGGTCTGTCTTGCCCATGTTACTAACCAAGTGGAACCAGTACCGGTGCGGGGGTAAGCAATGCCCAAATCCTTAGAGTCAGTGGGGCCCAGTAGAAGCGCGCCAAAAGCAGAGCACAAGCCCGAGGCGTCACAGCACCAGCACAAATTTCTAAGGGTAAGAGCCTCTGTCCCAATGGCCAGTGGGCCTGCAGGTGATGTGGGCCGCAGGTTCAACAATCAGGCCTCACGGAGCAGAACACAGTCAGATAGTATATGATGCCCAAAGGGCGCAGCTTCATGATGGTGGCCGGCAGAGCGTGGCAGGCGTTGGCACAGCCCTCCAGCCGGTATCGCCCAGACAACTCCAGGAGCGAGGAGCACAGACTATGTGGGGGCCCGGATCTACGGAGCCACCGTGCAGTCAGCCGGGCAGTTTCAGCAGGGGGCACAATGCAGGGAAATCAGCGCTGCAGGCACCGGACAGGCCCCGTGAATCTCTAACAGGCGCCGGGACCCATGCGGCAATCAACGCAGGGAGAACAGGCACCGGCCTTAATGATGGCCTTTTGCACACTTGGAGGGCGGCAGGTGGGCTCAAAGGCACGACAGTCCCGATCGAGCGCCGGACCCCACAGCGGGGCGCACCACAAGCGGGGGGGCCAGGGAGGCGCGGTGCCCCCTTCGCAGGGCCCGCGCAGACACGCAAGCAACCGGGAGGAGAGCTCCCTCCCCACACCAAGCCGCGTCTGCCCAGGGCCCGGGGTACGGCGCCCGCACCTCGACACCCGCCCGCAGCAGTAGGCCGCGCCTCTCACCTGGGCCCAGTGGTAGTCTGTGAAGCCGGTCATAGCCCTGCGCGCCCTCGGGGCCACCGCTCCTGGGCGTCACCGCAGCTGCAGTGGCCGCGCGTTCTGCCGGAACGCCTCCCGTTGGTAGCAGCTGTTAAGCAGCCGCTTGCTGTAGTCACGCCGTGAGGCCGCCCAACCCGCTGCTTTTCTCTAGGCGGCGGGGGCCGCCATGCTGGATCTTCGTCCTCAAGGCTCCGACATCGATGACCTCGCTGCTGTGCGATGGTGGGCGAATCGAGGTCGCCGTTCGGCTCCCCGGGGAACAGGCAGCCTCACGCTGTGGAGGGGGTCAGAGACACCCCCGGTCCGCAGGATTCTACCGGATTTTCGGCTTGGCCGGCAGAGCCCGCTCAAGGTGCGGCCATCTTGCAGCCGGCTAAGCCACGCTCCCCCCTTCCTTTTTGAAGTTAATAGTAGAAGGGATCATCCTGATTTCCGGAGGCAGAGAGTTCCAAATTCTCGGGGCGATACCCGAGAAGGCTCGATCATAAGTTTTTGATTTATGGAATTTCTGAGGCTTCAGCAAAAGGGTGCTGGTACTTCTGGAGGACCTGGAGCCCCCCCCCCCGATAGAACAAGTCTTTGTGCGAGGTATAGTGGGGTGTTGTAGAGTAAGGCTTTATGAGTCATGCAAGCAATTTTTAGTTGTATCCTTGCTTCGTAGGGGAGACAATTTAGGGTTTTAAGCTCCGGTGTAATATGGTGGTATCTTTTTGAACTAGTGATGAGTCTGGCAGCAGAATTAAGAGAGGCCCTGAGTGGTAACATCTTCGATCTCGGGAGTCCACAGAGGGTTGCGCTACCGTAGTCCAACTTGGAGATCACCAGAGATTGCACCGCGGATTTGAAGTAGTTGGGGTTTAATTTTCCTTAGGATGCTCATTTGGAAATTAGCTCCCTTGGTGAGGGCGGCAATATGTTTCTGCATGTTCAGGCTCTTGTCGAGCATTATGCCCAAGGAACTCGTGGAGTCAATGATGTGAGGTATGCAGTTAAGAGCTGTTAGCTGATTCATCCATTCAGAGATGACAGGGGAGTGGTTGGGTGGGGCGATTAAGAGAAATTCAGTTTTCAGAGCATTAAGTTTGAGATGGTTTAGAGTTAACCAGTTTTGCGCTTTCAGTAGGGTAGAGTTGAGGGCACTGATATCATCAGGGGAGGAGACTTTCAGGTACAGTTGGGTATCGTCAGCATACATATGATAGTGGATATTGGATAGTTTTAAGATTTCAGTTAGAGGCTCCATGAACAGGTTGAAGAGAGTTGGAGAGAGTGTGGACCCTTGCGGAACCCCGAGATGGACTGAGGAAGGGTAAGAAAGATTGGTTGACCTTGAATCTTTGAGTTCTAATATGGAGAAAAGATGTGAACCAATTAAGGACAAGCCCTAAAAACCCCATCCTATGTTCCAGTAGGTCGAGTAAGCAGTCATGTTTTACTGTGTCAAAAGCGGACGATAGGTCGAGGAGGTTTAGAAGGCAGGAGTCGTTCTGATCCAGCATTTTGAGAGCATCATCAACAATGTGGGTGATGGCGGATTCTGTACTATGACCGTGACGGAAGCCAGATTTTAATTGGTCTAGAAGTTGGAAGCGATCTATGTGATTGCAAAGCTGAAGGTGGACACATTTCTCGATGAGCTTGGCCAAGGTCAAAATGTTGGAGATTGGGCGGAAATTGTTAAGATCGGCTTGATCTGCCGATGGTTTTTTAAGAATGGGAGTAACCTGTCCAGCTTTAAGACAGTCTGGGATAGAGCCTTGAATCAGTGAGGCATTGACAATTTTGGCGCAAAGCGGGAGTAGGGATAATTTGATCTCCTTGAAGAAATTCGATGGATGAGGGTTGTTGAAGTGATTGGATGGTTTCAGTGTTGTGAGCATTTGGAGAATGTTATTGTCCACGATTTCGAAAGCACTCCAAGATGCGTTGTTCTTGAGGGTAAGAGCTGGAGTGAGAGATGGTGCTAGACATTGAGGGGGATATGAACTGATAGGAGGAGAGATAGGCAAGAGCTCCAAAGCAGACTGCAACTCAAGTTCCATCTTGGATGTCTTTCCGATGAAGAAAGAGGAGAAATCTTTACTATTGGGCAAGGGGCGTGCTCCGATCGGGGGGATGTTGATATTGCTGTTCGATTGGGATTTAACAATTTCAAATAGTTTTTTTGGTCGATTTTTTGCTAGGTTCAGTTGGTTTGTGAAAAAGTTAGCTTTGCATAGTCTTATGCGTTTGTTATAGAGGTTCCTAAGTGATCTAAGATGTTTGAGGTGAGCAAGGGATGGTGAGGATCTCCAGTCTCTCCGCTTGTCTCAGGTTCCTTCTCTCAGCGTTTAGACTGCCGTTATACCAGGGCTTGGAGACTTTGGAAGGTATTCTTTTTAGCTGTAAAGAGGCTACCGTGTCTAGAATGGTTGTCATAGACCCAATGTAGTGGTCAGTGAGATCGTGGACGTCAGTCATGGCATCGGGGGGAGGGGTAGTATGTTATTACTGAGAGTTATCAAGGCGTCAAGGTTAATGTTTCGCAGTGATCTTTGCCAATGCTTGGGTTTTTTTGGTTGCATTTTGCTTGTGATGACGTAATCGGAGATGAGGAAGGTGATGCAGTGGTGATCAGTCCAGTCACAAGGGACGATAGAGTCAAGTTGGATGGATTTCGTGTTGCCAATTATTAGATCTAGGGTAGCTTCTTTGACATGCGTAGGGCTGTCACATATCTGGGTTGGATCGAATTCGGTCAGGAAAGATTTGAGACTATCTACGGAAAGGTCATTAAAGTCGTTCCAGTGGAGGTTAAAATCTCCAAGGAAGATCTGCGTGCCATGATGATCTGCGTTGATAATTTCCATAATCTGTTCAATAAAGGAAATATTGTCTCTGGGGGGATGATAGAACAAGTATAATTTGCAGACTTGTCTGGTTTTGCTCACGGCCTCGATGCATAGGTATTCCTACGCAGGGAGAGCAGCAGAATGGAGTTGTGTAACCACTAGATTGCTGCGATAGATGCAAGCAATAGCCCCCCCTTGCCCGCAAGATCCATCTAGCCTAATGTCATAGTTAGGCGGGACAAGTAGGTCAAGGATAGGAGCAGAGGAGACATTTAGCCAAGTTTCAGTCAACATTAAGAGATCGGGCTCTTGGTCGAGAATGAGGGCAGCGATATCTGCTGCGTGTTTTACAGCGGATCTGC
This sequence comes from Calotriton arnoldi, assembly GCA_963921515.1. Lineage (NCBI taxonomy): Eukaryota > Metazoa > Chordata > Amphibia > Caudata > Salamandridae > Calotriton > Calotriton arnoldi. The sequence goes on from CAWUFW010003956.1 coordinate 482,104, forward strand.
AATTGAGGAGGATGCATTTGAGCTTAGAATTGGTGTTGACCGGGGATTTGTGGGATGTGAAGACTAGTGTGAGGTTATTGTTATTTAAGGGTCTGGGATTAGTCGTGGGTTCTCTGTGCAGGTCAGCTTTAATGACCTCGATTTGACAGTGATAGGGAGTATTGTCGACAAATGTCGAGTCATAGGAGCAAGAGAATATCCAGGTCAGTCAGAGGATGAGTTGATCTAATGGTCTGGAAGCGTCATTGGGAAGGGTAAAAGTTTTCCATTTGAGGTGGGGGGAATTGAGATTTGCAGAGAGCTTTTTGAGGGGGTGACGTGCTGGAGGCCTAGGGTTGAGGTATGTGGGAAAGGCGTGGTTATGAATGTTTGAGTCGAAAGAATTGCATAGACGCCCCTTTTTCGCTAGTTCCTAGGTGAGGAGTAGAATGCTTTTAACGTCAGACTGGAGTTGTAGGATGGCCAGGGAGATCTCCAACTTGGAACCGAGAGGAGTAGGTGTGAGGATCAGAGACTTGAGGCAGGAAGTTGTGTGGGAGGGGGGGTGTTCAAAGGGATAGTCACGGGAAGAGGTTGGCCAGTGAGAGCCATCTGAGGCGAGGAAAGGTTATGGGAGGAGCGAGTTTTGACAGGCAATAAAGGAGGGCACATTAAGTGGCTATATGCGGACACTGGCGAGTGGGGGGTCTGACTACCATCAGGGGTTGGAAGTTCAGTACCAGACTGTGAGGAAGAGGAGTTTATGATGAGGGTTTTGGGCCCGTTGCTAGAGATGTGGTAGGTCATGGGTAAGGAAGGGGTGATTATGAGATTGTCAAAGGTGTGCATCTCAGGGCTAGCTACTCTGGGAGGGTAGTGGAGGTGAGGGCAGGTTTGGCGCATGATAGGGGGCTGCTCAGACCCAGTAGAAGGAGAAGATGGGTTAGGGTCAGGTAAGCAGATATCATTAGAGGAGTGGGGGTGGAGAGGGAAGGGACAGGAAGGCCATCTCGGTTGGGGATGGACGTGGGGTGAGGGACCAAGGGATTGGCAGAAGGGGTAGGATGGTTTCGGGAGGGGGCGGATTGTGTTGTTTACCGAGTTTTTTATGATGGGGAAAAAGTCAGAACAGGTCAAGGTTGTGAGCAGAGGATAGGATAAGGATAGTTCCATTATTGTAGAGGGAGACAGCAGCTTCAAACTTTTTTGAAAGCAAGGACCCCATCTGCCATCTGCCTGCTAGAGAACCAGGAGGGCCCGCAGGCAGACAGCACACAGGCTTCCCTGCTGTGGAAGAACATGGTAGGGGTTTGAGCACTGTAATGACCTTACTGTGCTGAGCTTTTTTCCACTTATGGAGTAAACCTAATTCCACTCCACAGACTATGAAAGGTCAAATTTGGTTGTTTAGAAATTTGCTAGTGAATTTTGCCCACTCCTATGTAGTGGTCCTGTATGCCTCAAAAAGGAGACTGTGCCAATTACCAGAAATGGGCCCACTAAAGTGATGTTTCTTAGAGATTTGATGCCTGCCAAACACAAGAACAAACTATGATGCTGCTGGCAGCGGTAAGAAACCTTCCAAAGATGAAAACTAATCTGATGAACTAATAATTATAGTGGAGGAATATGCACTTCCATAAAAAGATTTTGCTATTAGAACACCTTGCATTGGCTCTGTGCACAGGTAGCACCAGAATGACTTATGCTGGGAAAATAGAGATGCTTTTGAGTTTTGATGCTTTAGGAGAGCTTTCTGATGAGGATGAGTAAGAGGCTTCTCAGTCTGTTGTCCACAGTTGATACAGGCTGGTTTTGTGAGGTGGCTTATTTTGAGAGGGCACGTTACTCTGCTTTTATAGATGGTGTGGTAGCAGGTTGAGCATCTGAAGTCCTACAGCAGTAGGTTGGCTGCATCGGGCCACTCCGCAATGCGTAACAGGGCCATAATAAAGTTAACTTTGCAGTCATTCCATTATAGAGATTGAGGTTTACCTTGAACATAATTCTTCACGGTTATGAAAACACATCTCTCTGACCCATCCCACCACCCTTGCCTTAATCTGGGAATGAAATAGCGACTTTCTGGAAAAGATCTTGGACTCAGGTTAGTCATCCGGTTGAGCAGCATCAGAGCATGCTTTACAAACCACAACACTGGAGTTGAATTGAATCTTATTTTATTCCGTACCGAAGAGTCTAGGCCATAGAAATATCCACAAAGTACGTGCTGTGCACCAGCGCACTGTGCATCATGTCGCACATGAGCGTCATGCTATAAAATATTTCCAATATCACACAGCCTTCAAAAGCAGGTTGAAATGTTTGGTCAGTCCTCATGGATGTTGAAGAGTTTTGCCACCTCGTTGAGATCTTCATGTTCCTCACTATCCTTGATAATCTGGTCAAAATTGGAAAAACACAAAAAAGGCTTTAATAAAGGATCACATGTGTCAGTCACAAGCAGACCATACAGTAAATCAGTTTGTGCAATAAATGAAGTCTATAGTTCTACTATTAGATCAGTTGTTTGCCCTCTCTCTTTGGCAGCAAGGCAGATCATGAATTAAAATGCTACCAGTTGTTTCAATCGAAATAATCTTACAATGCATGGAAAAATATGGTTCAGAACCGCAAAGTGAAAGTTTTGTCTCAAATTGATTTTTTCACTTAAGATCTTCCACAACCAACCCTATGGCAGAAAGACCAATCTAAAGATAGTGGGGACACGTGGTGCATTGAGGAGTACTGGAACATGTCAAACAAATTCTATTACGGCCAATCCTGCTGTCGTCACTTAGAAAGAAAACATTTAGACTAACTGGAGAGTAGGAATGTGTACAGGAAAGGAATATATAAATTTTAATGAGACAAAAATAAAGTTGCATGTGGCCACCCCTGCCAGAGTCTTCTTAATGAGTCTTTACTCACTGTACTACAATTAACCCAAATTATGCTTTGCTGTCACATTAACAGCTTTCCCATTCACACCCTTGCTTGCTGCAGGAGTCTTCTGAGATATTCAAAAGTACAACTGACTTCTGATGAGTTCTATCTACGCAAGAAAATTAATTTTTCGTCTTGCCTAATACAGCAAACAATAATGGAAGCGGCACTGGTACAGACATTTATCTATAACAAAAAAGTCAACACTGAACAGGAATTAACTACTATGTAAGTAGACTTAACCGCGTCGGCTATTCCGCCGCGGTGCGGCGGTTTAATTGAGTGGGCGGGGCCGCGTCGGCCAACGGACGTGCGCAGCACTACGGAGGTAGTGCTCGCGACGGCCGTTGGCCGACGGGCGCATCGAAGGGGTTAAAATGGTGCACCAAAACAGTCAAAGTCTATCAAGGACCAGAGCCATATAGTGTTCCAATAGAGGCTTACAAGAGAGCAAGTACCTACTGGGCAAGTACATTAATTTTTATTTTATGTATGAAACTCTGCACAAGCCAAATCCCTTTTTTCATTTGTAATTTATATTAGGGACTCTTTCACTGTGCCAAGCTCTCTGGGACCATTTGTATATTGCGTAAAAGGTTATTTGCTTGAGCTATTTAAATCCAGTTTGGGGCCGTGGCTGGCAATAGGAATTTTCCAGAACATGCTTATGATTATAATTTAATGTATTGCTTCATCCAACGATTGAGCATTTTGCTCAATATCCCAGTGTGCCCAGTAGCTGAGGCACATTTTCGTTTACATTGGTACTGGGCTTTGTGCGAGTGAGGAAGCACATGCAAGAAGGGAAACTGTGGGAGTCTTTGGTCTTCCCTAAGGTGCAACCATAGGTAAGGTGCTTTCCTGATAAATATACCTCACTTGTGTGGGTGGGCCAAATGCCCGCGACAGGTAAGGGCCAAAAATGTGTAGAGAATGCCCTTTTGGATACACTTTGGTTCCCCTCAGTTTTTCATTGTATACGTTTAGGTTGACTGTGCTTTGGGCACCCACACAAGTGAGATACCGTTTTTATCGGGGAACGCTGGGTGGTAGGAAATTTATGCCGCCCGGTGATCCTACAACTTATACAGAAATGAGAGGAAAATTAGACCTTTTAGCTAAATTTCAGGTTCACACAGGATTCTGGGTAAGAAAATGTTGGGGGATCCACACAAGCCAAACCTCCCTGGATTCCCCAATATCGGAGTTTGGTAGATTTCCTTAGATGGCTGCAGAGCACAAAAACGCAGGTGCCCCCTTGTAAAACCAGGTCATTTTTGTGAAAGATAATTTTTCCACAAAGCGTTTTGGGTCCTTCCCTGTCACAGGCACTTGGCCCACCCACACAAGTGAGGTAGCATTTTTATCGGGAGACCGGGGGGGAACGCTGGGTGATAAATATGTGGCTGGCTGCAGATTCCACGACTTTTCCTCATTGAAACGCAAGGAAAATGTGTTTTTTAGGCGAAGGTTTAGCTTTGCAGGGGATTCCGGGTAACACAAAAAAAAAAAAAAAACTGGCGAGAGCCATGAATATCACCCGACCTGGACTCCCCCGGGTGTCTAGTTTAAAAAATGTGCTGGTTTTGTAGATTTCCCTAGGTACCGGCTGAGCTGGGGCCCAAAATCCACAGCTACCCACATTGCAAAAAAACATTGTTTTTCAGTGCAAAAATGTGATATGCCTACGTTGCGAATGGCGCTAGTTCATGATGCGGGCACTTGGCGCGCACACACACGTGAGGTAGCATTTTTTTTATCGGGAGACCGGGGCGGGGGGGGGGGTGGGAGGGAGGCTACGCTGGGTGCTAGGAAACTTGTGGCTGCTCTCAGATTCCAGGACATTTCCTCACAGAAATGCAAGGAAAATGTGTTTTTTAGGCAAAGTTTGAGCTTTGCATGGGATTCTGGGTAGAAAAACTTGGTGAGTCACCCCACCCTGGACTCCCCGAGTGTCTAGTTTTCAAAAACTAGTTTGGTAGGTTTCCCTAGGTGCTGGCTAAGCTGGGGCCCAAAATCTACAGCTAGACACAAAAAAACATGAATTCTGCTGGGTGAAATATGAGGTCTCAAGTCAGGTTTGAGGTGTTTTACGTCGCAGGCGCAAGGCCCAGCCACACAAGTGGGGTACCATTTTTATCGGGAGACAGTGGAACATTTGTTTTTACCAACTGAATAACTCTACGTTTGTGCCTTTCAAATGTAAGCAAGTGTGCAACACAGAAGACATTTTACAAAATGCCCTCTGAATCATGCCTGTAAGGGTACCCATAAATTTAGAGTAGTACAAAAAAACACTGCTCCTAAATTCAGTATCTGGTGTACATTTTAGAACTACAGAGCTTTCTTTCGTACCCTTTTTCCATTCTTTATAATTTACCATATGAATTGCTGTATAGTTGGTACACAACCATTGTAAGGTGCACCGTAAGCTCAGTTGTTGGCTCTGGGTACCTCGGATTCTAGAAGAACCTACAAGCCCTACATATCCCCACAACCAGAAGGGTACAGCAAACATAACAGTAGATTGCTTTTGAAAATCTGCCATAGTAAGAAGTTACAGATGAAAACGTAGACACAAATGGTTTTTTTCAAATCAATTTCAATATTTTTTTTATTTCAACTGTTACTTTTTATAGGACAACTTTGAAGTATCTAAACAAATGACCCCTTGCAGAATTCAGAATTTTGTCTACTTTTCAGTAATGTATAACTTTCAGGGATCCACAATGGGTTTCACACCCTTTTCCATCACTAACTCGAAGGAAGTTGAAAGCACAAAAAATAGGAAAAATGGGCTATCTACCAGTAAAATGCCAAAACTGTGTTGAAAAATTTGGTTTTCAGATTCAAGTCTGCCTGTTCCTGAAAGCTGGGAAGATGATTATTTTAGCACCGCAAACCCTTCGCTGAGGCCATATGCAGGAAAACAAACAGATGCTTTCTTCAGCAGCATTTTGTTTCTCAAAACATCTTTTGCTATATTTTGGCTGATTTCTCAGTCCTCTCCACAGGAAACCACAAACCCTGGGTACCCTTAGACTCCCCAGGATGTTGGAAACTGTAGGAAGCTGGCTCTGTATATGGTATACCACTAGGTGGTTATACCGTGCACAGAGTCCAGAGATCCGCCCAGAAGTGAACAGAGCTCAATGCAAACCCAAAGAGCTCTATTTGTGGTAGTGTGGGCGAGCAGCCTTAGACCTAACACAGAGGTGTGTAAGACATTTGTTGTGCACGCAAAGACCAATAAATGACATGACTCAAAAAGGAGAACCGCCCAAATTTTAGAAAAATAAGCTTTGCTCAAGATTTATTTTAAGACCAAAATCTTTGCAAAAAGGTAAGTACGTTTTTAAATAGGAATTCTTTTCAAATTCCAAAGTAGACACTTAGTGAAATTGTCAGTCTTTGAAATGTTAACCTGTGGAGGAAAAAATAATGAGGTTTTACAGGTAAGTGAACCACTTACAAATCCAGGCTTCGGGTTGCAGAGTCAGCAGAGGGCAAGGTGTTGCTAAACACAAACACTGCACCACCAGCGTCTACAGGGCTCAAGCTTCGTAGGTTTAGGCGAGCACAGGGGGAGGGGTGGGGGAGGAGACGGCTCACAAGGCAGCACCAGACATACACCACCAGCGGCACAGGAGCGGCCAGGTGCAGGGTGCAAACTCTGTTTGGGTACCAAATACATTTCAATGGAGAAACTCGGTTTAGAAAACAGGCTGCAGGCGACGAACTGGAGATGCAAGAAGAGAACCAGCAACAGCAGAGGTACGTTGGGATGCTGTAGGTCGCAGGGACACCATCGGTCGAGCTCATTAAGTCCCAGGGGCTTTGAGTTCTGGTGGTGTCCTTTTACGTAGGGTTTTTCTTACTGTAGTCGGTCTGGAGGAGCCTTTGGAATCACACTGCAGGCATAGTCGTGGAGTCCAGGACGGTCAGCCAACGCTGGACTTGTGCTCAGGATCATTGAGGAACCTTTTCTGGGTCGGTGGGCCACCTGGGTACAGGCCGAAGGCATCTGGTGCAGAGTGGTCAGGGATCGCGGATCTGGAGGTCACCAGAGTCCTTTGTGTTGGGTTCTTGGGGACAGAGCCGCTGTCCTCAGGAGTTCTAGTCTTTCTCGAAGGCAGGCAGTCTTCCCAGAGGTTGTGGAGGTCGCTGGCTGCAGGGCAGGCATCGTTCTTTTCGCAGGATCTTTGAAGCTGCAAACAGGCCGGTAGGGCTGGGGCCAAGTCAGTGGGCGTCAACAGTCTTCTCTGCATGGCATCTTCTTCGTATTTCTTCTTAGGTCAGCAGGAACTAGTTTAAGGGTCTGGGGGAGCCACCTAAATACTAGATTCAGGGGCATTTTAAGGGAGTGATAAGCAGGGCAAATGAGCACCTGACCTGGAGTGTATACACCCTCAATTATGCCACCCTCCTGTGGGAGGGGACATAGTCCTAGCCCTGATTGGAGGAGTCCCCCATCTTCAAGATGGCGGGGATTGAAAGGTGTACTTCCCCTCGCCTCCTTCACCTTAGGAGTGGAGTTGGCAGAGGTTCCTAGTTTTCCCACCCAAAGTGGGGGTGTAAACCGGGGGCGGCCATCTGCTGCTAGCAGCAGAGGCTGGGGGTCGCATTACAAAGGTGGCAGACCTTTGAAGCTTCCATCTCGAGTACTGTACCCATCCTGGGGGAGGAGGTGTGACACCTTCGCCCAGGATGTGCTTTGTTTCTGGTCCCAGAGAGCGGGGGCTCTCGACCCAAGGGTCCAGAAACATGTCTGGTGGTGGCATGCTGCCTAAAGCCAGTCTGTGACCACACTAGCGTTGGTAGGTTTTCAGGGGGCACCTCTCAGGTGCCCCCTGAGTACATGTTTCAATAAATCCCACACTGGCATCAGTGTGAGTTTATTGAGAGGAGCAGCTTGGTACCAAATACTCCTGGGTTCAGAGAAGCCATCATGGTGCTGGGGACCTCGAGTTGTCGAGTTTTCAGCCCATGTACTCTCTGTGGCTTCCCGGGCACTTACAATATCTAAGAATGACCTTAAATATTGTAGGGGCATATCTGCTCATGCAGATATACCCACACCTATGGCATAGTTCACCCAACTTAGGGCTGTAAGGCTTGCTAGAGGGGTGACTTACCTATACCTTAAGCAGTGCTAGTTGGCATGGCACACAGGCAGTGTGCCAGGTCGACTGTCGTTTTTGTCTGCACTAGGCCATGCATGCTGCGTTGGCAGTCTGCATGGCCTAGGTGAGGGGTCCCTAGGGGACCCTCTTCAGTCCCAATGCCCTAGGTACCCAGGTACCATTTATTAGGGACTTACAGGGGGCTGAAGAGCCAATTGTGGAATAGTTTTGGGGAAGAAGCACTGTCACAGGGGACCTGGTTGGCAGGGATCCTGTGCACTACAATCGAAACCACATCAAATACCAAGGAAAAAGTGGGAGGCTAACCTTGTCAAAAGAGGCCCCTTCTCACAGAAACCATCACAAAATACACCAGTAAGGTAAATAAATGTATGACCTGTACACTTGACTGCAGCATAGAGAAAAAAATCACTTTTCCCAAACTAAGCACTTTGGATGATCAGGCCTTCTGAGGGTATATGTAGTGAGGATTGTGTGGTCCTTGTAAATATCACTTCCTCTGCTGTTTTTTAATTTCAAAGGAAACCAGGAAATACCAGAATGAAGAAATGGTTGGTGTCTGGCTTGTACATTAATCAGGCCAATCTCTAGTGGTCAACTTCTATCATGGTCAGCAACGACAACCTCTGCTTGCTTTAATCTTACTTTTAGATTAGTCTGCATAGCTTTAAAAAGGATATCTGTAATTCCTATCCAAACTGAGGGAGCTGTCTTTATTGAAAAAATGCATCGAACAGCCAAGGGCAGAAAGCATACATTCACAGTTTTAGCTACAATGTTTTCTATCAAATGCTATGAAAAAATCTTGGGCCAAATGTAGTACGCCCATTCCGTTTTGCGGGTCACAAATTGTGTTTTTTTGCAACTGGCAAAACGGAATGTACTAATGTCTCTTAGACACATTTAGCCATTCCCAATGGGGTCGCAAATGACCTGCCTCATCAATATTCATGATGCAGGTCGGAATTGGCGACCCGCGGGGAATGGCTACAAGCACAGGGATGGTGGCCTGTTGGAGACAGTGGACCTCCAAGCACGTGATTGATTTTTAAATAAAGCAACTGGTTTTTTTCCAACGCAGCCCGTTTTCCTTAAAGGAAACCGGGGTGAGTTTAAACAAAAAAAATGAAAATGTTTCTTTAAAATTTTTTAAGGACAGGCAGTGGGTCCATGGGACCACTGCCTGCTTTTAAATATTTTCGCATACATTTACAAAGGGGAGGGGGCCCCTTCCTGTTTGCGACTCACTCACCACATACTTGAAGTAGGTGGTAACTGCGATTGTTTACAATCATACATACCAGTGTGACTCGCTATTCGGTAGGGATGCCCTTGGCACACCTCTTCCTAACAGCGATTCGCCAACCCTATTTTGCGAGTTGGTAATTGGTTACCAACTCGCAAAATAGGGTTTGTACATACTACAACCCTTTTTAGCGGTCGCAAACAGCCCGATTTTCCAGTCGCGACTGCTAAAAACGTTCGTACATCTGGCCCGTAATTCCTAAAAATGTGGCGACCCCATGGTAATGGGCTATACAAATCCCAACCATCTAGGAGTTGTTTCACACTATATATGAGACTCCTCAATGTGACGTCGACGTTATCAGAGTAAGAACCCTTAACTGATAGCCAATATCAATTTCCAATGAGGATTTAAAATTCAGACGTGAAATCTCAGTTACCGGAATTTAATTTGGTTTCAAATCTATAACTGTATCACTATCTTCATCAATGAGCCACACACACACACACACACACCAATTAAACTTTATAAAGAAAAAGGCTCACTCACTTTCCTAGCGATTGGCATCCTGTTGAAAATATTCCAAAGCACGATTCCCACCACTACTTTGTCTCGTAGGTAGAAAACAACACCCTTCCCATAGTCTTCGCCTTGCTGTGGCACCTTTGCGGACGTGGCAGCAGCTGAAGCTTCTGTTGCAGACGCACTAAAGGGCACATTAACCTCTGTGGCTTCTGCTTCAGTCTCACTTTCTGATCGAATACCTGTGCCTACAAAGGGAAAAGGCGAAACAGGTTAGGGAGCTCAGTACCAAGAAACATGTTGATGCTACAATTCAACCACAGACAAAAAAGGTATTTTGCGTAATATGACCGGCTGCAACAAAAGGAGATAGTGTCACAGTAGGAACAGAAGTGCCACTACGGAATATCTGTAAAGAAAGTTAAACCCGACTGATTAATTTTAATGTTTTATGCTGCACTGGGGGTAGGAATTGTATTTTCTGTAATAACTTGTACGGTCTTCAGGTTTTTTTTTTAGGTATGCAAGTACATATAACATTGGACTATTTGTTTTTAATCTTGTTCGTTTGACGTCTTCATTAGCTCCTCAACCCATTTATTGTATCACTACTTACTATGTGAGATGTCCCACCTTAAAATCCAGGGACCCAGCCTGAGCCAAGCAAAAAGCAAACCTGACCCATTATCCTGTTGTGGGGAGCAACAGGGCCCACTCTGAGTCTCCATTTTAGCTTCACGGTTTACCTTGAGGTTGTTTTCTAATGGTGACCTTTTACATGCTTTGTGCTTTCACAATAATGTACTGAGAAATTATTTAGCAAACACAAGGAGATGATGGACGGAGCGCTGAAACTTTTCAGACACTCACCCCCAGTCACAGATCTGGGTTGAATCATCATCATTCTTTAGCTCACTTCGTCACTTCAGTTCAGACCCAGCTGTATGCAAATCAGTCTTGACCCTGTGCCTCATGGAAACAGTCCGATACAAAAGGGGATGATGGACGGAGCGCTGAAACTTTTCAGACACCCACCCCCAGTCACAGATCTGGGTTGAATCATCATCATTCTTTAGCTCACTTCGTCACTTCAGTTCAGACCCAGCTGTATGCAAATCAGTCTTGACCCTGTGCCTCATGGAAACAGTCCGATACCAAAGGGGATGATGGACGGAGCGCTTGAGCTAATCAAACACTCACCCCTAGTCAACTGATCTGGGTTTAATTCATCATCATTCTTTAGCTCACTCCACCACCCCAGTTCAGACATGGCCATATGCAAATCAGTCTGACCCTGTGCCTCATGGGAACAGTCCAGCCCGAACTGCAAAGCCATGTCTTCCCTGGACCGGAAACAAGCATCCTGGGACCGGTTTCTGGCTATTCAGCCGTCATCAGCCAGGCTAGCTTGAATCCAGTGGCAAAGTGAGCAAGGGACCCACGTCTGGGCATACCCTGCCAACTTAGGGCGAACAAAGCGATACCAAAGGGGATGATGGACGGAGCGCTTGAGCTAATCAAACACTCACCCCCAGTCAACTGATCTGGGTTTAATCCATCATCATTCTTTAGCTCACTCCACCACCCCAGTTCAGACATGGCCATATGCAAATCAGTCTGACCCTGTGCCTCATGGGAACAGTCCAGCCCGAACTGCCAAGCCATGTCTTCCCTGGACCGGAAACAAGCATCCTGGGAACGGTTTCTGGCTATTCAGCCGTCATCAGCCAGGCTAGCTTGAATCCAGTGGCAAAGTGAGCAAGGGACCCACGTCTGGGCATACCCTGCCAACTTAGGGCGAACAAAGCGATACCAAAGGGGATGATGGACGGAGCGCTTGAGCTAATCAAACACTCACCCCCAGTCAACTGATCTGGGTTTAATCCATCATCATTCTTTAGCTCACTCCACCACCCCAGTTCAGACATGGCCATATGCAAATCAGTCTGACCCTGTGCCTCATGGGAACAGTCCAGCCCGAACTGCCAAGCCATGTAGCTGGGTCTGAACTGAGGTGGCGAAGTGACCTAAAGAACGATGATGGATTCAACCCAGATCTGTGACTGGGGGTGAGTGTCTGAAAAGTTTCGGAGCTCCACCCATCATCTCCTTGTGTTTGCTTTGATCGCCCTAAGTTGGCAGGGTATGCCCAGACGTGGGTCCCTTGCTCACTTTGCCACTGGATTCAAGCTAACCTGGCTGATGAGGGGTGTTACCCCAAAACCGGTCCTAGGATGCTTGTTTCCAATTCAGGAAAGACCTGGCTTGACAGTTCGGGCTGGACTGTTCCCATGAGGCACAGGGTCAAGACTGATTTGCATATAGCTGGGTCTGATTCTGAGGTGGCGAAGTGAACTAAAGAACGATGATGGATTCAACCCAGATCTGTGACTGGGGGTGAGTATCTGAAAAGTTTCAGCGTTCCGTCCATCATCTCCTTGTGTTTGCTCTGAGAAACTATTATACATTCAGTTAATTTCTTAGCAAGCATTATTATCATATTATTCGTAAACTGTACAAGGCTAGGCACATTGAATGCGATGGCTTTGTATTTGGTTGTCCGGTTGGAGATAACTATTTGGCTCCAAACTATCGCATCAGCTCTGCACCTTTGACAGTGCAATTGAAGCAGTGCTTTTATTATATAAACAGCCTCTGCACTACATTTGTCAGAGAAGCACTTCTGCTAGGATTGTCCTGGAACGCGACGCACTGAGGCAGAGATGCAGTCCTGCTGACTAGGACCTCTATCATGGAAAGGACGATAGCATGTTCTACACAGGCCGGCAACCTGATACATTACACTCAGGTATGGGGGTTTAGGCTATCCAACGGATCTGGCAGGGGGTACTTCCACTATGCTCTCGATAGTATAGATAGTGTTAGGTATGAGCATAATCATATAATCACATAGTAATGTTATCATGGTTGAACTGGTTATCTGTTTCACCATTCTTGTAATGCAGGTTACAGTGCTTAGTTTATTTTGCCTAATCATTGTAGCAAATTATTTCTATACAAGAACACAATTGCTTCAATAAATGTTTGAAAAGCCAATTAGTATATTTCCTGCATTTACCTTGGGCATGCAAAAGTAAACAAAAGGGTAAGATCTGTTTGCACATTTTCCTTCAGGAGTAAGAGTGGTCATGTTCGAGGTTGCCGATACCATCTGGTACCTTGGGAAGGTTAGGGGTTCAGATAGGTCACTGTGACTTAGCAGCATTAAGAACTACTGGAGCCCTCAGTGCCATTCCTTAAATTAATCAGGAGTCTACTGCCTAAAGAATCAGACCCCATAGTAAGCCAACAATTCATTCGTGGGATCTCACTTTAGTCCTTAAGGCTCTACAATGACATCTCTTTGAACCTCTTGCTAATATATATCAATCATTTGTAGCTGAATGATTTTTGGGTTGCCTTAACATCAGCTCATAGGTTGGATGAATTAGGTTCACTCTTAAATTAACTCCTTAATTCTTTCCAGTGCCTCATTCTCATGAAGAAGAATCGTTCAGTACTTAGGATATCTTGAGGTCAATGAAAATGTATGTGACAGGGACTCTGAACTATAGACAATGTGAATATCTGTAAGTTAATTTTGCCATTTTTCAACATGGGCAAAAAACTTCCACTGCAACTTTTAGCAGATCGAAACAAATCTGAAGTCTATGACATACTACATAAAATAAGGTCTTATCATTGGTGATACATGGTAGATCTGCCCATAGCACTGTCGCATCCTGGGCGGAAGCATGTGGAGTATCAATTGCATATATGTGTAAAGCAGCCACATGAGCTTTTTCATCTGCTTTTGTCTTCCATACCAGTTTGGATGTTGGGCACTGTGAATCACTGGAGTTTGATTCCAGAGTATTATCAGCTGGTATGCCCTAGATGATTGATTACACCTTGTATTCTACAAAATTTCATTAAATTTACTCTCTGAATCAATGTAGGAGTCGAGTCATTCTGGGAATCACGTTGCTATACATTGCTCTGGTATAGCCTCACAAAGTAAATAGTGGAACAAGAAAAAGGTTGAGGAAGTAATAGATTGGTTATTTCTCAGTAATCCTCAATAGTCCAAATTCCCTTTTCTCATACCAATACTTATAATCCTCCCTCCCTGTCTCACGTACCAACGTTATTCCTTTTTAAGATTTGGAATGATTGGAAATGTTGAGGGACTCTTTCCTGTTTATTGATTGAGCAATAGGAGGGGCAATAGTGGGAGATGGGCGGTAGAGTTTGCTTTTTGATTGCCTCAAGTTGGGTCACATGGTGTCTAAGTGGGAAGACGGGACACCTCGTATAGTATGTATTGCTACGAGAAATGGGTATTTCTGAGTAATGAGGATTACTGCTAAGTAACTAATTCATTATATTGTAGTAACGATTTTAAGGAATTAAATGTTTATTACACTTAAATCTACCTAGAAGCAAACCAAGATGCTGAAATGGTGAAATTCTAACTGGTAGAAGAGTAAATGCAGAACTACATTTGTTAAAGTAATCCTTTCAAATTCAGAGGAAACCGACGCAGACCTGTATGAAAATCATGTACTGCAGTAATGCAATATGGGGAACACACGGTTTCTTAATGCTGCATCCTCAAATATGTACGACAGACTCGAAATCCACTCACACAAATGCTTTAACAAATAGGGGAACCACCAATCATATAGTAGCACTTAATCCATGTTGGCACTTACTCAATGACTAAGCCCTTTCAGAGCGAGAACAATGCAATGTTTGACAATACTTTTTGCATTGTATGATTTAGGACAGGGAAACTGCAGCAACCAAAGAGAAAATTTCATTTGACGTTTTATTATTTTTACATTAGACCACAATCGAACTCATTAATTATAATAGTTTTTCTGATGTATTGTCTACCATTCCTGGGATTACTCATTCAGTAGTATCTTGAAGGCATTATATATCACAATCAGACAGTTTTGCATGAAATCCATCAAGTGGGCTCCAGACAGAGCCACAACAGCTCCAACCACATATCCACAAACGTCACTGCCAAAAGAGACATCAGAGCTACGTAAAGGCGCCTCCTGTGACTCTGAGGTCAGCTCTGCCCAATGTCCCTTCTCCATAAAGTTTAGTCCATAAAAAGCCCCCTGGGAATACACAACCATAAAACATGTTTTGAAAGGAATTAAACATTCGCTGAGCAGAAGAGGTCGATGGAATTTGCAAGAAGATAGGCTATCCATTAGAAAAAGTCGTACTAAAGGCAAATAACTTGTTCTTCTAGAATATTCTTCAAAGGATCTCTCACCCAGAAAGGCTCTAAAAGAAATGCCCACAAACAGGAGGCTAATTGGAGGAGCACAGAAAGATCAAATTCTTAATCAGGAAATTACAGTAGTGAAGAACAACTTGCTACCCGACAAACGTCTGCTGGAATTACCCTTCACAAGAGTGAGGATGCAACAATATTTCTCACACAGTGAGCCCTGTTCGATTGTGGATCAATATGCACAGCTCATAGCACGCTTCAATGCATGACAGAAACTTTCACAGATGCATGACAAACGTCGCCGACTGGCTGAAGAACAACTGCCTGCAGGATGCTTGATTCCGGTCCAGGGAGGACCTGGCTTGGCAGTTCGGGCTGGACTGTTCCCATAAGGAACAGGGTCAAGACTGATTTGCATATGGCTGGGTCCAAACTGGGGTGGTGTGGTGAGCAAAAGAATGATGGACTAAACCCAGATCCTTGTGACTGGGGGTGAATGTTTGCATTGTCCAGCATTCCGTCCATCAATTGTTTCTTTTGCAGCTGAACACAGACAAGATAGAAGTACTGATCTTTGGCAACAGCAGCAATACATGGAACGACTCCTGGTGGCCATCAGACCTAGGACAAACTCCTTCCAACCACGCCAGAAACCTCGGAATCATCATTGACAACAAGCTAACCATGAAATCACAGACCAAAGCCTTCTCCTCCGCCTTCTTCCTCACTCTTTGCGTGCTAAGTAAGATCTTTAAGTGGCTACCCCTACACACGAGAAGCACTAACACAAGCACTCATCACCAGTCGACTGGACTACGGCAATGCCCTCTACGTAGGAATCGCTGCACACCTTCTAAAGAGACTTCCGACCATACAGAACGCCGCAGCCAGACTCATCCTCGGTCTTCACTGACAAACCCACATCACACCACACCTTAGGAAACTCCACTGGCTCCCTGTACAGGAGATGCCAATTCAAGCTGCTGATCCATGCACACAAGTCTGTACACAATCAAGGACCTGCCTACATTAACCACCGCCTGAACCTCCACCAACCATCAAAAAGACTACGCTCCGCCTCCCTTTCATGTGCCCATACTCCCTGCATCTACCAAAGCTGAAGCGGAGGATGCTCCTTCTCCCACATCGCAGCAAATGACCAAAACAGCCTCACCACTCACCTCAGGACCATCACCTCACTTACAGAATTTCAAATAGCACTCAAGACCTGGCTGTTCGAGTAAGCCTCTGGGGCCTGTAAGCGCCTGGATACTCCATCAGGTGATTAGCTGTGCTTTATAAATCCTGATTGAGTGCATAAAACGCCCAATCAGGAGATTGCCCATTTTGAACCTTCAAACATCAGAGAATCCAAAATTGATGCCCAGCACTTCATGGAATTCAGTGCGAGTCGCAAGGAAAGAACAGAGAGAAAAAAAGACTTTGTATAACAATTGAAAATTGCTTCTGCGCCCACAACAGCTTCAACAGCAAAGATGGCCAATTGTTAGTGGCTTTTGCAAGACTGATGACTGATTTCAAACACACTTAATACCCTAAAATGATTTTAGGAACTAGTATTTTTGTCTTTTTAAATGTTATAATCATCTTCGCTTACAGTTTATAGATTATGTATATGAACTTGATGCTTTAATATTTCTTTTCCGTAATCGTATACTGAATGGTTTTAATTAGCTGTAAATAATTTATATCATATCAGACAAGTTGTGGTCTTCAGTCAGGCCATTCAACTAGTGGAGAATCTGAGATAGTGGTTGAGGGAATGAAGGTAAAAGAGCTAAAACCTCCCTTGATGTTACTTCCACAATAAATATAAATAGATTCTGATAGGCACTAAAATTTAATTCCTAAAGGCCCAAAGACTGGCTTTGTAATTCTGAATTAAGCCTTATGTGTATTCTTCAACGGACGAAGTTAAAGCTACACAGGCTAAGACTCTTCTGGGCAGGTCCGGTGGTTCCACATAGGTGATCATGCTAGGGAACAAAGCTCCCACCTCACTTAAAACACCATGACGACCACTGGAGGTTTGGGTAGGCCTTAAACATTTTTTCTTAGTCAAATGACTGAAATGATCTGACATCGCTCTTAATTTTAACCCAATACTGCCACAGTTTCATTTTGATGCCGACCATCACATTCTAGAAATACAGAGAACAGAAAAAAACCTGTCCTTTCCAACAGCAGCTTCGTAAATAAACATAGAAAGGTAGGCATGCACCTCTTGATTATGCAGCAGATCTATTTAGCAGGAATAGCACTCGTTATCACGCAGTTTTTTCCCCGCAGGGAATTACAACGCGGTTGTTACAACGAACGCATTGTAATTCCGAATACCATTACCCCGCAAGTCGTAACGACGACTTGCGGAGGTGGGGCGCTGGATGTTGGAATAGTATAATTTACTATTCCAACTCCAGTCGGTGCGGACAGTAGGGTAGGTGTGGGATTTTAAATCCAACACCTTCTCCCCCCTCCGCAAGTCGTTGTTCCGACTTGCGGAGTAATGGTATGCGGAATTACAACGCAGTCGTTGTAACGACCGCGTTGTAATTCCCTGCGGGGTAAAAGTTTCGTTGTAAACGTTGTTTACCATTTAGCAGAGAGTTTAAATCTGCCTTTGTCTCCCAACCACAGATGTGGACCATATCTGCCACTGCGTTTTACAGTCACTGCGTAGTTCTATTAGGACGTCATCTCTTCCCACAGGTTGAGCTACTTCATATTTGCAATAGTTTAGAGGGTGCAGTGCCTTCTGTGTGTGAGTGGCAGAGCTGCCTCACAAGTGTGAGCGAGTTAATAATCATACACAGTTATTTTTGACAATGTTTAAGGAAGTTCACTGGTAGCAGTAGTGAGTTTACTAACAATTATTGTTGAAACCCCCCCAAAAAAATCAGTTTGCAATTGAAGATGCAGAAAAACCTACTACAACGTAAACATATTTAAACATGCTCTTCAGAATGAAAAGTGTTGTCACACCAATGGTTTCTTGGTAGGAGTCTACTGTTCATGCTCCTTGCTATGAAGGGACTAGCAGTGGCACGCAAGTTGGCTGTGTCACAGACGAATACAACTCATCACAAAAAGCAAGACCATGCTCCAACCCATTCACAATGTTTTCAGTTTCCCTTCTGAGACAGGCCCACTTGCCCTGTTTTGGGCTTATCAGAGTGATGTAGATGACATGCACTAAGAGAAATGCCACTCAATGGATAGCTATCTTCACATAATGCCAAAGGTAAGATGAGAAACCTATTCTTGTTAATCAACAAAAACAGCAACATATCCTTGGGTGTTGAACATTTTTGAGGGATGTCTTCGGCTGACAGTTACATTTAAAGGAACACTGCCATTAGAAAATGGTACTTGGAGCTTTTGGTTGTTACTACTGAAGTAAAAAGAGGAAGAATCTATTCCATGTTAGCATGGTGCTCATGTGCCATACCCCGATTCTAGAGTGACCAGTCTTAATAAAGGGATTTGTTTTTCGATCATGTGAAATTCTTCTTTAGTACAGCACGTTGCAGTGGGATGTTTTCCCCATAAGACAGCTTTTTCGGGAGAGACAGGGTTGTTGGCTAAAGACAGGAAGGGTAAGCAAAGAGCAAAAGAAGGAATAATGTTTATGCTGGTTTGTGAACAAGCGTGAGCTCATTTTGTATAAAGGCATTCATGACTCTGGACCGGCACATAAGTGGTTCTTCATTCGGATAGCATTTCTCTATATACAACCACAATCCCCAAGTAGGTTTTTTACCTCTATGCTATGCTTAGTGGGGTACTCATGCCTGTTCACTGCGAACCCCAAACATGTTGTTGTGTTACTTCAGAGGGTTAAGGCAATCTTATCTGGCCTTTCATAAAATGTCCACTTTTTTAGTTGAGTAAATACTCTCCCATGTTTGGGCCAATGTATTTTCACAAATCCTATCCGTTTGTTGTTATCGCTGAGTTTTCATCATTAGCCCACGTCATCAATTATGTAAAAAAAAAAAAAAAAAACATGTTGGGTGCCCATGGGAGGGAAGGAGATGGAACTTCTAGTTCCTAGTTATTAATCGTAGTGGTTATATTTTCCCAGTAATCTTTAAAGGAGATGCAGTCGCAAACAATGTAACAAACATCTGCATCTGCAGTCAGCCATTTAGGCCAATTGCTCGGAGTAGTACAACGCATCTAATTTATTTGTCTCAGAGAGGGATATTTAATGTGCAGGTAAAAGCACTGAATCACACATGTATCTCAATGGGATGCTAGCTTTAGATTTTTAAAGGCACATTATGCTGGTTGCTGCTACCTTGAGGCTCACCTTTTCAAGGTACCACTCCATCAATGCCACTACCTTGACAGTAATTGCATGAAGTTTAACATATAGTTTACATAGACACAGCAAACTACCTCAAGTCTACATCCATATCGACTTCTTAAATTAAAGAACCATAAATGTAAGTTATATTTTTAGTTAACCTAATCCGTAGCATTCTTGTTGCCTAGAACCAGAATCCAATAAAATTAATACTAACCATAAAATTGTCTTTATGCCAACCCTAACCTTTAATTGATTTAAATTTAACGAAATATATTTATTCTCAACCTCATACTGGTAGTAACACTAACCCTCTTTGTGCTTTAGCTGAACTCTAACCACTAAATAATTGTAATAAAAACTGCACTCACCTTACATTAACTACTTGACCCAACCCTCAAATTAATTTAAATTAAAAAAAAAAGACAAAACTGTAACTCTAACCTTTATGTAATTTAAATTCAATGAAATTAAATTAACCCTATGCCCTTTATATAGTGGCAACCTTGGTAGTACAATTTCCATTTAGAGTCCTCTGTGTAGGAACCTAACTGTAGTAGCGTCGATGTTGTAGTAAGCGATTGAACCTTATGCAGTGCAGTTACCATGAAAACATCCAATGAAAAAGTTACTTACTTTGGTAACAGTATTTTTGGTGGATACATATTCTTCCCACAGATTCCTCCCCTTTGAATGTCCTTCAAGGCATCAGACTTGTTACGAAAGCTTTCCTTCAGAAAGGTCTCTCTGGCGCTGCCAGGTGATGCCATGCAGCCTCAGCCTCTACGTCACCCACCAGACATGGCACATCTTAGTATATTAGAACATAAGCAATGAACTGGCATCAGTTCCTGTAAATCGTTTTCAGTTTCTCACTGAGGCGTACAGAGAGGAACCGAGAGGGCATCAACAATAACAGCACATAATGTTTGCATACCCTGGGTTTTCACAGCACTATCTATCTGGGGAAAAGGAAAGTCGATGAGGAATCTGCAGAAAAGAAAAAAATAATATTGACCAGAAAAATTGTTACTGGAGAGAAGTAACATTTTCTTCCAATAGATGCATCTTGTAGGATATTCCTCACCTTGAGAATGAGTCCAAAAGCAATATCTCTCTGGGAGGTGGGACTAAGTTATGTCAATTATCCAACAAAGTCATGAAACAAAACCCTGGCAAAGTATTTATCATTTCATCACTAAAGTGTGAGAGAGTAATGTTCTGCAAATGTCTACATGGCAACCATATGGCTGCCTCTAGAAAGGGCTGTGGAAATAGTCAGTCTTAGTGGAGTGTTTATGAAGGCCCTCCGGAGGATCCTTCTCGGCCAAAGAGTAGCAGATCTTGCAATAGAGGATGACCCCATGACAAATGGTGCATTTGGTCACCACCTTGCCCTTTTATGCTCAGCCAAGTCCACAAAGCGCTGTTCATCCGCTATGTCTGTTGATGTGATATGAAAAAGGACACAGCTCATCTGGGATCCAGTCTATGTATCCAGTTCACCACTTTGGCGGGATGGGAGGGAATTGAACTGCTGCATGTGAAAGGCCTACCACCTTGGGTAGGAAGGCTGAGCAGGTACAAAGAACCAACTTATCAGGGTAGAACACCGTGAAAGGTGGACAGAGAGGGCTTGAAGTTCTCAGACCTTAAGGGCTGAAGATCTTGCCACAAACAATACTGTCAGAGTTAGAAGTCATCAACCACAACAACCTGGAAGCGATCCAGGGTAGGGAACTAGAGGCACGGGGTATTAGGAGTAGGCAGCCTCCACCTCAAACTGATTAACACACAAAGCCTCTCCTAATTGTTGACCTAATTGCTAATATGTCTTCTATATGAGTGTAGACATCTCACAAAAGGTAAAAGACTGGTCTCACACACCACCTGGTGTCATGCTTCATCATTGGCCAGTCCTCGCCCTCTAAAAACTTGGTTTGATAGAGGGCGGGCATACACCTGGAGACAGGGATGCACTTCTAAGACTAAGTGGGGGCCCTTAACAAAAAGTGAAATTTAAAAAGCCATTACGAATGTCAAACCTCTTTTTAATGTGACTGACATCTGTATGGTATTAAAAGAAATGACCGGTGTATCGGGGATATTATAGTCCCCCACCGTATCCCTATTGGTCAACATGTTTCTGCCTAATGGCCCAACCGGGTCCGCGGCATTCATCAGGACCTATCATACATCAACGGGCTCCTACCTTACCATTCAATATTGGTGAGGTGTCCACTAAAATGGGGTGATCAAGATCACGCACCACAGTATCGCGGCTAAAATGTTCCAGCCTATGTGAAATAAGAAAACAATAAACATTCAAAGGAAAGCAACATAATCACACATTATTTTTGAGAGGGTCATTCAAAACGCCACGTACACATGCAAAATGAGTGAGTGGCTATAAGTGCAACAAACTGTGTCAGTCATCTGTGCACTAACGAATAATGAGGGATACTTAATCCCCAACGCTTACCCTATTCCCTGGGACCTACTTGCCCCATAGGTAGAGTGAGTGAAGAAGACCCATTAGGTCGAGCGCCCTAAAAATGAGGAGAAAACGAAGAGAAAAGAACATCCATAATGATCAGAATAGATGAATAAGTGACCCGTTTCAGAACGAGCTCGGGCACAGTGATCCATGGTTGTTTAAAATGGAAGAAACCCCGCTATAGAGCGAGCTCGGACACAGTAATCCATAGTTGTCAAAAAATGGAAGAAAACGCACATTGTGCCTAGCAAACGAACATACATGCATAAACCCACACAAGCCGTTCATACTCTTACTGTAATGAAAGGGTCTCCCGCTGCTGAACCTATGACTGCATGCCTCACCTCCTCGCTGGTAAATGAGGAGAGACAGCGAGCCCTTTATATAGTAATGGCGCGAGGGTGTGGCTATATTAATTGAAAGATAATTAAGGTAAATGAACCGACTGACGATGTCTCGGCCAAGCAGTAGATAGTTCTGCCTGACCACTGGCTGATATCCGGTGTCTCCGAGTTGCTATAGAGATAGCTGCCTGACCTGCCTGGTAGCCAACCGGGGAAAGTCTGTACAAGAGAGCAGCCGTGTTCGTCAATGTTTAGATGACGATGTACTGCCCCGTGTGGAAGTGTGTTCAGTGTGAGCATGCGCAGATAAAGGTACTATATTCCCAAATGATCAAGGAAGTCAGCGCCCCACTTAGTCTTAATGTTTGTGGCGCCGCCCCATGAAATAGCGATTAACTGACGTGTGTGCAAGTAATTAAAGTCTACATCTACTAGAGATCAAGGCTGTCGATCATTACACAGTGCGCGTACTTCTGGGTAAATCCAGAGTCCAAATACTCTATTGATGCCGGTCTCATAGGTCTATAATTTTATGGGTCTATAATTTATAGGCGGGGGGTGACGATGTGAGCCTAGGCAGCCTGATTAAAATCGCGCAATGTACACGGAGCGCGCATACGCAGATGGTGATTCTAGACATAAGAGTTGTTATCAATATAGGTCACATGGCCCATAATATATGCCAAAATGACAAGTAGGATCTAAGTCACGCCTTGCATTACTACAACATGGTATAGACGGTCGGCTTGAGTGCAAAATATGCGTGTCTTATTTGATACCTACTGGCAACATAGGGATTATAATGAGAATAATTTATAGCACCATTTGCAGCCAAGGAATTTCATCGTTCAGTCCCTTATCCCAAGACTTTAATCTGTACACCCATCGTTGCTCTCTGATGTGGAGTGGTCTAGTAAGGTCCAATCTATATTTTTTCATAACTTCTAGAACCACCCACTTGAGATCATTCTCCTTATGGTTTAATTCTAGGAAATGCCTTGTGAGTTTGGTGTTGCTTTTCTTGCACCTTATTGTGCTACGGTGTTCATTAATTCGGATTTTAATCTTCCTGGTTGTCATGCCCACATACATGAGATTGCAGGGGCATATAAGGAGATAGACCACGTTTTCTGTGTTACAGTTACTAAAACTGTTCAGTTTCCATGCATTCCCAGTTCCTATATCGACTTCTTTGGTGGTTATAGTCAAGGGACATGCAACACAGCCTCCACATGCATAATGACCTGTTGGTCTTTGGGTATTCCACAGGGTGATCTGATTCTCTTCTATTCTCGGGGGATCTTTGGCATGTACTAATGTATCCCGGAGATTTTTACTTCTTTTGAAGGCAAACAGAGGAGACTCCCAGTGGTAATTGGCACTATTCAAGATATGCCAGTTTTTTTTAATTATCTTCTGTACTGTGTTTCTGGCCAGAAAAAGAGCTAGGAATCATAATCGGGAGGTCCTCCTGGAAGATACAAATAAAGAAAAAACAGATCGCCTTGTATGTGTTACCACTTATACACCTGTGTCTAACACAGTACAGAAGATAATTAAAAAAAACTGGCATATCTTGAATAGTGCCAATTACCACTGGGAGTCTCCTCTGTTTGCCTTCAAAAGAAGTAAAAATCTCCGGGATACATTAGTACATGCCAAAGATCCCCGAGAATAGAAGAGAATCAGATCACCCTGTGGAATACCCAAAGACCAACAGGTCATTATGCATGTGGAGGCTGTGTTGCATGTCCCTTGACTATAACCACCAAAGAAGTCGATATAGGAACTGGGAATGCATGGAAACTGAACAGTTTTAGTAACTGTAACACAGAAAACGTGGTCTATCTCCTTATATGCCCCTGCAATCTCATGTATGTGGGCATGACAACCAGGAAGATTAAAATCCGAATTAATGAACACCGTAGCACAATAAGGTGCAAGAAAAGCAACACCAAACTCACAAGGCATTTCCTAGAATTAAACCATAAGGAGAATGATCTCAAGTGGGTGGTTCTAGAAGTTATGAAAAAATATAGATTGGACCTTACTAGACCACTCCACATCAGAGAGCAACGATGGGTGTACAGATTAAAGTCTTGGGATAAGGGACTGAACGATGAAATTCCTTGGCTGCAAATGGTGCTATAAATTATTCTCATTATAATCCCTATGTTGCCAGTAGGTATCAAATAAGACACGCATATTTTGCACTCAAGCCGACCGTCTATACCATGTTGTAGTAATGCAAGGCGTGACTTAGATCCTACTTGTCATTTTGGCATATATATTATGGGCCATGTGACCTATATTGATAACAACTCTTATGTCTAGAATCACCATCTGCGTATGCGCGCTCCGTGTACATTGCGCGATTTTAATCAGGCTGCCTAGGCTCACATCGTCACCCCCCGCCTATAAATTATAGACCCATAAAATTATAGACCTATGAGACCGGCATCAATAGAGTATTTGGACTCTGGATTTACCCAGAAGTACGCGCACTGTGTAATGATCGACAGCCTTGATCTCTAGTAGATGTAGACTTTAATTACTTGCACACACGTCAGTTAATCGCTATTTCATGGGGCGGCGCCACAAACATTAAGACTAAGTGGGGCGCTGACTTCCTTGATCATTTGGGAATATAGTACCTTTATCTGCGCATGCTCACACTGAACACACTTCCACACGGGGCAGTACATCGTCATCTAAACATTGACGAACACGGCTGCTCTCTTGTACAGACTTTCCCCGGTTGGCTACCAGGCAGGTCAGGCAGCTATCTCTATAGCAACTCGGAGACACCGGATATCAGCCAGTGGTCAGGCAGAACTATCTACTGCTTGGCCGAGACATCGTCAGTCGGTTCATTTACCTTAATTATCTTTCAATTAATATAGCCACACCCTCGCGCCATTACTATATAAAGGGCTCGCTGTCTCTCCTCATTTACCAGCGAGGAGGTGAGGCATGCAGTCATAGGTTCAGCAGCGGGAGACCCTTTCATTACAGTAAGAGTATGAACGGCTTGTGTGGGTTTATGCATGTATGTTCGTTTGCTAGGCACAATGTGCGTTTTCTTCCATTTTTTGACAACTATGGATTACTGTGTCCGAGCTCGCTCTATAGCGGGGTTTCTTCCATTTTAAACAACCATGGATCACTGTGCCCGAGCTCGTTCTGAAACGGGTCACTTATTCATCTATTCTGATCATTATGGATGTTCTTTTCTCTTCGTTTTCTCCTCATTTTTAGGGCGCTCGACCTAATGGGTCTTCTTCACTCACTCTACCTATGGGGCAAGTAGGTCCCAGGGAATAGGGTAAGCGTTGGGGATTAAGTATCCCTCATTATTCGTTAGTGCACAGATGACTGACACAGTTTGTTGCACTTATAGCCACTCACTCATTTTGCATGTGTACGTGGCGTTTTTGAATGACCCTCTCAAAAATAATGTGTGATTATGTTGCTTTCCTTTGAATGTTTATTGTTTTCTTATTTCACATAGGCTGGAACATTTTAGCCGCGATACTGTGGTGCGTGATCTTGATCACCCCATTTTAGTGGACACCTCACCAATATTGAATGGTAAGGTAGGAGCCCGTTGATGTATGATAGGTCCTGATGAATGCCGCGGACCCGGTTGGGCCATTAGGCAGAAACATGTTGACCAATAGGGATACGGTGGGGGGACTATAATATCCCCGATACACCGGTCATTTCTTTTAATACCATACAGATGTCAGTCACATTAAAAAGAGGTTTGACATTGGTAATGGCTTTTTAAATTTCACTTTTTTGTTAAGGGCCCCCACTTAGTCTTAGAAGTGCATCCCTGTCTCCAGGTGTATGCCCGCCCTCTATCAAACCAAGTTTTTAGAGGGCGAGGACTGGCCAATGATGAAGCATGACACCAGGTGGTGTGTGAGACCAGTCTTTTACCTTTTGTGAGATGTCTACACTCATATAGAAGACATATTAGCAATTAGGTCAACAATTAGGAGAGGCTTTGTGTGTTAATCAGAGTTAGAAGTCAAACATGGTAACTGTGCATGTGCTTGAATGGAGACGCTATCAAGAAAGGAAACACAAGATTCAAAACCCACAGAGATCCAGGAATGCACGCCCACAATCTGGAGAAGACCACCTCCATTATTTCGAGTTTTGGTTCCCTCTTGTGGTCCTCCAACAAGAGGCAGCTGACAGGACAGTATTTGCTCTCACACTGAGGGAACCTGCATGATGAGCCATTACTGGGAAAAAAAAGCCTGTCACGGTTCCCACTGCCACAGTCTAATTTCTACCAACAAATGGTCCATGACCCCACACCTCCCTGACTGTTGATATAACGGATGGCAGTGATGTTATCTGAGAGAATCTGACTGGCTCTCCCAACTTGAAAGGGAGAAATTACTTCATGGCAGAGCACCTGCAGCTCCAGAACAAATATATTCAAACTGTGCTCCGATGCGGAATAAAGTCCTTGTGCTGTCATGCCGTTCAGATGGGCACTCCAACACATTAGGGAGGCGTTATTGACCATCGTAGCCTGCATCAGCAGAGAGCTGAAATGACTCATCAGGAGGTTGAAGGGGTCAGGGAGAATCAATGGGAGGATCTACATCAGAGCTGAGCACCTCCCTTGATGCTGAAGCCACTGCCATCACAGGCACCACTGCAGGGCCCTCATCCAACATCTGACATGCATGAGTCCATGCAGATGCAAGACCTGTAGAACCAGGAGTTGTGTCGGAGCTAGAAATCAAGAAATCATCTGCCAAGTACTAGCGATACTCCAAGAGATAAAGTGTTCATGTGGGTCGTGTCCAGCCCTGCTCCTACGAAGGCTAACCTCTGTGCTCGAGTAAGATGAGACTTTTGGAAACTGACAGTGAAGCCCAAGTAGTGACGGAAAGCCATGGTGTGCTGAAGACGAGTCTGAACTAGTGTTTGAGATTGCATTTTCACTAGCCAGTCGTCCAAATATGGAAATATCTGGACTCCCGGCTGCCACACTGAAGCTGCCACAAACTGTCCGCGCCTTAACAAAAACGGTGAGGTTGCTAGGCCCAATGGCAAGACCGTGATCTGACAGCGCTAGGATCTTATGACCAAGCTTAGGTAATGTCTGTGGGCGAGGAGAATTAGAAGATGAAAATAGTCATCCTGGAGATCCAAGGACACCAACCAATCACCCACATTGTCAGCAACACTTGCTCAGGGATGGCATCGTAATTTTGTTCAGCCGAATTAACATGTTCATAACGCGGAGATACAAGAGAAGAAAACAAGTTACTTACCTGTAACTACAGTTATCCAGTATTGGTATCTTTCATAGATTCACATGCCTGAATCATTCCCCATCGCCGAGGCGGGAGTCCACGGTAAATACAACAGTAGTGCCAAAAGCAAATAACAGTAGTAGGCTAAAAGAGAAAAGCCTAAGGCCTAAATCTTAGTAGCCTATCTACATCATTATAGTAAAAAGAACCAAAAGTTGGTTCTAACCAATCAGCTACCAGCACCCTCTAGAACCTTCCCAGCAGAGGCAGCTCTCCTCAGATTTTCCTAGCACAAGTGGGAAGTAAGTATCCCAGATTATAGAGAACTGACTCGCCGGGGAGGAGGGTGGGTGCATGTGAATCTATGAAAGGTACCAATACTGGATAACTGTAGTTACAGGTAAGTAACTTGTTTTCTTATCCAGTATTGGGTATCTTTCATAGATTCACATGCCTGAATCAGAGTAGCAAGCAGTAAGCCAAAGTATTGTCGTTTGCGGATGGTGGGAGACAGGTGTTTAGAAACTCCCAAAATGCATCCATAATGGTTGAGAAATTTGTAACATACGCAAGCCTTTAAGGAATTAAAATGCATATTAAGAAACGTTACCGAAATAAAGCAAGAATATTAACATAGAAATATATCTATATATCCAGCTATTAAACATATAAAGAAGCATGTTACATGAAACATGGTAGCATATAAAAGAGAAAATACCGGAATCTGACCTTAATGAAAGAGATGGCGTAGGACCGCTTGTCCAACCGCTGCATCATCTTGTTGTGCAGATTGTAGACAGTAATGCTTTGTGAACGTGTGGACATTTTTCCATGTCGCTGCACGACAGATGTTCTCCAGAGTCACTCCAGCAAACAATGCTGTAGAAGCTGCCACAGTCCTGGTAGAATGAGCTTTGACCTTTCTCTGCAAAGGTTTGTTGGCTTTGTCATGGCAGAAATGAATCGTAGAAGCTAGCCATCTGGCTATTGTTGCCTTCGTTACTGCAGTCCCAAGTGTCGCTTGACCATAGGCCACGAACAATTGGTTGGATCGCCTGATGTCTTTAGTCTTCTGTAAGTAGAATTTTAAACAACGCTTAACATCAAGAGAGTGCAAAGCTCTCTCAGCTGGAGTGGATGGGTCCGGAAAGAAAGTTCTTAACTTTACCGGTTCATTCAAGTGAAATTGAGACGGTACTTTAGGGATGAAACTAGGATTTGTTCGAAGAGTTACGTAGTCCTTAGTGAAGCGTAAAAAGGGGTCTGTGATAGTGAAAGCTTGAATTTCACTAAACCTTCGTGCAGAAGTAAGAGCCAGGAGAATGGCAACCTTCCACGTGAGGAATTTGAGCTCAGCTTTGTGGATAGGTTCAAATGGTCGTCTCATTAATTGCGCTAGCACGGTATTGAGTTCCCAGTCTGGAGGGGGTGCCCGCACTGGAGGAAAAGCTTGGAAAAGTCCTTTCATAAATTGTTTGACAAGTGAAGATGAACAGAGAGAAGGCAGTTTGGTGCACTTTCTGAATCTGGAGAGAGCAGCAAGATGTACCTTAACCGATGAAAAGGTAAGCCCAGAATTGGCCAGGGATAGCAAGTAGGGAAGAATTTGTTCGGCAGGAGCTTGAACTGGATGGATATTATTCGCCTCGCACCAGTAACAAAATCGCTTCCATTTTAAACGATAAGTCTTGATTGTACTCTGGGCACAAGATTTGGCCAAGATCTCACGACAGTCCTGAGAGATGTTAAGGTCCTTGAATTCTAAGAAATCAGGAGCCATGCGTGCAAGTGTAGCGACTGCGGGTCCGGATGAACCACTTGGCCCCTGTCCCTTGACAACATCGAGAGTGTCGGAATAAGGCGAATAGGTGTGTCCTGAGATAGAAGTTCCTGGAACCAATACTGTCTTGGCCAACGGGGTGTAATCAGAATGAGACGGCAACCCTCCATCTTCATCTTGCGGAGTACTTTCGAGATCAATGGTATTGGGGGAAAAGCGTATGCACAAATCCCTGACCATCGCATGGACAGGGCATTCCCCCTTGAGCCCTGTTGAGGGAACCTGCTGGCATAATATTGGCATTTCTTGTTCTCCCTCGTTGCGAATAAATCCAGTGCAGGTTTGCCCCAAGCTTGGAAGACTCTGTCCACCTGCTTCTGCTCCAGTTCCCACTCGTGACAGTCCGATAGAGATCTGCTCAGCGTGTCGGCCAGAGTATTGTGGAGACCCCTGATGTGTTCGGCCTTCAGGGTTATTCCGTGGAATGTGACCCACTCCCACAACTCCTGAGCCTCCTGCGAAAGCGTTGGTGACTTTGTTCCTCCTTGTTTGTTGATGTAATACATGCTGGTCGTATTGTCGGTACGGACCAGCACTGAGGAACCCGCGATCCTCGGGAGGAACGCTTGCAGAGAAAGAAAGAT
This sequence comes from Calotriton arnoldi, assembly GCA_963921515.1. Taxonomy (NCBI): domain Eukaryota; kingdom Metazoa; phylum Chordata; class Amphibia; order Caudata; family Salamandridae; genus Calotriton; species Calotriton arnoldi. Next base: position 512,078 of record CAWUFW010003956.1, read on the forward strand.
GGCGCGGAGCTCCAGCCTGTTGATATGCTGTTGTCGGTTCACTTGAGACCATTTTCCTTGAATCTGTAAGTCTTGCAGATGACCTCCCCATCCCTCCATGGAAGCATCGGTTGTTAAAACAAAGTCTGGAGTGGTTGGTAGGAATGTGAGACCTGGGGCCAAATTCGCTGTCTGAGACCACCAATGCAGAGAGTCTATCATGCGCGACGTGACCCTGATGGAATCGTCGAACGAACCCACGGCTTGTTGCCATTGAAGATGTAATTCCTCCTGAAGAGGTCTCATTTTGAGCCGTGCCAAGGGAATGAGGTTTATTGCAGAGGAACACATCCCTAGAAGGGAAGCAAACATCCGGACAGAAACTGACCTTTTTGAAATTGAGATTGCCAATTTTTGTAGACGTAATTGGCGGTCTTGTGACAAGAATGCTTTGCACTGCACCGTGTCCATCATTGCCCCGAGAAAAGGAATGACTTGTAGAGGACGCAACTGTGATTTGCTCTGGTTGAGAGTGAGTCCCAGAGAAGAGAAGAGATGGAGACATGTTGCTGTGGCCTCTTTGGCTGGTTGCTCCGAAGGACCTTTGAGCAGCCAATCGTCGAGATAAGGGAAAACCTGTATTCCTCGAGATCTCAACGTCGCTGCCACTGGTGCCAAGCACTTTGTGAAGATTCTTGGTGCCGATTTCAGCCCGAACGGGAGCACCTTGAACTGATAGTGGACGCCAGCCACTGTGATGCGAAGATATTTGCGATGTTTGGGATGGATAGGGACGTGGAAGTACGCATCTTCCAAATCCAGAGAAGCCATAAAATCTCCTTCGTTCAGACAGCTTAAGACCTCGGAAAGTGTGACCATCCGGAAGCTTTGCTTTTTGAGGAATTTGTTGAGTTTGCGGAGGTCCAGAATCGGTCGCCATTCCCCTGACTTCTTCTTGATGAGGAAGAAACGAGAATAGAAACTGGTTCCTCTTTGAGACGATGGAACCTTCTCTATTCCATTCTTGAGGAGCATCTTTAAGGCTTCTTTGAACAATAAGTGACGGGGAGGGGGACCCCTGGGCGGAGTAGTAGGTGGCTGTTTGATGAATTCCAGGGTGTGGCCGTTGGTTACTAGGTCGAGAACCCATCGGTCCGAAGTAATTTCTTGCCACTTGTGAACAAAAGCTTAAATTTTCACGCCCACGGGCAGGAGGGGTACTATGGCTGGCGCCCTGCGTAGATCATGGTTTCCTGTTGGAATTGCGACCTTGATTGTTCGATCGCTTTCGACCACCCTGACGGGAGCAACTAGTCGAAGAGGATTGGCGGTATGAGGACTGGCTGTAGGGCTGTTTATACTGGGATTGATACTGCCTGTTCTGCTGGTTTTGGTATCCTCCTCTTGATGAAAAACCACGCCCTCTTGCTCCTCTGAAATTTCCGCGCCTGTACTGAAGGGTGACCAATGATCGTGCGGTATCCGTGTCAGTCTTTAAAGCTAAGAGGGCCTCATCAATGTGCTTACCGAACAATGACTCTCCGTCATAGGCCATGTCCAGAATCTTCGTCTGTACCTCAGGTCTGAAAGTGGTAGCTTTAAGCTATCCCTGGCGCCTAAGCACTGCAGATCCTGCAAGATGACGGAAGTTGGTGTTTACGATGTCCAAAGCGCAATCTATAGTTTCCGATGCGGCACGTTCTCCTTCCAGCAGAATCTTTCTTGCCTCCTGCCTACGGTCTTCTGGAATGAGGTCAATGAAAACCGCCATGTCTGACCACGTTTGACGGTCATAACGGCCGATAATGGCTAGAGAATTGGCAGCTCTGATCGAGACCGCTGCCATGGTAGAATTTTTTTTGCCTATAAGGTCCAGACGACGTCCTTCCTTATCAGGTGGTGTGGTGATAGGCGTTGCAGGATTCTTAGATCGCTGTTGGGCGGCCTGTGAAATCACCGAATCTGGCCGTAGGTGACCAATGAGGCAGGATGGGCTGTTGGCAGGGACACAGTATTTCTTCTCTATGCGCGGAAGCACCGCCGGAATAGATGCAGGCGTCTTCATGATCTTAACCCCTTCATTCCAAATATAGTCTATTATCGGCACAGCTCTCGTGATTTTCCTGGACTCTTCCTTGAAATCATGGAGGAAACATTCTGTCTGTTCGACTGTTACTGGTAGCTGAAATCTAGTTGCAGCCCGTTGCATTAAATTATGAAAGCCCCCGATGTCCTCAGGGGGAGAATCAGAAGGCAGAGGAAGAGGCAGAGAAGGCATCGGAATTACGTAGTCATCCCAGGGATCTGGAATATTAGAATTGTCAGGTAATTCATCCTCTTCAACCTCCTCTTCGGAGGAGGTAGTGTCATCTTGCACCCCTTCCGCTTGACCTGAAGGAGGGGCCGGTGTAACAGGAGCTTCAGGTTGAATCAATGGAACAGGAACCACCGCTGGTATGGGTGGGTTCTCTGGAACTGCCTGTTGTGGTGGAAACCTGTGTCGGTAATCCGCCAGCATGGCCTGCAGATCCTGAATGAGCGTTGGAGGGAGGTGACTCATTTCCCTCTGGCGTACTTCCCTGTGACGGAATCTATGATGTGGAACAATAATGTCTTCTTGATAATATTGATTTTGATAGTCGTCATCTTAGTCGTCATCCTGACACTTGATGTTTAACTCAGAAGGATGGTGAGCTATACCAAAGGGTCCTTCATCCTCTTCGTCCTCATAGTCATCATCTTCAACGTAAGTGTCTAGGAGATGTAAAGGCATAAGTGGTGAGATGTTACTGTAATCTTGCTGTCTTTGAAAAGTTTTAAGTTGGTAAAGACCTGATGACCTAGGCGTTGACTGCGCAGGTAGAGCTAACCCAGCAGAAATTGTAGATTGAACAGGTAAATCCGTCGTCGATGGGCTCTTCGTCGACGGGATCGTCGGCGGCGGAATAGTCGTCGACGGGCTTGTCGTCGACGGGCTCGTCGACGGGATCTTCAATGTTGCCGCCGTCGTCGACAGAACAGTCGTCTTCGTCGACGGCGTGGGTTTCGTCGGCGATGAAATCTTTGTCGACGGCGGAGACTTCGTCGACGGTACTGTCTATGAGCTCGACGTCGATATGGTCGTCGACGGTGATTTCGACTTTCTCGTCGACGACTCCTCAAGAACTGGTTTCTTGGTAGAGATAGAGATTTTTGTAGACAGAATAGGCGATTGAATGGCCGTAGTTGAAATAGTAGCCGTAGATGATGAGGTAGAAGAAGAAGTCACAGAGATAGTAGATCAAGTAGTCACCGTGACAGATTTAATATGGCTTTTACTTACAGTTTTTGAAGTAGATGCCTTTTTTGATTCCTTGCCTGCTGTGGATGACGAAGACAGCGTTGACCCAGAGGAAAGTTTTGGTAACCTCTGAAGGGTCAGAAACATCATGGAAGATTTAAGGTGTTTTCTTCCCTCACTTGAAGAGCTGTCATGGGATCTGGCTCTTTTGCTGGAAGTAGAAGCTCTGTCATCCTCTTCAGCCGAAGAAGATTTGAGCCACAAGAGCACTCTTGCCTCTCTATCCCTAAGGGTCTTGGTAGGGAAGGTACGGCAAATCTTGCAATTTTTTGCCTCATGTTTGGGATAAAGGCAATAAATGCAGTCCTTATGTTGGTCATCCACATGGGCCCTCTTTTTATCACAAGTCCTGCAGGGTTTGAAAAGAGCTTTCCTGTCAGACATACTGAAAAAAAGTAGAAAAACTGAGTGGCACTCAGGGACTCCCTTCCACACGACGTGCGGTGAAAATCTGAGGAGAGCTGCCTCTGCTGGGAAGGTTCTAGAGGGTGCTGGTAGCTGATTGGTTAGAACCAACTTTTGGTTCTTTTTACTATAATGATGTAGATAGGCTACTAAGATTTAGGCCTTAGGCTTTTCTCTTTTAGCCTACTACTGTTATTTGCTTTTGGCACTACTTTTGTATTTACCGTGGACTCCCGCCTCGGCGACGGGGAATGATTCAGGCATGTGAATCTATGAAAGATACCCCAAAACTGGATAAGACTCACACTTCTACCCTCCTTGGGAGTAAAGGGAGAAGAACCTCATCCCCCTTTCTCCAGGTGCACCACCTCTATGGCCCTTTTGGGAGAAGAGGAAATAAAAAAAGTTAAGTCAGCAGAACTGGAAGATTATGGCTGAGTGTGTATCCACAGCAGTGTCCCCAGAGCCACCTCTGCCCCAAAAAGAGGGGTATATTACCGAGGTCTCTGCAATGGTTGAGAGGATTCTTTCTGCTGGCTCTGCACTGCCCTAGAATAGTCTCTAATTTTGTTGTTGTGTTAAAGGAACAGTACTGGTGAGTGAGCTGTTGTGTTACTGTGCTTGAAGCATTCCACAGAAGAGTGGGCCTTCTTTCCAAACAGCTACTGTCAATTGAAAGGCAAGCTCAATAAGGTTGCCTGGATATCTCTTTAGACGCCAGAGGAATGCATTCAAGAGTGACGGCACAACTCAATGCCCATGTGCATGGATTGATCCACAATGTTTGCAGATGACAGACCGCACTTTAAGATCTGCTAGGAAGGATCTAAGCGGTCACTTACCCAATCGATAAATGGCTTTTTCAAGTGGTCCAGTACGCTGATTGCTATGAGCTTTACCAATCCCCACACGGTGTGGGAATATTGGCCCAGGAGTCACATGGCGCTTGCTATGCAGAGAGCAAGACTCCCAGGAACAAAACAAAAGGCTGCAGTCCATAGGGACAAGTTTTTTTAATCAATAGGTGCAAGGGAAAGGCAGTTTAGCTTTGAGGAAGATGTTTAAATATCAGACTTTCCAGTGAAGGGTGAAATGACAAAGTATGGGTCACCCAGCCCAGCTAGAATGCATCTGGATATCTGTCCCTGGACTGCTGGGTCCTAAAAGCGTGTCTTTAATGCATCCTTGAAAAGATCCAAAACAACTCATTAAATGGAAGCAACAGCTCTGCCACTGAGAAGGTGGGTTATAATGTCTCTGTCAAATTGTTAGACTTTACCACAGAGGGCAAGGTAAATTCCAAGGCTCCAGTTCCTTTTCATACTACAGTGGTGCTTCCACTGAAAAAGGGCAAAAGGTGCAAAGCATTTTCCCTTTAAGTGAAGTGGCCGTCACACTCACATACTGCAATTCCGGATAGAAGCCACCATCACCGTTATATTGGGGAAGGTTATCAGATTTACTTTCATCATTTATCTGTTCATCGCAATCTTTATCTGGCATAAGAGAGGGAGCCAAACAACTCTTGCAACCGGAGAAACGCCGAGCTCAAATGGCATTCGCCAAGGGTTTATCTTTAAATAACATTTTATTTTCTCCTTCGCAACACGGATAATCTCAGGAACTTGAATGGTTTCGTGGGTTCTGTTGTAATCGTTTTGAGGGCGACCTCTGAAGGAGGCTCTGACAGAACCATGGATAGAGCCTTGTCAATCTTAGACTTCTTAGGTGATGGAGCCCATAGAGGAGCAACATCAGGGGGCATTGGTGTCAAAGGCGCCAAGCCCTTAGGAATATGCTCACCCTTGAGGGGTGTCTCAGCGAGTATAAGGGACATCCTGAACAAGTCCAGCATTCCCAGATGAAGTCCTCGACCTACACAGGAAGTTGGCTCATGGAGCCAAGATTTTCGGTCAGGATTTTTTTCAGACAAAGAAGCAAGAGAACAGTGTTGGGAATGATGTTGAGACGCCAAACTGTCCCAAGAACTAGCCAGTATCCTCAAAGAAGAAAAAGGCTTCTACTTCCTATTGCTCTTCTTGTGTTTTTTGAGGGTAGATCGTTCACTGTCAGAGGTCTTAACTGAAGGTGAGGGGGACTGCTTTGTTGTATCCCTGCAAGACATGGCTAGAAATAGCTGGGCCTACTGCTTCCTGATGGCTTTTGAGTACATCAAAGCATAGGAGTTTCAGGACTGGGAGTCATGTTCTGAGCATAACCATCACAGGCAGATGTGATGTGGGTCCGACAATGATATCAGTTTGTAGAATCTGTGACAGGATTTAAATCCTTAAAGAGTTAGACGAGACATTTGACCTAATCACTGTCAAAATGATGAACTTAGTCGGGGTAGCACAGTGGGAGCTCTCAAACCGGGTCAATAAGGTACAGAAAAAGAGGCTTGGTTACTAGATACTTAAAGAGACTGAAGCCAGATATAGTGCTCCTCCAGGAGACGCACTTGAGAGGAACGCGATGCGCGTTCTTAGGGAGAGGCATGTATACTACCCTGGCCCACGCGGGGTTCACTTCAGGCTCAAGAGGGGTGGCAATTCTTATTAGGAAAGGCGTACCCTTTTGTTCCTCCAACACCTGGACCGATCCGAACGGCACAAACGTTGCGGTACAGGGAGTGTGGGGCCACAGGGACATTACATCGATTAGTGTTTATGCACCCTGCGACTACAATGGCAGACATTAGAGAAGGTTACAGAAATCCTACTGACTGCGGACTCCCCTCTACATATAGTGGGCGGAGACTTTAATGATGTGGTAGACCCCGCCTTGGATAGATCGGGTGGGACCGGAGGTGGGAGGGGGGACCACAATGTTGGCTGAATTTGCCCATACCCTGGGCCTACAGGATATCTGTCAGCATTCCGTCCATCATTTGTTTGCTGTAACACTTTTCGCCCTAAGTGGGATGGGTATGCACAGACGTGGGTCCCTTGCTCACTGCGCCACTGGATTCAAGCTAGCCTGGCTGAAGAAGGGTGACATACCCTGAAACCGGTCCCAGGATGCTTGTTTCCGGTCCAGGGAGGACCTGGCCTGGCAGTTCGGTCTGGACTGTTCCCATGGGGCACAGGGTCAAGACTGATTTGCATATGGCTGGGTCCAAACTGTGGTGGCGTAGTGGGTAAAAGAACGATGGATTTAACCCAGATCTTTTGACTGGGTGAGAATGTTTGCATTGTCAGCATTCCGTCCATCATTTGTTTGCTGTAATACAGGATATCTGGCGCAGATATCACCCAACGGATCAGGCATACTCCTACTTCTCCGGCGCCTATCGGGTGTTCTCTAGACTGGACTACCTCTTTACCCCAGCGGGTGAATTGGGTAGGGTGATGGACGTAGATTATTTAGCAAGAGGATTGCCGGACCACTCACACCTATGCCCAACAGTAGGAGGAGGTACCCGGGGAGAGAAAGGGGGGAGGGTAGAGACTAAATGCCTGGGAACTCAGAGACCCACAGATAGCAAAGGAGTTGAGTGTAGAATCGGAACTGTACTTCCTAGAAAATAAAGGATCTGTACCCTCAGCAGTTGTTTTATGGGAGGCTTTTAAGGCTGTGTTAAGGGACAGAGCACAAAATGCGATAGCACATAAGAACAAGAAAGAGAGGCAAGAAATGGAGACGCTCGAAAACAAACTCCGGCAATTAGAACAGAACATGGGGGATGAGTCCAGCCAATCCGCCAGATAGAAACAACTCGCACCGAGTACCTATCGTTGGCATGTCAGGAAGCAAAACTGATGTATCTTGCTTCTAGACATCGCCTCTATGAAACCGGGGATAGGGCAGGGAAACTGTTGGCATGGTTGGGCAGGAAGGAAACAGAAGCCCGATGGGTACACACCATCCGGAGAGATGGACAGAACTTTACCTCGGCAAGTGATATAGCTAACGCCTTTGCAGGATATTATGCCGCCCTCTACAAAGCCAAGGCACAGGTGGGAGTCGCCCAGACTCAAGACTACCTTAACGAGGTAGACTTGCCAGCCGTGTCCCCAGAATGTTGGGAGGATCTAGAGAGAGCTTACGTTAGAGGAGGTAATGGGGGCCATACATCAACAGAAGTCAGGGAAAACACCTGGACCCAATGGGTTGCCCACGGAACTTTTTAAGGCCAACTCCACGCTCCTGGGACCACACCTACTCGAGATGTTCCAGGCGGCCCGAGAGGACGGTATCCTACCACCCCCCCCCCCAACTTGCGGTGCGCGACGATAGTGGTGATCCACAAGCAGGGGAGACCGGCAACGGACTGTGGTGCATATCGGCCAATCTCTCTCCTAAATGTAGAGGTGAAGATTCTGGCATCCATTCTGGCTTATAGACTGACCACAGCGGTCATCTCCCTCATACATGAAGACCAGTCTGGATCCATGCCTGGAAGGGCGACGCGATTTAACTTAAGACGACTAGCGAATTGGATAAGTACGGTCCAGCACAAAACAGAGGCACACCTGTTATCATTAGATGCAGAAAAAGCATTTGATGCGGTTCACTGGCCGTTCATGTGGCAAACATTAAAGCGGTTGGGCTTTGGCCCTAAATTTATGTTGTGGGTCGAGCTATTGTATAGGGACCCGAAGGCGAGGGTGCGGGTCAATGGGGCAACGTCAGAGGAGTTCAAAATCGAGAGGGGAACAAGACAAGGGTGCCCACTATCCCCGATGCTCTTTGCATTGACTTTGGAAACACTAGCGTGCATAATAAGATCACATACGCAGGTAAAGGGATTCATGGCACATGGAATTGAAGAACGCATTTTACTGTATGAGGACGACGTCCTGTTATACGTTACTGACCCCACACTTACGATTCCAACCCTCTTTCAAGTACTAGAGACATACGGAGAACATGCGGGCTATAAGATTAATTGGGGTAAATCAGTCCTCTACCCGGTGGGTGGACCCCATGAGCTACATGACATCCCCAGGGAACTACAGGTAAATACTGAGGGGTTTAAATATTTAGGGATGTATATATCCACGGACATCTCGAGATGCCTCACTCAGAACATACGCAGGGTGGTGGCGGACCTCCACGCAGACGTGTAAAGATGGAGATGTCTACCCTTGACACTGTTAGGTAGAGCTGCTATATACAAGATGATCACGCTCCCCAAACTCTTATATATCTTACAGAACACACACTATCAGATTCCAGAGGATGTATTTGGAACAATAGACAATGGGGTGCGCACGCTCCTGTGGGATGGGGGGCAACCACGCATTGCACTTCGCACCCTGCAGCGCAATCAATATAACGGAGGTATAGCCCTCCCAGACATTAGATCATATTACCGGGCTGCGCATCTTACAGCAATAAACGAATGGGGACACCTGCCGAGAACACACCCGACATACGCACTGGAACAAATATAGTTTGAGTCGCATTCCCATTTGCACTATATATATATATATGGAGGGAGGGGGATTAGAATCCTGCTGCCGGCAACGCAGAGGTCACTGGAGACATGGAAGGCTGCGGAAAGGCAAATGGGCTGGGACAGGAAGATAACGAGACAGACACCACTATGGGAAGGCACCCGGCTCCCGGAAAATGGGAAACTGGAAGGGTTTAAAGACTGGGACAGGATAGGAATTTCAAAAGTCGAGGACCTCATAAAAGAAGGCTCCTTGATCACCTTTAAAGCCTTGCAGCAAGAATTCCAAATGGGAGCTAAGCAAATATATAAGTATATACAAGTACAACATGCATGGGGCGCAGAAGGGATAGATATTGCACGTACCCCGGAATTTGAGCCACTGGAGGGCAGACTCTTACAGGAAAGAATACTACAAAAGGCTGTCTCCTGGACCTACAAGACACTTATTAATAACACCCCGGATAACTTAGTGGCTCTGAGGAGGAAATGGAAGAGTGTCGTGGGTACCTTGGAGGATATAGACTGGGAGGCGGCGCTAATGCATCAGAGAGAGATTGCCATCAAACTGAGACTGCGTCTAATCCAACTTAAAATCCTTCACAGAACGTACATAACCAGATCCCGTCTCTACCAAATGGGGCGGACAGACTCCCCTGACTGCCTCCGTTGCAAGATTGAGACCGGCACGTTCATCCACACACTGTGGGAATGCACACACATACAAAGATATTGAGCCAAGATACTGAAAGAGCTAAGTGCGATACTTGGATGTCAGTTTCCGAAAGACATCAAATATGTGTTGCTTGGCATACCTTCAGACATAGACCTTCCTAGGAGGAGTCTGGTCTTATGCAACTTGGGAATGGCAGTAGCTAAGAGAGACATAGCCAAGAAATAGGGTGCGCAAGAGGTCCCCACTCTGAGGGAATGGAGAGTAGGAATGGACATGTACATGGGGGAGGAGCGTGTGACATACAAAATGAGAGGGTGCCCTTAAACGTTTTTCAAGATTTGGCACCCCTGGCTTAGACATCATGGATTAGAACTAGAGGAGGCCCTAGATGAGTTCACAAACGGACATATGCCTCGGGAAGGGACTAATTTTACCACACGTACATCCGGGGAAGAGGAGAGGCAGCGTGCTTAATGTGGACTCACTGTTATGATCTTACACAGATGTATATTGATGTTGCTCGAATCGCAAGAACTTTGTAAAGAATGGAGGGACGTGAACTGTATTGTATTGTTCCCTGCTATGTGCCAAATGTTTATTTGATATGTATCGAAAATGGAAAAAAACAAAAACTTTCACTAAACATTTAAAAATAAATAAATAAATAAATAAGATACAGAAAAACAGGAACTGACCCCAGCATCCCAGCTGATGCCCTACATACATTGCTGTCACCATGTCTGGCCAGCGAAGTCGCCTCTGAAGCAACATGGCAGCACCTCTTGGCCAGGCTAATGCCTGAAAGGATACAATTAAGCAGAGGAATCTGCCGGAAACCTATGCATCAGAAATTTATAATCATTTTACTATAGTTTTAAAAATATGCTTTACTTTGATTTTGACTAACATATCCATATAATAATAGGTATTATACTGTGCTGTGCGCAGGAACTGCAGTATCTTACCAGACTCCTCAGTGGCTGACTTTGGTGTGTCTTTTGCAGTGGCTTTAGCAAACACTCCCACAGTAGGCAAGCTGCTATCTACAAGACCAATTGCTTCATATCCCACATCTGGGCCCAGGTCACTCCTGAAAAGCATAAAGCACCACATTATTAGGGTAATACACATGGAAGAACATTTTATATAGACATTTTCGTAAGCCACAGGCAACACAGATCTGCTTCCTGCTAGGCCTGGGCGGTAAATTCCGTTCCGCTTGCGGAATTTGGGTAATTTCGCATTCCGCGGAGAACGCAAAATTACCAAAAATTCCGCGATCCGCGGCTTCGCGGAATTTTTTGCTTGTTCGCGCTTTCAAAATGCGTGTTCGCGAGATATTTCTCCCGAGCACGCAAACAGCGTTCGCGAACAGGAAAAAAGCATCGCGAACGGGCGGAACAAGCAATTCCGCGTGTTTTCTGCGTGTTCGCGGAACTTTTGCGTGCTCGCGGAGATTTTTTACCGTTTCGCGGAGCTTTGCGTAGCGCGACTACGCAAATTCCACCCACCCCTACTTCCTGCATTCTCAAGCAAACAAACATACCTGTAAAATATCTTTTTGTTGGCTGGTCATGCATATGGCATGTGTTACTATTACTATAAAATATCCAACAAGAGTCAGGGATATTGCCTGGCAGTGACAACATAACTGAACATTTGTAAGCACCTTTGTAAGCTAATATTGATGGAGCAGCCCTTCAGTACATAAAATCCGTTTCTAGACTACTAACTTATGAATATAATTTGCAGGACTTCAGGGCAATCAGTTCATTAGTGGTTTTGACCTTCGGAGTGCTTACGGCCACCCCTTGCAATGTTCGTCCTGGTCTCAGTGATTTCTAGTTTGTCAGAAAGCTCCAGGGACATGAATACTCATGGTGGTGAAGTTCAGCCATGATTGCAGTAGTCAAGGAGGCGGACCATAAGTGACTGAAGGCGAAGAATCCTGGTGATGCTGGAAAAGGGTAATGAGGCATTATGTATAGAGCGAGCTGCTTGGAGCATCAGAATACTCTTCTAATGAGTCTCCAACAACAGAGGATGTACCTGCCCAATGGGAGCTAACAGAAGTCATCAAATGTGCCATGTGGCCAAAAAATAAACAGGAAGCTTATGATGACAGCCCATTGCAAAGGTATATCTGGAAACATATAATAAGGAAGAACGAGCAGGATGTGAAATATAGCCTGTTGGGAGCTGTGGGCTGAAGGGAGATTTGGGTGTCCTCTGAGAAACCTCCACTACTGAGCCTCATTGGAAGCAGCCACATGGATCATGTAGATAGTTACCAAAGCTCCAGCTTTTCTCTGGCTTGCTTAGCAATAATACACTGTATGCATGGTACACAATGACCCAAAGCTTGAGAATTCCAATTTATTTTTTCTTGATCGTTTCAACATCTTGAAATTTTGGCTGTCACCAGACATCCATCCTTCAGCCATTAGAAGGAGGATAAACATGCAAGTTTACATTTTCTAATCACACTTCTCTTCCAGTTCCAGCTACAAGACCACTAATCTAGTATGCTCCTCAGCATATTAGGAGGTTAATTGTTCATCTGCTTAGTAAAATAAACACCCTAACTAGACACTTCAAATTAAGTTAACTGCAATGAACCTGTTATACAAAGCTAGACACCATGGAACAGGTCTGAGTACGTGACAAGGCTTGGGAGAAAGAACGGAAACTGGGAAATTAAAGCAGATGATGTGAAATTATATTCAGTGGGCTACCAACTAAGCAGAGGTGGAAGACATTCTACGACTGTCTTCATTTATGCTGGAGAGGGAAGGGGCCCATTAACTCTTAATTATAAATTACTAAAAAGTGGGGACCAGATGTATTTTTAGAGTGACCAATTAAAAGAGGAGGAAAGAGAAGAATGAGATTGGAAGAAACAAAAATGTCCTAATCTCCTGAGCTAAAATCTTTCTTAAGAAGTCTGCTAAACTGTGGGGGACACTTAGGCGGAAAGATGTTATTCAAGGCCACTAAATGTACAAGGGTTGCTGTACACAACTTAAAAAACAGAACAATACAGTTGCAAAGGTCACTCCGGAGGCTCTTATTTATTCTTCATGCTCTTATTTTAGAAGTATATATATCTAGGAAACAGTGGTTCAGGTGTGGCCTAAATGGTCCAAAGCGAGAAAGTGACCCAGCAGGGAACACTTGGTTCTAAGATTTTGAAATTAATTCATGCATTAATTTCAAAATCTTAGAACCAAGTGTTCACATATTGGGGTACCCTTGTCTTCTCAAAAAACCTTATTTTAGAAGTGGCTTTGGTGTAGAAATTCATAACACTGTCGACGGTTGAACACTTCTGAAACTCCCATTTTACCAGGAAAAGTCGCAGGTATACTGGAGAATTACCAGGATATCAACTTTCTAAGGGAAATGTGAAATGATCACTAAATGATTTGAGGCAGAAGGTGTCACTTTTGATAAAGTTCTGGTATTGGAAGATATCATTCCAGAACTAGTTTTTTTTACTATCTTTATTTAGCTTATCAGCCATCCAGAAACGAACATTAATACACTCCATTACCTACAAATGAATTCTGTTCAGCACTGAGAAACATTACATAACTGAGCTTGCATACCATTGACAGAGGCTATGCAAAACAATTCCCAGTCTGGCTTCCCCCCATTTATCCTGTGTCCTCCCCGTACTGCTGCTTATACTTAATCTAGTAGTGGCCTACTCTTCCATGCCCCCAAATGACCCCTTCCCCAACAGTGAGTAGCGCAGCAGGCAATGGGTCAGTCGCTCTCCGCTATAGCTCAATTAACCGTTGGAGTTTACTATTTCAGTCAAACGCATCTGGTTCACCCCCACCGTCCTGATAATCTAGAAAATCCTGCAACATTTTGGCCCAGTGTTTCAAATCCTCTTCAGTCCTCTCATCAGTTTTAACTCTTCTCAGTCACACTTCTTCTGCCAGAGTCCACTCCACCATATCCGGACCCTCATTCCAGAAATAGTTGACAACCAAAAGATTGTTCACAGCAGAATGCAAGAATAAAGGGCAGAAGAGAAAAGCCTACAAACTCTTCTAAGAGAGACTGAAGACCAAGGTTGCAAAACGCGTAATGTACATAGTAAAATTTATTTAGACTGGATTAGATTGATATTCATAGAGCTAATGCAAGGAGCACAAGATGGGTGATACAAGATCTCATCAGCATGAACTATTCACAAGCAGAAAGTGGCAGTCTAAATAGGCAAATAGAACCAAATACAAACTTCTTTTGTAATCAAGGTGAGAGATTGAGGGCAGCAGCAACCATAAATCTCCATGGCAGTATGAATAGACATGTTACCTGTGATCTGACGTAGTAAAGATAATGCTAATAACAAAAACCCAGATTTTCAACAGGTAAAGAAAGGCGGGTGCCAAATCATGTTAGTAGAAATGGCAGGCTGAAAACGAAGCATTCGCTCCAGCTATTGGGACCTCTGTTTTGCCTGACAGTAATTTCACCCAGTCTCACTGATTCGAGCAAGCAACAGTACAGAGGCATGGGATACCAGATTAACTTGAGGACCAGAATCAATGAAGTCATTGTTACTGTAAGAGAAGAACTTAACCCCATAAAAGTGAAGTAGAAAGTTAAGTTGACGTGTATATAGAAGGACTGTTCACAAGGTATCAAGAAACAAAAGGGACCAACTAGGGAAGAGAGAAGGCAACAGCATGAGGTCCAGGTTGAACTGGAGAGAAAACACAAAACCAAGACAAATTCAGATCTTACATCCCCAATCGCGGCACTAGAGAGTGCATGCACCTTCTGTTTTTTGTCTGCATAATTAGTTTAACTGTGCTATCTATTTATTTTCAAAGACTCAACTCTGCCTAATCTTCGAGGTTAAGGAGAGATGAGTGTCATGCAGTGTTTGCATTCCGAATCCTCTACCATATCTTGTTTGGAACTCTCTACAGTTACCACTGGAGACTCAATCAATCAATCACGGCATTTATAGAGCGCGCTACTCACCCGGGAGGGTCTCAAGGCGCTGGGGGAGGGGGTAAGTTACTGCTCGAACAGCCAGGTCTTGAGCTGCTTCCTGAAGGAGAGATGGTCCTGGGTTCGCCGAAGGTGAGTGGGGAGGGAGTTCCAGGTCTTGGCTGCCAGGTAGGAGAAGGATCTTCCTCCGGCGGTGGTTCTGCGGATGCGTGGTACGGTGGCGAGGGCGTGGCTGGTTGATCGTAGCTGGCGTGTGGGCGTGTAGAAGGTCATGCGGTCGTTGAGGTACTTTGGGCCCAGGTCGTGGAGGGCCTTGTGTGCGTGGGTGAGGAGTCTGAACGTGATTCTCTTGCTGACGGGGAGCCAGTGCAGGTCTTTCAGGTGCACGGTGATGTGGCTGTGTCGGGGGATGTCCAGGATGAGTCGTGCGGAGGCGTTCTGGATGCGCTGGAGTCTTTTTTGAAGTTTGGCTGTGGTTCCGGCGTAGAGGGTGTTCCCATAGTCCAGTCGGCTGGTGACGAGTGCCTGGGTGACGGTCTTCCTGGTTTCAGTGGGGATCCATCTGAAGATCTTGCGGAGCATGCGCAGGGTGTTGAAGCATGAAGATGAGACGGCGTTGACTTGTCTGGTCATCGACAGGGAGGAGTCCAGGATGAAGCCCAGGTTGCGTGCGTGGTCCGTTGGCTTGGGCGCGGTGCCCAGGGCCGGGGGCCACCAGGAGTCGTCCCAGGCGGAGGGTGATGAGCCCAGGATGAGGACTTCCGTCTTGTCTGAGTTCAGTTTAAGGCGGCTGTTCCTCATCCAGTCGGCGACGTCTCTCATCCCGTCGTGTAGGTTGGCTCTGGCGGTGGTGGGGTCGTTGGTGAGGGAGAGGATCAGCTGGGTGTCGTCGGCGTAGGAGATGATGTTGAGGTTGTGTCGGCGTGCGATGGCTGCGAGGGGGCTCATGTAGACGTTGAAGAGGGTTGGGCTGAGTGAGGATCCTTGTGGAACGCCGCAGATGACTTTGGTGGCTTCGGATCTGAACGGGGGAGGCGGACTCTCTGGGTTCTTCCGGCGAGGAACGAGATGATCCATTCCAGTGCTTTCTCTCGGATTCCGATGTTGCTGAGGCGCTTCACTAAGGTGCGGTGGCAGACGGTGTCGAACGCCGCAGAGAGGTCCAAGAGGATGAGGGCAGCTGTTTCCCCGTTGTCGGTTAGGGTTCTGATGTCGTCGGTGGCTGCGATAAGGGCGGTCTCGGTGCTGTGGTTGGCCCGAAACCCGGACTGCGAGGGGTCGAGGGATCCATTCGTCTCGAGGAAGGCGGCAAGCTGTCTGTTGACGGTCTTCTCGATGACTTCAAGTGTTCTATGGGTGTAACTTGATAACTGAAATGCAATGCAGTTGATTGCAATAATATTCAAGCTACTGGAACCAATGGTAAAACAAGCATTTTCAATGCAATAGGTCTCACATTAGTTACATGCAGAGCTATTGGCTTTGCAAATGGAAAAGAAATGTGGCATCCGCCCTCCTTTGTTTTTCTATTTATTGACTAATGTAGCAATCGCAACACGCCGCGCTTTAGCTTAATATGTTTAAAAGTAAGGCATGGCGTGCCGCCACTGCTATAGAAGTAAATAAATAGAAAAAATGTTGTGTGGCTGCCATATTTTTGCCTATTTATTTACTTTTGTAGAAATCGCGGCACGCCGCGCTTTATATGTTTAAAAGTATAGCGAGGCGTGCTGTGATTGCTATAAAAGTAAATAAGGGAAAAGAAATGCGGCGTCCGCCTGCCTTTATTTTTCTATTTATTGCCTTTTGTAGCAACGGCTACAATAGGCAATAAATGTTAGATATTTAAAGCTAAAGCGCGGCGTGCCGCCATTGCCACAAAAGACAATAAATAGAAGAAAAAAAAGTTCTGCGTGCCGCGCTGGGAAATAAATAAAAAGTTACCTTGCATGCTACTGCAACAGAAACCTGAAAAGTGAGTTCGGGCAGTGCAACGGCAGCCACGCCGAAGAATTCATTAACTAAAGAGTGCTCACAAAGTGTAAATGAAATGTACTGAGTAACAACACATGTAATAGCAGCAGTCCTTAGGGAGGTTACAAGAGTAGAAAAGGAGGGACTAGTAAGCAAAGTAACCAAACCCAATGATTCATTTACAAAGGACAGTCACAAGAGCCAACTGAAAACATGGGCAGGCAATGGGCGGAGCTTCAATCCTATATACTGAACACAGCATGTCTCGAAGAGACAGCACAAGCGCTGCATAGGCGAGACCTAAAAAGAACAGTATGCACCACATATACTGCCAGGTAACCAATAACTTCTCTATAACCCAAAGAAAGGGCACACAGTTTGACAAGGACAGTGATGGATTCCCTTGCAATTTTTTATTGTCTTTTTTACTACTTAATTTCCTACAACTTTGCTAAGTCTACGTATCCCCTTTATGCAATGGGCAAGAGGGAGTTGAGCACCAGTTTCCTTTGACAATAATCTATCAATAGAGGAAATCTTTGTAGAAAACAAATCTTCTGAAGTCTGACTAAAGACTAATGGAAAGTGAGAACACAGGCTCTGACCAGCCAGCCTTCAAAATAGGGCTAAATTAGCAGGATCTAATGATGCTACATCTGGTGGCTCTGTGAATTATTGCACTCACTGCAGGAATTTGTATTTGACCTCTTGATCCTCCTCGGGGTCCACTCAGCCCTCCATCCTTCAGACTACATTAGGAGGCATACCATTGATCTCGGCCAAAATAAACATCTGTTAGCACCATAATACCATTTGGGCTGGACGTTTACTTTATGGGGTTGAGAGCCACCAGTCATTAAATCTGTGAACTAAGTACAGAGCTCAGGGTAAAGTGAAAGTTCTTGCATTGGCAATATATCCTTGCCTGATGTACTACCTTTGATATTTAATTCACAGACTCCTTTCCTTTCTTCAAAGCTGTCAATAGCCGAACCAAGATAACCACCCTAAAGAACTTGTTCAGAAGTAAACTGAAAAGGTAAAAGTTCAAGATTGTACACATACCGCCACTCTATTCCACCGCAAAAGTAAATAAATAAATATAAGGAGATGACAAGCTAAAAAAATGTCTGAATGGGTGAATCACTTAAAAGCCCTAAAGTACAGGATTTTCTGCTTTCTGCCACCAGGCTGAGGGAAACAAGGTATGCATAAGTTATGGAAAACACAAGGGTCCCAAGTGATACTAATCAATATTTGATATAAGAAAAATTTCTTCTCACACGAAGGAGAAGAATGAAGCTCAACAAGGTATAAGGAGGCATGGAGGTTTGGCTACCTTTGGTTGGACAACAGATGGCTAATCAAAGAATCCCTTATGGGTCTCTGTTGCTTCAGGCTTTTGCCGTAGGTGAAAAGGTCAGGCGTTCACAAGTATTTTGAGAAGCCAGGTAACTGATATTATCTGCTTTTGATAGCATGGCTGAATTCTCAGAAGACTTTGCAGGGTCTTCCTCCTCGGTCTTCTTGACCTTCTGGAGGATCTCACGGTTCTACTGAGTAGGTCCACTTCCTTAACCTAATGATCCCAGCACTGTCAGGCGTTCCAAGACGATCCCATTAACAATGAGCATCCCAGTGTGGAATACATGACTGCTGTAGCCAGAATGCGGTTATAAAATGCTTTAGATAAAATAACGTACCAAAACATGGACTGATGCCAATATGGTTTTGTTGCCCCAGTCATGTTTTCACCTGCCAGTCTTCCACTGACAACAGCATGGTCATGGTGCTCCACTCTTCTTCGGCCCAGCTTTATATCATAAAAACATGCAGCATCTCCTGCCTTAAGAAAACATGTTAAATATTACTAATATGACATATGTTTATTACGAGAGACAGTAACGTCTTCAGATTTGATTCCTTTAATAGTAGGTCGTTATACTGATCTGAAAATATTTGATTTAAAACATACTCTTCTACATTAGATGTAAATTACTTCAAAGCTCCTCAACAACCTCCGATATGGTCTTCCACATTGTCTCTGCAACATTCACTTTCTGCACCTCTACATACGAACCAATGACTTCAAATGATACTATTTTGTTTTAACCAACAAAGACTATTGACTGATGAGATCTGTAAAGTAACCTTTCCAAAGCAACAGCTCAGAAAACAATAGGCTACTTCTGTACCCTGGAGCTCAAATGTTGCAGCAAGGAGTACATTCCGCTCCTACAGACTACGCCTCAACTGTCTATGCCATCAGTTTAATAATTAAATGCTACAGCACATCATGTTTCTTCAATGCAATTTGTGGATTTCTGAAACACATTTTCACTGTAAATAATTAAAACTTTTGCAGAAATAAAAATACACATTAGTGCTACAAATGGCCAAGAAGAAGGTAAAGTTCGCTACATCACAAATATTACATCTTGAAAATCAAGACATTTACTTTATTCTTCACAAAAAACATAGTAAAAATATTTTTTATTGAACTTCACTGGCAAAGACATAGGTCTGGATTTTTATATTATTAAATAAAGTGTTTCTTTGCTAGGTAGTATGTATGTTGGTGCTGGTTGGCGAGTGTGTAGGGGGGCGATATAGAGTGAAACACTGGATGAACTGATGGGTAACTAGGTGGATGGAAGAGTGAATGAATTCATGGATTGGTGAGTGCATAGCTAGCTATATGGGTGACTGAATACATGGGCAGTTGGCTGGAAGAATGGATGAATGGGTAAAGATAAGAGATGACCATGGGCAGGATCTTTTGCTCTATGGAGTCTTGTTTGTGGCAGGGGAGTGCCCTCACTCTCTCCACTGCTCCGAAATTATTCCTTCAAGCACTCATTCATCCTTTCATCCATCCATCTAGCTAGCTGTCGGTCCATCCACATGCTTTTGGAAGTTTGGCATTATTTTCGTTGATTTTAGGTGACCAATTTTTAAAGTACACAGTCAATACCAAACGCTCATGAACATAACCGCTAGTAGAAAATTTTTTTGCCTCGCTGGGCAAGCTCTGGTTAATCTAAACAGCTCTGTTTAAGGAAGATTCTGAAAAGTACTTTTATGTATTTTGTCATTTAAAATTAAACAGAAAATTCATATTTTTGTTTTGGGAAAATTAAAGAGCTGGCAAATGTAATATAAGGCACCTGAATTACATAGATGGACTGATGTGCTTTTAAGGATGGATGGGGATAACTAAGTACCTCGATCCTCTTCACTTTAGTGTCTGGATCTCCACCCTGCAGCCACAGGAATGTAGTCCATACAGTTCCACTATCTGGGGGGGAATCTGTTCTCTTAGTCCATTTTTAGCCACACAAAACCAGGGACATTCAAAATGAATCCCACTGGCCCCAGTATTCAGACTCACAAAACACCATACATGTGCAACAGATGACTTACACGAAGAGACAGGAGGCAATAAAGCATCGCAACTACCACCCTAGTGGATGTTGGTTTTGTTAGATTAAAGTAATGCACGAATCAGGAAGACCAGTCCTCTTAATCTTTCACACAAGACAAACTCCATAAACAATTGCAGAATAAGTGACTCATCACTACTACTTTTGCCATTTATAACAATATGAATTAATTTAGTACATATTAACATAGTTTTTCTACATAATGCACAGACTCCATTGAATTTGTTCTTAAAAATTAAATTTCTATATTCGTAATCTTTTATAAAAAAACATCTTTTGCACTTCACGCACGGGCACACACACTTGACATGCACACGGGATGCGACGGTGAGGTTCTGGGTCAGAAGACTGCACTCACACGGACACAGGAATAAGGTCTGGTTGAGATATTTAAAAAAAAAAAAAAAGGTATGCTACCACCATCACTTAATGTGTTACAACCAGGGCAGAGGACTATTGTTTATGTTTAATATGAGGGTACACTAGGTACACTCTTCCACGTCACATGATGGGTCTTGGACCTCACATTGTAGGGACAGGCCTAGACTTCTTTGCTTGTTTAGCGTCATGCCAGGGACAAATTAAAAGTCAGTTCCACATGCAGCTGGCCCCCAGGGCAGCAGTACATGCCATTTATGAAGTAGGGGGGCATGTCTGTTCCAACAGAGGCCACAGGCATAAAAGTTTCACATCACCATAATGGTATGGATATGGTGTAAGCAATTATTCTGCTGCCAGGTTAAATCAGTGTGGTGGATAATTCTTCCTATTCAGCTTACATGGATTCTGTTAACAGGATAGTGCGGAGAAGCCAGGACCCTAGCTGCTGTTGAAGAGAAGTAAGAAAAAATTCAAAGAATCTGTGATAAAAACATGGTTGCCCTTTTTTAAAAATTTAAGTAAAGACATTGTTTAGTAGAAGGGTGGATGAGTAGGTTAGTATCGTACTGCTTCATGTTAATTAGCAGAGCTGTGTATGCCTATCTGAGAAACTGGTATATACTATTGATGGAATGTTCACCTTTACTTTGGTATTTGGTCTACAATAATATTATTATTATTGAACAGACCGCTCAATTTGCCGGTGTGACTGAATCTCTCATTTTCTTTCCACAATCTTGTCAATGCTTACAGTTGTCAAATCAACAGTGCAATATTCAACAAATTCCTTACATTTTATTCCATTCCATGCCTTTCAAACATGAAGTCAGCCCTGTATTCATTAGGTCTCCACGACTAATGGGATCTGTCTTTCCATCCAAGGCTGAGGTGAACATGAAATATTGGTCATTTGTGGAGGCTGAGGTTGTTCAGAATTCAGCCACAGCCAAGCAGACTAGTGATTATATTGACATTAATGCGGGGACGGGAACTATTCTTGGATGTAGTGATGGTCCCACTGCACAGAAAACGTTTTCAGTTTTGCATAGGCACCCTACCCCTTAGGTTGTTTACATCAGGTTGGAAGGGCAAAGAAGGTAGTATCTGTCCAATATGTGTCCACCAGAAGGAAAGCGTTGCACATGTTAGGTTTGCTTGCCCAGGTTATTCATTCACCCAGCACAATTGGCTGGTACCGATTTGTAGGCCACTAGGGGCCAGATGTCCGACCTTAAATTGCATGCGCAAACGGGTTTGCGACCCGTTTGCGCATGCAAAATTGCCCAGGGCCATGTACAATTCCTAAATAGCGAGTCGCAATTTATTTGCGACTCGCTATTTAGGAATTGCGAGTAACAATTAGGAAGGGGCGTTCCCTTCCTAATTGCGTCCGCAAAGCAATGTATGAATGTTTTGTGACCGCAGTCGCAAAACACTCGCAAATTACCACCCTCTTCAAGAGGGTGGTAATGCAGTCCCAATTTGGAAGGGGTCCCTTCCACTTTGTGACTGTCTCTAAAAATATTTTTTAAGGGCAGGCAGTGGTCCCAGGGACCACTACCTGCCCTTAAAAAATGATACGAAAACGTTTCATTTTTGTTTTTTAAATGCATCCCGTTTTCCTTTAAGGAAAACGGGCTGCATTTAAAAAAAAAAAAAAACTGCTTTATCTAAAAGCAGTCCCAGACATGGTTGTCTGCCTAGCCCAGCAGGCCACCATCCCTGGGAGGGCCTGTCATTCCCAATGGGGACGCAAATTGCGAGAGGCTCATTAATATTCATGAGCCTCGCAATTTGCGACCCCATTGGGAATCGCAAACCGTGTTAAACACACTGTTGTACATGCCAAATAGCGCCTCGCAAATTGCGAGTCGCAATTTGCGAGGTGCTATTTTGCAGGTCGTACATCTAGCACTAGGTGTTCAAAACCATCAGGACGCCCTCCGTATTTTAAAATCCGATTCTTTCATACCAATGGTTATCTCTATCGCAAAACGTTTGGGTGAAATGTGGGTGCTACGTAAAAAAGCCTTAGGACGCTCTCCCCTTTGATGATTTGCATCTCAGCATGTTCTATTTGGACCCTATATTGGGTTATTTTTCTTTTTTTTATATTTCACTTTTAATGATATGTCTCATTTTTATACGCATGTGCATATAATTATGTATATATTTTATATGCTTTTAGGAAATAATGGATGTATTTTTACTTGTCTAATGATGTATGCTGCTAGTGTGATGGATAGCACTTTTATGGCCCTGTTGGCCGAAAAAAAGGGATTTGATACCGAGTAGGTTAGTCATGAAAGGATGTATCGTACTGCTTCATGTTAATTTGAAGAGCTGTGTATGCCAATCTGAGAAACGGGTGTATATACTATTAATGGCATGTTCACCTTCACTTTGGTATTTGGTCTACAATAATATTATTATTGAACATACAGCTCAATTTGCCGGTGTGACTGAATCTCTCATCTTTCCACAATCTTCTCAATCCTTACAGCTGTCAAATCAACACAGTGCAATATTCAACATATTCCTTACATTTTACAAACACCTTAAATTAAAGAGAAAATCGCTAAATCACACTGTCCTTGTCAGTGTAATCTTTAGATCACTACGGCATCTATATTTTTGAGTTTTCCATGGCACTCCTGTGGGGAGTCCAACACTTGGTCGATGGTCTAAGTTGCAGGTACTAGTCATTCAAGATCTCCATAGTGACCTCAGTCCACTTTCAGCTTTGTATTTTGTGGTTAACTCCACACTGAACATAGACGAGGCGTTTTGTCCAATCAATTTCCAACCTCCCCCACCGAGTGTCAAAGGCCATCTTTTTACAGTGTCATTACATAATGTGAGCTAGATCTTGTTTTCTCCATATACAGATTCGTTTTTCCTCTTTGAATACTTGTTAGGTGCTGTGTACCCTGCTCAGCGCTTAACAGCACATTACATTTAGGTTGTTTTCTTAAAACTGATAAATAATTTAAAACTGACCAAACCTCACATTCTGTACATTACTGTGCGTACAAGAGTGCCATGCGAGACAGCTGCCTGGTAGTGCACTGGGTTCCTGCTATCTAGGTTCCCAGTGCCAGATCTTTTTTCCTAAAACTGTACAATTGTTCCTCAAATAGGCAAATACCTTTAGCAACCCTTGTAAGTCTCTAGTAGATGTACCCCTGGTATCTAGGGCAAGGAGGCTAATGAGGGTCCTTAAGGGCTGCAACATACATTATGCAGATGGCAGTCCCTGCTTCAAACCCCCTCTTTTGGGCGGAAGAACCAGTGGGAAAACTTAGGAAGAATAGGAGGTGTGCCCCCGTTCGTCAACTCCACCCCTCAGGTGCTGGACTTATCCAATCAGGTCTAGGGCTATGCCCCCTCCCACAGGAGGGTGGCATAATAGTGGGTGTAGACACCCCAGGGAAGGAACCCATTGGTCCTACCCGTTACACCCCAGTAACGCGCCTTTGGTGGCTCCACGAGACCCTGAAATCTGATTTCGATGACCTACGAAGAAGAGCCATGCAGCAGCAAAGACTGATGACACCAACTTACTTGGCCCCAGCCCTACCGGCCTGTCTGCAGCCCTTAAAGACCCTGCTGAAGAGTGACTCGCCATGCAGATCAGCGACATCCAGAACCCTGGAAGGACTGCCTGCCTTCAAGAAAGACTCCTAATCTCGTGTGGACAGCAGACCTGACCAGAAGCAAATATCTGCAAAGAAAAAGAACTTTGCCCTGAGAAACTGCAAACTCGCCTCCGGATCCAGCTCTGCACCAGACGCCCACTGCCCGAGTCCAAGTGTCCCACCCGTCCTGCGAAGCTTCCCCAGCGCTTCTGAGCCAGAGTGCACCGTGGGCTGACCCCTGCAGGACTCCTCCTAGACACCTACAGCCTCAACTTGAAGACTCCCCCTGACCGTGACCTGCCGGGTAAGAGGTTTCCGACGCCTAAGGACACCCCTCCACCCAAAGCCCCGGGCCTTGGGAACCTCAACCAACGGTTCATGCATAAGATGGGAGTCTCGGTACCACACTTTATCGCAAGCCCACTGAGCGCAATACTTTATTACATTACTCCAGTTACCACCCACGGGGGCTCAGGGATGGTCTACTCTACGGCCAATTCTTACGAATTCGTAGGAATTGTAAGTGGCGAAGGGACTACTTCAGAGATTCAGAGATCCTCCATCGCAAACTTGTCTCCAGAGGTTACCCGTCACGCTTGGTCTCGCAGGCCCGGAAAAGAGCCTGGTATTGCCACCGAGATCTACTCCTTACACCCCAACCCAAAAAAACGAACACCAGAATCCCCTTTGTGACTAAATTCAGTCCCTCCAGCAACCAAGTTAAAAAGATCATTTCACGCAACACATAAGGAACTTCAAGAACCTCCCCTTTTTTCATACCAACGAGGAAATAATCTGGCTAATCTTGTCCATGCCATTACCTGGCCCACTAAACCGGCCCAACAGAACACAATCACCACCGCCTGGGGCTTACCACCACTCCGTGGACACTACAGATGTCAATCCTGTGTGGCTTGTGAACTCACTACCAACACAAAGGAATTTAAGATAAACAGCAAAACCTACACACTGAAAACATTTACCAATTGCCGTTCCCAAAATGTGATCTTCGCAATCAGATGCCCTTGTGATCTTGTCTACATCGGCCAGACGACTCAAATGGTCAAGCAAAGAATTATACAACACAAAAGCAGGATCCACTGCAAAGTCCTGACTGCCCCCCTGGTGACGCACTTCATCGAAAACAACCATAGCGAACAGGACTTAACCTGGCAAGTGATTGACCAACCGTCACTACCGATCAGGGGTGGGAATCTCCAAACCCTACTCAACAGAAGTGAATGTACATGGATTACACTCTGCAACTCAGTGGAGCAAGATTTGAACACCATCGACGAATGGAACAGTACAGTATAACATCAACATCCGACTTGGACACTGAACTACTGAACCCATTTCTCTGCCTATCGCACATAGACATGTCCGGCTACCTCCCCTCTCCAGTGACATCTCCAGACAATTGACCCATCACCACATGTCATGTCACCCGGCATCCCCCAATTGACTTGGCCTCATCATGCATGTGGTACTTGCACCTGCCATTTAGAATTGACTTCTTATAACTCCGCCTGGAGTTTGCCCCATTTCTCCTTATTGTTCCATTGTGTTTAATTGTTCAATTCTGTATGTTCTCACAACTCCATCTGGAGTTTGTTTTACTTCCCTATTGCTTAACTGTATTTTTCCATTCTGTATTGTGCCCCAATCAATATGATGACGTACTTAACACTCCTATCTACGTAATTCTGTAATTTTCTCCTTATGGTTCCATTGTGTTTAATTGTTCATCTCTGTATGACTTCCCACAACTCCATCTGGAGTCTACCTTATTGCCCAACTGTGATTTATTGATCCATTCTGTATTGTGCATCAACATGACGACGTATTCAACACTCCTATCTACGAAACCCCATCTTTGTTAAAATTGCTTCCGGATTTACATGTGTCCCTTTAACTTTCTTCGGCTCCCACGGCGCATCTGGCTTCACGCAGGCATTTCCTTCCCCATCCCCCTAGCAACCTCTCTCCACCCAGTTCCGGTCACGTGACGATCTTGCCGTCACGTACGCGGAAGCTCTACTTTACCGCAAGAAGCTGTTTCAATCTTTGACAAACGGCCCACACCGCACACGTCCGTGGCGGTTCCTGCCAGACTTCAGATTCACTCGAGCAGGCCCACTAATCACTAACACGGTAAGCTCGCGCTGCCCACTCCGCGCTAGGCAACCTTTGCGCTCTCCTTCAGCAGCCATTCTCGAGACTGCACTACACTTTAACGTAATCACCCTTCGCCTTTGATCTAGGTACCACTGCTTGGACCGCCGCAGCGGATCGGGGACCCGACCCTGCCGTTCCTCTCGGACCATTCCAATTACCAATTGTACAACTCTGTCATTGATAAGCCTGCTTCACCCTTGCCTAGTTGCGCTACCCTTGCACGAGTTGTAATCACCTTCCTGTCTACCTCCGATGACTGTCTGACCTCCGCTCCGCTCTCCACCTAGGTTCCTCTGAACTGACCCTTGCAGTCGATCGGGGCCCCGACACTGCATACCTAGCTACCAAGGACTCCCTGATAGCTCACCATCATTTAATCGAGCAGGATTTCGGGTGCACTACCACCAGGTCCCTTTCAGCCTCGCTGAGCCCTGGCCGGTACGCAGGTGAGTCTGCCCGCTCTACCATTCATGCGTGCGTTACCAATGCTGGAACAAACAGCTCATGTGCCCCCCACCCATTTTTTAATCCTTTCCTAGGCATTTACACTTTCTCGCGTAGATGGTTCCTTCACTACGCTAGACTTGCACCGCGTTCCCACACGTTGATTTATCCTCTACCCGCTTGCCTGTATCATAACTCTACAGGTAGGCCCCACTTCCACCCAATTCAGTTCTACCCCTGCGCCCCCTGGCCACTGGTCCTTCCCTTGACCTTCTTTTCTCCTCCCCCCAACAGCACTTCTTAAAATTGGGCAATCCGGTCCTGATGATGGTCCTGAATGAATAGGACCGAAACGCCGTCAACCTCTCCCTCAGCGCAACTTACGGCGCATCTCTTGCTTTGGTTCTTCCAAAATCAAAAACTTTGTACAGTCATTGTATATAACTACTTGTGTTGAACCCTTGATCACTGTATATAGCTTCTTTGCCACCTTGTCACTTTGCGCCGCCCGCTGTGTTTTGCACTAGTCACTTGCGCCGTCTATTCCCTTGCCACGAGCACAACGTGCACTTTTCCACCTTGATTGCCACCACAATTTATGCTCTCAGTGCTGCTGAAACTGCTATGGATAAACTGTGTATTCTAAATATATGATGCCATGAGCACCTTTATACAAACAATCAGGAGTCTCCCTTTCTTTCCTTCGCAATGTCGTGTACATGCTGATGTATTTGCCTCCCTCATTGAATCCAGTTGAGACATTGTTGCTAGTTTTTACTTACTTACCCGGTTCTCAACCTGGTCTACAGGTTATACTCCTGTTTTTTACTATTCTGTGGCGAGAAAGGCACTTAAGCCATCAGGGCTGGCCGCAGCAGTTACCATTGTGCAGCGGCTTGATCCTACCCCTCTCCCCCAGTTCCCGTGGCTGGCGACGGCTGTGGCATGCCCAGCGCTGCCGGCAGAGCCCATCCAGTGATTTTCAGCAGCGACCAGTGGCCTGTGTAGGGAGGAGCTACGGGCCGCCTTAAAGTGGAGGCCGTCGTGAGTGCTACTGGGTGCACACACTGCTGTACTGAACGGAAGACGCCCAGGCTGCCTGATCTGGCCCTCCAACCCCGATCCTGCACATACACCCAACCAGGCCTGCCCTGTTAAATGTTTGCTCACTAGACTGCCTCTTACTTTGCTACTACTACAGCCATGGACCAGGAGACTGCTCAGGGTGAAAAACGCATTGTGTTGGACTTGCCGTTTTCCTGCCTTGCTCTGGCTGTGCCCTGTAGCTTTCTTGGACATTCTACAATTTGCGGTTTGTCCAATGCACTGGGGCCCATCTGTAGGTACGCGCCTCCGGTCCATGGCACTCCTTACTTGGCGAGTCGGCGGCGTGAAGACTGTGCCTGCTCCTACCGAACTGTTTTGCCAGGGCTGTGACCCCTGGCTTCTGCTTGGAACGGAGGGAAGAGCGGTGGGAAACCTGACAGGCTGCTGGGGACGCCTTTGAACCCCCGAGCTGGCGGTATTGAGTACTGTGGCAGCCCCCTCTGCCCCCCTCTTTGCTTCTACTAGTCGACACGGATTGACCACAAGCGTGTTGCGAACACAGTCCGCCATTATGACGGGAGGTAAAGGAGTGTGCAATGCGCATCAAACCAAGCTTGACAAATTTGCAGTCCCGAAGGAGTCCTCGGAGGCGGGAGTGACCCCGGAGCAGGGTACAGAACCACAGGATCAGGCATCCCCAGAGGCGGGATCTCTCACACTTTGTGATATTATGGAAGCGATACAGGGGGGTCCATACCCCCCTGGAGGCCAGAATTGACTGAGTCATGATGAAAGTCGGCCTAGTGAGAGCGGACCTGTGCAAAATGGGTACCCGTATGAAGGAAGTGGAAAATTCTACGCCCACCCTTTAGACTGAAAAGGCGAAGCTGAAGACCCAAGTTGGCGAGCTGCAGGCTGCTACCAAGATTCTACAGGCTAGACTGGAGGACTATAAAGGCCGGTCGAAACACAATAATATTTGTATTATTGGAGTGCCCGAACATTCTGAGGGGCTGGGAGTAGATCTGTTTGTTGAGGACCTCATCCTGAAAAAGCTGCAATCGCATGGCCTCTCCAAATACTTCAGTGTAGCGAGCGCATTGTGTCCTCGGGGTACCTCCACATCCAGGGGCGCCCCCTCGTCTGATCATAGCCAGAATCTTCAAATTCCGAGACCGCGACGTCATCCTACAGATGAAGCACAGCTCCCCTCCAGTCATCTGGGAGAGTGCAGCCATCACCTTTTTCCCCACACTTCACGCTCCAAGTACAACGCCAGCGTCGCAGCTTTCTAGAGGTTAAGAGAACTTTGAGAGCGTGAAATAAAATACTCAATGATCTTTCCTGCTAAATTACAGGCGATAGCGGAGGGGAAAACACGGTACTTTGCGACGCCACAAGATGCTTGGGATGGGATGGAGAACAGCAGGAAGATCAAGGAGTCAGTCACGCCCTGGGAAGCCGTGCCGAAAGGTAGATGAGTTGCGGCAGCGGACCGACGACGGGAGTCAGCGAGATCGAAGCACTTCCCTGAGAAAGGACGTGACCTGAGGCACCTGCGGGTGGCTGTAACTCAGCGACAGCCTATGTAGCAACTTTGAACTGCTGGAGGATGATCGACATTCCTGTGGCATGGTGGTGACTCCATGTGCTTTTTTGAGATGATGCCTTCTCCTGTGTGCAGCGACTGTCTGGCCGGACATTTTGGAGAGGGCGAGTGGGCCAGCGTGGACATGGTAAAAGCATTACTTTCTTGAAGAGGCGAACGGGGGACACTTTGGTGCTGGCTTCATCCACCTCTAGTTAAATATGTTTTATGGAGGCGACAGGCGCTCTGCAGAGTTGGGGGGCTGGGCAGTGTTTTGGGCCCATCCTGCAGGAGGCGCGGATTTGTCTGTGTCTTAAGTTTGCCCATTATGATATTGTTTTTATGTTTAATGTGCAGCACACTAGTATTGACACAGCATTGGCTCCTTCCCCTGAGCTGTCGCACTGCTGTTGCCCAGCTCGCGCCATGATATATATCAGCCCTCTACATCAATAGCCTAACACACCTACTCTTATGGCTCGGACACCTCTAGCCACTAAAATATTATCTGGAACGTCAATGGTTTCGGAGACAAATTTAAGAGAGGTGAGGTACTCCAGTATCTTAAGCGACATGCACCCGACATCGTTCTCCTTCAAGAGATAGACGCACCTGTAAAGCAACACTTATTGAGCTCTCAATTGCTGGGGATTTAAGATGATGGTTCATGCGGACTACACTTCGGGATCTAGAGGGGTGGGAGTGTTGGTGCATAAATCCCTCACTTTCATAGTCCAGAACACCTGGGTGGATAGATATGGGATTTGTGGCACTCTCTGGTAGGTGGGAGGACACATCAACTCCATATACATACCCCCTCAGCTACATGATGCGGCCTTCGCTGAACTTAGTGGTCGTCTATTGAAGCCCCCGTACCGGCGACCTTATAGTGGGCAGCGACCTCAACACGGCCCATTGTGACATTCAAGACTGGTGGTCTGCTCGACCCACTCACTCGAACAGTCGTCCTTTGGCTGACTTTTTGACAGCCCTGGGACTTATAGACACATGGCACACAGGTAACCCTACAGAGCTGCAATACACATTCCCAATTGGAAGCCCGCGGCAGCCTTTCAAGAATTGATTATATCTTTACCCTGCCACATCTGCTCCCCCACTTTAGGGAAGTCTGTCATCTTGCCGGGGGTATATCTGATCACTTCCCTGTCTGGGCAACATACGGTAGCCTGTCTGGGGATGAACAGAGGCATCTTGTAATTAGCCCCTGGTATCTAAAGATACCTCAGATCCATCCTAACCTTAGCACAGGAACGGAGCAATATTTCAAGGGAAATGTGGGTTTTGTGGAGTCGGCACAGATCCTGTGGGAGGCCTACAAGGCTATCAAAGGGTCGGGGGTCTCTCATAGTGTGGCACAAGAAAGGGAGGCTTTAGAACGGGAAATACAAGAGCTGGAGTCGGTGCTCATGCACTTGGATCTAGTGGATGGGCATCACCGCCTCACCTTGAAACAGAAGGTGTTCAAGGATGTTGCGTTGGAGGCAGCTAAAACCCACTATTTCGCCACACAGCGCTGCCTCTACGAGGTGGGCAACAGGGTTGGAAAATTGCTGGCCTGGCTTGGCAGAAAGGAGAGGGCATCTCAATGGGTGCCAGAAATACTAACTGATACGGGGGAACGCATGCAGGGTAGACAAGAGATAGCGAATGTCTTTGCGGTTTACCATACAGGGCTGCATTCACCAGCGCGCACGGCTACAGATGAGTCTCGGGAATTGCTGTCTGATATCTCCCCACCCTTTCCCACTCAGACAAAATGTTACTAGACCAAGAAATCACGGAAGACAAGATAGTGCAGGCGATTCAAGACTTGTCTTTTAGTAAGATGGTGGGGCCTAATGTCCTCCCTATTGAGGTTTATAAATCAAAGCATCCACGATTGCCTCTCACCTCCTTAAGATGTTTTTCGAGAGCTGTGAAAAGGGCTCTCTGCCAAGAGACGACCCAGCATTGTCAGACCCAAGGAGGGCAAACCTCCAGAAGCCCGTGCCTCCTACAGGTCAATTTCCCTTCTCAACGCAGAGGGAAAGATCCTAGCGAAGCTATTGGCCTTCCGATTGGTGTGAATGATTAAATCATGCCAGGGCATAGTACGGCCCTCAAACCGAGGCACCTTCACAGGGTCCTGGGTCGCGCAGCAAAGATTTGTGAAGATGTCATTGTGCGCTTGCTTGAAGCGCGAATGGGCTTTGATACTGCTGAGTGGCCATTCATGTTAGAGGTCCTCCGGCGGTTCGTTTTGGATCACGATTTCTATTGTGGGAGAGTCTCTTTTATTCTGATCCTGTGGCCCAGGTGACCATTAAAGATGATGTGTCTTTGGCGTTCCAACTCCTGCGGGGCATGCATCAGGGCTACCCACTTTCCCCCCTTGATTTTTGCGCTGGCCCTGGAGCCCCTGGCAGAGTGGGTGCATAACGACTGATTAGAGGGCTCCGGTAGATGGAGGAGTGGGACGATAGGATCTCCCTCTACGCTGACATCTTACTTTACATTGCTGACCCTAACCACACCCTTGACAGGATCATACATGTGCTCAATCTTCGATACTCCGGATATACTATCAATTGGTATAAATCCCTCATTTACCTCCTCTAGAGGGTGCCCCGCGACTGTACTGCCCGTATCGCCATGGAGGAGTTCCGTTATCT
The DNA here is from genome assembly GCA_963921515.1 of Calotriton arnoldi. Classification (NCBI taxonomy): domain Eukaryota; kingdom Metazoa; phylum Chordata; class Amphibia; order Caudata; family Salamandridae; genus Calotriton; species Calotriton arnoldi. The sequence continues at coordinate 544,218 of CAWUFW010003956.1, forward strand.
GGGAATGTATATCACTGCAGAATAGAGTCTTCCACACTAATACCCTGGAGCCCCCACTGGCGCGCCTTTAGAGGGATGTTGAGCATTGGAGGTGCCGCCCCTCGTCACTTCTGGGAAGGACCACCTTATTTAAAATGATGGCATTGCCCCTTTCCTCTATGTGCTCCTTAATACGCCTTATCCGATTCCAGCTAGTTTCAGGCTATAGAGGGGGAAATAATCACACTACTCTGCAATGTGGGTCCCGCACATATAGCTACTAAGAAACTAACGAGGAGCTGGTTCGATGGTGGCATTGCACTGCCAGATATACAGGATTAATCCCGGGCGGCGCAGCTCACAGCCATCAACCATTGGGTTCATCTTCCAGACTTGGAGCCGGCCTACCGTATGGACCAGTATGCCTTGCAGCCAGAAGGCTACCTTTGGGCACTATTATGAAGGCAGCCGTCCCACATCCTTCCCTGCCCCCACAGCAGTTACTCTCGCACTCTGACATGACACGTTACACTTCCAGGGTTGGCCGGATAGGATCACTCAGGACACTCCCCTAAGGGACACTGCGCGACTGGCACTCAACTGGGTTTCCACAAGTGGGATCTTATTGGAATCACAGGAGTGGATGACCTGTGGCTGCAGGGACGGGTTATCCCATTCACGGGCCAAATATCAGCTGGCACCTTCACAGAGGCCCATCGGTACCTCCAAATCTGTCACACCCTATCTAAGGCATTGCCAAAAGGAGAGGAACTCCCTGAATCCTCCCCACTTGAGGATAGACTACTGACTGATTTTATGCCCAAGTAAGCAGTTTCCCTCACATATTGCAAGCTCATTAACAACTCACCCGACACCCTAGTGAGCTTAAGGGAACATTGGGAGTGTGATCGGGGGGGGGGGTGGAGAATTGGAGGGCGACGAGCGGCCGGAGGCCTTGGCGTCCCTGGGGGAGGTAGCCATACGCTCTAGATTCCAGCTAATACAGTTGAAGGTTCTCTATAGGTGCTATTATGCATGTACTACCCTTGTGAAGATGGGCAGAGCAGCTACACCACGCGGTCTACGCCAATGTGGGCACACCGGTACATTTAACACATGATTTAGAGCTGCCCGGCCATAAAGAATACTAGGATTCAGTGGTGACTTGTTCAAATAATGTTTGCTGTAGCAATGTGGAACTTTCTCCAAAATGGTGTTTGTTAAACATAAGGGTGGAAACAGACCTCACCTGCATGGACAAGAACCTGGATGACCTTGGGATTACTGGTGGCCTAACGTAATATTGCTCGTGCTTGGAAGGCTGACTAGCCCCCTGAACTGGGCTATTGGAAGCTCGAATGGTGCAAGATAGCGGAGAGAGCGGTATATGAAAGCAGGGGCTGTCCAGCTAAATGGACTAAAATCTGGGGGAAATGGAACGACCACCGTGGGGGGCTGTGCCCGCCACCTGGACTTAAAGGAGCCGATGTTCATAATCAGATGCAAGCAGTTGCTGCGACTGTGTAAGTTGATTGCGGGTTGGGCGGGGGGCAGAAGCATATTAGGGAGAGTCATTTTGATTGATTGTGTCTTGATGCTGCACACGATGATGTTGTTTGTGCTGTTTTTCTTTTTTTACTTGAAATAAAAAGAATGTTAAAAAAAATACGACTTATTTTTCTAAATTGGTCTCAAATTTATTTTTGAGTGCGTGTCTCCTTTATTGCCTCTGTGAGTAGAACAAATGCTTAGTACTCCCCTCTGATAAGCCTAACTGCTCACCCACACAACCACAAAACAGAGCATTTGGGTTATCATTTGTGCCTCCAACTGGGGCTTGCCTGGACTCTTTACATAGTGTACCTCGTTTTGGTGCACTATATAAAGAGCCAGCTTCCTACAGTATATTCCAAGAGTGTCCAGCCTTTGCTATAATAGCAAAGTTTTGTCAGGAAAATCACCATGAGGTACTAAACTATTACAGCTTCTGCTGTAGGGACACCATCAGACATGATTACTATAGATTATAGATCTCAGGGTGCCAACACTCTTCAATGACGGTAGCAGGTCATATACGATCCTAAACAATCCTTTATTTTATTCATAGATCAAACAATGAACATGTTTCGTCATTGTAAGGGTGCGACCATTTACTCCATTAGGGCTGAAATGTGAATGTCAAAATCAAAAATTATTTCTGTAGATCTTGCAGATCACTCATTCACTACAAGTAAGTTAGACTTGTCCAATAATTCACCCATAGGACGAACAAAATGATATACAGTATTACCAAAAGAAATTAAGCATGTAGGCATTTCACCATGCCTACATACTCGAGATCTCAATGCTCTATGACCTTGAGAGTCAGTCCAGGAGGGCTGAGGAGTAACCCATATGCATGCACAGGAGAAACTCATCAACAGTAATATTCTTTACAGACTAACCAGAAGTGATAGGGGTGTGCCCGAAGGAGTGTATCAGGCAAGAACAAATGCTTTATAGGATCCACCAGGAGAGAAGTTCACCAGCATGCAGCGGATAGAGGCAGCTTTCACAAAATGTTTTACAAGTCCATCAAGGAGTGAGGACAGGAGAAACTTCAGACAGAAAATCTGTAGCAATTATAAGGAGCAATAATCCAAGGTTAACTGCAGGTTTTGAAAGTCAATAGGCCAATTTAGATGACCAATTAAAAGGACTGAAAGAAAACTGTGAAACAGATGTAGGAATGCCCACTTGTACCCAAAGCTGAGTGATGGACAACCAGACATTTTCAGCCTCATCCCCTAGTGCTGCATCCTATCAATTATCAAAGGGGAAGCAGGAGTGGACCCTAGAAGTTGGGGGGAGGGACAAAGTGGTTGCTATTATTGTGAGAAGCAAGGGCACTGGAAGAATGAATGCTACAATTGCTGCTAGTACATTCAACAATTCCTACTGCTCCCACCAAATCTGGTCCAATACTAAGACTGCTTAAGGGAAATTACCTTTTTCATAATGCCAATTGTCATCACACACAAAGCTGGGCCTTGTGTTGTACACAATCAATGGCAAAGTAACCGCATGCCTGGCAGACACAGGTGCCACCTATAACTCCTTGAATGCCTCTGATTTCCCAGATCTGCCCCTATCGATCGCTAATGCTGTATCCCACCAGGTTTCCCAACCCACTACAATCACTTTTGGTCTAATTTGGGACCATCATGCTTTCCTTCTTAACCCATATTCTTCCATCAATTTATTAGAAGGGGAGACCGCCTCTGTAAACTGTGGTGAACCATCTATTTTATTGGAGATGGTGGGTTTCTCGATGTGGCCACAAAAAGTGAGCATGCAGCCATCATCCTTATGTCCCTCACTGATCAAGATTTCCCGATCACAATTCCCAATTAACTGGAAGGCCTTCTGTTTAACAGACCTACTTCCCTTTGATCCCCACCCATGCAGAAAGGGCAAGGTAAATCCAGTCTGCTCAACCAATGCTCATCCGGTTGAACCCAACAAAGACATTACCCAGGATACCCAAACCCCATCTTCGGCAGGAATTATATGAGGGTGTTCAACCTGCATTGTCAGCCTGAATACCTCTTGGAATTAAAGAACATGAAATAAATGTTAGCACTTTGTGCAAGATCTGCAAGCAATTAAACACAGATTTTCATACCGCTTACCTGGTTGACCTTAACATTCCACCGTTCTTTCATGCACCCCTATGACAACAACCTATTGTACTGTTTTAGACCTATGCTCTGCATCCTTTCTCATCCACATCCATTCTGGCAGCCAGTTCTTTTTTACTTTTACTGCCCACATAAATCTTAAATACAATCCCCTACACAGCTTCAATCGTATTTATGTTGATGGCTCAAGTTTAAGGAATAACATTGGCTAGCTTGTGGGTGGATATGCTGTGTGCTCCAAACATGAAACCATAGAGTGCTCACTCGCCTAATGTTTATTATGCCCAAGTAGCCGAGTTGTTTGCACTTACCAAACTAGCATCCTGACAGAAAAGAAGACTTAATCCTAGGCACCTAAGAAATGAAAAGGCAGCTCTTCTCTGTGAAAAGACTCCTCTTCAACCTTGTAATTTTTGCATCTAATTTATGTGTGCATTAATAGATTGCTGACTAACTGATAATGAATGTCTGTATAAGTACACAACAAAAACGACATCTTGTTAGACAACTTGATTGCACACTGGCTGGTGCTGCAGGCAGTTTTCTCCTTGCAATTGCTTGTAAATGACCATTTCTGTTGACAGAGTGGTTGTTTACCGAAAATCTTCAACACCACTATGTTGCAAGGGATGTTCATGGTTAGGCCGAAGGTGCACCAGAGAGGTCAAGAAGAACTACATTGAACATGACCACCATTATGACTGGATTTGCTACCATTTTGTCAGAGTAGACCCTAAGATGCCAATGGTCCACCAGATGGCACTGGTGCTCCTAGGCAGCTGGAACGACAGGCTAGGAAGGACTCAACTACGTGCTTGTGTGCTCACTCCATGCTCTTTCCCTCTGCAGCTAGAGCAATATTTACCAGTTTTCACTTCTGCTCTGTCCCCTGATTGTCTAGGCTTATGGGTTTCTCCCACTCCAATACTCTCAGTCCTGTGCTCATTCACTCCTACCATTTCTCTGATGTTCTGGAACTGAGCTCAGCTGCCTCTTGCAATTTGCAGATGGTGCGCCACTGAGCTCCGGAAGGTTTGAATGATGCACTGGACTGGGTTATACATCCGTGAGCTTCCTTGTGGCAGCTCACAAGCGAAGGATTAAAAGATCAAGCTATGTTTATAACACCCACAATGCCTTCATAATGGCTCCTTAATTACTTTCACAGATTTAACACCCAATACATATCAACTTACCACCCAGATGTTGGAGCGTGCCTGCAACTCTGCATTCACTCTAAGCCCACCAAAGTCAGCGTCGACCTCCAGACCAGCAGACTTGGCCAATTCAACATTGGGTTCCAGTCCCACAGCAGCGATCAGGTGATCAGTCTCAACCTACAGAAAAAAAAGTCAAATGAAGGCAGGTCTGCGTTGTTTGATGTTAATGTCCTCAATGATATAAACACCTACTTTATTTGACTGACAACACCAGCCTCACCCACTTTAGAAAACCATCTACGTGACAGCATGAAGAGACCTAACTCACTTGTTAAGTAGCATAAATAGGTTTTATTTATTCAAACAGCCACGAAATTCCTTTGCATAGAAGAGCTGTGTATAAGAGTCCATTGCTATTTTCTGTCGAATAACGGACCATGACACGGACATAATAATAAGTAGTTAAAGGCGTTGAAATGAGCCTCTCTAGAAGAATCAAGTCTTAAGTGTGCACTGGCACAACATTCCTGGATGCGGTGGGAGTGTTGCAGATGGTGCGAGCAGAAAGAAGCCACTACAGATTTGAAGCAAACAGTGAGGTGATGCAGATCTAGTGTAGGAAGACATTCAGAAACAGAAGTGAGCCACAATTAGCATGGAAACAGATATCGGAACAGCCAAACCGGGCTGTTGACTGAGCAGATATTAAAAAAACACAGATAGGGGGTATATTTCATTTCCAATTCCCAAACTTCAATTTCTGAATGTCAGAGATCCAAGAAATTGCACAGAATGTGAACAGTGAGAAACAAAAGCAAAGATGGAAACTTTTGTTTGTTGTGCCAAAATCTCTCAACAGGAGAGTAAAATTAGGTTATGATATGGTCACCTCAGCACCCTGCCTCATCTCCTCACAATGTCTCTTAGGAGAAAAAATGGACACACTGGCAGAAACAAGATGGTGTAATTCTAATAAACCTTAAATAGCAATGGAGTCTACCCAAAGATCTTTTGAGGCTTGACTGTAAAATGTGTGAATTGCAGTGAAAGTCACAGAACAAAGAGTTCATATCCTGGAAGAGTCTGTAAGCAATATAACAGCCAAACAAGTCATTCACAAGTCATCAAAAGTGTGCAACGACAAGAATTTCTGACTGCACAATAAATAAGATCATGAAAAACAAAGCAAAACCTTGCACATTCTGAGGCTGACATCGGAAGGTGCCCCAAAAGCCTGTTTTTAATTCTTTTTTTAAATGGGATGCCACTGGTGATAAAAGAGACTTCCATTGAGATTCGGACATTAACAATCTCTACTAGAACTCTAGATGGAGCAATAGCAGGTGTATGCACAATAGTGACCATGCTATGGAACAGAGCATAGCAAGTCTTTCACTTTAAGTGAATTCCTAACTTCTATGGAGAGGTCCACATATACAAAAGCAAACAGCTGCATAATGGAGTAACAGATTTGCTCGCCTGAAGCTTGGTTTAAGAAACCAGGAGGGTTTCTGGCATCTAGCAGCATCCAGGCACCAACAGGCTTGGCTTAAGTGTGTCTCTGCTGCACCAGCAAAACACAGCATGGATCTTTAAAATGAATGTCTGCAGCCTACACATGACTCAAAAAAATAAACTGAACTGGGCAAAAGCCTTGCCGGGGCTTTGGGGGGCGGCGGGGGGGGGTTAGTGCCCTTCCCCACCCCTAAATATGGCCACCTTCACAAAGGCACTCGTTAAAACCACAAAGGAGGGAACAACAACTAAATTAAAAGCCCGAGAGGAGACACTGCCAGGTGGCAGGCCTATTTACAAAGAGCAGTTTCCCGGTCAAAGAGCCTATTGGCCGAGAAACTACTTCATCCCTTAAGTACTGTGGAGCTTTATCACGTAGACACTGATTACATTTTGAAGTTCGAAGTAGCTCTGCCTCTCCACTAGTTTTATTATGGTTACAGACGGCCCTCTTCAAATTTTCTTAAGCTTTTGACCAATCTGGTACCAGTGTTTGACACCCAAATTATTTACATGAGCTGTTCGGAGATACCCAGGTGAAAAATATTGTCATAATCCAACTGCTGCTTACTAATAAGCCACCACTAGTCCTATGAAAGTCAAATAGATGAAATAAAGAACCTTCATGAGTAAAGAGAGAAGGAAGCTCATTTTGTTCACAGTTACTCAGGTGCGGAAAGCAACCACAAGAAAGCGTCCTAAGTGTGGAGAGGCTTCATGTCAATGCCATGGGTGCCTCATAGGAGGATACTGGATGAAAAAGTCGATGCCCTGTTAGTCCCACAATTGTAAACCTGAACAACGGGGGACTTGCCTGGTCCTGGCCTGCCCTGTGCATGATTACATTTTTCTAGGACTATGGGGTCCAGACTTGGGAGTGAACTCCAAAGATTCACCCACAGATGCAGTGTATTCATTGTGCTTGTTGGCTAATCAGCATAGGTCTAATCATTGCTTGCAGCCCTTTGAACCACCAGCAAGTTAACCCATTACCTTGTCAAATAAACCTGCAACATGATTTTCTACAACTAAAACCAGTGTTGTCTCAGTCATTTGCCTAGCAGGCTATTATTCCTTTTGGCATCCTCGGTACATGGCCTGGCTATGGGATATGTGCGCTATGCTGCTGACCGGTTGAGAGGAACGCAAGGGCAGCTCAGCCGTTCAGTTTGTGCAGTGGGTTCTCCACGTTACTATGAAGGTTGACTGCCTTGATAATGAAGCCCATCTGCCTAAAGCCTGCATAGTCATCTGACCATGCATTGTAGGTGTAGACTCAGAGTGGTTTGCATTTTGTTTTAGAAAAGGTGGACTTAACAACGACAGGTTTATGAAAGTGTCAGAATGTGCCAAGCATGAACTTGTTATTTTTAAACTATCTGCCGTATAGAAAACATCACAAGTTATCTGCCTAAAATCTTTCCACAGCAGTGGGAAAACGTCTACATGCGAAAAACTTCTCTCTTTAGTGTCTTTCAAGACATTTTATTGGGCAAACTGGGTGTACATTTTAAACTGCAAGCTGTAGATCAGGCTTCTCCAACGAGCAGCTCGCGAGATACTGGTAGATCTCCAGCGATCTGTAAGTAGCTCTCCTGTCTGCAGCCCAGTAAAAATTAGCTTTTTTTCGTTTAATTATATGTATCCCAAAATTAAAAAGCATGTAATTGAGATGAAAATGTATGCATTTTGAGATCTCATTAGCTGATGTTTGGAGAAAAATAGATACAAATTCAAAATATATTTAAAGCTGATCTATGAGAAGTCAATAATGCAGCGCTAGAAAGACTTTTTACAAATATTTTTTTTTTAAAGTTTATTTATTGATTTTCAATAGAACAATACATCAATAATAAAGGCATTTCAGAGTAGGCACAGTACTTATACAGTGAATTACATCGTTGACTTTGTTAATATTCGACAATATGACAAGTTGCATACAGTTTGTCGGACTCTTGCGGCACTCTGCTCGTCTGAGGACTCATTATGTTATTTCTTATAGTCATGGGGCTCAGCGCTAGACCCACATTGCCCGCTACTAATCAATCTGTGAATACAACACTACTCGTCAGCTTTATCTCGAGTTGGAAGTGTCATGGTAAAGCAATGACAGGGAAAGGGTATGTTGCCCGGGGATATACTCCCATATGCTGCCTGCTTCTCAATTTGGCAGTCAGCCGTACTTCTGCGGTGGTGCAGCTTCAGGGCGTGTTAGTCATTGGTGCAGTATCTGGGAGATCACGGGGGTGCGTCAGAAGGTAACTCGTAAGGGACCCCAAACGTCTCTAGGCTGAGAGGCGCGTGGGAGCAGTTCTGCATAAGTGGATAATTGTTCCTGGCAGACTACCAAGTCGTTAAGCCAATCCTTGAACTTGGGTGCCCTCCCCCTGCCCCAACGGCAGGCCACGCGTCGCTTGGCCATTAGCAGTGCGATAGCAGTATATCGTCGGTGTAATGCGGGAATTGGTTTGACATAGCCCAGCAGTGCCAGCAGCGGTGTGCGCTCAATATTTGGTGTTGTCATTAATGCTATGGCATCAAAGACTTGATTCCAGTAATTGTGTACTTCCGGGCAGTCCCAGGCCAGATGCAGAAAGTCGGCCTTTGGGGCTTTGCACCTATCGGAATCCTTTAGTTTGTATTTGTGCATCTTAACTGGGGTGTAATATAGTCGGTGGAGAAATTTGTAATGTGTTATGCGCAATCTGCTGCTTGCAGAGATTTGCTCAGTCTGCATGCAGCAGTATTCCCAGTGATCATCCGACAGTTCAAAGCCCAATTCTGAATTCCAGTGTACGCGTGATGTGGTTGAAGGCTCTACCCTTTGTGTGTGTACCGTACGATATATGGTGGATACCAAATGCCCCGGATTTGTAGCTCTTAACATCAAGTGTAAAGGAGTGAGGACCTTGGGTTCCTTGGGGAATTCTGGGGTAACTGATCGGACGCCCTGCCGAAGTCGTACATATAAGAAGATATCTAAGGGAGATGGATGAAGCCCCTGAAATATCTGTTCAGATGTTCGAAATTGGCCATTGTGATAAAGTTCCCCCCATGTGACGATCCTAGTCCGCTCCTTAAATTTATGGAACGTCGTTTCCTGGAGGAGAGGCATATTGGAATTATAAGTGAGTGGGAGCAGCGAGGAGTACAGCATGGGACTTTGCAGGAAATGGTTGATGCGATGGCAAGCATTTGTTGTACATGTGACTGTGGTTGGACTTTTATCTCTGGGGCAGGGCGCGGCGTTCAGCATTCCGTTTATAGGTATGGGGTCGGCCAACCAATGCTCCGCCGCCACCTGTGGCATATACCGCGGTGGATGCACCCAATAGTAGGCATAATGGGCTTGTGCACTTATGTAGTATAGCTCAAAATTGGGGATGCCGAACCCACCCTGAGAATACGGCCGAGTCAGTACGCTCCATTGCAAATGCGGCTGTTTGCCCCCCCCACACCAATCGTATCATTTCAGATCGAAGTGTTTTGAAAAAGTACCCTCCCGGATGGAACGGAATATTTAGAAAAAGGTAGAGCAGTTGGGGAAGTATTACCATCTTAATTAAAGATGCTCTTCCCGCCAATGAGAGAGGTAGGGAGATCCAACGATTGACATAACCATTGATGCGGTCCAGAGCAGTACCGTAATTCAGGCGCATCATCTCTTCCCTGTCTCTTGCGATGCGGATGCCTAAATAACGCAGATCAAGACTTTTTACAAATATTATTACCTTGGTACCAGAGGCACCGCAGCTATGGCTGTTACGTATTTCCCATGCAGAATTATTCCACTTTCACAAAGCATTTTTAACAACCGCATTTAGGTGCTCAGGGCCCGTAATCTTGCATATGGTGGCCACAAATATAATCTTGCAATGAAATTGTCACTAATTCAAACTAATAAAGTTAGTAGCTCAGGATGAATTTCATTGAACACAAGTAGCTTTAATTTCAGAAAAGGTTGGAGACCCCCTGCTGTAGATCATTCCAAACTATAGCTGCCTTTTGCTTCTGAGTTATTAGGTCCACATTGTTTCTGCTAGGCTTTGTAACTGAACAAATAAAGGGCAATTCCGGCCCAGTCTCAGAGGAGCTTTCTACTAAAGTGTTTGTGTAATGCATCAGGTCTTTAAGGAAACCCCTGACCCTCCATTTTTCTACTCTCTACAGAATCCATGTGCAGATATCAGAACATTGGGCAACATAGATTGAAGAGCTAGTGGAATCTGACATATAGTCATCTATTTATATTGTTCCACAAAAGTGATCTGCTTTAAAGATTATGAACTCAGCAGTCTCTCAAATTGGCTAAATCATTAATGGTAGCTAGAACGGGAAGGAGAAATGAGACTTTATAAATATTTTCCTGCTCTAGATGTGGATGCACAAAAGTCAGCTGAGAAAATGTATAATCTTCATAAATGTGAAACAAAATATAAGATACAAGTGTCAAAATTACTGTATCTTTAGGACAGCGGTGAAGAATCAGATATACAAGAGACTTATCTGAAACAAAACATTTCCTACTGGACGATATACACGGTCTACATAAAGAGTACTTGTGATGGAGAACTGTAAAGCTCTCAGTAGGCATCCAAATAAATGAACACGGAGGTCCTCTTTATACATATTAAATTGCATAAGGGCTAGCCCATGTCCTATTTTGTCGGCACACAGTATACTAAAACGTTCTATTCTGGAAAGCAATATATGGGTTAATAGCTAACTGAGGAAAAACAAAAAGTGTTGAATAGAAACGCCCGAGTTCGTATTACCCACTAGTAATTAAACTGGGCAGGATTCAATTCCATTGTGTTTTTAATCATCTGTGTCTTCACAGAATCAACCCGGCCAGTTTTGGCACCTATCCAAAAGGAGCAGGAAAAACTGCAAGGCCAGCTGCGTTCTGCACAAGAACACAAGCCATTGTCAAATGAATTTCAGCCATGCTGGGCCACACTGATGAGGTTCCGCTTGAGCACAGTCTCTAGCAACAGAGAGCTGCCAGGTCTTCATCAGGACACATTTGTGTCTAAATGACACTCCCTAAGGAGCAGTTTAAGTTGTGTTGTTCCTTGTGAGCAGACCCAAGGATGAAATACAAAGCGTTGGTCAACTTTTGTACCATAAAAAACTAGAAAACAATACACTGGAATATTACTCCAGAAGAACCTCAAGTGGCTAAGAATCAGATATGTCAAGTTTATGCTGCCCATAAGAACAGATCGTAAAATGACAAATATTAAGCCTTGTGGTGTTACAAAGGATGCAAAGCAAACACAAGGAGATGATGGACGGAGCGCTGAAACTTTTCAGACACTCACCACCAGTCACAGATCTGGGTTGAATCCATCATCATTCTTTAGCTCACTTCGCCACCCCAGTTCAGACACAGCTATATGCAAATCAGTCTTGGCCCTGTGCCTCATGGGAACAGTCCAGCCCAAAGGATGCAATTCATAACAGGTAGTCTATAACTTCCCAACTCACAGCTGTGTAGTCAGCCACTCACTGAAGACTGAAAGGTGGAAAAGCGATTCTGGATTGGATTCTAACACACAGGAACCCAAATGGTCCAGACTCACTTAGAAACCAGAACAGTACTCAGTGTGCAAACTCGAATCCAAAAGGAAGAACGAACGAGCCTCGTGCGTTGAGCTGACAGTGCTCGCAGAGCAGAATTGTCAATGAAACGGACAGGTCTGCAGTCTCATGTCATCATACAAAGTCCTTGAAAATGGTCTCATTACTTTCATGTCGATGGACTGAGAGGAATGACAAAGCCGTTCCAAGAAGGGCAGTCGATTATAAGGCAATTTCCAAAATTCAACTCATGAGGATTCTATTTATATGTGCCATGAACTCTGTAACGTGGTTTCATTCAAAGAAATAGAAACATTAAGAGGAATAGTAGAGAAGGGAATTGAATCCAGAGGCTTAGATTACAAAAAGGGGAAAAAAATGTCTCACCAGAAGCAAGTGAAAAGCAAGAGGCTCTGTCAATTTCTAGCAGTCACTAGGCATTGTATTAAAGCAGAATATGCTCACAAAGCACAACTAAATGAGTCAGGACAGACACCGGAATGTGAAAGTTGACGAGCATCAAGATGTGCATACCTTTCTTCCATCCTTCAGTTTTATTGTGAGTTTGCCATCCTGGAAAACGACTGACTTCACAACAGCTTCAGGCATCACATTGACTCCCTCTAAAAAAGTAAAAACATAGAAACTCAAACCACATACATGCAACAATGGCTAGCAAACCACACCAATATAAGCTGCAGGTTCTCACAAGGTGATAAAATTTCATAATTTGAGTTTTCTGTGATCACCCCCATGCCTGAGCATGTGAGGACAATCTGCTCCTGTAAAGACCTCATACCAGTGACGGGGCATTAGAGGTCACAGCCAAGCGCAGAGTCCCTGCGAAGGAGTGAATCAGAAAGAAATGTACACAGCTGTAAAACAACCCAAATTAGAAGAAAACAAAGACCACCCACCAGGGAAAGGCCCTGCCTGTAGAAAATAATCACACTGCAAAATAAATGGCAACAGTTTACCTCCCCACAGGGCTAAGCCTTTGCAGAGTTTGAGATCAAACGCACCAGGGAGTCTCGGAGGTTCTTCCCTTTGCCACAACTTCATGGACGGCCTGCCAAGCAGCACAAAAAGCCACTCCCAACCTTCAAAGCTAACCTTCCCGTTCATCAAGTCACTGAGAGCCTTACCGCTAGTGCGGTGTTAAGCTTATCCATTGTAACACTAAGGTCAGTCTTGAACTCTGGACAAATCACAAATAATCTGGCTCCTATTCAGTAAACTGGTTTCTTTGAGGAACAACTGGCTCAACCTCCTTGGCAGCTGGCTCAAGCATCAAGGCTCATCTCAGGGAAATGTGTGTAGGACTTGAGACAATTGACCAAAGCATGAAGTTTGTTAAGAAAATAAAAAACATAAAAGGTCCAAACCAAGTTAATTAAAAAGAAAAAAATGTAATAAGTAAAATGACACAAAACTGGATGGATTCGGATGAAGGGAATCAAAAAGCACAAAAAACCAAGTTGTAAAACTATATATTAAAAGTTTGCTTTGAAACAATTAAAGCATTTAAAGATGGATGCGACTCTTAAAACAAAGTGCCCACAAGTAGTCAGAGTGTAACATATTCTGAAAAAGTGCCCAAATATTCCGGGCTGGCTCCTCAGACACCAGACCATGATTTCCAGTTACAGGGGTTCTTCCCTAAATCTGTTTCAGGCCCACTGCAAAATGCACTGTTCCAATTGGCACTCTGGATTTCCCTGCAGCAGCTTTAGATTTCCTGGGTCTCATGCACTCCCCCAGGCACAAGGACTAAGATCCACTCAGTTGCAACATGTGTTGGTTTTTCTCCCAGGCCCTCAGTTTGTCTGTTTCCAGGACCTTCTACACTGCACAGCTTCAGGAATGAAAAGTTCCCTGGACACAGTCTCCACTCGATAAGGCCAACGCATTCATATGTTATTCTGTACCAGAAAACTGTCTCCACGAGAGTGGGCACTCAGGGGTTTTAGAAGGCTGAACAGTCTGTTACTGGCGTCAACCACCGAGCAAATCAAACTTAAGCTTTTGCATTTTCTCTAATATCTCCATTAGTGCTGCTTGGTTTCAATTTTAGAAATGGCTTTACTATACCAGGTATCCTAATGTTTTATGCAAAAAAATCCCAAATTGATTGAGTTCCAATTCATTGCAGTGCCCCTCTCATGTTCCCCAAACAGCATTTTTTACCGAGCAAGAATGGAAGTCTCCACCTATCCACATCTCAAAGGAAACCCTCCATGTGGCGTTTCCCCAAATATCTGAAGATGGACCACCTACACAAAGAGATTCAGTGTTCAGACTTCCTTTAACAAGGAAATTTGCCCTCTGTCTGTGGGCAAACTTCCCACCCTTTTCCTAAAGGCTGTTCTTTGAACGGCCCTACGAAACCAGGTATTTCGCCACTTTTGCCTCAGGTGAAACAAGGTTGCTTTTAAGATTCAGGCAGGGAAAATAAAATACAAAAGAAATAGACAAGTAGTTGTACAATTTTGGGGGTAGACAGAACCTCCATGCTGTAGAGACCGATTGCAGAGTGCTCACTCTCCGGCTACCTCAGGATGTATCCCCTGATCTGGTCGCTTGTGCCTCGATCCTGAGAGCTGGGGTGGCTTGCTATCCCCAAATAGCGGGCAGGAGTCCGGGGAGTGCCGGGGAATCCACCGCTGCTCTTTGCGCCCACCGAGATGACAAAGCCAGAGACTATAAGACGGCAGCCAGAAAGTGACTGCGACCGTAGAGCTGGTGAGTGCACAGCGACCTAGTGGGGGACACGGTTCAACCACAGGTCTGACGAACTGGCTTTGGCATATGTGGGGGCCACATTCCTTCCCACCCCACCCAAAACCATACATCACTTCCTTCAGCTCAAATCCAGAGAGGAGAAACCCTGCCTCCTTTGCTGTTGCTGGGGATGGCGGGCAGACCTGTGCTGCGGCCCGGGGGGTTTCTACATTGCAGGGATTGTATACGAGCTGGCCCCCAGGGAGGATGCCTACATCACACTGCGAACTGTGGATTGAATGATGACGAGGCCCCACTGCGTAATATACTTAGAAGCACTGCCCCCTGAGTGAAATTGCTGCAATGAAGCAGACACTGCAGCACTGCTCATCTTAAGCATCTCCACCTCTACCGGAAAGCACTAGCTTTAAAGACCAAAGGGCAGGGCTTGGAATAACAGGCCCATTGCTCTAGCGAGTAGCAAGTAAAGTACATATTTATCGTTGAGGTGCTTTAAGATTGTGAGGACAAGGGTCGGGTTGTTGTTCTAGCTCCCCCGCCACTGAGCCTCTTAACATGCGGAGAATCGCTAAAAGACTGCACAGAATTAGATTGTTTGCCGGATCATCCTCAAAGGAACCTTTTACAACCGGGCTGAGTTGGAGGCTTGGTGCTCATTTCTGCCTCCACACTGTGCCATGCTTGTCCCACCTATCCCGCTAGCAGGTCAAACGTCACCTTTCCACTTTCTTCGCTCACCCTTCTGGTCAATGGGGCGGATGCAAAAGCCCAAGTAGGATCCCCCTGTGGACCTCTACCTGGGAGGACCACTATGGTTCCTCCCATATTATCGACGGAAACTGGTTCGGACCACGTGCTTGGAGATAAATTAAACTGAATCCGGTCTGCCACTGATCCCACCAGAGAGGCTCCAGATAATAAAATTGACTCCATGGTGGTGGATCTGAGTTTGAGGAATGAGGACAAGAAAATGGCTGACCAGGTGCACAAGGTATAATCCACCGTATTGGAGTAATAAAGCACAGTGGAAGATCAAGATGGCAAGGCCTGGTGCAATAACATTAGAATTGTTGGATTGCTGGAGAATATTGGAGAATATCAAAGGGCACTCTATGATCGCCTTTCTAGAGGACTGGCTATAGGAGGCGGTAGCCCTGGAAGGATGGTCTAAATTCTATGCCCTCAAGACAGTGCACACAGTGCCAGCTCGGCCCCCAAGACCTGGCACACCACTGCAACCAGTGGCAGCACACCTCCTTCATTTATTAGACCAAATTCTTTTGTTGGAACAGGCGCAAGCTGCTATCCCCTTATAGTGGCGAAAGCACAGGTTTCGATTTTCCCCGACTTCACGGAGGCAATGCAGAAGTTCAGAGCATCTTTCATAGCAGTGAAAAAAAGACAGCGAGCACTGGAGGTCCCTTATGCTCTACTGTTTTCGGCTACAGTGAGGGTACAGCTTGATGCCAGACATAGGTTTTTCGCTGACCTAGCCGAGGTCTGGGACTGTATTGATACCTATTCTACCCAGTGCCGCTTTGGACAGCTGAACCCCAGTCGTACCCCATGGGAGCAAACTGACTTGATCGAGGAGGCCTAGGAGTGCCGAGCCCACACAGGTGGGACACACTGATTGGCACCGAGGAAGCAGGGTGATCTCCAGAGAGGACTCTGGTTTTGGCATGCAGAGAATCCTAGGAACGAGCTCAAGTGTTTTTCTGCCTAAAGTTACGCCTAGAACTGCAGATGACATTATCTAGATTTATCATTGAGTTAAAATTGGGTAGGGGACCATAACAGGGTTCGTCACGTGTACATAGCCCAGGAAGCTCATCATTATTTGAGGTACTAACAGACCACGGTGGGCAGTTCTGGGGAGCGAGAGTTTGATTTGCTTGTCCCAGACTTTCTTCCCCTCTTCCTTCAACCGTGAGGAACCAGTCCACCTTGCTGAAGGAGTGATTACATTATGGTTAAGAACAGTTTGGAGGGAGCGCCAAAGCGTGTCCCCCAGGTGGGTTCAGTGTGGGTGTGTTATTACCATTCAACTACTTTGTTGAGGTGTACACTTTCTCCGTAAATGGACTGTCTGGTTAAGGGGCATGGGCTGTGATATGCAGAGTCCACAACACTGGGTTGTTTCTAACACACTATGACTAATAGTACTTTTAGTACTAAAATAATCACCTGGAATGTGAGGGGCCTTCATTCTTACAGTAAGAGACACTGCAAATGTACATTAAAAGGTACAGCACCCAGGTCGCCTTTCTCCAATAACCCCACCTTACTAAAACAGAGGGGCTAGTGACAAGGCTAGGAGATTGCTAGCTTGGCTGGCAAACCCGAACAAAAGGAGTTCCCAAGTACTACAGCTGCATAGTACAGATGATCAAATGTTTTACACACAAGCTGAAATTAATACAGCTTCGCTGGCTTATTATACTCAACTATGCGCAGGGAGACACTGTGGATTCTCAGGCCCTCCACAATTACATTATAGCTGCTGGAAGGAGTAGATCACCTCACAACGTGGTGATCTCTCTTGGCAGGGAGATGGTAGTCCCAGAAGGGAGGGGCACCATTAAGGTGTTGGATGGGGCAAAGTACCTGGAACTGAATGGTATACCTATTCAATTTTATGTGACATTTGTTGATGACCTAGCTCCTATCTTGACCTAATGGTATAATGCAGCCAGGGCTTCAGGTTGTCTCCCATCAACGATGAGGGAGGCTTTGTGTATCCCTCTCTTGAAGGGGAGCAAGGACAGAGACCAGGTGACATCTTACAGACCCTTATCTATAGTAAATGCAGATAATAAGATGCTAAGTAAAAATCTGGTAAACAGACTGCTCCTGTACCTCTGTGGCCTAATCCATGTCGATCAACCAGGATTTGGACCCATGCATAGCACAGTTCCTATTGTTCGACAATTGGAGCAAGTATTGCATGCCTCCCTGAGCTACTAATTTAAGGCACTATCATTTCTAAACATATTGAGAAGGCTTTTGTCTCTTTGCGAAGGAACTTCCTTTATGTCACAATGGCAAACATGGGACAAGGCAGCGGGTTCCTTAGCTGGACGTGACTACTATATACTACCCAGACAGCACGTATAAAGATCAGTAGTTTTATCTCGGATGGCTATGAAGTTGGAAGGGGTAGATTGAAGGGTTGCCCTCTCTAGCCGGTACTATTTGCTATGGCAATAGAAGTGTTGGCCCTTATGCTTAGCAAGGGTGAATATTATCGAGGGCTACAGGTCGACGGCTCCCCCTATATGTCTCCATTTACATGGAAGACATGATACTATACGTGGTAAACGCTCAGACATGAAGGGTGCCTTCAGGGTCTTAGAGGACTTAGGCGTACGTATGAAGTGGGACAAATCCAATGCATTCCCGTAGCGCACTCGGGCGATTGAGTCGAAACTGGCTGAAATAAGGATGACCTGCTCTGGGAGCCGGTTACTTTTAGTTATCTGGGAGTACGCATTTATTACACTTAAGCTGAACTGCTGGTCTTGGACATTGTCACCAGGAGGGGACCTTTTTCCAAACTATCTGGGAATGCCCAATCATCCGGTCATACTGGGACGCTATCACTAAACAGCTGGAGAGGGCTGGGGAGAAGAAATTGACGGCCCCAAAACTATGTCTGCTAAATATATGGGATGCCACGGACCTTACTCGGACTGAGAAAACATGGATCTCGCTGGGACGGGCCATCGCAAAACGGAACATTGTACAAAAATGGGGGGTAGGGGTGGTGCCTAGTATTAGAGATTGGGCAGTTGACATGGATAGAGCCAGGATAGCTGAAAAAGAGGTCTTCAAACACAGGGGATGTCCCAAAAAATGGGATCGCAAGTGGGCAGCGTGTAACAAATATAGGAGGGATATGTTTGTCTCCAACAGTTGAGCTGCGACGTTGTGAGGCGGGATTGTGTGACACATTTGCTACCGTAGGGGCATCACCGGACTAATGGGTCAAGATGTTATCAATGTAATGTAAATCAACTCATATGGATTGTATACCTAATGTATACTGTGGCTGAAATGCATTGCTGTGCTGTTTGTTATATTCATCAATAAAACAGTTTAATAAAAATAAAAAAAATAAAAAAAGCTGAACTGCTGGAGGACTACATTATAGTGGCGCTAGCCTCCCGGAGAAAACCTGTGCATTTCTGGCTAACATTTCCTCGATCTGTGATGGGTACAATTGCACTATCCAAAATGTTTTTTTCTTCCCCAGGTCTATTATTATTGTGCTGCCCTCCCGATTTGACTTCTTAAATCCATTATTAGCTAAATAGACAGCTCACTGGTAGATCTTATTTGGGGGACAAATCAGCATAGGATTGGTCTGACTAAATTGTCTGACCTGTTGATGAAGGTGAGAAGGCAGTTCCAGATATGAAGCTGTATTATCTCGCTGCGCAGCTAAAGTGAACGACCTACTGGAGGCATGAATGCTGGAGAGAGGTGGGCATTCGGACATGATTCGCACCCACTCGAGCTACACCGGGGTTTAGTGCTCAAACCATACCCCTATAATGAGGGAGAGGGTGCTGGGCTCCTGCTAGGTAACCTCCACTATGCACGAGTCCGAGGCTTCCAACGAACGCAGATGCGGCTCCCTTATACAAAAGACCTACAGTTGACAGCATTACTGCAACTTCCCCACGAGGACAATTGGTCTAGATTGCATAAATGGGAAAGGAAGGAAATGAGTCAAATGACTACACTCGGGGACTGGTTTGCGAAAGGTCAGTTGACAGACCTTCGTGACTTGACTGATGAGGATGAGCTCCCTGCACTGCACTTCCTGCTGTAGGAAGCGGTAGTGGCTGCCATACTGCGTACCTGAGAATATGGCAGTCGTAACCCCCCGGACCATGACTGCTTGAAAGATATTTGCACTTCAAAACGGACAAATAAGGACGACAGCCCTCCTATTCAAATCGCTTCTAGCCCATGCTAAGGGCAACCTGTAGGACGCTGGCTCTCTATATAGTGTACCAAAATGGGTTGCACTGAGCAGAAAATCCAGTTATCCCTTTTTAGTGTACAGGGGCTTTCTTTATCAATCCCAAGGTGCTCTATTTGTGGTAGTGTTGTGGAGCAGCCTTAGGCTTATTAGAGGGTGTAGGCAGCTGGCTCTTTATGTGATATATCAAAAATCTCATACTGTGTAGAGTCAAGGGGTTCCCTTTTGAGTGCTCTGTTAGGCGGTAGTGTGGTCGAGCAGCCTTAGGCTTAACACAGAGGAGTGCAAGGCAAATACATATAATGATTAATAAATGACAACCCGACTCAAGAAGGAGATACACACCAATTTATAGAAATAGCAGGTATCTTTATACATGTTTAGGCATCAGAGAAAAATCGTTCAGGTAAGTACGTTTTTAAATATGAATTCTTTTCAATTCAACAAGTGGACACAGTGCAATTTTTGAGTTCTGCAATGTTAACCTGTGGAAGGAAGAACAAGTTCTGCAAACTGGTACAGTACATCGACGTACAGGACCAATCCCCAGGAGTTAAGCTGAGTGGTGGGCAAGGTCCCCGGTAGCACAACAGTACACAACGAGCGGCACAGGAGCAGCCGGGTGCAGGGTACCAAACAGCGTCGGGAGTCCAACAGGTTTCAATGGGGATCGGCCACTGTAAAAAGAGGCTGCTGGTTCTGGCTAGGAAGCCGGTCGGAAGACCAAACAGGGTTGCGATGCTCGGGGACGTAAGGACACCTGGGGTCCTCTTCTTCACGGCCCGGGGGTGGGGGGGAGGGGGGGTGTCTTTAGGCTTTGGGTTTCTCTTACCAGGAGCAGTTGCGGTCGATGGGGCCAGAGTGCAAAGGCTGCAGGCTACGTCGAGGAGTCCACGAGGGGTGAGACCACGATGGACTCATGCTCTGGAGGACTGGGGAACATTGTTGGTATGGGTGGCCCACTTCAACCCGGGCTGGACGCGACGGGTGCAGTGGTGGCTTCGGGTGTTGGGTTTTGGCTGTTACGGAGGCCTCAGATTCTCCTCTTTTGGTGTTTCTGCAGGATGCAGGGAACAGTTCGGCTGTTCTTCGAGAGGTTTTTGTCTTAATTTGAAGGCAGGCAGTCCTCCCAGGTTTTGGAGGCACACAGCTGCAGGACGAGTCGTCTTTGACACAGGGTCGCCAAGGAATGACAGACAGGACAGCAGGGCTGGGCCAAGTCAGCTGCTTTTGCGGCTCTTCCGGTCCTTCTTCGTAGGTCATCAGGATCTGCATCTCTGATGCCAGGGGCTCCCATACATACTGAATTTAGGGGCGTTAGGGGAGTGTAGGGCAATAGCCCCCTATATGACCTCTTCCTGACGGAAGTGGGCATAACCCTGTCCCAGATTTCCTGGCACTGGCGACCTGGTTAGCAGGAACCCAATGCACTTTCAGTCGAAATCACATCATTTACAAGGCAAAAAGTGGGGGTGACTGTCTAAAAGGGACACTTTCTGTAGGAAGGTAGGATCCTTCTGCATGGTTACCCCCACTTTTTGCTTGATTTGATGCGGTTTTTGACTAGCCTGACTGGGATCCCGCTAATCAGGACCCCAGTCTATTTGCTTTCTCCCTAAAATGTTGTGTTCAGTACTTGGGTACATCCCAAATTGGATACTGGGGAACCCTTGTCAGTCCCTAGTATATGGTACCCATGTAACCAGCATAGGTACCCCAGAGGTCTCCCATGGGCTGCAGCATGTATTATGCCACCCATGAGAGACTATTCAAAATGAAACTACAGGCCTGCCATTGCAGCCTGTGTAAGTTGGTGCATGCACCACTTACTAAAGATATAGGTTTACTATATCTAAGGGTCACTGCACTTTAAACCTATAAGTCACCCCTATAGCAGGCCTTTACAATCCTGAAGGTAGGGTACTTGGTTCCAAGTGACAGTGGAGGAGCAGGACACCCCTGCAGCCCACGGAGTCCATTCTCCCGGGTTGTCAGTGAAGCAGCCATATATTATATAGAGGGGCACAGCATAATCGCGCGATGACAATCTCGAAAACAGCTGCAACGAATCCTATCCTGTTTGGTATCAAACATGTTGGAATCATACCCCCACACGGTAAATGGTGTGGGAGGTATGATTCCAAGCACTGGAAGAACCCTCCGTTAGGCTCTCAGTGTTCCTCGTACCAGCCTTCTTGAGCCGGACAGCACAAAATGGTTGCTGCCGACCAGAGACACATTTCTGCCCTCCTGCTGAGCCAAGCTCGAGCAGACGAAGGTGGAACAATAGGCATCCTGTCACAGGGAGGTGTGACCACCTCCCAGACAGGAGTTAGTTTAAGAGGGCTGGGTGGGTGCGCTTACCAGCACCAGAAAGTCTGCATGAGGGGCAAATTTGGTGTCCCTGTGCATAGTGCAGTTCAAACCAGTCCTGGGAGCCATTGGCTCCCGCTCTGGTGTGAAACTGGACAAAGGACATGGGAGTAACCTCCCCCCTGGGTGCGTTCCCATAATCTTCTCAACCCTTTCCCTAGGGTACTTAAGGGCTTACCTGGGTGTAGGTCTTTAGATTCATTGTGGGATAAGATTCAGAACTGAAACCACTGCACTTCTACCTTCTGGGCACTCTGGACTTCGTTTGGGCCTGACTTCGTCTCCCTCGCAGTCTGCTGCATCGTCTGTGCCTATGCACCATACAGGATCCGTGCAGGACCTGTGGAGCATCCAAGACACTTGAAGTAATCTCCCTTGAAGTGAAGGAATCACTTCCCTGCATTCGCAGGCACCTCAACACTGCTAACCGGTCTGCTGATCCCGAGCTCCTGCGGACTCCGAAGGGTTCAACAACACAGGTGATTGTTTTCTACGTCCCTCGAGGCCTGAGCTGTACCCTCAGAGTCTGAGGTCAGAATCCCTCGTGGGGGCTGCATTAACCGAACCCCTGTGCACCGCGTACTTTGCAAGTGCAAATGCTTGTTGGCAACTTTGCGACAAGTGCATTGGGCTTTAAGTAGCCCCAAGTTCCGGCAACTTCTTCCACCAAGATCTTCAGCCACACCGCCTCGTGGGCACCGTGGCCTGCTCCTTTTGGTGAGCTGCTCGAGGTCCTCTCGAGATTCCTGTGCCTCCGGCCTGTGGGTCCATTTGAGGGTCACCTTTATTTTCCTTGGGCTCCCCTGATTGCTCGGGGCCTGCCCTGACTCCCCTGCTTGTGGCGAGTCTCCTGGACCTTGCTGGGCCAAACCGTGCACCTTGACTTCCTGCGTGGGTTGCATTTGCCAAGGCTTGTTGGTGCTCCTGCCGGCCACCGACCCCTCAGCACTCGACATCCTTCGTGGGACAGCTCGTATCCGGGTCCTGGTAGTCCTCAGTGTCGCCTGATCCTCGCAGCTGCAGAGTCGAGGTCACCATCATCTTTCCTGAAGCACCCATCGGAGGGCATTCGTCTTCCAAGTCGCCTGGTCACCCCTGAGTGACATAGATTCTGTCCCCTTTGCTTTCAGGTACTTCTCTTCAAGAATCCACGTTTGGATTCCTCCAGACATCATCTCCTCTTCCAGCAGCGGCACTTTCCTGAAGTCCTTCATTGGGTTCGACGGCGGTTTCCGACACCACTTCACACCTATGCACCCAGCTTCCCTCGGATAGGTACCTTGGGTACCACGGTATCCACGGGTGGGGTGGCTCTCCAACCTTCTGTCTTCCACAGGGTTTCTTCAGGGTCCACTGGGAAGGGTCCCTAATCTTTAAAAATCCAACCGCGACTTGCACATAGACTTGTACGGAGCACGCGGTCATTGTTCACACACTGCACACACTCTCCGTGGGGTCCCTATCTACTTACCTTGGGTGGTTCTGTGGGTCCCCAACAATTCTACGTCCTCTCGACATCGTCCTGACTCGAGTCGTGGTTTTTATACCACTTTTAGTATATGGTTTGGTCCCCCCTGGGGTCCACTGTGTATTAGTGCTATTTACTGTGATTTCTTTGCTTAGGTATTGTGTGCTTTAAGTCTATCTCCGTATGGGAGATACTGTAACGTACTAGATAGTGTTATATAATAAATACATATATTATAAATACATTGTGTGGTTCTTTTTCATTTAATCTATGCTATAAGATTGCATTCTGGTGAAACAAGCTGCTTTACACTCCTTCTGGACTAAGCCTGAAGGCTGCTCTCCACAGCTACCACTTGGATAGCTTTCCAAGGTTGTCTGAGACCTCCTAAATCACCATAAGGGTTGTCTGGACTGGTGCAAGGTGCCCACTTACATTAGTGGACATCATATACCAGGCCAGCTTCTCACACTTTCCTACAGAGGGCATTTGTTGCACACACGGTCAATAAATGCAACACACACTCAAAGAATTCCGACACCAATTTAGAAAAATAACAGATTTTTATATAAATTTAGACACCAAGATCTACGAGATTAGACAAGTACTTTGAGTTTAGCGATTTTCAGAAACAGAAAATACAGCTATCCGATCTGAGGCATGAGCATCGAACATGGTAATGTTCTCCTATGGGAGAAACATACACTGCATAGAGGTACTTGCAATCAAGTTACAGGATTGTTCTTTTGGACTTAAGGTAAGTAAGGGCCAAGGTCCTTATGGCCATGATCAGTTTAGGTTTACCTGCCCTGGTGCGTCAGAGTGCAGAGGTGCTGGTCGCAAGGGTAGCCTCGAACGCTACAGCTGAAGTCTATGGAGAAACCTGAAACCAAAAAAAATGCTGCAAATGGGGACTTAAGGACAAGTTTGTCGGAAACCACAGGGGGGCTCGGTTCTTGAGGGTCTCTGGGGCAAGGGTGCACCGCCAGTTGGCTCGGACTCGTGCCATGGGGATTGGGTGCAGAGGTGTTTTTGCCAGCGGATCGGTTGCGTTAATGATCTCACTTTTTAGGTCGACCTGGAGATGCAGACAAAACAGGACAACAGGGCCACTCTTGACGATGGCCTCTCTGATGCAGATGTCCCACGTCAGTGGGTTGGTCTTGGACATGTTGGTGTCTGGGCTGGACCCTGAACAAGCCTTGGCTGCTGCAACGGCTCAGGTACTCTGGGTATTAGTGCAGGGCAGCTCCTGCGGGTCCTGGCGTTTCCAAACTTGATGGGGAGACTGATCTGACCTCCTGGAGCACAGTGATCTCTTCCTGGGCGGCTGCTGCTTCGCTGGACCCGGTGCTGAGCAGATCGGTGCACCGGACATTGCAGTTGTTGCCTGCGGGGAAGTGGCTCCTCCACTTCAAGGGAGATGTAGGCTGGTTGACGAAGTGCTGGCAGCACTTCAAGGTTTTGGGAGGATGTACAGCTGCAGGACGAATTGGGTCTTTGCAACTGTCGGGACAGGCGAAGGAACGCAGGGTTTGGAGCCAAGTCCTCAGCTAGTCCACAGTTCTTGCGTTATTCTGGGCTACTTACCCTATTGTTCACTACACCACCTATATGACCTCTTCCTTTGGGGAGTGGGCATAACCCTGTACCAAATTTCCTAGATCCACTAAAAACAAGATGGTGGAACCCTTCATTCGTGGAGCACATCAGGCAGCTCACCTTAGGGGTGTGACTAGCATGGT
Source organism: Calotriton arnoldi (assembly GCA_963921515.1). Lineage (NCBI taxonomy): Eukaryota > Metazoa > Chordata > Amphibia > Caudata > Salamandridae > Calotriton > Calotriton arnoldi. Next base: position 569,453 of record CAWUFW010003956.1, read on the forward strand.
GCTGCAACACACTTAGCTGCATAGCTAATTTCCTGCCTTTCCTGGTGCCAAATAAGCCTCAGGGCAGAGGGTGGCATCTCCCAGGTCTGGGGAAGCCAGGTTTGCCAATCGAAGGCGGTAATGACTTTGAAGCCCCTGGCCTTGATATGCTAAATCACTAGCCATTCTGCTGGAGGAGGTATGAACACATTCCTCTGGATTAGGCATGGTTTCTGGCCTCAGGGAGCGTGGGCTCATCTGCAGGGGGTCAGAAACTTGACTGTGGTGGCAGACTGGCCGATACCAGTCAGCCAGCACACTTGATAGTGGTAGGTTTTTCAGACGGAACCTCTAAGGTGCCCTCTGTGTGCATGTCATAATAAATCTTGTACTAGCAACAGTACAGATTTATTAAGACATGGTGTTTGATACCAAACACCATCGGTTTCAGTAAAGCCATCATGTAGATGGGGAACTCGTAATGACCAATGCCCAGTACACATACTTAAGATGACTTCCCTGTTCACTTGTACCACCTAGAAATCGGACTACACAGCACAGGGGCCTATCGGCTCATGAAGACATGCCCTCACATGTAATATAACGCACCCTGCCTTAGGGCTTCAGGGCCTGTTGTTGGGGTGAGTTACATATTTTACATGCAATGACTTTGGCATGGCACACAGTGAGTGTGCCATGTTCCGTTTTCACTCATGGTTTGCACCAGGAAACAGTCTGCAATGGCAGGCTGCATGCAATTTGTATTGGGGTCTCTTAGGATGGCATAATACATGCTGCAGCCCTTAGGGTCCCTCTTTGGTACTCAGGCCGTAGGTGCCAGGGGTACCACTTACTAAGGACTAACAAGGGTGCCAAAATGTGTGCCAATTTTGCAACAATTAGACCATTTAACCTTGCTTTAGGGAAAGAGCACTGGCACTGGGGCATGGTTAGCAGGGACCCAGTGCACATCAGTCGAAAACATCAGTACCAGTGGCAAAAAGTGGGAGTGACCATGACAAAAAGGGGCACTTTCCTACACAACCTGACTGAGCTTCATTAACAGTGGGCCGCAGACATGGGCCTAGCACTCACAGATGGTAACTCAAATAATGTCCTGCAATATAGCCCTCGCACAGACCGGAACTCCCGGTTTAAATTAATTCAATACTACTATCTTCATAGGGTATACTTCACCACTATATGGATCAATATTATGTTCCCTGGTGCCTTTGCAACGTGCCGAAGATGCCAAGTAGAGGGGCTGTTCAACCACATGGTGCTGGATTGCCGAATTCTTATGCATTACTGGGATGCGGTGCTAAATCTTGTTAACATTTCCACGGGAAGGAATATCAGTAAGACCCTGGCAGCATGCTTGTTCGGACTATTTCCAAAGCCTAAAGCTAACCTAATCACCAACAGATTCATAGATCTGGCCATGGTTCTAGCTCGTCTTTAACTTTCTATATTCTGGAAGTCTCCCACTGGCCCTACCCATAAGGGATGGAGGCAGAAATTGTCTAAACGGGCTGAGTGTGAAGGGGCACTAATGAAAATGTAAGCGCAGAGAGTTAGTACAGTCCAGAGCATGCACAGGCTGGGAGATGATCCTGCAGGACTGCTTGTTAATAAATGATGGAAGACGGATTCTCTCTAACCCAGATGATGATTGTTCTGAGAATTGATGGCCCAGTACAACCCAAGCCATAGGGAAAAATTTCACTGACGAGGCTAGTTCAGCTCACTTACAGTCTACTAAGAGTACAACTGGTGGGCTCTGTGGGCCAGATTATTCCCACCAGGCCTAAATATAATGGCAACTGTGCTTGGGTAAACACCTCAGTGGAAATTTGTTGGAGTTTTCTCATAATTTTTCGTTTAGTTTTCCTACCCCTCTCTCTTTGGGTCTGCTCATATTTACCGATTATGCTGCACTTCCACAACCTGCTTTTGTACATACATGTTACAGCGCTGTCTTTTTGACTGCAGATCTCATTCCTTGAGACAGCTGTATTATTTCCAGTTATACAGAGAACTGTTAGTTTTGTGCCAATAATATTTCAAGTGTTGTCGGCCTATACATGTGCTGTACTGATTCTTCTCATTGACGAATGTTATAACAAAAACACAAAAAAATAGGTTGCCAAAAAAAGCGTGCCATATTTATATGTACTTGATATTAAGTTGTCGCACTGAGAAAAATGAAGTGTTTACTATAAAAAATTAAAAAATAGACCAAAAGTTGATATAATCAAAATCTAATGTTCCTATTGATTGTTATACTAATCAATACTTATGCTGCAAAAACAGTTAGACAAACTTGCAGAAAGTTAGTCTGAAATTAGCGCTGGGGGATTAATACAAACAGTCAGTATAACATCACATATTTAAGTTTGCAAAGCTTCACCAGCTACGTAATGAGTATGGGTCAATATTTCAGCTAAATGTCATGTCACTTCACCAAGCTAGACCTACCAACGTTCAAAGGACTGACGTTGCAAATGCCAGAACTTGGGTCTAAGCAATGTTTGAGGTACTAGTTACATATAGGAAACCATTTCTTACATGCCCATGCTTTTCAATATTCACAATTTTTAAAGCAGGATGTAATCAAATTCCCTCTTGAAATGCACTAGGTAGGCAGTTTAAGAGATCATCAATAAAATAAATAACCAGTTTTGGAACCTCACATGGTCTTTATGAAACTGTGCTTAAATGGCGCTTAATTGTACATAGATAATTTGCATTTGCAATCACCACTATACCATTTGCTTCTAAGCTGAAGCTTGACATAAGTAAAACAGATTCCATTTTTTTTTTTTTTTTAAACCTACTCCAACAACAGACTTACCTCTCCGTATTTTGTTTGTGGTCCAGTTACTAAGATATTCTGGCAGAACCTTTCCCATGTTCCCAGTCTCTGGGAACATCTGAATCACTTCTAGGCCGGTAAGTCGTGCTGTAGAGGCAAACAGGAGAATGAAGACAATAGCATGGATTTCTCATGTTGACCAAGTGCACGAGACATGCAATTCGCTGTAGCCAGAGCTTCAATCACCAGACACAGTAGAGTTGGGTGTCTTGATACGCCTTCAGTGGTGCCAGCTCCACAGAGAAAGGCGTTCCCTTGGTTAAACTTCGCAAACCAAAATCAATCATAGGGACTTGGAGGAACTGAACACAAGCAGAAGCGCAGTATAGCAACCAACAACTAATATTAACAATACACAAATGAATAAAAAGCCTAGATGCTTTCAAGTGTTGGAATGATACTTGTTTATCATTAAGATTACAATGTATAATGGTTTCATGTAGGTATTGTAAATCTCTTTGGAGGCATTATTATCCGCGCTAATACTTGTGAGTTTTGCAACTGACAATTCAATAAAAATTAAAAAAAACTCTGTCCAGAGGTTCATTTGCAAATTTCGATCAAATGCAGGGAGAAGCGAGATTCTTGAAACAAAATATAAAAATGATAAAAAGTTTAACTTTACGGAGTTTGGAAAACACTTAGGCTTTTGGCTCTTTTTCCTTTTTTTGTTTTAATCACAAACATAAGCAAACTGTTCCTATATGAGCAGAGCCAAAATCAGTTCATTTAAAAAGGTTAACCTTAGAGTTCCATATAAGGAGACACACACTTAGGTATTTCCTTATCTCTGACCCTGTCACTGGCATGCATAATCAGGACATCATAGTTCTGCAATACTTGAGCTGGCCTGACATAAAGAGGTCACTGATGGGGAGTTAAGGACAGAAGGTTAATGCAAAGGATATAAAATCTGGAAGACGAGTACTGGTGTCACCAAGAGCGACTTTTTCCGTACTCCCACATCTGGCTATTCGAAACTTGTGAAGAGCTTAAAAACATGTGGAATTTGGGAGGAGACAGCTTAGGCCGAATCCAGGTTGAAAACGAACAACATGCTGACAGGGACAGCAACATCATATTCATTTTAAGATCTCAATAAAAAAATCCAGAGTAATGGTAGTAGAATGGGAGCAGAATCGCCCATGTTATCGCACATGTCGGTGACACGAAATCTACCCTGCTGTCAATCTTGCACGAAGGAATAAGCATTAACACCATCTGGAGGAGAAGCGCTCCTAGGATTCCATTAGAGCAAGAAGCCCTGGGGACTCTCTGGTGTACACTGGCAGCTTTCAATGCTCGTTTACAATAGGGCATTACCAACATATGTGATTAGCAGACCAAAAGGAACTTTCCGCTGCTTAGCTGCAACCAGGTAAAGCTAAAGGGCTGACACCAACAACCAAACAGCCCTTGAAATATCACACATACCTAAACATATGCCACTTCTCTGGGGTCCCTCATTTCACTATTAAGATAAGGGCAATCTCTAGTGCAATGCTACAGGAACATCCCCATGTATGTGTCAATGTATAAAACCAAGAAACCAGGTCAGTGCCGAGAGATAAATCAAGTGTACCCATAAAACACTCAGACAAGAAAGTGAAGGGAGGCCTCATGTAAGCTACCACCGAGGAGCAGTTGGCATATTTGGCAATTTGCTTACATATCATCGCCACCTCTCCTCTGCACCGGAAGGAACCAACACCCGAACAAGTTCTAGAAGAATGTGTGTGTATTGTTTATCTAATAGTATTTTTTTATACAACACACCTCTATCAACCCTCTGAGGTCCCCTTAGAGGGAGAAGCTTCTTCCTCACAAGAAAAAATATATTAAAAATAAGTTGCATAGGGCCTCTTGCAATTAGCTTTTAATAATGCACGCACTCATGATTAAAAAAAAAACATACCATGTTTTAGACCATTTTAAATAGAACGGCTGGCCTGACATCAAGCCTGCAGAATCTCTCTGTCCCTTCCGAAGCAATACCTGGGAAGCAGGCTAGAGAGGTGATCTCTCAATTTAAATGCAACTCCCAGATAATTGCTGTAATGCAAAAAAAAGTGCACAGATAGTTACACCATGCAACCCTCAGAAGCCGAAATGGCATTTCTGTATTAAAGGTATTAGTATAGCGTAGACCAAGCCATGGATGTAACTGCAATCCATGCAATTACAACAAATCAGAGAAATAATGATTTCTACATTAAAAGAGACTATAGCAAAAGCAGAAGATACATAACCATACTACTGTATTCACAAACAGTGCCCTGGCAGTAACAGTACTGGTTCTCCATACCATGCCATCCCACTCATGATACAGGAGCTCCCAAAAGTGAAAGGTCTGATGCTTGGAATGCCCCAGTTGGTTAATGACCAACATCTGAGCTAAACTGTTACCGTATAACATATGCAGAAAGTGATGAGATGGAAGAATTTCACCTAACTGCATAGAAAAGCGTTGCAGACTTTAGAGGTGCTGGATAGGAGCACAGAACTAAAATGCAGTGCCCGTGATTAGTCATTTAGCACATTAAAGAAAAAGTAATGTATCCTTTTGTATTATGTGCTGATTGAAAGTAATTTGAAGGTTTTTTTTCCCCACACTTGTAGACATTGTTTTTTGAGTCGAGAAACATTTGCAATGATACCAGTAAACAAAGAGTTGAGGGAGAAGGTGTGAAGGGGGAGGTTCACAAGAGAGAAATATGGAACACAAGTGTCATTCGAGGGGAGCACATGGGATAGCATAAGAGAGCTGGAAAACACATCACCTCTTATGGAGTGCTTAAGCAAAAAGAAAAAAGAAGTTCCCTAAAAGTGAGCAGTGGAAGGATTGAAGTCAGCCAATCAGGGAGATGGTAAAGAGGCTATGCTCCAGGGGAGGGGAAAAACACACGATGGACAGGCTGAAACAAGGAAAAACATTAACTAGAAAGCAAGCAAATATGAGTGACATTAAAACCAACCAATAGTAAGCAATGGGCAGCTGCAAGCCCCTGTATGTTCTTGGTAAGTCCACAATATATGTCTTTCGCAAACAGACAGCTTTCGGGGTCTGCTAGGCTCTACCTAAAATGTGCAAAAAAACTACCAGGAGTGTTTGTGGATGGTTAGAGAGGATCATACATGAGTAGGACTAACATCACAAGCCACCAGATAAACCACAATATCACAAACCATAGAGTCAAAAGTGCAAGAAAAGGTAAATGGCCAACAAGGGAATCCTTTACAATAGGATTTAAATATTTGAAGCTAATTATAAAGTCATGAGCAGTGACATGCACATTAGATCTAGCATGGGGAACAGCAACAAGAAGGCGGCAACAAGATGCCATCTTCAAGCCGTAATGTCACCTAGTTTCCCTTTCAGTTTATCCACGGAGCTGAATCTTTCCGTTTAAATTTTATATTGAACTGCGGACAAACAGGTGACATACTACTTTATATACAACATAACTTTTGACCTAGCTCTCCTGGGGAGACTGAAACCTTTCATTAGGGGCATATTCAAATTAACCTTAGCAAAAATGGTCCGAAGGCTAATCTCTCGAAATGTATTACAATTAGGGACCCAAACGTTGGCAGTGGTGGTTCCATTTCTTCATCAATAATAAACTGAGGGATTGACCTCCACAATGCACTGACTTTATATTAAGAGTGGATTTGTGCATTGATCTATGGTCAATGCATACATTGAAATGTATTGTGGACAGACCTGTTTAATGCATGAATGTTTTGCTGAATACGCACCCCTTGTTTATTATAATATTTTTCCTCATTACAAATTTTAAATCTCAATATGTGCGCCTGTCTTCAATTGGTTGTCTTACATAATGTCAACGCTCGAGACATTATAGTTGGCAGCAAATATTTAAATCCTATTGTAAATGATCCCCTTGTCAGCCATTTACCTTTTCCTGATTTATACCCAAGCTCACAAGGGACAATTGGGTGCCCTTTTCCTTCTGAACTTAAGACGACTGTCCCGAAATGTTAATCATTTTCTGTCACATCCAAACAGAATAACTGAGGGGGAAAAAAAAGTCTTGAAAAAACATGTTGATAGCAATAGGTGATTTTCACACGATATTTACAACTGTGACAAAGATCCCTTTTTGGACTTACTTATTGAATTACCCTTTGTACCCGTGCGTGTTTGATGGTCTAACTATTGAAGCAGCTGAGAAATATTTGTTATTACTTGTGTGACAACAGGAATAACTTGTAATAGTCAGTCTCAATTTAAACTGTAATGTAACATTAACCAACACCAAGAAAAAAGCTGAGCGTTCTTAAAATCGAATATATCAAAAGTGAATGGTTAAAACAATAAACAGTAAGGACATGCATGCACCAGCTAACTGCAGCACAACACGTTCTGAGTCAACAAAATAGAACATGCAAGGCACCTCCTTTGTATTAATGTCAAGTAACATCACTGCAGACTCGCTAAAAATTTAACTTACCTCTTCTTCCTAAAGCACAAGCAAGTTCACTGCCTAGGAAACCACCGCCAATTATCGTCACAGACTTCACTTCTTTGGTTATCTTTTCCAGAGCAATAAAATCGTTTACCTTTAACACATTGAAACAACATTTTAGGGGGATTCAGAGCATGGTTGGTAAACAATTACAATGACTGCCTTTCAGACTTATGAAGACCACCAACAACAAAGAATTTATAGGCAGATGTGCACAATCAAAGATTACATAATAAACAGCAGTCCAGCTTCTGAACGAAAACATTATTTCTGGCAGTGGCTGGCAGTGATGGTCACTAAAGTCCCTATCAACCAGCAAGCTCCCAATATAAATGTGCATACACACCTCTATAAAAATGTATTCAAGTTTCTTTTAATAAAGTATCAATTTCTATTTATAGACCAGCAGAAATCAGAGCTAGCCCATCCTCAAACCAAACTCATCACGCGCCTCTATGCCACAATGTAAGATAAGGCCCCCGATCTGTGCGCCTGTTCGGCCCAGTCCGCTAGGACCGCTGATCTGCAGTCTCCCATCAGTGATGAGCAGAGGCACTATTGCTGCTCCCAATCCAGAGCCCTCTCCCTAAACTACAGACTTAGGTTAATCAATTTTAATACTTACATAGGATTTATCGTACACCAGCCCATTTGCACAGAATGGGACTGGCCGACGATGCAAACTGTCTGCGATGCACTGCGTCTATTGCCACTTTCTTGCATTTGGCCTGGAAGTGTCCAGCTGTTGCTCTTTTCTGTATTCAACACTTGCACCTAAATTACGGATCACGTTCCCCAGCGTTCACTATTGATAGCCTAATTAGGCTATGCGAAGGATACCCCTTTCGAAATATGCAAATTAATTGCCATCTTGCTATTGATGGCCAAGCATAGTATCAAATCTGGCCTCCCCCCGTCCAGCAAAAATTGAGGCAAATCAGGATCTATGCGAGGACATCGCGAGGTTCTTCCTGAACAAGGTAGAGGTCATTTTTTCAGCATTTAACCTCTCAAGCTCCGCAGAGCCTGAGGTTCTGCCGGAAAGAATGAGACCAATTAAGGACCCTCCCCTTGTCTTTGACAAATTTGCCAATATACCATTAACGGATACCAAGAAACTCCTCATGGCAGCGAGATCAGGCTCTCCCTTTGACCCCTGCCCTGTCTCGGTGAATAAACGCGCCCCGGATCCCGTAGCCTTGCACTCACCTCCCTTTTTAATGCAATTTTTGAAACGGGGCATTTCCCAAAACGGTGGAAATTTGCTTCGGTTTTACCCCTACTAAAGAAGCCGAGCCTTGATCCCAAGGATCCAAATAACTTTCGACCGATATCCCGCCTTCCGCTACCTGCGAAAATGATCGAGAAGACAATGAATATGCAACTTAGTGCCTTCCTACGTGAAAACCAAGTGTTGGACCCTACGCAATACGGTTTTAGAGAAGGTCACAGTACAGAGTCGGCACTAATTAAATCCACGGAAGAGATTAGGGAAGCCCTGGATAAGGGAGGTAAGGCCGCCCTGGTCTTGCTCGACCTGTCGGCAGCCTTTGATACGGTCCATCATTATCTATTGATGGACCGTTTGTTGGCATGCAGGGTTCAAGGTAAAGCATGGAAGCTCCTAAAATCATTTTTATCTGGGCGTTCACAAATAGTTACATTGGATACATTTCACTCTAAACCATTTACCCTGCCTTGCGGAGTGCCGCAGGGGTCTTCGCTTAGCCCCTTACTTTTTAATGTGTACGTTTCATCCCTTGTGCCACATTGGGCACCAGTATCCAATCCGCAGAGCGGGGATGATATATATCCTCCCGGTTGAGCTTACCCGATATATCTGTGGAGTCTTGGTTCTGGGGAACATCCAGCCAGGGTTTCTTGGCATCACCTTCCGGGCGCCAGGGTCTGCTCTGACCTGGTTCGTCAGAGTCCCCATCAGGGTTGTCGGTATAGTCCCCAATATTGTCATCCACCCCCTGCTGGGGGTTAGGAATCCTCTTCGGGGGTATCACTTGGTTGGGTATCCTCCTGACTGTCTAGCCGTCGTTTAAGAAAGGCCTATCACAGCCTCTCGAAGGCATTGGATGAGGTAGCGGTCGTACGAGCGGTGGTATGTGGCTTGGCCTTGCCCTTAGAGGTCCCCTTTGCGCCAGTAGGGGGTTCCCTTTAGCCTTCCTCTGATGAGAGTACCTCATTGCATCTGACAGTGAGTTAGACAATGCGTCGTCTCAGGCGTTCTAGAGCCGAGGAGACAGCCCTCTCCAATGATGCATCAGTAGCATCCACCAATTCTACAGAGATGGGGAATAAAAAATGCTCCTCCTCCACGCACTCCCAGCATGCTTCAAACTTACCTGCCTTAATGCTCAGATGCAATTAGAGGTCAGTGCTATACAAAAGCTTCAGACCGGCTTAGGACTGTACAGGGAAATGGGTATCAAGCCCAGAATCAATTTGTATGTGGCAAAGCCTGTTTATGATTCACGGCGCTGAGATGCACTGGCCTAATAACCAAGGAATGCTCCGCGGGCGAACTGCTACACTGGAGCAGGAGAAATCGCAGGGAAAACCTTGCTGCCTCCGGCGCGCTCCAAAAGTGACAGTCCGCTTCTCTGAAGGGAAACTGTTGAACACACCTGATGCACGCCGAGGAATGTGAAGTATGCAAGGAGGGACGCCTCGTGAGGAGAGTCGGCGTGCTTAAGGCCGCGTGACTACAGCGGCCGCCACCCTAACGGGAACCTGCTTCTCTGCCCTGCGGTAAGCCTTGCAGAGCGCATGAAGGCTGCAGGCTTCATCCCCCACAGAGCCGATCGGCACAACCACAGAGATGGCACCGTGCAGGCAAGACAAATATCAATACAAATAACATGTAATAACAGTCAATTACAGCAAAATGCAGCACTACTGCTGATATGCCTATATACAATACTAAGGAAAAGCACTTATCTGGCCGCTGAGCAGCGAAGAAAGAGGAAGTGCTGTTCCTTGATGCTGTTTATATGGGACTGGCTCTTGTTGTTTATCATAGTAAAGACTCATAGGATATGTAGTCTTTCCACTAAAAATATGTTGTTTAAGGCTGCTGAGCAAAAATAAATGGAAGAGATCAACTTTATGTGAGCCTCCGGTTCTGACATAGAATCTTGATTTAACACCAAAAGATCATCTGCATAAAGTTGGACTCTATGGTCAGTGGTTCCCAGCAAGACCCTTCTTTTATATTTTTTTATTATTATTATTATTATTGATAATAACATTACACAGAGTACTAAAGAACTAAGGGAAGAACTGGGGCAACCATTAGGCATATACTAGATTACATTAAACGGCATAAGCCATAAGGGTACAGTCTGATTGCCCAGTATGTATATCCACATTATGCAGTGCTTTCGTAACATGGTGCCATATAGGAGAGTAGAAAGAAGTGTGGGGAATCACAGATGCAATCGATGATTGCAGTCAGGGTTCGACTCAGCGGTCCGGGCCACAGCCCACTGCGAAGCAAGCGGAGTTGTCGTGGGTGCTCTATTCCTTGAGCGTTCCAGATCCCGATGCGATACTGGTTCTCGCTGCGTCGCCAGTTAGACCACCAGTGGGGCCCAAATGTCTCTTGGTCTCGACCTCTCAAGCATGAGGTCAATATGCCTCCTGTTCCTGCCAGTAGGCTGCATCACCCAGCCACTGCTTGAGACGAGGCCCAGAAAGCCTGCCCCAATGGATGGCAGCCTTATGTTATGTTAACGGAACTTATAGAGCGCAACGGTTACCCGGAGGTGTCCTGGCGCTAGTTATCCCTTGGGTAAAGAAACGGAAAACTGCAATTACAGATTGAAAAGCCAAGTCTTTAGACTCTTCCTAAATGTCAGGAGATCTGTGCTGTTTCTCAGGTAAAAAGGAAGGTCATTCCAAGCTTTTGTAGCGCACACGACAAAGCTTCTTCCACCCCAAGAGGCTTTTTTTATCAGTGGTACTTTCACTAGCTTGGCTTCCATAGAACGCAAGGTTCTTTTAGGCCAGTACCATTGTATACGCTGTTTCAGATACTCAGGGCCTATGCCTTGAAGAGCCTTGAAAACTATACACAGGGCTTTAAAGCGCACCCGTTTCCTGACTGGCAGCCAATGAAGTTTTTTAATTTCCTTAGAAATCGACGCAAATTTAGGTATGCCCGAAAGCAAACTCGCTGCCGCGTTTTGCAGCAGTTGGAGTTTGTTCATGAAGCGTTCCTGTAGGCTCAGGTAGAGGCCATTACAATAATCGAGCCTAGACGGGATAAGCGCCGTGACCACTATCCGTTGGCTGTCAGCCGGTAAAAAAGGGAGAATTTTTTTGATCATCCTAAGCACATGAAAGGTGGCAGATGACATTGTATTGATCTGATCACCAAAATTAAGCTTGTCATCAACCATGATGCCTAAGTTTTTTACCTTCCTTGAAGGTGTAGGAAGAGTGCCCAATGTTATTGGCCACAGGTTAGAGGTCCAACAACTGGCATCATTCCCAAAAAGGATGACTTCTGTCTTGCCTGAATTTAATTTTAGGCAATTTTGTGTCATCCACCTCCCCACAGCTTCCATGCAGTCGTGGAACTGATTAACTAGTTCAGATCCCTGATCAGGCCGCAGCGACACGACAATCTGTGTGTCATCAGCGTAGGACGTCAGACTAAAACCAAAGGAGCTATGTGGTCAGCCGTTTCAGAAAACCTATAGACCAGGAGGTCTGAGGTCACCTGAAAGCGGAGTGCCCCCGACCGTCCCTGGTGAATAAAGTGGCAAGTACCCCAGAGATTGATGCCAGAATGGCGACGTTCATCACAAAATTAAGGACCCTAAGAAAGGTTTGGACTGCTCTTGGCGGTCCTGCCAAGACAAGGTATTGAATGTGCTGGGCCCACTGACCAATATTTTGGACATGGCGTAAGATGCCAGGGAGTCAGGCCACATGATCGATTCCTGCAATCCTATCGGGATGGGAGCAAAGGGCCCTAGGTTTTCTTGGGATGTGGACTGCACATTATCAACAGAGCATAGGCGCTCTTTGTTGATTAAATTAGATCCCAGGCTAGTCAAACTGGCCACCACTGAAGCCGGACCTGTGGCAAACGGGGTTCTCTTTGGTGAGCTGTCCCGTTTTGTAACACGTTCTCATCTCTGAACAAGGCCCAGCAAGCCATTAAAAAGCGCCTTTAGCAAACAGGTTTTTTTTGGGGGGGGGGGGCGGAAAAAGTAGGGGGCGCTCCTCTGGCCGCTCATACAACTCCAAGCCCCATAAGCTTCAGACAAAGCGTTCTATGCAGTGGCAAGATCACAAACAATTCTGAGGGTGCTACGCCTAGAGAGGTCGTGGCAGGGGATGTGGCAGAAAAGGAAACGTCCACAGGGCTAGCAATGTGCCAGGTGGATCTACCAGTAAGGAATACCCCTTTTTTCCAACAAGGGGTGGGGGGGGAAGACTGCAATGGTTCAGCCACAAGTGGGCGTCCAATACGAAGGATGCATGGGTGCTCCAAACAGTTACAGGGTTTCATATAGAATTCCACGTCAACTTTCCTGACCCTGTCCTTTAGTCTTCTCACAGGAAGGGACACAGGTGGTAAACAGAGAGGTGCACAAACTTCTACAGAAAGTGGCTATCGTTCATTCGGTCCTCCACAACTGGGGGATTCTTCAGAAATATCTTTCTGGTTGAGAAGGAGGACAAGGGGTTAAAACTAGTAATCAATCTACGAGATTTCAATCAATGGGTGGTATATCGCCATTTCAAAATGGAAGGTATTCACCTTCTAAGAGGCTTTTTTTGCCTAACGATTGGCTAGTACAGCTCAACGTAAAGGACGCCTATCTGACCATCCCGATATTTCCTCTCACAGGCTGTTTCTACAGTTTCAGTGAGCCGATCAGATATACAAATTCACTTGCCTACCGTTCGGTCCGTCTTCAGCATGTTGGTGCTTCACAAAGGTGTTGAGGCCAGTCATGGAATGGCTCCGGGCACGAGGTGTACGATTCATAGTGTACCTGGACGACATCCTTCTGATGCACCAGGAGAAATAGATTTTACTCTCGCAACTCCAGATGACTCAATCCCTACTACAGGATCTAGGTTTCATTCTGAACGATCAAAAGTCGGAATTCATTCCAGCACAACAAATTACTTTTCTAGGTATTGAGGTAGACACGGTGCATCAATGCCTCAGGTTGCCCCTAACAAAAAATGTGTTTGATTCGCAGGGAGCTGCGACAAACTCTAGTAAGAGAGACATTTTTTCTATGGCACTAAGCCCAGATCATGGGATTCTTGTCATCCTCCATTCAGGCAATTTTTCCAGGCCCATTGCACTACTGGACTTTACAGCACCTGAAGACGCAGCATTGACGATGGAGCTCCACGTACAGACAGGAAATCTCCCTTTCCCCGGAAGCACGCACAGGGCTTCACTGGTGGCTTGAGCATATGCAGGCTTGGAACGGGAGGGCCATCTTCGGTTCATCTGGTGATCGAATCAGATGCCAGTCGGCAAGGTTGGGGCACCCGTTGTGGAGATCATCACAGGCGGTCACTGGTCAGAGCAAGAGGAGTTTCTACACATCAATTGTCTGGAACTCCTAGCTGGATCCTTTACGATTCGGAGCCTGGCAGCCAACAAGGTATCCTGCGCCATTTTGTTGAAGATGGACATCTTTGCAGTGAGATATATCAAATGATTAGGGGAGGACGATATCCAGGTTACTGGCAGACTTGGCCAGGGACTTCTGGAACTATGGCCAGGTTCACAAATTGTCAGGCACGGCGGAATATTTGCCAGGGAAATTCAATCAGCCGGCGGACTGGCCATTCCCGGCACCTTCAAGATTACTGTGCCTGGAAGCTGGACAACTCTCTATTTCAGAGCCTGATTGTTCGGTGGGGTCCGTGTCAAGTGGATCTTTTTGTGTCGCACCTCAATTACCAGCTTTCTTGGTTTTTCAGCTTGCGCCCAGATCCCCTCAAAGAAGCAACAGATGCCTTCCGGCAAGATTCAAGTAAATTTCGGGAGTATGCGTTCCCCATGATAGCCAGACTCACGGCATTGGTTTGACGGCAGAAGGCGGAAGTTATCCTAGTGACGCCGCTTTGGAAATCCCAAGTTTGGTATCCAGTTCTTCTGGAACTTTCTAGGGATTGTCCAATCAAAATCCCCCTGACTCCCAGTTTTCTGACAGACTCGCATGGCAACTTGCACCAACTGGTTCAGGAGTGGACTCTCCGGCTCATGGGTTGGAAGATCACAGGGAACATTGGGAGATCTCGGGCCCTTTAGCTTGGGCTTCCTCGTTTATCAGGAGAGCTTGGGCAGACTCTACAGTCAAAAGATATAGTTCTGCATGGAGGTGGTGGTCACGCTAGTGTTTGCGATGGGGTTTGGATCCCGTGGGGTCAGATGTAGTGCATGTGGTCAACAATTTGTCGGAACTGGTAGACAAGAGTTTGGCTTACCGCACGATTAATGGGAGTAGATCTGTGATCTCAGCAGGTCACATCCCCACACAAGAGGTTCCAGTTGGAGAGCACCCATTAGTCTGTAGACTCCTAAGAGGCATTTGCTTGTCCTTTCCTCCGCAGCCGAAGTGCTCTTACCTGTGGAACGTTAATGTGTTTCTAAGACTACTACAGTCATGGCAAGTGAGAGAAAGTGCCTCTTTTTGCATGGGAAGCCCCCACCTTTCTGCCTGGTTTTGCCAACCAGGTCCCCTGTGCCAGTGCTTCTTCCCTAAAAACAAATCCCCAATTGGTACTTCTACCCCCTGTAAGACCCTAGTAAAGGGTACCATGGGTACCTAGGGCCTGGGAGCTGAAGAGGGTCCCCTGGGATCCCCCTCACTGGGACCATGCCACTGCCCTTGCAGCTTGCATGCCCCTGTGAGGGAGAAAACAACAAAGTCGACATGGCACCCTACCTGGGTGCCATGCCAGCTACCACTGCCTGAAGGCGTAGGTAAGTCACCCCTCTAGCAGGGTGCACTATACCATAGGTGAGGACATATCTACATGAGCAGATATGCCCCTATAATATTTGGGCCCATTCCCTAATATTGTAAGTGCCAGGGAAGCCATAGAGTACATGGGCTGAGAACTCGACAAATCGAGCTCCACAGCACAATGATCGCTTCACTGATCCCAGGAGTGTTTGGTACCAAACTACTCCTTTCAATAAATCCACACCGATACCAGCGTAGTATTTATTGTACCATGTACCAAGAGGGCACCTCAGAGGTGCCCCCTGAAAACCTATTAACCCTGGTGTGGTCTCTGATCGGCTGTAGGCAGCCAACCACCACCAGACATGTTTTTGGACCCCTGGGTAGAGAGCCCCTGCTCTCTGGGACCAGAAACAATGCACATCCTGGGCAGAGGTGTCACACCTCCTCACCCAGGATGGGCCAGTGCTCGAAGAGGGAAGCTTCAAAGGCCTGCCGCCTTTGTAATACGACCCCCAGCCTGTGCTGCTAGCAGCAGATGGCAGCCCCTGGTTTACACCCCCACTTTGGGCGGGAAAACTGGCAGGAAAAACTGAGACTAGGAGGTGTGCCCATCTCTGCCAACCCCACCCCTAAGGTGGGGGAGGCGAGGTGAAGCACATCTTTCAGTCCCCGCCATCTTGAAGATGGGGAGACCCCACCAATCAGGGCTAGGTCTATGCCCCCTCCCACAGGAGGGTGGCATAATGGAGGGTGTAGTCACCCAAGGTAAGGTGCCCATTGGCCCTACCTACTACTCCCCTAAAACGCCTCCTAAATTTAGTATTTAGGTGGCTCCCCCAGCAACTAGATCTGCGACGACCTAAGAAGAAAGAAGCTGACCCTGCAGAGAAGACTGAAGACGACAACTGCCTTGGCCCCAGCCCTACTGGCCTGTCTCCAGCTTCTACGAACCTGCGACCAGTCTTGCAGCCAGTGACCTCTGAAAACCCTGGGAGGACAGCTGCCTTCAAATAAGACTCCAATCTCCTGTGGACAGCGAATCTGTCCAAGAAGAAACAAGCTCCAAGGACTCCGGATCCAAGCAGATCTGCATCTCCTGCCCACTCTGCACCAGACGCCCACGGCCCGAGTCTGAGTGGCTCACCTGTGCAGTGAAATCTCCCCAGCGATCTTGACCTTGTGTCTATCACAGGCATGGCTTCTCTGGTTGTCAACCAGATTTGAACTAGCATAATATGAGCCTCTGGTCCTGATATACAATATAACATTTCCTAACTCTCGTGAAGGAAAGTTTCAATTCTATTAAGGTCGTAGAGGCGAGGATTATCCCTCCAAATTTGGATTATAATTTTCTTACCCTTCAATTACATGCTGAAGTCTTCAAGTTGGATAAGTATAATGGGTTGAAGGATGTTTGAAAGTTAACTGTCGACACAAGTGAATAATATCAATGTGGACTGTTTAGATGCTTGTAAATGGAGGAACTGATTCTTCAGTGTTACTGTTGGTTCTCAGTATTGATGTTGGGTGGATAACATGTTATATCGCTTTGGAACTTATACTGATTATCTTTGGTTATCTACAGGATCGGATCAGAAGCAAGATTGACAGAAAAGCGGGATGATGCGCGTTTCGCCCAAAGAAAAAGTGCTGTTCATTGATATTTATATAGAACTGACTATGGTGGTTTGTTATCATTGCAAAGACTCATGGGATATGTAGTCTTTTCACTAAAAGCGGAAATAAATGGGAGAGATAAGGATAATCCTCGCCTTCGCTTCCTTAATAGGACTGAAACTTTCCTTCACGAGAGCTAGGAAATTTTATATTCTGAATCATTAACACTTACAACCATCTTGGAGAACTGCTCATTATTTGGCTATGAAGGCAATCTTAAAACAGTGGTGCTATCATGGAAAATTGCAAACGACGATAGATGAGCAGCTTTTACAGCAGAAAAAGTGAAATACTTAAGAATTATCATTCCAGAAAATTTTGTAGACTCCCTCTTTCTCTGAGCAACAGTGAAAGAGCACATGGGCTGAGATCAAACAGCTGTTGGAACAAAACCAGAACCCACTGACCTCATTAGTGAGATGAGTTAACTCTATAAAGAATACCATTCTTCCCAAGAAGCCTTTTTCAATGCCTTTCTACCCATGTACCCAATCCAATTTTTTATTGGATTGGAAGCCCATATCAACAGTTCTATTTGAGAGCAATAAAGTTCCAAGAACTGCTCAGCCACAAAGTACAAGAGGCTGGCTTGGCGTGTCTGGAATTCCAGAAATACTATCCAGCAGCTAGTGTTCATACCATGCAATTCCTACTAGCTCGTCATCAGTATGAGAATTCAGAATTTCGGTATTTATTCAATACAATGCACCCCGTGACTTCACCAGCCTATCTCTCAAAAAATACCAGACAGCGTTAAATACTTTAAAAAAATGCATATTATTCATGTGTGGTGAGAAGTACAACAAGCACTTAATCTCCAGAATGTGCCCTAGACTGCAGGTTGGGGGTAATTTAGTTTCTCCACTTCTTAATAGTCCTCTGAATTCTACATTACTAAATTATTTGCTATTAATCGTAAATTATGATTATAACTGTAGCCAGCTACAAACATCTGGTCAGTTATAGCAACTATAATGTAATACCATAATGTATTCATACTACCTACAATTAAAATGTGTTCACACTTAAAAATGTAAGAAACTGTACCTATTCTTCTACATCCTTTTTAGGTTTCGCCTGAGCCAGCGCATGCGCTGCTCTGGCGAGAGTTTTAGTAAGCGGGTTTTGGAAGTGCAAACAGCAGTTTGCTGGCGACCAGCTTGCGTGCACGCGCGATCAGGCGCCATATGGCTTCCCTCGCAATTACTTTCGCGGCCGTGTCAGTTTCACGGCCGCGCGGCCATTGCTTGTTTAATGGAGCTCCACTTACAGCTGCCCACAGACATGCCCCTAAACCGACCCACATTTTACTCGCAGGAGCCCTGGGCAGTCAAACCCCAGCCCGCCCACTTGAGGCTGCAATAACTGTCAGGTATTGGAAAAGCTAGTCAGTTGGGAAATTCTGAATTCTTTTCAAATATTGCGTCTTCTTCAAGTGCCACTTCATGCATGTTGCCAAGGGAAAACTGTGCGCACAAACGATTTTGTGAAATCTTTCAGACAACTACATCATCCCCTGAAAAATACCTCCGTTTTAAAATAATGGTATCAAGCAGATTTTTTAATTTGAATTCAGGGAGAATAGATATGCAAAGCCCTGAAGTTTCTAGGCACGTAATTAAACACAATGATTCATGGCATGCTTATTGTCAGAAGATTTCAAAATGGTAACGAGCAGAGTCTGGCAGAACTCGGGATACCTCGCAGCATCTATTTGTGGTGAGTAATGGCAGCTGACAATTTCTGTAAAACAACGTGAGACTGGTTCACACACAAGAGCTTTGAATTTAGCAGTTCACTACGAAGAAGCATCTGAGTGGCACATACAATTAACTCTGTATTTATGGAAATTCTTGTATTGTGTTTAACAGGATTTATTTGTCCCGATTCTTGATTTTCATATTAGTTTGGAAATTAAGTCAATTAGAGCGGCAAATTATGAAACCCTGAGCTTCATTACAGGCATGCCAACCCATCAACCACTTACATCTCTGCAGACATGCCTGTTTCTTTAAATACTTCCCCTTTTGCTCGTTTTATCCCACACACTGCTTTTTTTCCTGGTTAAAAACTGACATCATCCCGGGAACTTTAAGGCAGGGCTACGAGTGCTCTGCAGCTTGTTTTTCACTCCTTGTCTTCTGTTTTAGGACTGTTTTTATTTTTGTCTTTCAGAGTACACCGTGAGTAGAAATGGAAGCCTGTATTTTTCTCTTCTTTACGCTACAGCAATGCATGTGTCTGCCCCTAGGCCGGTAACTTCACTGGTATTCTCGGGCTGACAGGACTTCCCCTGCTGTTTCTTCACCGCCATCTCCTCTGTGCTGTTAAAACTCACCCCTGCATGCCGAGGATCAGAAGGAGTGGGCGAGCCCACTTGTGAAAACATTTGGTATTAAAGCATGCAACAAATGTTAGTGGGTCTCCCGATGCATTCATAGGAGTGCGGGTGGCCCTTCACGTGGTTGTTCTCCGCAGTATAACTTCAGTGGACCGCCTTTAAGGAGGTTCTTTCCTGATGCAAGGTAGTCTGGTTCTTTGCACACCACACCTTACCTCGTTCCTGTTTGAATTTAGTTCACCAGCCAACATATCGTTTCTAAAACGTCATCTGTTCTTAGCATAAGGCCTACTACTGTACAGCGTTTAGATCAATAAAGGGTTTGCCCATGGGAGGAGTGTGGGCATGGGACGCTGGCAGTGTCTGTTGTCTTACATATCGGAGGATTGTAGTTATTTTGGAATTCCCCCCTATGACATGGTTATCTTTTGGCATTTTTACTTTATAAACACACACAATATATTTTTTCCTATTTACTTCAGTGTGTTCGTTTTGTAAAGCACGCCATACCCTGCTAGTGCTTACAGCAGGGTGCAAAAGCGGGGAGGGGACTAGAATTAACTCTTTGAGCACCAATGTAAAGGGCATAACCGGCTGCTGTGTATAACCAAAGCACAGTAGGTATCTTAGTGAGTGAAAGTTTGAACTATTGGTGTTGCAAATAATAATGCAATGCCAATAGCTCAAATTTCAGTAATGCGAGACCTATTGCATTGCAAATGCTTGTGTATTAAAGTGGGCAGCGTGTACATTTAATGGTGTGGCCTTTCTGTGCGGTGCTACAAATCATGAGGAGTGACTGCGCTTCATGGGTGCCAACTGCTTTCATACATAGAGGTTGGGGGTTTCAGTGAGCAGATGAAATAGACGGGGTACCTCATTTTGTTGTTTACTAGAAAGTGATTGACCCAGAAAGAGTGGGCGGGGTTTACACTCCTGTGGTCTGTCACCTAGTCAGGGGAAATCCTTCTGTGGCTACGGCATGGAGCCTATGCTTTATATAGTACAGTTGAGTTGTATGGGAAAGTTTGGTGGACTGCAGCTTTAAATGTTTTGCAGAAAATTACGTAATTCAGATACATATCAACGAGCAATTGTATTTGACAGAAAATGGCTGCTTAATGGTAAACGCTCCTCGTGCATACATGAGGCTGCTGTTAGAAACCTTCTCCTAGACTTGTCTAGAACTTTCACCTTACACATGTATGTTTGTGTGTACTGTACACTTGTCTAGAAGTTTCGCCTTACACATGGGTGTTTGTGTATACTGCAGACTTGTCTAGAACTTTCACCTTACACATGGGTGTTTGTGTAAACTGTACACGTGTCTAGAGTAAAGTAATGTCATCGTAGCTTTGCCTGCTTACATGCTTCAGTCTTCCACCTAAAACAAACCATATCGTTGTTTCACGTCACTTCTTCCCTCTCTCTTTCTCCCCCCTCGGTTTCTCTCTCTCTCCCCCCTCTTAAATGCACTTGCTCCTTCATGGTCTCTCCTCTCTCTTCCCCCTTTCTCTCTCTCTCTCTCCCCTTAATCTCTCTCTCTCTCTCTCTCTCTCTCTCTCTCTCCCCTTAATTCTCTCTCTCTCTCTCTCTCTCTCTCTCTCTCTCTCTCTCTCCCCTTAATTCTCTCTCTCTCTCTCTCTCTCTCTCTCTCTCTCTCCCCCCCCCTCTGAAATTCACTTGCTCCTTCATTGTCTCTCCTCTCTTCCCCCTCTCTACCCTTCTTTCTCTCTCTCCCCTTAATTCTCTCTCTCTCTCTCCCCCCTCTCAAATTCACTTGCTCCTTCATTGTCTCTCCTCTCTCTTCCCCCTTTCTCTCTCTCTCTCTCCACTTCATTCGCTCTCTCCCCTTCTTTCTGTCTCTCTCGCTTTTTCACTCTCTCTCCCCTTCATTCTCTATCCTCTCTCTACCCTTCTTTCTCTCAACTCTCTACCCTTCTTTTGCCTCTCTACACTTCTCTCTCTATTTCTCCTTTATTTACGCTCCTCTACCTCTCTCTTCTCTCTGTCACTCTCCCGCATCAACTCCATCTGCCATTCCTTCTTCCATTCTTTTCTCTATCTTGTATTTGCTCGTTCACTCTCCTCCTCTTTTGCCTACATATTGGGAAAATCTACACAGCAGACAAGGAGCCTCTGGAGCGGTCTCAGTACAGTGCTGCATGCTTGTCAGCAGGAAACAGACCAGCGGCGCCACTGTGGCACAAGCCACACATACCCCTCCTCCTTTATTCCCGTTTGCCCTTAGCGGAAACTTTTATTTACGATTCCTCTAACACTTCTGTCCCATATAAACCTGTCCTTTGTACTGCCAGACCTTTACGATAGTGTTATAAAAGGGCCTTCATTTTATCCAGCTAAAGGCACTGTTGGCGTTTACGTGAACTCTTTTCTTTTTACAAACTTTACTTTACATCGCACACATTATTATTATTAAACTAATGTAATCGTATCCTTGTATGCTTAGACCTTTACCACAGTGTTATAAAAGGGCCTTTATTTTAGCCAGCTAAAGGCAGTGTTGGCGTTTACGTGTACTCTCGTTTATTTGTTTAACTGTACTTTTACACCACTCACATTATTATTATTATTATACAAATGTAATCGTATTCTTGTCTACTTACGTTTTATGCTTACATTTACCTAGAAACCACAGTTGATGGACAGAATGCAGAACAATGTCATACATTCACCCCAGTACAGAGATCTGGGCCTAAATCCATCGTTTTTTTGCTCACCATGCCATTCCAGTTTGAACCCAGCCATATGCAAATCAGTCTTGACCCTGTGCCTCATGGGAACAGTCCAGCCCGAACCGCCAAGCCAGGTCCTCCCTGGACTGGAAACAAGCATCCTAGGACCGGTTTCGGGGTTTCACCCCTCTTCAGCCAGGATAGCTCAAACGCTCCGTCCATCATCCCCTTTGGTATCGCTTTGTTCGCCCTAAGTTGGCAGGGTATGCCCAGACGTGGGTCCCTTGCTCACTTTGCCACTGGATTCAAGCTAGCCTGGCTGATGACGGCTGAATAGCCAGAAACCGGTCCCAGGATGCTTGTTTCCGGTCCAGGGAAGACATGGCTTGGCAGTTCGGGCTGGACTGTTCCCATGAGGCACAGGGTCAGACTGATTTGCATATGGCCATGTCTGAACTGGGGTGGTGGAGTGAGCTAAAGAATGATGGATTAAACCCAGATCAGTTGACTGGGGGTGAGTGTTTGATTAGCTCAAGCGCTCCGTCCATCATCCCCTTTGGTATCGCTACATTTACCTAGAGGCAGTGTTCCTGTTTAGCTGTAGTCGTATTTTATTTATACAAAATTTCCTTTACAGCACTTACATTTTTTTAAGGGAAGTAATGTAATCGTATCTTTGCCTGCTTACATGCTTCAGTCTTCCACCTAAAAAAAAAAAACATTCGTGTTTCACGTCAGTTCTTCCCTGTCTCTCTCTCCCCCCTGTTTGTCTCGCTCTTTCTCTCCCCCCTCTCAAATTCACTTGCTCCTTCATTGTCTCTCCTCACTTCCCCCTTTTTCTCTCTCTCTCCCCTTAATTCTCTCTCCCCCCCTCTCAAATTCACTTGCTCCTTCATTGTCGCTCCTCTCTTCCCCCTTTCTCTCTCTCTCTCCACTTCATTTGCTCTCTCTCCACTTCATTTGCTCTCTCTCCCCTTCTTTCTCTCTCTCCCTCCCCTTCATTCGCTCTCCTCGCTCTCACCTTCTTTCTCTCAACTCTCTACCCTTCTCTCAACTCTCTACACTTCTCTCTATCTCTCCTTTATTTACGCTCCTCTACCTCTCTCTTCTCTCTGTCACTCTCCCCCATAAGCTCCATCTGCTATTCCTTCTTCCATTCGTTTCTATATCTTGTATTTGCTCATTCACTCTCCTCCTCTTTCGCCTGCATGTTGGTTAAATCTACACAGCAGACAAGGAGCCTCTGGAGCGGTCTCAGTACAGTGCTGCATGCTTTAGTCCATTTAGTCTTTCCTCGATTACAGCACCCCATATCACAAATTAACATGTCCACATTTTACTTTAATACCGAAACATAACGTTTGATTTAATCGCATTAGGGTGCTGAGAAAAATGTTAAAAGATACATTTCGTAGCTTGCAAAGGCCCCGTGACCTTTTAGTGTGTGTTTTTAAGTAAACCAGTCTTCCTCCCCCCCCCAAAAAAAATTATTGGTGTGTCACATCACTTCTTCCCTCTCTCTCCCCCTCTCTCTTTCTCTCCCTCTCTCTTTCTCTCTCTCCCTCTTCTCACTATTCACTTGCTACTTCATTCTCTCTCCCTCTTCCCCCTTTCTCTCTCTCCCCTTCTTTCTCTCTCTTTCTCTCCCCTTAATTCTCTCGCTCTCTTTCTCTCTCCCTCTCTCTCCCCCCTCTGAAATTCACTTGCTCCTTCATTGTCTCTCCTCTCTTCCCCCTTTCTCTCTACCCTTCTTTCTCTCTCTCTCCCCTTAATTCTCTCTTTCTCTCGCTCTAGCTCTCTACCTCTCTCTGTACCTACCTCTACCTCTCTCTCGCTACCTCCCTCTCTCTACCCCTCTCTCTACCCTTGAAGCATTGGCATAGCCAATAGGTCTCGCTTTTGTGACCTTATAAGTATTTAGTTATAAAGCACAATATCCTTGGTGCAACAACATTAACTGTTGCATAGCTAAACACTTATAAGGTCCCAAAGGCAAGACCTATTGGCTATGCCAATGCTTGTTATTTTAATATAACCATGTAGCACATACAAAGTCACCTATCAGTTTTATGTAAAACTAGTAAGTGATGACTAACAAAAACATGTGATGTCAAAATGGAAGAATGAGGTAATACAAGTTTTGCTGTCAACGTTTTGTAATGATCTTACCTCAAAAATTATCTAAAATTTCCCTACAAAATATTTTTTGCTGCCATCGATGAGGAGAAATAAATGCAGACGATATACATAGGTTTCTCCACCCGATGTACACATTTTTCTACGTGGCTCGTTGTAAAAGGATTTTGCGGTCTACTTTTTGTGAGGCCACTCTACAATCCCAAATAAAGATGACACGTATTTCACTCAGATATTGAATATAATTCTAAAATTAGGGATAAGTCATCCCTGTGTTTAGATGCTTCTCAGCAGGAATAGCAAGACCAGTCATTACTAGATGTCAAAGATATTAATCCTCCAAAAGTCCATAAATACCAGGCGAGAGCTTTATGCGCTTCTGAATTTGAGCTTTTAATTTCTACACACACTGCCAAAGCAGCGAAAATATATTGAAAGGACCAAGGCATCTGGCATTTATATTCAAATAATTATTTCTTCATCTGTTAATGATGATGCAAGTGTTAGTCCCTCCTCCTCCTTTGAGCTTTTCCTTTTTTTTATATTCCTAGAGTATGGATTAATTGGTTAAAAGTGAATGAACTAATATGAATGTTGGGATGTGGCCAAGCTGTCAACCAACAAGGCCACCTAATGGTGCTGCTCTGAACCTATTCCTGAAAATCCATTAAGATCTGATCCTGTAACTGTGTCCTAACTTCTTCACTTCCATGTAGCCATATCGCTGCTATAGACTGCTTAGTGGTGCTCAGATCCATTTTAGGTGCCTGAATTGACGCTTAATCTGTGAGGCCTACAGCTGTCTATTCAAGCCTGGGGGGGTAACATACAAGAGGCCCGTTTACGATCTAGCTTGTGGGGCCTCATGATTTGTGGATGGAGTTGGTGGGACCACACTGCATCAACTTGGTCCACTGTAATCCTGTGTGGATACTGACACGACCCTGCTGCCCTGAAGACATCTTTGCTTTAAACCGATAACAAATTTGATTCTCACCATGCACCTTGACCAAATGAGAGGGCACCTGGGCAAACACGTAAATTGGTTCAACACAGCCGAATAGAAAATTTCAGACCTTTAAGAGGAGTCCACCACTGCTAATGAAGCTCTTCTGTAGATGGAGAAAGTCCTCTCCCATCATCATCATCATAAAAGCCAAAAATAAGGATTTTGAGGAGTGATCCTGTTGTAACAACATACATACTGTAGGGATTATCGGAGCTTTCCATGATGGGGAAAATGGAGGCACTCTTTCAAGCCCTGATTGCATTATTTGGAAGGGATCAATACTTGGGTATGTCTGCATTTGAACGTGCCCACAGACTGCTAACCGAGGACTCCCCCAGGCGCACCACCTTCCCCATCATCTTCAGATTCCCGAACTACAGGGACAGAGACACTGCTCTTTGATTGGACAGGATCAAAGAGACCTTCGATTTTAATAGAAATAAACTGATCTTTGTTTCCGCACTTTAAAGCCAGGGTGCAAGAAATTTGGAGTGTCTTTCTGAATGTGAAATACGTTTTGCAGGCTGGTAAAGCTAACTATGTCGTGCTCTAACCTGCTAGGTTGAAAATTAATGGGAAAACTACTTTCTGCCTAAGGCTTTGTGCCACATGTATGTGGGTCCACATGTTCAGTGGACAAAATAAACCTGAAAACTTGTTGTCTTTGACCCCAAACAATATGTTCTAAGTGTTGAGTGATAGGAATTCCAGACCACTGCATTGATTTCTGAAGCCTTATGCCCTCCAGAGATCAGGATTATACCAGTTTATATGTAAAGGTGACTTGTTTGTTTGCAGTTAAATATCTATTCTGTCTAATGTTGTATAGTGTACTATTCTTTGTGGTGCCTTAATCGGATCACAACCCAATTCAACTACTGCTGGATCAGAACATTGTGACTATCCCTGCACACATGAACTCCTATACGTACAAGTCACTGGAGGAAAAGAGGTTCCTTGCAGGCTTCATCTTGGACAATGAGGGCTCTGTTACCTCTGACTAAAGGCTATGAACCTCTAGTTTATGTGTTGGTCCTCCTCACGAAAGACTCAATGACCAGAAAAAAGAAAACCCGGATGAACAAGCAGCTGTGGAATCTGTCAGGAATAGGAGTATTAGCCGTGACCGGTGGCTTGGTGACTAATCGGACCCCCCCCCAGGATATTGCGGCATAAATTTGTAAATTTTGCGGCACAAAAACAGGAATTTAGCAGCGCAAAATTTGAAATTGTGGCATTTTAGCGGCAATTTTTTTTAGCTTCTTTTTAAAAACAAAATTAAAATTGACTCATACGGGCTCCGCTACAAGCCCACGGGTGGCCGGCCCATATTCTCTCTTATTTTTTGTTAAATATTGCCCCATAGCGGGCCCGAATTAAATAGTGCCCCAGCGGGTCCCGCTGCATGTCCACGGGCGGCGGACCCAAATTCTTCTTTCTTTTTTGAAAAAAGAGATGTGCACAAGCTGGTCCCGCTGCATGCCCATGGGCGGCAGGCCCAAATTATTTCTGTTTTTAACTAGTGCTCCTGCAATCACACCATTCATTTTAAGACTGTGTATGGTGGGAGTCCTGAGGTCGGGGAAAGAGGAGCAGAATAAGTGCATATCTTGCCAGGCCGGGACAAAACCTACTTGCTCTTTGGTGTCCAAGTTCCCGAGCAGCAGCAGTGTTCTCCGGGCACCTCCAGGGGCATGTGATACAGCACATGAGTAAACAAACACCTCGCTGACCCCCTCCTTTTATTTGGCTCAGTGGTCAACGCTGGGCCAATAAATGGAACTTCACGGGCACTTTTGTAAAAAGCGCTGCCTTTTTACAAAACTGCAGATTTTGCCATTTTTTTTCAAATCGCGAAATCCTGGAGGATCTGCCTACGGCTAACTTATATGCATTAAAAACAGAAGCTAAGGCCTGGCAAAAGGTGTATTTTGCCAGATCGAAATGGCAGTTTAAAACAGCACACACAGGCTGCAATGGTAGGCCTGAGATGTTTAAAAGGGCTACTTTAGTGCGTGGCACAATATGTGTTGCAGGCCCACTAGTAGCATTTAATGTGTTGTAGGCCCACAAGTAGCATTTAATTTACAGGCCCTGGGCACATGTAGTACCACTTTACTAGGGACTTACAAGTAAATTAAATGCGCTAATTGGGTTGTTGCCAATTTTACCAGGTTTAAAGGATAAGGTTAACATTTGGGGTGAGGGTAAAGTCAAGATTGTCTAGAGTTGAGCAACATTTGCTTCTTTATCTACCGCAGGCATTGACATGTGGCCTATATTTAGCAGTAATGGTGACGATCAGCAGCCCAGATGTTCCCAAAAAAGTGACCCCAATGAGTTGTGAGGAGAAGATAGTTATTCAAATACTGGGGCATCGTGGAACGTGATATACTTATGCTGTATGCATTTAGGCAATGTGAACAATGGCATGGTTACGGTGCTGTACATAATGTGACAATGTTCATGGTGTTCAACATCCTTGGGAATTATGGATTCTGACTGATTGTGGTGTTTTATATATTGGGATAGTGTGATAAGTGTCCTGGCTATGGTGTTTAGTAAACTTTGCAACGTGAATATTGGCACTGCTTTGTTGTTTTCCATAACATACTGGGGCATTGTGTAAACTGTATGGCAATGCTGCCTGCATCACAGTGTGGAAACTGGAATTTCATTGGTGTTTTGCACACTAGCAATTGTCCAAACTAGAACAGAAAGTGTGGGTATTATAGCAGCGTGTATACAGTTGTGGCTGTGGTAATTTGCATCATTTGGGAATGAAGCCACTAGCATGGAGGCGGAGCTTTATCTACTCAGTCAATGTGGAAATTGACATGATAGTGCTGGTTAAAAGGCAATGAGACAATGTGTAAACTCTCCTAGGAGTGGTTCTTTACCTAACGAGACAATGAGGCATCACAGCAGAATCTACAAATTGATCGATGAATCAACAGTATAAAGTGTTAATCTGAAAGATCAGTAACGTAACGTGATAAGTAGCATACACCAGCGACAGCATCCTCAGCATCCTGTGTACTTGAGCATCTGTGACTGGCACAATGTGTACTGTGTTATTAGCAGCACAGAGAGGGAGTTGATTGTCATCCCAATAAAATTGTATAACAGCAATAATATTTCCAAAACAGGCACATCAATAATAGAAGTGCCCTCGCATATGATGACAACATTCAGGCATAATACAGCAGCATTCTATCTGCAATTTTATTTCCAGGTTCATAAATTGTGGTGGGCTGAGAACTTTTTTAGGATCAGTTCTGTGTTTAAATGGTGAAGCACATTATTTAGTCTGCCTGGCCTAGGATTTTCAGTAGAAATGTCTTCCAATAGCTGGCAAGCAGTTCCTCCCCTGTTCAACAAATGCTGAGCATCTAGCATTTCCTGTCAGGCAGCGAATTGTTACAATCGCTTAATGAGGGGAACAGTCCCACTCTGCAGCCACTCAGTCGGGCTGCCAAGGTGCCGAGTGCCAGGTAGGCACAGCTTGTCCAGTCCTAGCTTGGATTATGTATTCTGGTACTTGTAGTTCTGTTATCCACAGGATAAATGTGGTACTACAAGTGACAGAATGGAAAGAAAGCCTGGACTGGATGAGTCACATATGCCTGACCTGAGACAGCTGACAGCTCGAGAATCTCCTCCCTCCACGGGCTTGCTAGATTCGTTCCCGATTATAATCTCCAAATTTCATGCGCGGTTTTGTAAAATGCGCTGCTTTTTTACAAAACTGCTGATTGTGATTTTTTTGCAAATCGCGAAATCCTGGAGGGTCTGACTGATGCGTCCACTGTAGGGGCCTGTGTTTGATCTTATTGTCACAGGTTCAAATCCCAGCGGGTCCACTCAGCCTTTCATCCTTCGGAGGTTGACAAAATGAGTACCATTGAGTTGGGTAACAATAAACATCTGTTATTCAGCACCAAAATATCCTTGCGTGATCGTGCGCTGTACAAATACACTTTTTACGTTATAAGTAAAAATACACGAGATCTGACTATAACTAAATACGCCCTTAACTCGTTTTTAATATCTCAGACAGAACAGAATGCACTATGAAAACCATGAAACAGCAGGCAGGCAGACTTCTGGAGATCCAACTTTGCTGATGGAAGACTTGTCTGCTGCTCTAGCACCATGCATGTGTGTTCAGCAAAATGTTCAAGGATGCAGAAACGTTGGGTCATCTACATCCTGAATTTAATCAAGAGATTCTATCACTGATTCCCAAGCTCAAAACGAATCCACTTTTCTCTGTGAGCTATAGACAGGTCTGAACCCTGAAACAAATATCTTTGTGAATGTCCTTGCAAACCAGCATAATTTACTGATCCTGGTTCCCTCATCTCCCCAGGTCAGCTGTGTTTCAGACATATCCTCTGGAGACAATCTGCGAACTCTCCTACACCTTTGGTGGCATATCCAGGACAATGGGGATGCAAAGGAGGCCCTCTCCTTGCATGTGGAGAAGGCCTTTGATCAGGCGGAATGGAGCTACTTCTTTCCTACCCTTGAGAGAGCCAGATTGGATATTGACTTTATAGACAAGTTAAGGTGGCTTTACTTGAACCAACACCACAGGTAACTTGCAATGGTATCATCTCAGATATGTTCCCTATTAGAAGGGTGATGTCTAAGGGATGTCGCTAATCACATCTATTGTTTCTCCCAGCCTCAGAATCATTGGCAGGCAAGATACGTTATGCAGATGCTTTCGAAAGAATTATGTCCCCAGAAGATTCTACTGTACGTGGACGATGTCCTACAAAAGCTCGCTAATCCAGCGGAGGTGCTACCCTTTGTTCTATCCATGACAGATGGCCTTTCGCTCTTTTCTGTTAATTACGTCAACAAGGCAAATAGCAAGGCGCTCCTAATGTTTGAGTTAACAGACTGAGTGGCTCTGGGTAGGCACCCTTTCCATTGGGTCCCACTTAGGCTTTAGTACTTCGGCACATTGATCAATTCTTACCGTAGGAATATTGCCCAGGACAGCACTGCTGCAGAGGACGGCTGCGGACTGTGCCAGATGATCGAGTGCAGCTCTACTTATGGGTAGGATCCAAGCAGTTAAATGACAGTTGCACCTAGATTTTATTGTTTTTGCTGTGGTCTCCCTTCATGTGTAAAATGTCTTGTTTTAAGAAAAATATTCAGTTATCAAAGAATTTTATGTGGGGGCAGCGATACAGGTTTAAATAATCTTAAGACCATGCAACCAGGGTGGACGGGGAACTGCATCTACCACATATGGTCTTATTACCTGGTGCATCAATGAGCATACATTTTTCCCACTTCCTGCTGACATATTGGGACAAGTCAATGTGGGTTCATATTGAGAAATGAAAATGCTACTTACCAGTATGCATCTGTTCTTGGCATGTAGAGCTGCAGAATATCATACTTTTGCATAGATCGCCATCTGGTGTTGGGCTCGGATGCTTGCACCTTGTTGTTGTCTTGGAAGAAGTCTTTTGTAGTCACGAGATAGGTGACTCCTCCCTTGGACGATAGTGCGCATGGGCATCGACTCCATCTTCAGATTGTTTTTCGCCATGATGGGAAATGATGGAGTTTGTAAGAAACAGAAAAGATGTCCATGTGAATGTATCCAAGTAAGAGAACACTGGAACAGGTACAGGTTCCAGGGAGGCGGGTGGGCGTATGATATTCTGCAGCTCTGCATGCCAAGAACAGATGCATACTGGTAAGTAGCATTTTCCGTTCGAGGCATATGAGCTGCAGAATTCATACTTTTGCATAGACTGTACAGCAGTGTCTCCCCTAGCGGTGGTCACCTGTACCTGTTGCAGTGGTTTGGAAAAGTGTCTTAAGAACAGCCTGGCCTACAGAAGCCTGTTGCTTCGCCAACACGTCTACACAATACTGTTTGGTGAAGGTGTGTGTAGTAGACCATGTCGCTGCTTTACAAATGTCTTCTAGGGGAATGTTCCCTAAGAATGCCATGGAAGCCCCTAGTTTGCGTGTTGAGTGCGCTCTAGGGGGAATTGTTAATGTGCGTTTTGCCTTCTGGTAGCATATTTGAATGTATTTGACTAGCCACCTGGCAATTCCAGCTTTAGCGATGGGGTTGCCTTTATGAGGTGGAGAGAAAGCTACAAACAGTTGGTTTGTCTTTCTAAAAGGTTTAGTCCTGTCAATATAATAAAGTAAAGCTCTTTTGACGTCAAGTGTGTGAATAGCTCTCTCTGCTACGGAATCTGGGTTTTGGAAAAACACTGGTAACTCTACAGATTGATTAAGATGGAAAGCAGAGATTACTTTGGGAAGGAATTTAGGATTTGTTCTAAGAACCACCTTGTTACGATGTATTTGTAAGAATGGTTCTTGTATGGTTAAAGCCTGGATCTCCCTTACTCTCCTGAGAGAGGTGATTGCGACAAGGAAAGCTACTTTCCATGTAAGAAACTGCAGTTCACATTTGTGTAAAGGCTCAAATGGGGGACCCATTAGCCTAGTAAGGACAATGTTTAGGTTCCACACTGGAGAGGGTGGCAGTGTGGGAGGAATTATCCTCTTAAGGCCTTCCATAAAGGCTTTGATAGCGGGTACTCTAAACAATGACAAATGTTGTCTGTTTTGCAGGTAGGCGGCAAGGGCAGCCAGATGTAATCTTATGGATGAGTATGCTAGATTACATCTTTGTAGATGCAGCAAATAGCAAATGATATTCTGAATGTAAGCATCTAACGGGTCAGTTTTGTTGTTATCGCAGTAAATGACGAATCTTTTCCATTTGGCTGCATAGCAAGCTCTAGTAGTAGGGCGTCTGGCTTCTTTGATAATGTTCATACAGTCCAGTGGGAGGTTTAGGTAACCTAACTCTAGGACTTCAGGAGCCAGATTGCTAGATTCAGTTGTGCTGGATCTGGGTGCCTTATCTCTCCATGGTTCTGCGTTAGCAGCTTTGGGGAGAGACGTAGTTTTTGGTGTGGAATTACTGAGAGTTCTAGGAGTGTTGTGAACCATGGTTGCCGTGCCCATGTGGGAGCAACTAGGATCATTTTGAGAGACTGTTGCTTGAGCTTGCGTACTACTAGTGGAATTAGTGGGATTGGCGGAAAAGCGTACGCAAATCTGCCTGACCAGTTCATCCATATCGCATTGCCTTTGGACAACGGGTGTGGAAACCTGGCGGTGACGGTTGGGCATTTTGCGTTTGCGTGTGTGGCGAACAGATCTATGTCTGGGTGGCCCCACATGTGGAAAAATGGTTGAAGAACTTGAGGATGAAGTTCCCAATCGTGTATCTGCTGTGTCGGACGACTTAGCAGATCCGCAATCTGATTGTGCACTCCTGGAAGATGTTCTGCCAGAAGATATATGTTTTGCGGAATGGCCCATCTCCATATGCTTTGCGCTAGATGAGATAGCTGCAAAATGTGTTCCTCCTTGTTTCTGTATGTAATACATTGCTGTCATATTGTCCGTGCGGACCAGGACCGTCTTGTAGAGGAGATGTGCTTGGAATGATTTTAGCGCTAGAAATATTGCCAGTAGTTCTAGGTGATTGATGTGGAGCACTTTTTGTTGAGTGGTCCACCTGCCCTGAATTGTGTGGCTTAGGAGATTAGCTCCCCAGCCGGTGAGTGATGCGTCCGCTGTTAGCACTATCTGTGGAACTGGCTCTAGGAACAGCCGCCCTTTGGAAAGGTTTTGTGTGTTCCACCACTGCGGAGAGCGATGTGTGCGGTTGTCCACCAACACCAGATCTGTAAGTTGACCTCGAGCTTGAATCCACTGACGTGCTAAGCATTCTTGAAAGGGGCGCATCTGAAGTCTTGCGTGAGGTACTATGAAAATGCAAGAGGCCAACATTCCTATGAGCTGCATAAACACTCGAGCTGGAAGGGAGTGTTGGGGTTGAAATTTTTTGATGAGGGTTTGCATACGGGCTATCCTGGCTGGATTGGGGTATGCTAGAGCTTTGGAAGTGTCTATTGTGGCCCCTAGATACTGATGTAGGTAGGAGGGCTGTAGATGTGACTTGGTATGGTTTATTGTGAACCCCAAGTGGTGTAGCAGCTGAATTGTTTGGTGAGTGTGATGAACACACCGACTGTGTGACTTGGCTTTTATCAGCCAGTCGTCCAGGTATGGGAACACATGGATTTGCTGTCTTCGTAAGTGTGCGGCTACTACCGCGAGACACTTTGCGAAGACCCTGGGTGCTGTGGTTACTCCGAATGGGAGAACCTTGAACTGATAGTGCTGGCCGTCCACTGTGAACCTTAGATATTTCCTGTGAGCAGGGTGTATGGGAATATGGAAGTAGGCGTCCTTCAGATCTAATGTGGCAAGGAAGTCGCCTTGTTGCAGCAGTGGAAGGACCTGTTGGAGAGTGATCATGTGAAAGTGATCTGACTGTATGTAGAAATTGAGAGGTCTGAGGTCCAGTATTGGCCTGAGAGTACCGCCCTTCTTGGGGATTAGAAAGTACAGGGAGTAAACCCCTGTCCCTTGATGCTCTAGGGGAACTGATTCTATTGCGAGCTTTTGAAGTAGTGAGAGAACTTCCTGTTTGAGAAGCGTTAGATGTTCCGTGGACATTGGACGCTGTTTGGGCGGTATGTTGGGGGGAGTTGCAGTAAGTTCCAGGCAGTAACCATACTGGATAATTTGTCTTACCCACCTGTCTGTAGTGATGGAATTCCAGACAGGTAGGAACTGTGAGAGTCTTCCTCCGACTGGAGTGGAATGGTCTGGAGGAGCGGAGGGAAGTCATTGTTTGTTAGTGGGGAGGTGCGAGTGTTGTTACCTCAGCCTCTCCCTTTGTTGTTATTTCCCCTGTACCCACCTCTGAAATATCCTTTGTTGGGGGATGTTTGTGTGGGACTTTTATAGGAGGAGGAAGCAGTGTGTGCTGATGTTCTTGGATGCGCCCCTATAAAAGGAGCGACGAAAGGAGCCTCGTGTAGATGGAGACTGTAATGCTCCCATAGATTTCGCAGTCTGTCTTTATTCATTTTCTCTAAGGCTGTGTCTACAGCTGGTCGAAAAAGTTGTTCCTGATTGAACGGCTGATTCAGTATAGTAGTTTGCACTTCTTGTTTGAACCCAGAAATGCGCAACCAAGCATGTCTTCGTAATAACACGCTAGTGTTGATTGATCTAGATGCAGTGTCTGCTGCATCGAGGGCACATTTAATGGATGCGTTTGTGATTAACTTGCCCTCCTGAATCAAATCATTGGCTTTGGCCTTGTATTGGTCAGGCAAATGCTGCATTAGGCCCTCAAGTTAGTCGTAGTGAGCCCTATCGTATCTGGCAAGTAATGCTTGTGCATTAGCTATCCTCCAGCGATTAGCTGCCTGGGCGGCAACTCGTTTGCCTGAAGCGTCTAGTAATTTAGACTCTTTGTCTGGAGGTGGAGCATCACCGGAGGTCTGAGAGTTGGCACGCTTGCTAGCATTGGTCACTACCAGGGAATCTAAGGGGAGTTGTCCTTTAATGTAGGTGGGATCATTAGGGGCGGGTTTATATTTTTTATCAATCCGAGGATTGAGAATCCTGGTCCTGACAGGGTCTTTGAAGACGTCTGGAGCATGTTTGATGACACCTTTCATCATGGGTAATGTTTGTACTGTCTTTTGCGACTGTGCAAAAGTGTCTACTAGGAAGTCTTCCTCTGTGGGGTCTGAATGCATTTGAACGCCATGATATTGGGCAGCCCTATCAATGAGCTGACTAAACCCAATGTTGTCATCTGGGGGAGATGGCCTTGTTGGGTATTCATCCGGATCAGGAAGGTCTGGAGGATCTACAGGGTGATTGTAGTCGTCCCATGTGTCCTGTGGTATGTTAGTGTCATCATCGGGATCATCGAAAGGGTCATTATGTCCACCCCACCCCCTAGGTCATCATCATCCTGTGGTGGTGGTGAGTATGGAGGAAGTATGGGAGACTTTGGAGGAGACAAAGGCTTAGTAGGAAGAACAGGAGAAGAGGGTCTTATTGGTGAAGTTGCACAGTCTCTTTTCTTCACAGGCACCTCAGGGATGTGTGGGGTGTCCAATTTCCTCTTGTTCTGCGGGATATTGACAATATGGCCTGTTTGCACATGCAGTGTTTTCTGTTTCGGATCGATAGGATCCAGTAGAAACAGTTCTTCCTTGTTGGCGTGTCCCTTCGGCGCCGATTTTTTCGGGTCCGAACGTGGTTTAGATTTCTGCTCTGGAGCCTTAGAAGAGGTTTTTGGGTCCTTCGGCTTCGGTGTGGAGTCTGAAATCTTTTTCGGATCCGAAGGTTGTCGAGGTTTCTTCGGATCAGAGGCCTTGTGTTCTTTCGGTGCCGAAGTGCTCGGTGCCGAGGTCTTTTTGAAGACAGCGGGAGTAGGATGTGTTCCCGCTTTCGGCACCAACTGTGTTTTTGGGGCACCGACTTGCGGCTTGCTCGGTCCCGAGCCGCCCGGAAGGCTTCTCCTTTTGTCTTCGGAGCCGGGCCCGGAGGCGGGGCTTCTGAAGTTTTCTTTGGGTCGCGACTAAGGCCTTCAGGGGAAGTCTTGACCGGAGCCTTCTTTTTTTCGGGTGGGGTTGGGGCAGTTGTACTCACTCGTTGACCTGGAGTGATGCATCGGAGTCGGAGTCATCTGCTTCGGATACGATGTCGAGATCCTCCGAATCCTCTGCCTCGGGAACGTTGGGGCCTTCATCGAAGAGGTTATGTCATTTAGTGTGAGGTTAACCCCCAATACAGATTTTGTATGTGTGAAAACTATAACTGATGTAATTTTTATATTGACAAATTGGGGAGAGGATGTAGCCTTACGGCTAGAGCGGCCGACCTCGAAGCTGGGGAACCGGGTTTGAGTCTCGGCAACGACGCTAAAACATCCTGTGCGCTATATAAAACTCTAAAAAAAAGATGAAAAAAAAATAAAATAATAAATTTAAAAAAATGTCTTGTAGCACCGATGCAGCCTGTTGCGCCATAACGTGTCGTCGAGCCCGGCGATCACGGATAGTCTTCTTGGACCGGAAGGAGGCGCAGGCTTGGCAATCTTTTTCTTCGTGTTCGGGCGAGAGACAAAGGTCGCTGCGTGGGAATTTAGCTCCACACTGGGGGCATTTTTTGAATGGAGTCCTTTCCATTAGCCGTAGGCCCGAAAGGCGTCGATAGGCCCAGCGGCCTGCATCGACGACCGGAATCGAGTTTTGAGTTAGCGCGTCGAAAGGCACGCAAACGGAAACAATACCGTCGAGTTTGCGATGGTTTGCGCGTCGAAAAGGTTTGGAAAACACGGTACCGAACCGGAGCGCTGAAGTTGCATCCGAACCCGATGGCGGGGAAAAAAACAATCTGAAGATGGAGTCGATGCCCATGCGCACTATCGTCCAAGGGAGGAGTCACCTATCTCGTGACTACAAAAGACTTCTTCCAAGACAACACCAAGGTGCAAGCATCCGAGCCCAACACCAGATGGCGATCTATGCAAAAGTATGAATTCTGCAGCTCATATGCCTCGAACCTACTGCTAGGTGCGTCTGATGACTTGGACCTAGAATGCAATAATCTGTCAAAGTCAATAGCATCAGGTAACCTTGTCTTGCAAGCAACAGCTTTGGCCTGGTGTGCTGGACACAACCTGCTTAAAACTGATTGCGTAGTTTATGAAGACACAACTCTGGGGAAATGCAGGGCTTTGGATGTGGACAGACACTCTAATGGTTTGTATTCAGTAAGCATCCATACTATCAATGACTTTCTACATAACTGCCATTTAAAGTAGTTCCATGACAGCTACACAGAATTTGGCTACCTCCCTATCAGGCTTGCAAATGTATTCTGTTTCCCTAGCTAAGCTAGGAACCCACATAATCTTCTTAACCACTTTCCTCATTAGGAAATATTTCCAGGTCTGGGGTCAGTTTCAGGGTGGTCTCATGTTTATATGGTGTTCTCATATTCGATACAGAAAGCCAATGCTGTTAGGACCACGTGGCAGGAAAATGTAATGGTGTAATTTACGGAGGAAGCCTAGATTGACAATGTACTGCTACATGATAGGGGTATGAATAAGGCATAACTTGAGTTAAGCGGTTTCAAATTATTACACGAATAGCACTGCACCCTACCCCCACAAAATTACATTGTATTGTATTGTAATTGCATTTATATAGCGCTTAGTACCCCATACGATGCGTCAAAGCGCTTTTTCGGCGAGTAGCACGCAACTCCGGAACCCATAAAGGATTAGTGTTGAATTAGTATAGTGAAATATGAAAGTAATTTGAGTGGTGAATAGGTTAGTCAGTTATTTGGATTCAGAAGGATAGCGGTACGATAGAAGAGGGAAAAAAGGTTTGTATTTATATAGCGCTTGTTACCCCTAATGGGTCGTTGAAGCGCTTTTTGGGTGAGTAGGACGCTACTCTGGAACCCATAAAGGATTAGTGTTGAATTAGTATAGTGAAATATGAAAGTAATTTGAGTGGTGGATATGTTGGTCAGTTATCTGGCTAGAGAAGGGTAGGTGTGGGATAGAAGAGGGAAAAAGGTTTGCATTTATATAGTGCTTGCTACCCCTGATGAGGTGTTGAAGCACTTTTTCGGCAACTAGCACACTACTCTGGAACCCATAAAGCATTAGTGGTAAATTAGTATAGTGAAATATGAAATTTGAGAAGTGGACATGTTAGTCTGCTAATTTGATTGAAAGGATAGTGGAGGGATAAAAGAGTGAAGGATTATTTCTTGGTTTTTTTGTGCTTTTTTTGGAGGTCATAGCCGTAGGAGGAGGCTTGGGATGAGTAAAAAGGGATGTGGAGTGGAAGAGTCAGAGGGAAAGGTTTAGAAAGGCTTGTTGTGGGGGATCGGTATAGTAAAAGAGGTGTCAGATGATGCAAGGAGGGGTACAGTAGGGAAGAGTCTAGAAAGGGTTATTTTGGGGATCATAGTAGTGGTATGGGGTTTGGGATGAATGAGAGAGTGGATGTAGAGGATCTATTGATAGAGGTATAGGGTGAGAAATAGGGTAGTGAATTGGAAAGAGTAGTAGAAAGAGGTTTGAGATGAGTCAGAGTTGAGGTAGAAGATATATTGAGAGAGGCATAGGATGAGAAATAGGGTAGTGCATTGGACATGCTGTATTAGAAGAAAGTAATAAATATATAGATCCATAAGTACATGGAAAGTATAAAGATTCATAAAGGAAGTAAGTATATGTAGATTAAAGATATTAATAGAGGTATAGGGTGAGAAATAGGGTAGTGCATTGAATATGCTTTTTTAGGAGAAAAGTAATAAATATATAGATCCAAGTACATGGAAGTTATTTAGATGCATGAGGAAGTAAGTATATGTAGATTAAAGATAACATAACACCTATAGGAGCCCAGACATCAACTGTTGGAGAACAGGTTGCAACACTGTATATATATTCTGTGGTCCTGCTCCACTCTTGCACATTACAAGTCAGGGAAATGCTATACCATTAGGACGTCCTTTGATTCACATTTCTCGGTCTCGGCTCCACTGGTTATGCCGTACAACAAGTTGAGTATCCCTGAGCTGTTCGTGCACAGAGGTGATGGTACGCACAGGAATCACTGGTGGCGAAGTTGGTCATACCGACACTGTGGAAAGACCCATCTGTCCCAGTGTACTCAGACTGATAAAGGGAAATGATGACCACAACCAGCCATGAGCACATCACACATAAGAAGAATGATCAGTTCGATGAACAGGGAATACAAAAAAGTGATGGATGGAATGCTAGAATTATTGTGAGCCACTGGCAATTATTTGGAGTAGGATCCCAGTAAATATTTTTTGGGCAAACCATGCTACCTCAGATTAGACCCAACCATATGCAAAGGATCCAGGAACCGTCCAGCCAAGCAGCACAATCCATTTACAAGATACTCCTCCGGCACATCCCTGTGGTAGACCACACTTATGATGCTGTTCATTCAAGTCTACCCAATGGGGCACTACTGTGATGCTTATGTGGGAACCAAGAACACCTCAACCTTCCACCGCTCTTCCTCAGATTCTTTTTGCTTAGCATATCTGGATAAACCGATTCCTATGTTGTCCATACCCTGCTTATATTATCCACTGCAATGCCATGTTTTAATTGCCAAATTGTATCATAATACAAATCGTGGTGCCACAAAAAAGAAATATGCAGATTGAGGTACTTACCTTTCTACATTCATACAAAATAAGCTGCAATACAAAAATAACAGATCGAGGTACTTACCCTTCTAAACAGTGTTGTCCTTTGTTGCACTTCTTCACCAGCCCTTTCAATAGCTGGAAGACTTCGTGGGGTACCACCTGGCAACAAAGGGGGAAGAAAAAAAAAAAAGATCAAAACACAGCAAAGAATTTGCTTACAAAATTTCAAATTATATGCTCAGTGTAGAAAAGGTCAAGAAGAAAAGGTAAAAGGAGACATACAAAATGTAAAGGAATACATAGAAAACAAGCAGGCAAAAGCAAAGAACGTCAAAAACATGAAACTTCAATGAAAAAATAAAGGCATGATCTTAACTTAAGGTTGGGAACACAATACGCAACTTGAAGTTCAGATATAGGTTTTGCATTCATGCTGAATTGCAAAAAGAGTATTAGTGACCCATGAGCCACTCTGAAAATGCACTTGAATAGATTCAGACGCGAATCAGTAAGAACAAGTTTAAGATGGCTATCCGGGCATAACTGAAACCAGCCATTGCTACTGTGTGTTGCATCTATCTCTGATATTCTAACGAGGTAAAAAAACATGATCCAGAGACTCAAATAAGCCACTTTATTCAGAAAAGACTAATTATGTCATACCCAGACCGAGATCAAAGAAAACTGCCTGCAGGTGGATAGATCAGGCTGTCTTAGTGGATAAGAGAAGTATTGCAATCCATTGGAAATCTCCCTGACCTCCTCAGACCACTTATACGTCGAAAGGAATTAGGCCCTCCCACTCACTGTCTCCGAAACAAAGGTGATACTAGTTCAGCTGTCACTGCATGGGATGCAATCCTGATTGTGTTGACAGGGAAAGACAATGAGAAGGCCCAATTAACTGTACCCAGATTAAGTATTAATGAGACTGGAAATTACCATCACGCATTACTTCCACCTGTAGTGAACTATTGCTGGTGGGTGGTAGTTCTCCCAACTTACCACCCACTCAGTATGAATTAATAACTTACTTACACATTGATTCTACTCCCCTCCTCAGAACCTCTTCAGTCAAGATTGAGCAATATCTAAACTTCTGAATGTTCTATTATGCACATTAGTCGAGATATTGAAAAATGAATCCAGAACCTATCTGAAGTGGTTTGGTGTGAGATACCTTTCCAGCCTGCAATAGTTACACGTTTAACATACGTATAAACAAATCTGCAATTTCTTTTATAGTTTCATTTCCTGTCATGTACAATCAATAAAAATAATTTTTAATACAGCTTTCTCTCCCATGGCATTAGGGAATGCTAATTCTGTGCCTCTGCCAGGTCAAATCCCAGATGGCAATATACACGGTTGTATTGGATCTATGCCGAGTTGAAGGCCTAACAGTTTTTCTTGAGGGAAGCGATTCTCACAAGTTGCCCAAATCAGGTTGCAATCTAATATTTTAAAGGATTTGTGTAACGCTCAAGTTGTCTGAAAATCGTTAGCAATGTAGACGAACAGGTGTGGGCATTAGAGGGGGGACAGTTTGTAAGAGATGGAGAGGACCATGCTAATCCCCAATCCTTCTAAGAACTTCAGATGATCATATTCAAATAGGAGGGGAAGCAGAAGGGAGGTTCAGTGGGAGGCACCAACGTAGCTTACTATGATAAAACATACAGAATATGTACTCAAAAAACAAGCGGTAGATGTAGTTATGCAGACAATTCAGTGGCATGGTAGGCAAGAGTGGTGAAATTCCTACAGAAATTAAGAGGGATCACATAACCATAATATCTTGTCAGGTAGCACTATGGTGTATC
The DNA here is from genome assembly GCA_963921515.1 of Calotriton arnoldi. NCBI lineage: Eukaryota > Metazoa > Chordata > Amphibia > Caudata > Salamandridae > Calotriton > Calotriton arnoldi. The sequence goes on from CAWUFW010003956.1 coordinate 610,609, forward strand.
AGAAGCATGGAAAAGTGATTTATACTGCCTACTGGCTGTGTGTGCTTACTGTTTTGGGATTATTAAAAACAAATCACGTATCCATAGATTTTTTTAAACCAGCCTGGAAAAAGAAAGCTCCTTATTTCCAGTTTTCAGGATACTGGATTATCTTACCCAAAGTTACAATAGTGTCCATGTGTGGAACTTAGAAAGAGGAACAGTCTCCTGGTTGCTCAGTTAATAAGATACTCAATTAAGGGATAGTAAGAGCTTAAAACCTTATGGCGCGTCCATAGCATGGCCCTGGTTACCAGCCGGTTCTATGGGGAAGTGTTTAGCAGAACAGCTTATGCCTAGGACTGGCCTACAGCTGGTACAAATAAACCAAGGAGAGCAAACGTAGCAAAACCACTAGTGTGCCTGGTGTACTTCTTTTGAATGCTCCTGTAACTAGACAGATTTCAGATATTCTCTGAAATGTTTTCACGAACATGTAAACATAGGCCCTTATCTATCTGCCTTTCATCGACTAAATGGTGCATTTAGTTTCCCACCTTTCAACTGATTTCCTCCAGCAGTTGTTTTCCTTTGCTATCAACTACTCATTCCCTACAGTTCCGCACAAAGGTTACACAAGACATATATAAAAGCAAATACTCATGCATGCATGCACATATATACATACATGAAAGCGAGTCTGAAAGCTTAGTATTCGTCACTAATTTTCTTGGTTTCAACATCTGAGGAAAGAGAGCACTGTGTACGTATGTTTTTCTCTCTCTGCTTATCTCACAACAGAATCTCAGGTTGCACATTCAACAAATGCGGAAACAGTAATCATTGTCCGAAAGACAAAAAATGCATACCTGTAGCGATTAAACACTTTTCATATGAGATCAGTGAGCCATCGTCAAGTTTAACTTTGTTTTCCCGCACATCCACGTACACCACCTACAAGAGAAATTAAGAGTATTCTAATATCACATTAGTAAATGCTTGCCATCCACACGCTTAACCTGTGCCATTAGATTCCTGAAAAATGTATCACCTTTTCCAGGGGATTAATAGAACTACTTCAAGACTGAACATGTAATATTTTTAAGCTTGCTTTGCTGAAATGCCTTACTGTGTGCGTTACCCCTTGTCTTTATTCCGAATTCAAAGTATTACAATTAACCATGTGACAGAAGCTTTGCCACATAAGCTAACCCATTAAGCTCTCAATACATCTTTTCAAGGCGGGAGGTCCCCCGTCCAAAGGCAAGTATTGGACTTGAACAAATAAGAAAATAATGGAGTAAGTTTGGTTAAAAAAATGTTTGAAGATACTTTTTTATTAGCCCATGCAAAGTAATTGACATCTGTTATTCCTTGAGTTCATGTTTGCAGCAAAGAAGCAGAAACCAGTAGAGCTTCAGCTGTTCATAACAAAAACAGGGTCAAATCTTTCTGTTTTCGGGACTTCATGGACGAAGATCTGAATGACGATGAAATTTGCAAGGCCATACATAGTATCCAGTCAGGGAAGGCAATGGGGCCTAACGGGGCCCTATAGAATTTCTAAAGTCCGTGGCCCAACGGGTCGCGCCCCACCTGAAAAACATGTATAACGAAAGCCTTGAGAAAGGAATTCTGCCGGAGGACCAGCGTCTGGCCTCTATTGTTGTCATTCGGAAACCGGGAAAGCCCGCTGATAGTTGCGGATCCTATCGACCAATCTCGTTAATTAACGTTGAGGCAAAAGTACTGGCAAAGCTCCTGGCTTCTCGCTTGGTGTCAATAATCCCTTCGTTGGTCCATGCGGACCAATCCGGGTTCATAACGGGGAGGAACACTGCTCTCGCCACGTTAACAATGTCCTAGAGCGCCAAACTTTTATCGAGGAAGATGCATTAGTACTCTCTTTGGATGCCTCTATGGCATTTGACTCTATAGAATGGCCTTTTCTTTTCGAGGTGCTGAAACGCCTGGGGTTTGGCCCGAGATTTCTGGGGTGGATCAGACTTCTCTATACGGACTTAAGGGGCCAGGTGAAAGTCAATAACCGCACGTCTAGAGTGTTCCCGTTGGGTAGAGGCACCAGACAGGGCTGCCCCTTATCCCCCCTGATCTTCTCCTTGGTTCTTGAGCCACTGGCAACCTGGGTGAGAGGGGACGTCTCAATTAGAGGGCTGAAATGGGCGGAGGGACACGAAGATAGAATTTCATTGTATGCGGATGACATCTTGGTATATCTAGCATCCCCATATGCTTCAATACACACACTGTTGAACATTTATCAACTTTGGCAAATATTCAGGATACGCCATCAATTGGACCAAATCGGTGCTATTTGTCCTTCGGGGTCCTGTCCCCAGGCTCCCTCGGGGATGTGAGATTGAAATAGCTCTAGATGGATTCCGATATTTAGGGGTTTATATTACACCGGATCCCCAACTCTTATGATAAGAATCTGGCCGTCCCCCTAGAATGATTACGTAGTGATGTCAAATACTGGAGATCTTTGCCGCCATCTCTGCTGGGCAGAGCTGCTCTGTTTAAAATGCTGGCTCTCCCGCGATTCCTTTATATCCTTCAAAATTGCCCCTACAAAATCCCTGACTCGTACTTTAAAAGCATTGAAGGTGAGGTTCGATTGCTGTTATGGGACGGGGGAGCGCCTCGTATAGCGCTACACAAACTGACTAAAGGGTGGTATGATGGGGGGATTGCTCTCCCAGACATCAGACTTTATTATTGGGCCTCACAGTTAGTGGCCATCAATCACTGGCTGTGCCGTTCCCCGGTAGACCCTGCATATAGGCTAGATAGATATCAGATGGGAAGGGAAGCGTGTCTAGGAGCTCTATATACAAAGGTCCGGAGGGGGACATACGTGGGCCCTACCGTGCAGACGGTCGAAATTTGGCATCAGGCAAATAAACGCCTGGGTTGGACCGAGGTGCTGACCCAGGCCACACCCTTATGGTCTACTCAGAAACTTGGGCTCCTGTGTTCTCAACCGGGCTTTGATAAATGGGACACAATTGGTATATCTAACATTGGCCATCTAGTGAAGAAGGGTAAAATCCTCACATTTAATGAACTACAACAGAAATATAAATTGGCCCAAGGGGAAGTATTCCGCTATTTGCAAATCCGCCATGTACTCACGACAGAACTTCCGGACCTAAATACCCTACAGGAATCGTCCCCTCTGGAGGACCGGCTACTCTCTGAGCCCATGCCAAACAAAGCCGTGTCACTAACGTATCGGAAACTTTGCAATAATCTGCCAGATCCCTTCCAGGCTTTCCGGGACAGGTGGCAGGGAGACGTAGGACAAATTGAAGATGAGGACTGGCATACAGCACTGATGTCTCCGAGGGAAGCAGCTATCACTCTCCGCTTTCGTTTAATCCAACTAAAAGTCCTTCATAGAACATACCTCATGGGAGGGACCCTAATAAAAATGGGAACCAGACCGAGCGCTCTCTGTCTCCGTGGCTGTCATCAAAAGGCAACCTTTTTTCACACTATATGGGACTGTCCCCTCCTGCGTCACATATGGGAAGGGGCGACAATACAACTGCGCAGATGAGCTCGCCCCGCTACGCAACCCCGACAGACAACGCCCCAGGAAAGCCGCCTGGTTCACAACCGCTCTCCAAGAAGCCAGACGCACCTGCAGACGCCTGGAGAAGAACTGGAGAAACACCAAGACAACCGAAAACCACCCCACCTACAAGGACGCCATGACGGACTACCACAACCAGATCAGAGCCACCAAAAGGAACTTCATCCACAACAAAATCCTGGCCAACTCCACCAACTCCAAGGAACTTTTCAGTGTCATTCAAGAATTCACCAACCCACGCAGCGAAGCCACAGACATCACCCCATCCCAAGACATCTGCGACAAGCTTGGAACCTATTTCCACCTCAAGATCAAAAACCTCTACGACAACTTCATCGACCATCCACCAGGCGCCACAGACGGCCCCCCGCCCCCCAGAAACACCAGCCAGCCCACCATCTCCAACTGGACACCGATCACGGCCGAAGACACTGCCTCGACCATGAAAAGCATCCACTCGGGGGGGGGGTGGCCCTCACCAACCCCTGCCCCCCTCACATCTACCACAGAGCCATGGCCGCCATCGCACCCGAACTACAACGCACCATCAACACCACCTTCAAAACAGGCACCTTCCCAGACGACTGGAAGCGCGCAGAAGTCAGACCCCTGCTCAAGAAGCCCACAGCTGACCCCACCGACCTCAAGAACTATCGGCCCATCTCGCTTCTCCCCTTCGCAGCCAAGGTTGCAGAGAAAACAGTCAACAGGAAACTGACACGATTCATTGAAGAGAACGCCATCCTCGACCCGTCCCAATCCGGATTCCGAAGCAACCACAGCACAGAGACCGCCCTACTCGCCGCCACAGATGACAACCGCACCCTCCTGGACCAAGGCCACTCCGCAGCCCTCATCCTACTCGACCTATCAGCGGTCTTCGACACAGTCTCCCATCGCACTCTAGTCGTCAGACTACACGACGCAGGCATACAAGGAACATCCCTGGACTGGATCCGATCATTCCTCACCGGAAGAAGCCAAAGGATCAGACTCCCACCCTTCCTCTCCGACCCCACGAAAATCACCTGCGGAGTCCCACAGGGTTCATCACTGAGCCCCACCCTCTTCAACATTTACATGGCCCCCTCGCAGCCATCGTCCGACAACACGGCCTCAACATCGTATCCTACGCCGACGACACCCAGCTCATCCTCTCCCTCACCAAGGACCCCACCACTGCCAAACTCAACTTCCAGAAAGGAATGCAAGACGTCGCAGTCTGGATGACCAACAGCTGCCTGAAGCTCAACGCCGAGAAGACAGAAGTCCTCGTCCTCGGTACCACCCCTTCTGCATGGGACAGCACCTGGTGGCCGACCGCCCTCGGAAGCCCACCTACCCCCTCAGACCACGCCAAGAACCTCGGCATCGTACTCGACTCATCACTCTCCATGAACCGACAGGTCAACGCCGTCACCTCCAGCTGCTTAAACACCCTCCGCATCCTCCGCAAGACCTTCAAGTGGATCCCCCTGAGTCAAGGAAGACAGTCACCCACGCACTCATCACCAGCAGACTGGACTATGGAAACGCACTCTACGCCGGCATCAACAAGTCCCTACTCCGCAAACTCCAGACAGTACAGAACACCGCCGCCAGACTCGTCCTCGGCATCCCCAGACACGAACACATCAGCCAACACATACGAAGTCTCCACTGGCTCCCCGTGGAGAAAAGAGTCACTTTCAAAATCCTCACTCACGCCTACAAATGCCTACACAACAACGGACCCAAATACCTCAACGACAGAATCAACTTCCACGTACCCAAAAGAAACCTCCGATCTTCCAACCTCGCACTGGCCGAAACCCCGCACATCCACAGAGCCAGAGCAGGCGGAAGATCCTTCTCTCACATTGCAGCCAAGACCTGGAACGAGCTACCGGCAGACATCAGACGCGCCCCCTCCCTGAACACCTTCAGGAAGACCCTCAAGACCTGGCTCTTCGGCTAAACAGATCTGCGGACCCCCACCCCTCCCTCAGCGCCTTGAGACCCTCATGGGTGAGTAGCATGCTTACAATTCCCTGATTGATTGATTGAGGATGCCACAGGGAAACAAATAACACTCACACCATTGCTGGGGCTTCTTAATATCTGGGACGCTACTGATCTTACAGAAATAGAACAGCAATTAGCCACGCTGGGATACACAGTGGTCAAGAGAGCGACAGCAATGAAATGGGGGGCAGCGGGACGACCGTCGATCAGGCACTGGGCAGCGGAAATGGACAAATGCATGGTTGCTGAAAAAGAAGTGTATAAATCTAGAGGGTGCCCTAAAAAATGGGATAAGAAATGGGGAGGGTGGAACACACACACGGAGGAGGTTTATGTACATCCCCAACGGTCGAAACGGACATGTCAAGGCACAATAATCAGCTATTCGGATTGTTAGACCAACTGACTGTATAATGCTTTACCATGGAAACATGGTGCTATACTATGTATGAAAATTGTGCATACAAATGCTTTGTGATGTTTGAAATTAATTAAAAAAACTATTAAAAAAAGAAAAATTATCATTTAATCCACCATTTCAATAAAATCATAAAAAAGAATGGCAAATGCACTTACTCAGTTTTGAATGATTCTAATTTAAATAAAATTACTTATTTAGAAAAACAGAGTGTGAAATTTCAAAGAATAATGTCATAACAGACCAACCTTTACAAAGGTTACGGTGGAGCTTACATTGCTGATAACATGCTACTAGAAAATCAAAAGATTATGGAGATCAGTATTTAGAAGCACGGGTAGCAACATTTCATCACACACTGTCCAAATCGCAAGTTCACTTTACAACCTTTCTGATTAGTACCAAACCTTCCAGAGTCTAGCCCACTGGCACAACCACAATAAAATATGCTGCAGATAAATAAATGCACACATCTTTCTTATTTGCATTTTTATTTCCTTCCATTTCCAAAGGAATCTTCTTTAGTGCACTCCTATGCCAAATTACCCCAGAGGTTTGAGGTTGTGCACTACATACACCCTATACATAAGATCTAGGGCCAGATGTATTATTTACTGGTCACAAAATACTGGTCCCAATTTGCAACCAACATTTTTGCGACCAGTAAAGAAGTTTAAGAACCGAGAGGTGTTCTAGTAAGTTGGTTCTTAATAATTAAAATCATGGTGGGTCATAATCCAACCTACCTCAAATGTTAATGAGGTAGGTAACAAATTGTGACTCACAACGACTGAAGTCCATCACAGATGTGATGGCAAGCTGGGGTCAGCATGCCACCATGTCTGTGACTGATTTTAAAGAAAGCAATTTTTTTAAACATAAAATGCAGTCAGTTTTCCCTGAAGGAAATGGGGCTCCATTTAAAATAATGACTCAAAAAAGTTTTCACAAAAGGAAAGGGGTCCCAAGGTGACCCCTTTCCGTTTTGCAAATGCATTACCACCTTCTTTGGGGTGTCAGTAAAATTTCATTGTTTTGCAATCAGATGTGGGTCTCAAAACACTGACACATAATAACAATTCGATATATTTAAGGGGACGCCTATATTACGCTCCTTCCAGGTACCAAATCAGTACCATTCAGAATCCCATTTTAGGAGGAAAACTCCATACATGGAATTAGCACATTATTACAAAGAAAAAAGCATTTTAACGGTCAAAAACACAGAACTGGAGCGTTTGTGACTGCTAAAATTGGTAAAATATTCAGAACTGGAGCACTTGTGACTGCTAAAATGTTTAGTACATCTGCCCGTTCGAGATGTAGCGCCTCTTCACTTTGCTGAACATATAAAACAAACGCTTACAGGGCAATCTACTCAGAGGTACCGGCAAATGAAAAGATACGGTACTAAAGGAGGAAGCAGAAAGCAACCCTTGCTTTCAGATACAATGTGCACCAACCTTTTTATTGTTGAGGACTGCAATCCCACCATTCTCCACGTAGGGAAGGTCACGGGCAGACACATAGAAAGATGGTGGCTGAAAATATATACTAGAGAGACAAAAAGAGAATGTATGACTGTATTGCAAAGTCCGACCTATTACAAATCTTTCGATAGTTACAAATCTCCAGGAATTCACAACATAACTTTTGTTAGTGGTCACTAACAAAATGCAAGGTCTTTTCCTTTGAAAGCAACCATTGGCATCATATTAGCACACCTGCAATGAAAGGTTATATCCAGATTACGAAATGTTTAACATTGAGAACAGTGAATCATGGAAGGAAGAAGCTTTGCCTCCCTCTGGCTAGTAGTAATGCACCCGCAGCACTACCTGTGGTGAAATCTATCATGTTCAATGCCTGGTAGTGTTTTTAAAGAGAAACGATCCTTTTTTATAAAAAAAAATTACACAATTGTCTATGGCTATATCTCCAAGGCTCATTGTTCTAAACACCTGAAACATTTAAGGCTACTAACAGAACACATAGTCTTCATGTACCAAGTTTATGTTGGATCAGCCTTTTCCAAGGAGTATAATGCAAGTCTAAGTAGCTGTATTCCAGTCGACCAGCAAGCAGCATCCCCTCATTGTTGACAGACAGGAATCTGACATACAAGGGAATCTCCAAACTGTTCCTCAAAACTGGTAGAGAATTATACTACCTCCATTCTGCCTACTTCTCCAATTATGGATTACCGCGGGCAGGTGTAAGGAAAAATATTGTTGGTTGTGCAGTGGGCAAGAGGTCACAGTAGGATATCCTTGCAAACTAAAATTAGGACTGCAAAGTCTTTCAAGGTATTAGCCAGTAAAAGGCAAGAAGGAGCAGGATGCTGAGCAGTGGTGGTGCCGCCATACAAGCGGAGAAAGCTCAAAAAATAAAATGGTCATGACGAGTGGCACCTTCACTTTGAAGTGTGCATGTTGGTACCTTGCTACGGCCAAACCGACATGCACAGTTCAAACTCTCCAACCCAGATGTTTTAGACAGCTGGGTTGGAGGGCAGGCACAGGGCTCCAGTGCCTCTCGGAGCGCTGAGGCAGACTGCCCCAGCCAATCCAAACGCTGCTCTCATGCTGCTTAAGATCAGAGTCTGGATTGGATAAGGTGTATTTTGCTTTGCTAAGTCACCTCATGCTCAGCGGAGTCTGAGCCACGGAGTAGAGAGCGTGAGGACGTGCTGCTGGCAAAGGTAAGTAAAACTTTTATGTTTTTCTGCCTTCCTGACTCGCTGCGTCATTGATTGTGTGTGTTTGTGTGGCTATGTTTATGATTGTGACTGTATGTGTGTGTTTGTGAGCTTGCCAGTGTGCCCCACCATTTTTGGATATCACCAACTGACACTGATGCTGATAAGAAAAGTCAGATAAGTTACATAACAAATGGATGCTGGGCCAATATGTGGAGCTATAAGTTCTATCACTCATTACCACAGGACAGTGAAGCAAAACTGTAATACTGGAACAACTCAACCTTTCCTTGGTGTTGCTTCCCGAAGGCTGCTGCGGCGGTGCTTAGGACCATGTGAGCCAGAATCTTATCCTATTCCGGGTCTAACATATCATGTAGCTTCATTTAAGTCAGAAAAGAAAGCTTATTAGCTTCAGTCGGTCATAGGAGCAGAAGGGGGGGAGGGGGAATAGAAAATGTCAAACAACATTTTAGCACAGAGACAACAAAGCCTTGATTCCTAAGCCGTCAAAACTACAGCTGAAACCATAAAGAAAATATATCCAGACATGAATAGTTCATACATTCAGATGTGGGGCTCAGTTACTGCCCAGAATCAATAAGGATTCCAATAATGGGATAACTAGAACCATAACATCTGAAGTCTAAATTTCCCTACCATGAGAAAAAGGGACAAGATTAATTTTGTAATGTATCCAGGGGAACTTAGAAAACGTAAGTCAGCTCACTGGCCCTATTCTCAGAACTTGATATTTAATTAGCATTATGTGCATAAAAACATTATACGCCAATTCAACGAGGCTGCACCATTTCCATTTATATTTCAAACATATATAGCCTTTTAAGTCTATTTTGTTACTGTACACTTAATACTTGTGAAATGCAATGTCTTTCAAGAATAATTCGGACACTGAAAAATATTTTTAACTGAAAAAGGTGCAGACATCGCAATGTAGCCATACAACTCAAAAAACCTTGGGTGAGGAGAAGAGTACCTAGCCCCTTTGTTTGCCCGCAAACTGCATTGAATACCTGTCCTATGTTCAACAATATATTTTTCATATGATACTTTTAAATCTGTGAAGTGCATGAAAGATTGTAAAAGCATTTCTTTACAACACTGCCAGCTTACTTAATTCTTCAACTCAGCTGAATACATTTATTGTACGTGAAAAAGTCCACTTTAAGAATGTCATTACTTTCAATACCCGATAAACATACATCTCTCACCTAAGGCTGTAGTATCCATATTCAGATAAAAAATTATTTTAAATCTTTCTACTGTCATCAGGGCCTATTATAATAGTATATGGAAGTACCACCAATAGATGCTCGGATAGCTCCAGGAAAGGAATTGGTGAGGGGTTGACATAAGAAATGAGGCACAGTGTATTATTGGGAAAGAAGGGACTATGCGGTGGACCTTTACGAGAATCCTGCAACAAGCATACTTGCCTGTGATGTCCTTATGTTATGACCAAGATTTTTAAAAAAGTCAATAAAATGATTTTAAACATAAAAAAGCAGTCTTAAACTGTGTATTAGTTTAGAATTCTCATTTGATATTCCAGTTCTCTGCGGCACTTGTCTTTTACTTTTAAAAGCATTACTCAACGTCTTATTTGTATTTAACTTCTCTATTACCAGATAACATTCTATTTTATTTCATTCTCTGCGAGTAGTTTAACACACAGCATCTCAGTATTTTTAATTTGTGAAGAATATAAGGGGCTGGGAGGCAAACTAAAATGGTGGTGAATGAAAAATATTTTTTAATGTGCCATCAAATGCACGTTTGATTCATCCAAGTGCAAAACAAGTAATGCCCATAAGACCACCTTACACTGGTGAAAATGTACTTACTCTTTTTACTACCTTCCTGAAATGCCTGTATATACTGCAACCAAACAATTATTAAAATAAAAATCGATCTTAATGCCACTTCTTCAGCCAACTGTTCATCGGCATTCACGATCCACTGCAACAATGCTTCTGAATTCCAGGAGAGTAGCCCATGCTATCTATCACTTGATCTAGAGGAGTACAAATTGGATGTTGTGAGACTGTCTGAAATTAGAAGTGGGAAGGGGTTGTAAGCTAACAGCTGATGTAATCTAATATTAGTTTTCCCCTAAGGACAGGCAGTGGTGTGGATTTCCTTTGTGGGGGAGAGGACCGATAAGCCAGAGGGAACCGAACCAAAGTCTTATTTCTAGGCAACCACAATATTGAAGCTGTTCAAGGAGAAAGGCTGATACACGGTGATGGAGCACTAACACCAGCATCAAAATCCAACACCCAGGTGTTGGTGACCCTGCTGAGAATGGCAGGATTGAATGAAGGAAGCCATTACACTCTTTGCACTTGGAAAGTGACATGTACTTTATTCCTAGAGGTTAAGAACACAGTTTTCCTGGAGGTCTGACTGCTGCTAGTGTTTCCATGTGTTAATAGAAGTGTGGCATTGTTGTAAAGTCATCCTGTTGCCTGGGCACCCCACAACTTTTTGCTGACTGGAACTGGTGGTAACTGACTCTGACTGACCCTGGGCTCTGTCTAACCAGGGCCAGTGCCAAGCTGAAAGGAACACATTAGAATACAGTTAAGACACCCAACATACACTAGGGTACACTATGGTATGGTGGGGTACCCCTGTAATTGGCATGACCTACCCCATAAGCCCCTAGTATATAATAGGGCAGGGGATTGAAACTACCTAGAAGTCCCCAGTATCCTGGGGCATGGCAGTTTAGAGGCCAGCAGCTTTTCTGCACTTGCATGGGTGCAATGCTGAAACCTGGGGTCAGTTTAAAAACAACCCTGGCTGCCAGAACTGCTTTTAAAAAGTAAATTGTGCCCAAACTCGACTTTGGTGGTAGGGGCACTTAAAAGTGGATGATCTACAATGTTTTGGCATATTAGGGACCCCCAGGGTCTCCCCTAGGTATCCCAGGGGTGGGGGGTCAGTTGTGTATAAGGTACACCCCTATAAAATGAGTTTTTATATGCCTGGGTAAAGTGAAATTTCACATTTCACTCCCCACATTGTAGCAAAGTGCTGCTCAAATTCGACTTTGATGCTAGAAGCACTGTAGAAGAAGGATCTGCAATGTTTCTGCAGATTCAGAACCCCTAAAGTCTCCCCTAGGTGCACTGTGGGGGTCCTGTAGAAATTAGGGAAATACTTATAAAATATATTTTTATAAGCCATGGTGCTAGAAAACTGGCCCAAGTCATTTTCCCCATTGCAAATCCCATGGCCCATAGGTTAACATTGCAGGAAGTTATTAAATAATAACTCCTGACAGGAAGGACCTAGAGCCACCATTCAAAGACTTATCAGAATAGTAGTGCTAAATCCAACAATATCAAATTGTTGAATTTCACCTAAAATGTACATACAAGAAGTTATAAGACTTTCTTGTTTGTAAGTCCGAATTCAGCCTTCCAGTGGTCTGCCCTGATTGGTCAGAGTTAAGTGGATTAGCCAGGCTGCTTTGAAGAGGTGATAAAGATCCCCTGGGGTTACCAACTGTCCTGGGAGGGCAGTGTGCTGGTCTATAGGAATGCCAGGCCAGGGGGTGGAGTCGTAACCCATGCTCTTCAAAGGCAGAGGGGAGGCCTGGGTTTCAGTTTCACTCTGACACTCTTGACCCAGAGTCAGGGCTAGGCTTAAGGAAGGTATGTGCAGATGGTAGGGGGAGAGCCCAAGGAGATAAGCCATCCCAGGGGGTGTGTTTAGCCAGCTCTTACCTCCTTGCTGGAAAATCAGCCATTATGGATTTGGAAGATTTGATGCACTCTGGGACAAAATAATGCCACACTCTACAGGATGTGGTCATCACTATGAGGAGTTGCCCTGCTCTCATTGGTCAGAAGTGACCTGCTGCTTGACCCAGAGAATTTTGAATAAGTATCTGAGAGGGGCAGAGCCCTCCAGATCTGCTGCTTGAAACTTACTGAAGCAAGAAGTGCCCTGCTGAGAAGTTTTGCTGTGCAAAGATTTCTAAGGCCTGACCTCTGAAGATTGCACCAACTGAAACTGCAGTCCTGTGGATTACCTTGCTGCAAAAGGACTAAAGAGTGGACTCCCTGCAAGCTACAGGTTAACAGAGCTCACCTGGACATCCCCACAAAGAATTCCCAGCCTGGAGTACCAGTGGATTTGTAAGGGTTTTGTTCAAGTGGATTGCGGAATTGAAGTTTCACACTTTCAAGCACCCTCTTGGAGATTCCAGAACCTTGGATTGTGTGTTGGATACTTTGGGACCCGCAAGCAGAACTTCAGGAAGGAGTTCCAACTGGACCCCGCCTGCTGGAGAAGGCGCCCAACATTGGTGAGATTCTCCAGAACAATTTTAAAGGTGTCCCTGTCAGAGAAAACGAAATGACTAAAAGGGGCACTGTTGGTTTCTAAGCACTAGAAAGTGACTAATCTTTAAAAATTCATATCTCTGGTTCCCTACAGTGGATTTTTTTCGTTTTGGTGTCATTTAAAAGATAAAAATATTACCTATTTTTATAAATTGGTGTTGGATTTTTATTTTGTGTTGTGTCTTAATTATTTACTGAAATGGTGTTTTTAAATGCTTTACATACCTGTCTTTGAAGTTAAGCCTGTCTGCTCGCAGCCACGTTACCAAGGGTTGAGCATAGGAATACTTTTCTAAGACCTATGCTGAGTCCTATCATGTGTTAGTGGCCTTATTGCCAGTGGCAGACCTACATTTGCCCCTACCAATAACCCACTTTCCAACAGGCATATAAACGTTTTTAGTAAGATGAAGGGTGTAAATGGCTGTAGGAGGCGATCGCAAACTTCAGAACAGGAGTACCTTTGGCATATTTCTCCTTACACTTGGATTTATAGCCCTACGTGGAGTTCGACGTATGGTCTACTGTTACAGACATTAGATACTGGCAACAGGGGCCATTACATTGTGCATGTACTGCATTTAAGGTTTTAGGTTGTGGTTGGTATCGCCTCTAGTATGCAACATGCCTGACCTGGTGTTAAGTCGCTCGATGGTGCAAACATATCTGCCCTTCGTTATGGACTTACAGGTTTGCATGAGTGCAAGAGATCATGAGATGGAGTTTTCTGTGTGTGCTGATCCCTAGTAACTCTTTGCCACACCTCTCCCTGCACCTCATGCCGCGTTTACCAAACCAACCTTATAGTTTCCTCCCAGTAGCGACTTGTTGGCCACCTACCTGCTCACCCGCGTTGGGGTAGCAATGGTGTCACGCTTTATTCACCTCTTATGCTTCCCTTTAGCAGATTCTTAGTCACATTGCTGTGTGTGTGTGTGTTTTTTTTTACTGACCTAATGCTGTCCGACTTTGTTTTTTTTTTTTTTTTCTTCATCGTTTTTTTTTCTCGTTTTTTTTTTTATATAGCGCTAACTCAACCTGAAGGTAATGAAGCGCTTTACATGAGAAGTTACATTACACAAGGACACATTTTTTTTTAAGTACATGTAGATGAAGTGATTTGACCAGAAACACAGGATGTTGAGCCCAGACTCATACCTGGTTCCACAGTAGTCAAGTCGGCAGCTCTGGTCATTACACCACGCTCTCTAGCCTCCAGTTGCACCGTCTGTCTATCAACACTAAGGCAACCTTCTCGCTTTGTTCACTATTGCACTACAAGCCAGGTAGCATGTTCGACTTACTACCAGATGCTGCGCACGAAGAGACTGAATGGATAAGACTATCTTATAAATCTGCTTGATGGCTCACCATAAACCTTCAATTAGCTGGAATGTGTGCTTGGCATGTATAGGCTCAATCTGGCTGATTAACCCATATAATATATACAAAACGGTATCCTAACATTAAAAATTTACAATACTGGTTCCTGCATGCTCTCCCACAAAGGAAAATGGAGTCAACTGGTTTCTTAAGTTTGAGTGAATGTTGCGTTGTCATAATTTCCAGGTGCGTATTTTCATTGTTTTTTGCTCTATAGTTGGATAGGAACAGATTTCGCAAATTAGTGATGATCCCAAGGGGTAAGTGTGCCTTTAATCTCCAGTTAAAGACACACAGGATTATCACTTGGTGGCTGGAGATTTTACCTACACTTTAAAATTAGAGTTGATTTACAGTACAGCAGACAGGCATTGGAGCAATGCTCTAGAATTTCTCATGGTAGCGGTTTCCCCCTATAATCCACTCCAGATTTATTGTAAGGTTAAGATCAGAGTTCGGCCTAAAGTAGCTTGTCCCACTAAAAGAATGTTTGACACTGATCACCACCAATCTTAATTTTTCTAGTGCTGTATAAATATTTATGCAATACACCTCCAGGAAGTGGGCTTAATTAAATGAATGCCCACACAGCTCACACCCTCCACATCAGTGGATACTGGTGAAGACATTGAACACAAAGGGCATTATTTTACTGGGTCTTGTGAAACACAAAGTGCAACAGATGATAATTTACCCCCTTCTGTTAAGGCACAGACAAGATACCAATGAAATGCTGCTCTTACGGCATACAAGAGTGCCATGAGATAAAAATGTGTGCACAATCATTTTCATTCTTAACCAATGGTTAAAACGGATAAAATTCCACCTGAAATGTGCAAAACAAACGATCATAAATGTAATTTCTGCTAAGTATTCCTATCGTGGTGCTTCACTCACCTCCGCTCTTTTCCATTCCACTGTTTGAACCGCAGTGTTTCTACAACATTTGGGTCTTCTGAAAACCACAGCTCCTTGGAAAGGGGAGGGCGCATGTATGGAGGATTATCTTCTTCTGATATGATCAACACCTTTAAAGAAGGAAAAAACAAATCTAGGCTTTGCATCAAAGGTATGTTCCTTTCAATCGAGGGAAAGAAGATAGATAGAGGTCCACAAGTCTCTACTAGATCCCTGAAAGCTTGTGAGGATAGGTAGGAAGTTCAAATAATTGCTGTTTTGACTCATGCATCTTGTTGAACCAGTGCCTTACAATGGAAAGTGTTATCCTCATGACAACACAACAGGCTTTACACTTTGTCCTGCAAATCCACAAATAATTTGTTACAAGCCAGTATACCACCAAACAATCCAAAATACATTATGTTTATGTGTCTGCCCTTTTGAATCACTATATATTTTGTGTTTAACTTATTTTTGTTAAGGCGGAGTGAAATCATAAGTCCTTTAAAAATGTGGTTTTCTAGCTATACCCACAGTTCTAAACAGAGCAAGGCTAGCTTGCAGGAAATATTGAATGAACTTCTGACAAGTCACAAGATCGGAGATTGCATGTTCTGCTCGATTACCACTGCAAGCCAGGTTGATATTGAAAAATGACAAATATCTTAAACATCAACCAGGTAGATGCCTGTTTCGATAAAACATCAGCTAGCTCCAAGCAAGGCAGTGTTATTCTTAGTTCCAATGTTATCAACTTGTAAGACCCTCACAAAAACTGAAATTTGCGGGGAGCTTCTATTTTTGCAGAAGCCCCATGACTCGCCTTCTGGCATAAAATAAAAATTGTGGTGAAACTCGGTATGTATTACATTACCGGGTAGCCATTATGACAGCCAATAAAAGACTAGATGAGTGTCCACTTTAAGCCCACTTTGGTGTAGATTGGTCTGAGAGTATTTATTCATTTATTTATTTTTATATAGCACAAACGTAGAGACCCATTAGTTCAGTTTATGTCATACTGCTGCACCATTACATAGCAGTTGCTTCTGCTAGTGTTTCTACTGAAGCAATTAACCACCCATATATAATTTAAGACTCCCAATCTTTTCTAGATCTGCCCACTCGGCTCCCTCCAGGCTAAGATCTACCACATTCTATCTTATAAAAAAATGCAGAACTTTTATTTTTGTATCATATCAAGGCAAGATTTAAACACTAAAATACTAGTGTATTAAGAGTAAGGGAGAAGTAAAGGTTTCATTTATGTGTCAGTTTCTATGTTAAAAAAATAAATAAATAGGAATCCCACAAAACTGCAAAATGTAAAACCCAGGAATTAGATATTAGTTACTTTTCTATATCTTAAATATATATATTTTATTTTTAAAACGACCTCACTCTCAGCAACATGGTACAATGATCTACCTTCTTAGTGTCCGCTTATTTCATTCTTTCTTCCTGTAGAGCAATAGAGCCTAGACACCCCTGGGTAGTATAACACTTTTACAAATTCAAATTTCATTTTATTTAATTTAATTACATTTCACTATTCTGATGGCAAGAATCCACACAGCCACTGAAAAACCAAAATGCAGAAATCTTAAAAGAATCTTTTAATTAAACCAGAACAGTTCAATCAGGAATGCACACATTATTGCATGCAATCCAAAAATCAACTTGCACCCTTTGTATTCTCTGCTCATTCCCAAGCATAAATTTCTGTTTAAAAAAAAAAAAAAAATGCCACCATAAACCTGAATTTACGAAGAACACCACACCTTCCTTTGAATGGTATATGCTACACTTGTGGAGCTGGAAAGGATACGAATACTGGAGAAGAAATCCCAGACTATTTTTTGATTTTTCACTTGGTTTGACTATTTTCCTGAGCCAAATAATTTCTGATATGTTCCAAGAGGGCCAAGTTAAATCGCTGCTACAATGTAAAACTGGATATCGGCTCAATGAGAGTGCAAGATCCAAATACACCCAGATTAGACATTGGTCTCCAGATTTTGGGGTGAAGAAGGCAGCCACTAGAGAGAAACCCCAATTTGAGGCCATATTTCGTACACTGTTAGGCACTGAGTGGGTAATCTCTAAATCATAAGTCTATTGCGGGACTCCGACACACAACCCAAATTTCGTTATAGTGTGCAGTGGGAGAGTACTGGATAAACAATTCTCTCACAAATGGAGGAACCTACTGGGTAGGGACATACATGGCTGCTCTTCATCCTTTAGAGGTAAGGGGACACATTAAAAGATCCTACACAGGTGATACTACACCTGCATCATGCCAGCACCGCATTTACCCCAATGCCAATCAGTACTTTTTGAGGGGATGTAGAGCAGTGTTGGGGGAGGGGGTGGAATCTTATGCACATTTAGTGGGGCTATTCCAAGTTGAAGCAATTTTTGGTGGCTGTTGGCAAGACTTTACATAGGGGGTTGGGATTCCCCTTGCATTTGAAACCTGAAATAGTGGTTCTAGGGCATAAACCGGAAGGATATAACTGCCTTACTACACAGGAGCGGCAGATGGTGATGGGATATCTTGGGGATAAGAAAACAAATACTGCCTTCAATTGGAAGCCAACAGATGCACCCCAATATCTCAATGGTACCATGGATTGTGGGCCTTATTAGCTATCCAATGGCTGTTGAGCAACCTAGAAGGTATCCACATGAGATTCGAGGAGTTGTGGAAACCATTATTGGAGGTTTTTTGCCAGAGACAATTAAACTCTCTCTGCCCTCCAAGACAGAGGTCGATGGGTTTGTTCCAACATTAAGAAACTTTTGGTGGTGCTCTGCAGTGTATTAGGAGACAATAAGCTATATGAAGATGCAATGGATTTGTTGGTTGAAGATCACTCGATCATGAAGGGCCGGGGTTTTTCCCCATAATGTTTGTTCTTGGTTTCTTATGTCTTTCCTTTATCCTCATTTAATCACTTTGGAACGGTCTGAATGTACACCCATGAAATAATAGCTCATGGTCTGTAAATAGTTTCTCATTGTACTAAAGTACATATTAAAAACACAATAAACAGTTGTTTGACAAAATAGGTTTTCACATATTGCCATAAGAAGGAAAGCCTATTTGCAAATAGGAGTATTAGTCTGATAGGATAGCGTGTCTATTCAGGGATGTTTCTCAGCCATTTACGCTTAAGTAGCCAGTGATGTATACAAACCATTACAATGAATCCATAAATGACCTTTCATGGGATTCCAATATTACTTTGCTGATCATCGGCAAGCGAGACATGTGTAAGTTTTCCAATCTGAGCTGTGTGAAATGCTTTAGCTGAACAGTGTAGTATGGCATTAACGGATCCTTTAAACAATGTGCTGACAACATTATGAAATTTCTATCCACAAAATTAATCTACCTAATATCCTGAGAGGACTGTGCGGAAGCGATCAGAATCCTCACCCTAAACCACGTGGCATGAATTAATTTTGTTCCAGAAGTTCTCACTGGTTGACTTACTCTATTGCCTGCTTTTTTCCATCTTGCTTTCAAGCAGTAATCTGTAGTCAAAAGGGTCTGAGTTGAGCTAGGACATATACAAAGCCCGCATACATGATCCTGGAACAATGTTACTCCAGTGCTTACCCTTGCGCCAGGATCCCGGGCTCGAATTGAACGGGCTGCAGCAAAAGCAGCTGTGCCGCCCCCTATGAGCAGGAATGGTGCATGTGAAGGAATTTCTGGACGGGAAATTGCATCCACTTCTGGTGAAGCTTCAGTGGATTGTGATGAACCTGTAACAGAGTGCAACAATAGTTCTGAGCAAGGTCTAGTACAAGTTTCATCAACCGATAGATGGTACCTTTTAATCAGCCAAGTAAGCAAAGCAGTCGAAGATTTTCAAGAAAGTAACACGTCACATGTTCAATTGTAAAGATACCAAAGCAAGTCTCATATATATTGCAAGTAAAGAAATAGGGATGTAAATCTGTTACTGACTAACTCAACAAGGCAATAATTCAATGGTCCACCAAGTAAAAAAGTGTCCACAACCACCTAGGGCTGGAAATGACCTACAAGGCTTAGTTGTGTTCTGTAATGGAGCCAAAAAAAACAAACAATGGAGTGACATGTGACCAGAGTAATAAACAGGGCTAAAGATTAAGGGCCTCATTAGGAGTTTGGCGGTCCGTGGGCCACCAAACCCACAGTGGCGCATCGGTGGCGGTGCAGCTATGCCGCACCAGAAGTCCAACTGCCATATTACCACTCTGGCAGTCGGACCGTCATGGGACGACAGCAAACGCTGGGGAACCGCGATCCCTGGCGGTGAAGCGGCGGTCTGAGGCTGCAATATGCTCGACAGTGCTGCTGCAGCACCGCCAAGCATATTAAGAGTTTCCTCACCACCAGCGCTCTCATGGCAGTGCTCACGTCATGACAATGCTGGCGGTGAGGAAACTAAGGGGGCCCTACAGGGCCCCCTATTGCCTCTGGGCATGAGGATACATGCAGGGGGGCAGATAGTGTGCCTCCCTGTGTGCATGCACCCCCTTTCCTGCACAGGATGGACTGGACTGTCCATGCCATGGAG
The DNA here is from genome assembly GCA_963921515.1 of Calotriton arnoldi. Classification (NCBI taxonomy): domain Eukaryota; kingdom Metazoa; phylum Chordata; class Amphibia; order Caudata; family Salamandridae; genus Calotriton; species Calotriton arnoldi. Next base: position 630,563 of record CAWUFW010003956.1, read on the forward strand.
GAACGGACTTTGATGCTCCCATTGAGGTGCCTTTTTAAAGGGCACCACTGTGGGACAACCAAAGGATCGCCCGCCAGAACATGAGGAAACTCAGAATCTGGCAGGTGGACGGCGGTCGAGTTTGGCGGTGTGGGAGTGGGGTCGTGGCGTGGCGGCCTGCTCCCATACTGCCAAAATCATTATCAGGTCCTAAGTCTTTCCAACATTGCTTTTTCCCTTTACTCAAAAAGATGTTTGGAGTGGTACAGGTATGCAGTGGCATAGGTGCCAGGCTTTAGGGGCTTAAACTGCACTTCACCCATGAGGTCCAAATAAGACCAAAAGGCATCTGTGGTTGCATGTGATCCTGTTCAGATCGATGAGGGCTAGCAATGCAGGCCTGTCAGTCTCTTTTGAAGGAGATCGAAGACTTTTCATATTGCCCTCTTCTGTAACTTCAGTCAGCAAAAAACAATGGAGTAAAAAGGGCCTAGAGTAGTGATCACTTGCTCACCAGTACCTTTTTGTGTTTTTTCAGTGTACTAGCAACACCGCACAAATTGGACAACAGACACACCCGCTGCATTGAGAGGCAGGCTGCACCAGTATCAGTGAACACACTGGAGATTCATATTCAGAGGTTTGGTACAGGTAAGGGCAACCACAAACCTGTATTCCTTCTTTTGCTGTTCTCATAAAAGGGCTGCACATATGGACGTCTTAATTCACTGCATAAACAAGTTTAAAAAAGACCAGATGCAGGTTGACTAGGTGCCTTAAGGTTACAGTTAAGAGGTCTAAAGTCAGCCATACATCACTTAACAAAAGTAGACGCATGACAACAGAAATTCTTTGGTACAAATGCTGTGCCAACTTCAGAAGATTCCCAACTTCCAATAAGATCTCTTTCCAAATAATGTAGACAATGGTGCAAAGTGTAGTTTAGCATAAAAGTTCAGAACATGACAGAAGATTTGGCGTATCTATTGAACTCATTTTGGTGGTCTTCTAGCCAGATGAATCTAGAAGCCAAAACACTGCAGTGCTTCAATATTGATAGATCAGAGACAACTGAAAGGGCAAGCTGATACAGTTTCTTGTTAGCTAAATGATTTGGGAAGTAAATTGGCATGGCTAAACACTAATAACCTAAGCAATGCTCCACCACGTTTGAGCTACAAAGTTATTTGCTCCTAGTAATTTTATGCTTTTGGCATTCAATGTCTCTTTAAACTAAAGTCAAATAAGACCCAGGTTTCAGTTTGAAGCTTATATTGACTATTCATTATCACAGTGCATAAACAATAGGTAGTCTAATGACTGCTGCATTCTGAAAAAAGCTTTCAACTATCACCTTATAAAATTTGACCTTTGCTCCTTTCCGCTATGTACTCATAAGGTTGGTCAGGATCCTGTAGTTGAGGTTCTACAAGAGAGTACTATTCAGTTATATGCAAGAATAGCCAACTTGAACTTTGGGCCTACTTCTTATGGATAACAAATACTACTACAGTCAGGTACAACAAAGTTCTACGAACCTGAAGGTTCTTAAAATAAAACAGAAAAATGTATGAGGACAGGATACAGCCTTTCATGTTTCGCACACAGAGATATAGGTACATATATCTGTGCATAAATATATATCTTACCTTCCGCCTCTGCTGGTACATCCGCTTTGCTTTCTTTAAAAGAAAAGAAAGAAAGAAAAGGATGCTGAATAAGCCTTTGCTAGACAAGCAGTAGATTCAGTGAAGACTATTTCAGCAGGGTTGATGTAATGGCAAAGTAATATAAATTCTACAAACAAGGCAATAATAACAACACTGATTCTGACCAGAGAGCAGCAAGCGCAGCAGCAACAGAGTTCACAACCAAGTGGAAGTGAAGGTTACGGTTAACATGACAGCAAATCCTTCCCTTTCAACACAGATGAGAATAAACGTTACTAAAGTGTCAGCTGCAAACAAAACATAGCTTTTGTTGATGCCACTAATGAAACAGATCTGAACGCATTGTAATATTCTTGTTTGAACATTAGAACATCACAACAAGAGCTTTGATGGACAATACATGTTAGTGGAAAACAAGAAAGGAAGGTTGGGAAAGGTGTGGCCTAGCTCATGGCAGAGTAAGACGCACTAAGGACGAGCCCCCGCCGGAGCCCTAAATCCGCACCGAATACTGCAGTAACCCGTGCACATTTACACTTCCAGAAAGCTCCCCCGATGGGCTGGCCCCCATCGGCGGTTAGTGGAGGCCTGAAAAGTGCCTACGGCGTCGAGGCGAAGCGCTCCTGCCCCGAGGCCGATCGGGGTTGAAGAACCAAGTTGGCCCCTTTGGTGCCGCTGAAGAAGACCGGAGAGTGGCCCGGGGTGGCCCAGTCACGACCGGCCCCCGGAAGAAGGCCCGGCAGAAGAGGTGAGGTGGCCCCCTCTCCCGGTAGGGGCGGCGGAAGACGAAGTGACGGAGTCGGAGGGACGGCCTGCCGTACGCGGCCACAGCCCGCGGCCTGTACAGCATTATTCCCGGCCGCTGACAGAGCGCAGTGATTGAAGAAAGATTGAGAGAGGCAGGGGGGAGAGAGGGACCCCTTCCCGATCCCACGCTCACTCCAAGCGGAGAAGATTGAGGTGCCGTGCAATACAGACTGTGCGCGTCAGGAGAGCCCGCGAGTGCCGTGGGGGGGAAGAACCTGGAGGCCCCCTCGAAGGCGCCGTGAGGACCGGAGAGAGAGACCCGAGGCGGTCCAGCCACGTCCGGCCCCAGGTGGCGTGATATGTCAGACGGGGTGCGGTGTATTCATCTCCTGTGAGGGGCGGAGTGCGGCGGAGACACCGCGATGGAGGAAAAGTTCAGGCAAAGAGGCCACAGTTAGCGGCCTGGATGACGGCCAGTGAAGCCCCGAGATCGGCGTGAGAGTGGCCAACTCTGAAAAGGCACAGGGTGAGAGAGGGACCCCTTCCACTCACGCGCCTGCACCCAAGGGGAGAAGAAAGAGGCGCCACAACATACCAGCTGTACATGCCAGGGGTGCCCGGTACCACACGCGCCCTAACCCGTTGGCTGCCTGGAGAAGGCACCCGGCTGCACGGAGCCAGGCGGCCGGGACATAGAAACACCCCAGAGAAGAGGACAGTGGATCCCACAACCAGGGAGACAACAGGTGGAGATGAGACTCCGGACAGTCTCCATCCGACTGAGAGCCAGACCCACAGGCCCGAAAGATAGAGGAGGACGGCGGCCCATCAGGTGATTACACTGAGGGGGGTGCCTGTTACCACCAGACGACACAGGACAAGACAGACTCCGGTAGCGAAAGAGCCTGGTGACCGGCTCGCAAGGGCCCACAGAGATCCAGTACCAGAGCGAGAGAGGTGTTGCGACCCTCCTCCAGGCCACACAATACTTAGGTGAAGAGCTGGCAAGACATGGCCCCTGGAAGGACAGGTGCAGCAAGCGGCCCGAGCAGAACCAGGTGAGGCACGAGGTGCCAGACTCCAACGTCAGGCATACAGGGAATGCGGCTGAGTGCAGGAAGGCCGCAGAAGAGGGGGGGGGGGGTGGGAAGCACCGCAGGCCAAACCAGACAGGGCAACATACCCCCAGCTTCCAAATTGAAAACGGCAGGCAGCCCTACTATCTCTATACGACGTCGCACTCCCTAAGGGAGACAGGGAGTGAAGTCCCCCGGACCCGACACGTGGGACCACACGGAACGGAACCAATACTTCCGGGCAAGAGGGACATAAGTCAGCGCCATGGCCAAAGATAAAGATCCAAAGCTTCCGAGGCAGGGAAAAATGGACAAATATACCAAGGTGCTCCCGACGCAAGCTGAGCCGGCGGAGGCATGGCAACCGCCAACAGATACGGCACTGCTCCTCCAAGCCATACAAAGCTACAGAGAAGCCTTGGAAGGCAAGATTGGTGAGGTTTGCTCAGAGGTATCGTTGCTCCGCCAAGACCTCCGTAAGGTGTCCGAGAGAGTAACGGAGGCCGAAACCCGAGTATCAGAGGTGGAGGATGCCGTCCAGGACCTACAAAAGGTGATGAGACATGCATAGTGCCGCAGCAGACATACTATGGAGAATCGACAATGCGGAAAATCGAGCCCGAAGGAACAACCTTCGCTTTGTGGGATTCCCGGAAGGAGCGGAGGGTACCAACGAAGCAGTGTTCATGACAACCTGGCTGACAGATCTCATACCGGCTGCACAGTTCTCTCAATGCTGCGTTATAGAACGCGCGCATCGCGCACTGAGTGCCAAACGCCCCCCGGTGGCCCCACCTAAGCCCATCATCGCAAAAATACTGAACTTTATGGACAGAGACATGATACTCCGCGAAATGTGTCGAAGGGGGAAAACCTAAAGATCATGACGTTCCCAGTCTATAGCCGAGAAGTTCAAAAACAACGCAGAACGTTCAACTCTGTCAAGGCCAAGCTAAGGGCCCTCCAACTTCAATATATGCTCCTGTTCCCGGCAAAACTGAAGGTCATCTTTCAGGGGAAAGCCTTCTTCTTCCAAACCCCAGAGGAGGCCTGGGCATGGGTAGAGGAAAGACCAGGGCTTCGACCTCTAGGAAGATCACAAATGGACAACCGCATAACACGGAGCAGAACTGACGGGGAGGGGTCTCCCTGACGGAGACGTCGCATAACTACGGGTCGGCCGCGGAGACTAGGCAAAGGAACTCCATATGCTTTTCGAAAACTCACGCATGATAAGGGATGTCAAGAACAGCAAAAAGGCGAGCGCTCCCAATCCGAAACTGACACGGCTCAGAGGGCTGAATCCCCCAACCAGCAGACGGAGTCCGAAGATAATGACATGTCCTCTGGACCAGAATCAAGACAGCCACTGGTGGAGGCAATCCAGGCCCTTGAGCAAAGTGAAGAAACCGAGAGGCCCGCAGATGGAACGTTACCTGCGGAGATCAACCCGAATGAACTGGGTACTGCAACCTGCGGCGGGAAGGTATCGAGAATCAGTACCGACCCCCCCCCCCCCTCTGAAGCGCCCAGAGCTTTGAACTGTGACTATTTTGGACAACTGAGCAACAAACTAAGAGTTGGGGTTTTGGGATATATAATTGGGTGGGGGTGGACGACAGACCGACCTACTCTCTCCTGCCAAGGGTCGCTTCCTGAGATGGGGGGCAGAAGGCTGGGGGGGGGGGGAGAAATCGCACAATTGGGGTTTAATTGGTTGCACATTGGTTTATTGATCGCAAGGACCGCCACAACGAGAAACTCCCATAAACTGAGGGACACCGGGGAGTTTCACTCTCCCCCGCCCCTAGACCCCGGTGCCAGAAGCACATTGCCGCCAGATGTAACAGGACCCGGCAACCTAACTTAACGGTTATGACATGGAACGTTAATGGGTTGGGAGACGAGATTAAAAGAGGGCTAGTGTCACAGCTCATTAAGAAGCTTCACCCAGACATCGCAATGCTTCAAGAAACGCACCTTAAGGGTACAAGGTCCTGGCACATTCAGGATTCACGTCCGGGGCGAGGGGAGTGGCTATCCTGATTAAGAAGAACATTCCCTTCCAAACTTCACGCCTATGGCAGGACCCCCTGGGTAGATACGTGGGAGTCTCGGGACTATGGGGAAGGACTGAGGTCACATTGATTTGTGTATATGCACCACCTAGACTACAGGCACCCACCATGACCAAGATAATTGACATTCTGATCGAGACACCCTCCACTCTACACGTAGTGGGCGGTGACTTCAACAATGTTATGGACACAGTACTGGACCGCACTGGGGGGGTGGGGGGGGAGGGGGGAGACAGACCCATACAAACCACACCCCTGAAACGATTCTCCACAACGATGGGCCTGATAGATGCCTGGAGGGAAAAATACCCCCCAGACTAGACAGTTTTCTTTTCACTCCGGGGCTCATGACACTCCAGACTGGATTATATATTTATCCCCAAAGGGGAACTACACGACGTAGGACGAGCAGAATACACAGCTAGAGGCCTCTCTGACCACTCCCCGCTCCTACTTGAGATGGGCCTGAGGGAACGAGACAGAACCCATAACTGGAGACTGAGTCCATGGGACATGAGTAATGCCAAAATAGCAAGTGGGATTAGGGCAGATACAGAGGTTTACTTCATGGAAAACAAAAATTCGGTCCCCTCCGGGGTGACAGTCTGGGAAGCATATATGACAGTGTTGCGGGATAGAGCCCAAAACCGTATAGCCTGGGAGAAGAAAGAGAAAGACAAATGCCTTGTCGCATTGGAGCACAAAATAAGTGAGCTAGACACACAAGTCGCCCAGATTCGAGACCCCGAACTGACTCGTAGGTTGAGCACCCTGCGACTTGAATACAAGGAGCTGGCCATGGACAATGCTAAAAAACAACACTTAGCGACATTGCACCGACTGAGGTGGGGGACAAGGACGGAAAGCTCCTAGCCTGGATTAGCAGACGGGAGGTCCAAAACAGATAGGTGAGAGAGGTGGTGGACCTCCAAGGATTCAACCAATCCACGGATGAGGGAGTGGCAAAAGCATTTGCAGAGTATTACAGAGACCTATATCGGGCTTGAACGCCTAAATCACACGCTGAGATAAGGGACGCAAAAGGGCGGCAATTCCCACCCCAGTGCTAGGAGAAGAGGAAGCTCAGGGCCTGGAGGAAGATCTGTCCTTGACAGAAATTCAGGAAGCGGTGGCGAAACTCCGCCCTGGGAAGACCCCTGGCACCAATGGACTGCCGGCGGAATTCTATAGGCGCTTCACTGACATCGTGAGCCCCCACCTACTTCGGCTTTTCACAGACTCCCATAAAGATGGTGTCCTACCGCCGGACCCGAGGATGGCCACTATTGTGGTCATACAAAAAGAGGGTATGCCCAGCGACCAATGTGGCGCTTACAGACCCATTTGGCTGCTCAACTCGGAAGTTAAAATCTTGGCCACCATCTTGGCGACCCGTCTCCTTGGAGACATCACGGCCCTGGTTCATGAAGACCAGTCGGGATTCATGCCTGGCCGCTCTACCCGTCTAAACCTTAGGCGAACCCACAACTGGCTCATGAAGGTGAGAAACCGATCAAGCCCGCAGGTGTTCTTATCACTAGATGCCGGAAAGGCATTCAACGCCGTAAACTGGTTGTTCCTCGATGCCACTCTGGCTAAATTCAGGTTTGGGCCGAAATCCCGTAGTTGGGTGGCACTCCTTTATAACCAACCGGTGGCCACGGTGCACGTCAATGGTAAGTGCTCGGCGTCCTTCCCCATCGAGGGGGGGGGACGCGGCAGGGCTGCCCCCTCTCGCCCCTCCTCTTCGCGCTGACCCTTAAGTCTCTGGCCTGCACAATCAGGCTGCATCCCTCCATCCGAGGTTTTCGTAGTACTCCCGCAGGAGGAAAAAATGTCCTTATATGCCGATGACATTTTGCTGTACATTACCAACCCCGTCACGACTATACCGGCCCTGTTTGAAACAATAACGGACTACGGCTGCCATTCGGGCTACAAAATCAATTGGAATAAGTCCACGCTCTACTGCCCTATTAACGCCCAAATAGACTGGCCCCTGCCTTGAGAATTGCGAGTAGTGCAAGGGGGCTTCAAATACATGGGAATATTCTTTACTCGACATCCAGGGGTATGTAGGAAGGAAAACCTAGGGACAATCCTGAATAAGTCGGACGTGGAGAGGTGGAGGAACCTCCCCCTCACCCTGCTCGGACGGGCGGCCGTTTTTAAAATGATTACCCTGTCCCAACTGCTATACACCCTTCAAAACTCGTACCATCCACTACCCAAAGTCACCTTTACGGAAATAGCCAGCAAAATTCGGATATTATTGTGGCGGGGGGCACCCTACAATAGCGCTCAAGACACTGCAACGCAATCCATATAATGGGGGGATAGCACTCCCAGATATAGAGGCCCACTACTGGGCGTCCCACCCGATACCCATAAACGAATGGATACACAAAAATAGAGACCACCCTACGTACCACCTCGAGAGGAAGAAATGCTACCGCATACACACCTACACTATCTCTATGGGGGGGGGGGGGGAAGGGGGATTCCCGCTTGCTGCCTGCGACACAAGTGACCCTGACGGCATGGGCTAGGGCGACCAAGACCATGCCCTGGACGGGTCGGGTCACGAAGAACACGCCGCTCTGGGAAGGGGCCTGGTTTAAGGAGCTACATAAGCTCAAAGGGTTTGGGACCTGGGATCTCCTGGGGATCTCCACAATACGAGACATCGTTGAAAAAGGGGAGCTCAAAACATGGGCAAAGCTCAAGCAGGAATACGACATGAATAACTCCCAATTCCTCAAATATGCACAACTGCGTCATGCATGGCAGACGGAGAATATTCAAAGCGAACAACTTCCGGAATACGCACCTTTAGAGGGCAGGCTCCTGCAAGAAGAATTAACACATAAGGCGGTCTTCTTCACCTATAAAACTATCAATAACAACATCCCGGATGGGCTGGTGGGGCTCAGGACATGGTGGGAGAAGGAGGTGGGGTCCATGGAGGACATAGACTGGGAAGCGGCATTAATGCACCCCAGAGAAGTTGCCATAAAGGCGAGGCTTCGTCTTATTCAATTCAAGATATTACACCGAACATACTATGACAGGGATAGGCTGCATAAAATGGGAAGGGCAGAATCACCACTCTGTTTGACTTGCACCATGGCTAAAAGCGACTTCTTTCATACAGTCTGGGCATGCCCCGAGCTGCAGGTATAGTGGGGGAGCAGGTAATTGAGTCAACTAGAGGGTGACGTTGCCGATGGAACCACGGTTTGTGATATTGGGGATACCAAGTGAGGTAGAGGTCACCAGAACACAGTTAATTTTCGCCTCCCTGGGGCTGGTAGTAGCCAAAAGGGATATAGCCAGGAGATGGGGGGTGACTGACAAACCTACCATTCAGGAGTGGACCTATACATGACGGCTGAGCAAACCACGTATCGTAGCAGGGGGTGCCCCAAAACATTTCACAGGATCTGGGACCCATGGAGAAGACATTTTGGGCTGGACATGGGAGACGACACACAACAGTCGGTAACGCACACAACACAGGGAACTCCTGCAAGGGGGCCTGAGAGAACCGCCCTAGAGAACACACTTGGCGGCTATCCACTACTGTTTCTTGGTTCCAAACGCAACTGCATAACCGAAATGCGAAGACACTGGTGGCGAATATAAACTTACACGAATCAAAGGGTGGGGGGGGGGGGGGAGAAGAGTGGCTATGGTGACGACGACCACGTTTCTTATTGTATGCGATCGATTATTGCAGATGTACTATGTAAGAACTGTATTGTGCTAATTGTTCAGTTGGAAAATAAAAATAAATTTATATTAAAAAAAAGGAAGGGAAGGAAGGTAAAAATTAAGCCAAGATTTTTTTTGAAGCCGCTAATTTAATTTGGCGTAACAATTTCAAACCTCTTATTCTACTTAGAAAATATTTTATAATTAAGAGCATTCCACGTGTCCAATTAAGTTTGATTTTTCCTATTTACAACAGATAGTGAAAACATTATGTTACGCTGACAAATGGTCATGGGACCTACTCAAAAAGTGTTGTTCAGGTACACAAATGATTAAGGTTCAATAGTAAGAAGCCAGAAATACCACGAGTCAGGGTGTAGGGACACCATCCCTACTGAACACAGGTTTCCTTCACAGAAGCCAAGGGTGGCTTTTGTGTGCGGGATGGGCTAGGTGAGTGACGATGTGGGTGGGCCCCTGGCTGGCTTGACGTAAAAATGTTCCAGACATTGTAGCCTTGGGTGTTAGACTACAGCCCTGGCACTCTTCAGTCACCGGGAGAGTCAGAGTGAATGTGATCTTTTGGGAGGGTCCCAACATTGGATGGTTCATCACTGGACAAATACTCTGGTATCCAAGGAGTGGCTAGATGAGCACTAGGTTGGTAATGAGAGGCAGACTGGCAGACATCCAGGGCCTAGCTGTACTAACCCATCTCTGCAGTGAGTGCTACAGCTGCTAGTGAATGCAGAGAGGACTGGAACCAGGTTACACCGGACACCCGGAAGCGGTGGGCAACACATATCAAGTGACCACTAGCATTTACCGTCCAGTGGGCGACACTGCAGGTTTACACTGCAGTGCTTTTACTGGTTGAGGTGGCCTACTCGCTGGTAGCAGCTATGCCAGTTATACTAAGCATGATCTCCCTACCAGGAGTCTTTGCCTTTTCTGTCTGATCAGTGTGCATACTGATCAGATGAAGTCTTCACCCTTACACCTGTATTTTGTCTCAGTGAGGCAATAAAAGACTACATAGGAGCATGTGGTACCCAGTTTCATAAGGGTAAAGGAAACATCAGGGTTCAGACTGCACCTCTATAGAGCAACAGTGACTGCTAATACAGCAAGGAGAGCTTATGAGGTAGATTAATTTCTCCAGACAAATAATATTTGTGTGTTGCCCATCTATCAGGATGAGCTTGGTGTTGGTTAGCCCTTGACACCTGCTTCATTACGGTCCTGCCTTGAAGCCAGCCAGAGGGGAACCCTGTCAGATTCTTCTGGGTCAGGAGATATTGGTGTTAATGTAGTCCTCTGTCACTACTCGCTCATTTATTGCCCCTTATCACCAGAGTGTGTTTTGGGTCCCCTCTCCTTTGCAGGCAGTCATTTCCTCCCACCTATAGATAACCAAGAAGAGATTGTGGGGAGGGGAGCTAAAGGCAAACTGGTTACAATTTATATTTTAGAGCATATGTGCCCCTACCACTTCACAGTCTCTCCCCACTTTCCAAGCGGATTCTACACACAGACCCAAGCTCCCTAGATGCCAACAAGAGACTAACTACCTCATTTTTATTGCAGTTTCTCTTGGCTCTTTCTAATAAAGGATGTGCTCTTGCAGCAGCATATTTTACCTCTTTGCTGGCTGGCCTTGCCTGTAGGTTACGCCAGTGCTCTTTAAGCAGATACATACAGAGTGGAGGCCTTTAAGTCTGTAGTGGTTACTTAGAATTACCTTGTACATGCACAGGCAAACGTTAACCGGCATTGCAGGCCTAAAAATATCAACCACTTATAATCTGCAGTCTCTCAAAGCATCAGATCTTTAATGTATGCATTAATTTCATCATAACTGTATTATATGAACCGCCTATATACTACAAGAATATGTTTGCACTGGTGCAGAACATGCCTGTGTGAAGGCTGTGTCAAATTATACCTATTCGCAGTACTCTTTGTTCTGAACTGGCTTCCCACAAAGTTGACCTGGATATATGAAGCTATTAAGGTGGGTATCTATTGGAGTCCCAGATGGTATTGTGCACTGTTAGGCTTAAAGAGAGTCCATGAATAGCAGCTTCTGGTGAGAGAAATAAGTCTTCGCTTGCAACATGTGTAGACTTGTGTACAAACACAGTAGGTAGGTGGCCATACAGAGATTGTCATTTCTGCAGAAACTGTTCTTTGCAGAATTTATGTTAAAGCTTATAAGTTTACTGAACATTTACTGATAGATATAGCCTTTAATACTCTGCAACATCAACTGACTCACTATAAACAAGACAGGTTGATTTACCAAGCAAGTGCATATTACATTCTTTGGTTCGCAAAGGGAAGGTTGCCTTGCCATGGATACATCACTAACTTCATTTAGCAAGCTTTCGGGAGCCACATATCTAAGCTTTGGCACACCCTTCAACAAGTGATTAGCTAACTCGCAAGTGCACGATTTGGAAAGTGCTCAGCTCATGTTATTGACCGTTCATTAAATATTGTGTCGGTTTTCACACATTTGTAAAACTCAATTTTTATTATAGTTACAAAGCCACATTAATTATGGATTTGTTTGTCTAAGTATTATCAAACTAGTGATTAGAGTTAGAGCATTTTGGGGAGGGGGATTTGAGAAGTGGTGTTAAAAAGCTATAAAAAGCTTTTACAATGTTGAAGGAAGCTGGCTCTGTATGTGATATATAAAAAAATCTGATATACGGTGTAAAGAGTCCAGGGGTTCCCTAATGAGTGGACAGGGGCTTGCTATGCAATTCCAAAGTGCTCTGCTAGGAGGTAGTGTGGTTGAGCAGCCTTAGGCTTAACACAGAGGAGTGCAAGACATTTGCAAATACATACAATGTTTAATAAATGACACACGACTCAAGGAGATCCACACCAATTTATACAAATACCAAGTACCTTTATATATGTTTAGGCATCAGGGAAAAATCGTTCAGGTAAGTTCATTTTTAAATATAAATTATTTTCTCTTTAAAAAGTGGACACAGTGAAATTATGAGTTCTGCAATGTTATCCAATAGAAGGAAGCACAAGTTCTGCAAACCGGTATAGTACAGCGACTTACAAGATCAATCTCCAGGAGTTAAGCTGAGTGGTGGGCAAGGTCCAAGGCAGCACCAGCAGTACACTACTAGCGACACGGAGGCGGCCGGGTGCAGGGTGCAAAACAGCATCGGAAACCCAGTGTATTTCAATGCGGATTGGTCACAGCGGAAAGAGGCTGCAGGCTCCGGCCAGGAGGCCAGTCGGGCTGAACCAGAACATGCGTTCAGGCCTTGCGATGCTCATGGTTTGGGGGGGTGGGCGGGGACACCTTTGGTCCTCTTCTCCAAAGTCCAGGGGAGACAGGTTTTTGCTCACCGGAGCGGTTAATGGGGCCTGCATGCAGAGGCTGCAGGTGACGTCGGGGAGTACAGGAGGAGGCAAACCACGATGGACTCGAGCTCTGGAGGGCTGGGGGTACCTTGTTAACACACTTGGCCCACTTCAACTTGGGCCGAAGGCGAGGAGTGCAGTGGTGGCTTCGGGAGTCTGGTTTGGTGGTTCCGGAGGCCTCAGAGTCTTCACTTTTGGAGTTTCTTCAGAACAGGTCCGCTGTTCACGGGAGGTCTTGAGACTTTTTCAAAGGCAGGCAGTCCTCCCAGGCTTCTGGAGTCAACAGATGCATAATGAATCTATTTTGGCGCAGTTTTGGACAAGGGATGCAAACAGGCTGGCAGGGTTGGTACCATGTCAGCTGCTTCTTCTCTCCTCTCTGCTTTTGCGGCTCTTCGGTGTCTCTTCTTAGGTCATCAGGATCTGCTTCTCTGGTGCCAGGGGCTCCCCTAAATAATGAATTTAGGGGTGTTAGGGGAGTGTAGGGTAGTAGCCAATGGGCTACTGACCTTAGGGGTCTACGACCCTAAACAACCACTTCCTGTGGGAAGTGGGCATAACCCTGTCTCAGAATTCACAAAGATGGCTACTTCTGAAAAATCGTGTCCACCTCACAGCAGCTCACCTTAGGGGTGGTACTAGCCTGGAGGCGGCACGCCTACCAGACTCAGGGCTCAAAAAAATCCTAAAAATTGCACTAGACCTGCAGGTCTAGTAACATGAAAACTCTCCTCGACCTAACTAACGTACTTGACCTTTGTCTCTGAAAGCCGAGCAAATGTGACAAGATAAGTTTTAAAGGCATCTTTATTGCTCATTCACTTTGTGAGCAATAAAAATGCCTTTAAATCTTGTTATCTTGTCACATTTGCTCTGCTTTCAGAGACAGAGGTCAAAAGTCAGTTTGTCTTCCGACTCTCCAGGAAGGACGAGTAGGCCCTAAAAATAGTTTGTCCTGAATAAATCTGGCTCGACCATAGCGAGCGAGCGGATTTTTGGAGCCCTGTGACAAGCTAATTTTGCCACCTGTCTAGGGGCTAGGGTGGGCTCTAGGCAGGGGGATGGCCTCCTCTCTGTGAGGGGAGCCAGATCCAATGGCAGCAGCTTCATTGAAGCTCGCCGGCCCAAGGAGGCTAATCAGTAGATCATCCTGTGGGAGCAGGTCTTACTCCCTCTTCCCAAACAGGATTTTGTTCTGGTTCTCCTGAGAGAAAAGGCTTTCACCCTAGGAGGTCAGAACAGCATCTCGGGTGGCAGGCTGGCAGAAACCAGTCAGCAAGGACACCAGAGGCTGGTAGGTTTTCAGGGGGCTCCTCTAAGGTGCCCTCTGGGTGCGTGTATTGGTAAATCCAACACTGGCATCAGTGTGGGCTTACAAATACGAGATGTTTGATACCAGATACCCCTATTTTCAGTGAAGCCATCATGTGGATGGGGAACTGGTTTTCACCAGTGACCAGCACGTTTTAAAATGGCTTCCCTGGTCACTTGTACTGGCAGTAATAGGACAGACCAGCACAGGGGCATATTTGCTCATGCAGGTATGGCCTCACATGTAATATTCAGCATCCTGCCTTAGGGCAGTTAGGCCTGCTGTAGGGGTGACTTACATATACTACATAAGGAGGTAGGGGACATGGCACACAGGAATGCACTTTTGTCTGCACCAAGACACTCAGCCTGCAATGGCAGTCTTGCATGTGCTTCGTGAGGGGTCCCTTATGGGTGTCACAATTCATGCTGCAGCCCACAGGTGCCCTCTTTAGTACCTCAGGCCCTAGGTAACAGGCTACCATTTTTTAGGAACTTACAGAGGGTGCTAAAGGTTTTGTCAATAGGGGGAACAATTGTACATTTTTGGGTAAGAGTTCTGGCACTGGGGACCTGGTCAGCAGAAACCTAGCGCACTTTCAGTCGAAATCACATCATGTACCAGGCAAAAAGTGGGTGTGACCAAGTGAAAAAGGGGCACTTCCCTACAAACATCATACATATTATGCATTGGTTCTTAATTATAACAGTAGTGTGCTGTTGAACAAGTTATTTACCTTTGTTAACGTATTTTCTGGTAAAGACTATTTAGCTGAAGATTCCTTACCTAAGAATTGTCCTCAGGCTTCAGACTGCATTCGGCAATTCTTGAGCAGTATCCATGAGTGCTGGTAGGTGTTGTCGATCGGCTCAGTGGTAGCACCGTTGGCCGCGCTGCAAGTGACGTGAACGGTGCCTATACAGTCTTTCCACGCCAGAAGCGCTGAGTCACGAATAATGATGATGTACTGGTGTGCAGTGCTAAGGGCCTCAGAAGGTTAACCCTACACAGAAATTAATTGGCAGAGCGGGGAGGATGGGAGGGTCAGTGAGGAATCTGTAGCTAGTCTCAACCAGATATGGCATTACCGAAGTTAAGTAACTTGCTCATCTGATAGAGACTTCCAGATGCTGAATATTTACCTTAGAATAGATACCCAAGTAAACCATGCAGACATTGGGCTGTGTGCAGATTAGACCAAAAAGTCCTGTATGACTGAACGGGCAAAATGCCCATCACAACGGACCGGATTGTCTAGACATGTTTGGTGAACGTGTGCAATGACGCCCACGTTGGTGCCCGACTAATCTTCAAGACAGGGACTCCGAGAGGTAATGCAGTGGTCGCAGCCTTGGCTCGGGTGGTATCAGCGTGCAAGCCCTCGGGTTTGCTTCTTGGTCAATGCGTAGCAGATTTGTATGCAGAGCACTACCCTTTGTGAGATGGTTCGTTTCTGCACAGCTTTTCTATTTTTCGCCCCGACATACCCAATGAACAGCTGATCGTCCACCCGGAACTCTTTGGTACGATCAAGGTTGAACGACGCCGCTATTAGTGGGTCCATGGGGTGGAGTCTCTCCTCTTCTTTAGAAGGGTGAGGCGGAGCAAAGGTGGTAGGCAAGGTGATATTCTGGCCTATGTGAAAGGGTGTCACAACCTTCGAAAGGAAGGAGGCATGTATGCGCAACCTCCTTACACAACTTTCTATCCAGAGAGTGCTTGCAGTTCGCTGAAACTCCTGGCTGATGTTATGGCCAAAAAATAGCAGTTTTGATGGCCAGACGGCAAACTGGGGAGTTGAGCAAGGGCTCGAAGGGCATGCAGAGACGTTCCGATCAGACTGAGATCCCACTGGGACAAGATAAATGGTCTTGGAGGGAACACATGTTAGACCTAGTCACAACAGTTGGTCCAGCAACTGCAAGAAAGCTGATAATGCTGAAAAATAACATTAAACAGTTCCCAGAGCAGAGCCCTGCTGGGCCAGAGAGAGAACAAATAATAAAACTTGGAAGAGTGGTGCAGAAAGAGGGTCAATGTTCTTGGATGCACACCATGTCACAAATTTGTCCCAACAGCAGGCGTCTTGGTGGAGGGATGCCTGGCTGCCAGAATAACATCGGGAGGAAGGTCGAAACCTGTCAAATGTCACTGCTCAATCTCCACACATGAAGGATGAGGGTATACAGGCCCAGATGCAAGACGCTGCCATGCTGCTGCGACAGAAGAACCTCCTGAAGGGGAAGCCTGGTAGGAGGACCGATGCTCATCCTCAGGAGTTGGATACCAGACTCTCCGTGCACAATCTGGAGCCATAAGAATGACTTGGGCCTGGTCGTTCCTGATCTTCTTGAGAACTATGGCCAGGAGTGGAATCGGTGGGAAGGCATACAGGAGGCCTGCACACCACTCAAGACAAAAAACGTCTCCGAGCAAAACGCCAGTGCGCAGAACTGCTGGCATTGTGTGTTCTCTGCGGTGGCACACACATCTAACCAAGGTTCTACCCAATTGTGAGAGATCTTGCACCACCTCCAGATGGAGATGCCAATAGTGATCTACTACGCATCGACGGCCGAGTTCGTCCGCTCTGGGGTTCAGAAAGCCTACCAGGTTTTGGATCCAGAAGTGCCCTGACATTTCAGCCATGTCCAGAGACGCAGGGCCTTTTGACAAAGGGTCCACGAGTCCACCCTGCTTTGCTTGTTGCAGTACCACATGGCAGTTGTGTTGTCCATGAACACCTGCCTTCCCTTGATCAAAAGAAGAAAGGCTTTCAATGGCAAGTTGATGTGGAGTCCGGACTCCACCGGAAGCGAGAGTTCTCTGATCTCCACTTCCCCAGGTGGCCACCCTTGCACAGGAGTGACATCTCTCGCTACAGTGAGCTCTGGTTGGGGAAGGGAGAGGGGTTCCCTCTGACCAAATCGCAGTTAGTCAGCCACCACTGTAGGTCCTTTGCAGTTCCCTCAGATATCTGGGCCAGGTCGAAGAGATTTCCCTGATGCTGCGCTTTCTGGGACTTCAGGTCCCACTGCAGAGCCCGCATATGCCAACGGGCATGTGCCACTAGCAGAATGCAGGAGGCCATGAGGCCCACAGCCTCAGAGTCAGTCTCACCAAGATCCGGGATAGAGGCTGAAACATCAGAATCATAGTCCGAATATTCTGGACTCAACATTTGGGAGAATAGGCCCATACTGCACTGTGTCCAAAACAGCTCTGATGAAGGGGAGTGTCAGAGGGGGAGTCAGGTGTGACTTCGGCACATTTATAGTGAAACCCAGCAAAAGCAAGCATTCCGCTGTAATCTAGAAGTGGCAGGCAACTGCTTGGGGCGAGCCCACCTTTAACAACCTATTGTTGAGGTAGGAAAAGACAGGAACCCCTGACTTCCGTAGATGTGCTGCAACCACCATCATCTTGGTGAGCACTTGGGGGTGCTGGTAAGGCTAAAGGGAAGCGCAGCGAACTGAAAGTGCTCTTGGCCCACCTTGAACCACAGGTAACGTCTGTGGGCAGGCAAGACAAGGATGTACAAATAGGAGTCCTGCAAGTCCAATGTTACCAGTCTCCAGGGCTGACTAGCCCCGAGCTAAGGTGAGCATCTTGAATTTCTTTTTTCAGGAAGAGGTTGAGAAGGCACAGAATTCGAATCAGATGGAGGCCTCTATTCTTTTTGAGCACTAGAAAGTAGCGGAAATGGCTACCACAACCTACTTCTGGTGCCGGCACCCCCTCTGGCTAATAGGGCCAATACTTCCTGACAGAGCAAGGAGAGACAATCCTGTGTCAGCCAGTGGTAAGTGGGTGGCAGGCTTCCAGAAAGGGGATGGAGTAACCCCTCTGGACTATTTGTAAAACCCACCTGTCCGAAAACTGACTGCCAGTGGGGCACATGATGGCAGATCCTGCCTCCCATTGTGTGCCCATGCTGGTAGAACGGCAAAATAAAGGGGGTTTTGAAGCTCCAGCTGATGGGGATGGACTGGCCCGAATACTGGCTGGTTGTCCCATGGGGTCTGTGGAAGCAACGTCCGTGGCCACGAAAAGGCTTTGAAGCCTGCTGGCAATTGATGGCTGGGCAGGAAAAGTAGTTGTTGGTAGCTCCTTCAATAGCCACAGAAGGGGCAAAGGGCAGTTTGGGATTGGCGGGAGCAATGGAGGGCCCAACAACCTGGCCGTAGCTCTGCTGTCTTTAAAGTGCTCAAGCGCCAAGTCTGCCTTTTTGCCAAAAAGCCTAGACCCATCAAAGAGTATGAGGGAAGTTCAGACATCCTCCGAAAAGCCTGTGGTTATCAACCAGGCATGGCATCTCAGTGCCACTGATGACGCAATGCCTAGTGAGTCAGTCGTGTCCAGCCAACATCTGATGAGGAACCTTGCTGCATCTCACCAGTCAGCAATTGCTTAGTTGAGTTTGGTTAAGGCCTCATCCAAGACCATGAGCAGCACGCTACTGAGTCCCACACAGTGTGGCTGTTTCGGCCCAAAAGGTACAAGGTGTTCACCAACTGCTGTAGTAGGCTGGCAGAGTAAAACATCCTCTTGCCAAAAGTAGCCAGCCTTTTGAATTCCCTACCTGGTGGAGCGGTTGTGAACGCCCTGGAATTGTTTCTGGAGGTTGAGACTTCGGCCACCAAGCTCTACAGGTTAGGGGGGGGGGCAGGTAGAGGAAACTGGGGTACCCAGGAGCAGGGCGATAGCGGCGGACAATCCTCCTATGCACAGGAGCCGCTGTGCAGGGCATGGGCCAGGGCCAAAGTAGGACATCAGTGAGGGCTTCATTGAATGTGAGGAGAGATTCGGAAAGGGTAACTCCCAGCTGAAGCACCTCCATCAAGACGTTTGTCTTGATTGCCACCGAAGGCAACTGAAGGTTAATGACCTCACCTGCCCTCCGCACCACCACTGCAAAGAAGGCTCCCTCCTCTGTAGCCACGAAAGGAGGAGAGACGAAGCCAGCGTCCGGTGAAATGTCTAACCCACTGGCATTTGCCAGTTCCTCATACCAGTTGTCCTCCGTTTCATCTAGAGGATGATGGAATGAATAAGGGTCCTCAAACCCCTCCCAATTGTCTCCCTGTCCAGGCCTATTTAACAAAGACGGCACTGAGTCCGACAAGGAGGTAATGGTGCTGGCCAGTACTGGAGTCAACGTCGGGCGACGCCAATCTAGATCCGTATCAGAGTCGGGAATAACAATGGTAACAATGACACTTGAGTGGGCTTTGTGGAAGGTCGCAGTCTCGCCGGTGGAGTTGCTCCAAATCCAACACCAGATCCATGGGGTCTGGCTGGTGCAGGAGGCGAACCAGCCAGTGGGAATCACTAGACCCCTCCCCCTGAACCCGTGGGGCCTGAAGGCACTCCAAAGGGGTCAAGCCGCATAAATAGATGCAGACCTCATAGAACTCTAGTTTGGTGGGGTCGCTGCAGCTCTGGGAAACTCAAGGTGGTGCAGAACGGATCCAGGCAGATGATCTGCGGAGGAGCGAGACTTTGAGCAGTGTTGTCGTTCCCGCGCCTTGTCCGATGACTTGGGCTGGCACGGAGAAGTCAAAGAACGCTTTGACTTCTTGCGCTTGTGGGACTTACCCAACGATTTAGACTGGGACGATGATCGTCAGGAGCAGCTACACGAGCAGTCCCAGGATCTTACCTGTGACCGGGATCAAGAGCGCCACTGGGTCGTCGGGCGGTGAGGAGCTTCAGGTAACGTTCCCTCAGCACATTCGGGTTCATAGCATGGCAGGTCTCGCAGTCTTGGTCCCGCTCCAAGCACCACCAACAAACCTAGTGTGAGTCTGTCACAGACATCTCCCTGCGACAGGCTCCACAAGGTGCAAAACCCGTTAGTTTCTTGGTGACATCCCTCACATACCAGAAGAAAGTGGCTTGTAATAGCTCTTCCAGATCTGTGCTGACTGGCGTGAAAAGAACGGATGTCCGCGCGCAAGGGTTGCACCTATATAGGTACCGCATACGTCACTTTCGGCACAGGCAATGCTGACGTGGAGTCGATCCACGCCACCCTCCGGCATGCTGGGGCACTGCTCAAGAATATCCAGATCCAGTCTGACGCGTGGGAATAGTTCTATGGTAAAGGAATCTGGGCTAGAAGTCTATCAGATACACGTATTACAGATTTCCATTCTACCTTTTATATTAATTTCTTTCAAGTTTCTTATAGAGTTGTGTTTAGAAATGTTTATGCAGAGCAATCTAAAAATTTTCACTGTCAGCTTCTTCTGAAAGCAAAAGCCTACAAAAGATCCCAATCATGGATTCCCCTAAAGAGAAGGTGTTTCATAGCTCAAATGACATACAAAATGAATACACTTTTCCCCTACCTGTCATAGAAAGTACCAAAAATAGCTATGCTACCTCATGAGCAACAAACATTCACAAAGCTGAAAAAAAAAATTCTCCCAAACAGAACAGGATTGTTATCCCACACATTACCAAATTCAATTGGAATACACAATTTAAGTGACGTAAATGTAACAGACTACAAAAAATTAATAATAAAATTATTAAGGTAATGGTGTGAACTATCCACTCCTGAAATAATCAAGCTTACCTTCGGCTTGTGCAACCGTTTTCTTTTCCACTAAGGATAAAACAAACAACAAACACATGACTCTTTATGCAATGATAAGGCAGCACAGTAATCAGTTTTGTTGAAATATAAACATGCGCCAGCATTGGTGGATTAGTAACCGAGATAGAAGTAAAATGGCAGGAGTGGTCACAAGAATAGATATTAAGAACATCCTGTGTCCTTAGTATACGACTCAGAGGGGGTGTTACCAAAGTCAGAGCAGGATAAAGGCTACTACAAACAGGTGTACGGGACAAGAAGGTGCGGGACGGAAGCAGTGACAATCCTTCTACTTACAAAGATGTAAATTTATTTAAGGATACAAAGCTAGTTCAAGAGACCTCTTAATTACAAAGCTGAAAACGTATAATGTGCCTCACAGATATCAGTAACCAAACACAATGGAACCTTGATGTTGCAAAAATCAGAAGGGAAATAACAATTTCCAAGCACTAACCTTACACCAACACTTTCAATATTAGTTTTCAGTCAAAATGCAAGCAAGCATAGAGTATTCTCTCCTGTGCCAGTTGCACTGCCCACCTGCAAATTCACAGCATAGCGACTGTAGGTCCACCTACTGGTCTTAATAGGCCTTCTATGAGACTGGGGCACAGGGTGGAGTATGATAGATATTTCTTTTGACAATACCCACAGTGTATTAGACACTGAAAGGTGGTGCAACATAGGTTGGAGTAGGCATTTAATGACTGATACAGCCATGGGCAGCAGGCTAAAATGCCCAAGTAACAGAAGGTGATCTAGCTATGGTTACTGCAATGGTACCTTAACGAAAGGAGCTTTTCTTTTTATGCCATTGAAATGGAGTTGGCCAGTATCATCTACTTCAAAAGAGTGTGTATAATTAGCAAAGAGGGGCTTTACACGTATAACTATACAGATACGTACAATGAGCCAGAACTGCCTCACACCCCTCTCCCTCTGCACATGTGCAGACACTACCATTGAAAGGAGCAGAGACATGTGATCACATCAACTTCTTGAATATTACAGGACAGTGCAAAGGCTATCTTTGAGAACTATATCAACACAGGCAGAATGGGATTGTGCTTAGCTTGGGAATTCAAAGAAGCAAGTATTGGTAACAAGGAATGATGCACTCTACAAAGCAAAGCAGCAGTGTATCAGCCACATCTTTGTGGCCATACGTGTAGAACAAAGACCTATATCTTATATACTGCATAAAAACATTGAAGAGTTAATGTTCACTACTATTGTGAAGCCCAGACCTACAAGAGGTTCAACCAAATTCCAGATATTTGCAGAGATGGTACATTTTCTGGATAAAAAGGACAATACAACAGGAATATTTCTCAACGTCCCTTGGCCCACATTCACCTACCTACGCAGCACTAGACAATGTAGGTAAAGAAAAGAGGGCAGCATCAGCAACTCCTGATCGACAACTACTGGAGTGACGTGGTGAGCAAAAGAACGATGGATTAAACCCAGATCTTTGTGACTGGGGGTGAATGTTTGCATTGTTCAGCATTCCGTCCATTATTTGTTCCTTTTGGGGTAGTAGTACACTCCGCAGTCCGGGCCACCATCCTCCCACCCGACTGGAGCCATTTAGAGATTGTGGTTTTCCCCAAACCTGGCCAACAGATTAGCATTCCTCTTATTGCCCAATTTCTCTGTTAAACCTAGAGGTAAAGATTACAGTGAAGGCACTTGCGAACAGGCTGGTGTGCTTGCTTGATCCCCGATTTGGTGGGGTTTATGCCTCGTCACGCCACTCGCCACAATATTCACCGCCTACACAACATGCTGGCATTTGCAAACATGCTGGGAGGTCCTCGGGCGATTTTAGCCAACATCGACAAACCCTTTGACTCCGTGAGTTGGGATTACCAGCTCGTTCTTCAACATCTTAATTTCGGCCCCCGATTTCTTTATTACCTTAAACTATTGTATTCCGATTTAACAGCACCGTTTCGAGTGGCAGTCGCTCAGTCCGAGTCATTCCCAGGACAGTGGGGGATGCAACAGGGATGTCCTCTATCTCCCCCACACTACGCTCTTGCCCTGGAGCCATTGGCAGTGTGCATCAGAATGGACGACCAGGTGCGGGGCTTTGAATGGGGAGAGGGGACTGTCGGACAGAATAGCGTATGCAGATGTGCTTTTCTTCCTCTCCACCCCTGAAGACTCGGTGCCACGCATGCTACAGATCCTGCATATTTTTGGGGAAACCTTGGGCCTCCACTTCAGCATATCTAAATCTATGGTGCTCCCGGTGGTGGTGGGGCAGGGGGGAGGGGAGGAGGCTCCCCAGGATCTCCACTGGGTTTTCAGCCTGCAGGAGGCGGTGAACGTATTTAAATATCTTGGCGCATTCACACCTCCAGACGAGACCCTAGCGTGGAACCGGTTTCGGGTTGTCTGCGGGAGGATGTTCAGATATGGTCCGTCTTGCCACTGTCACTAACCGGCTGCTCCGCCATTTTTAGGCTTCGCCTGCACAGTGCTTGCGCTGTGCTTGTGAAATCTATTGTATTTAATATATCTTAAAAGGGGCTTACATCCTGCCTTCACTTCTTATTGGTCAGTGAGCTTGTCACTTTACTTTTCCTATATTGGTTGTAGGCGCTCTAATTCCTGTTCCGTGTGTGTTTCTTATCACTCTCGAGTGACCAAAGTACTCGTTCACATCAGTCCGCTTTGATGGGAACTTTTTGTTTGCTTAAGGCTGCACAGCATTTATTTCCTTTGTATGACGACTGCACACATTTAAAGTGTGCTTGTGAGCCGACACAGACTCGAACCCGGCTCCCCAGCTTCAAGGTCGACAGTTCTGGCTGTTACGCCACATCATCTATCCTGCCCCTTCTCTCTATTTTTAATATTCTTCTCAGTGTGTCCTAAAGCGAACTTCGAACTTTGGAAGTGCTCCATCAGAACGGAGTGTGAGTGACTGGTATACGTGAGGAAGGAACTTAGTATGTAATGTTTATGATTTGTTGTAAGACTTTTCACATCAGACAGAGGCGGCAGCTGTCTGGGGCAGGATAATGAAGAAAGTGAAAGCTGTTGAAATAATAAATACTGCATCTAACCGTCACAAAAAACACTGCCAGGTTAACAAGCCCCCATGTCCCCATCATCTGTTATGATATTTTTGTATTGCTAGTTAACAAGCGTGCTTTGTGTTTTTGACATCATTTATGCGTGTTTTTGCTGGAGTGCTTTCAAAAACTGACTTATTTCAGATGCTTGCATTTTGTGGTTGAAAGTGAGTTGCAGATCTTTCTTAACTGCACTCACTAGATGGTTTCTTTAACTTATGTGTCTCACTGCCATGGATAATAGAGCACACTTCCAAAGTAACCATCCTTTTCGGGTAAGTACCCACCTCCCCCTTTCGTAATGCTCAACTTCCTTGAGTGTAAATGGGAGTAAAACCAGTGGATATTTTTATTTGAAAGCATCCATTGAAAGACAGGAATATACATTTCCTGCGCTTCCCCATAAACATAAACACTGCATTAATTATGCGCATGGTGTTTGCGAAACAGCAATAGCTTGTAAGTTTAGTTTCTGATTTTTTTTGTTTTGTTATAATGTGGCCATGTGGGAGAGGTCTTTGAAGGGAAGCTTGTGCTCAGGGTTTGTTTAAAGCTTCCTCGCTCTGTCTGGAGACCCTTCAGGAGCTGCCTTCATCAATTAAATGTTTACTGTTAACTCTTCAGTGAAGGGGGAAGAAATCTTTTGTAAGTGCATTTCCTTGGCTGGGTCCTGTCAGCTCTCTGTTTCTGACTGATCAATGCGTGTCAAAGTTTGTATACATTATGTGGCGGTGCGAAAGCAATGCTGCTGCTTTGGTAATTTCTGGGGCCTGGGACTACTTTTGTGCGCAGTGTTTCAGCACAGTGATGGCCTTTGGGGTGAGGCAAAGAGAGACCTGTTAGCCTGGCACTATCTCTGGGCAACTACTGCATGCAGGGCATCCCGCTTTCAAAACACGTTGGGTGGCTTAGTGAGCTGAACATCGCTGCTGACTACTAGGGTTAAATTAAGGTCACAAATCTCAATCCCAGCAAGGCAAGCTCAGCCTTCCAGCTTCTGGAGATTAGTAAACCGAGTTGCATAGATTGGGTAACAGTGGTATGTATCATTTACAGCTCTGAGAAAAGCTTCAGACACCTCCCGGGTCCTTACTTGTATCCCTAAAGGAATTGGGGTACATTACATAAGTACCATATACATTACATTTACACTTTCATTTTGTTGTTTTTTAATTCTATTACACACAATGAGATTAAGTGATATGCCCAGGATCACAGGTTGTTGAGAGGACACCGAGACTCGAACCTGGTTCCCCAGTTCCAAGGTCGGCAGCTCTGCTTTGAAATGCATTAGTTGTGTTAACCCAACACCTCCTGTCTGTCACCATGGTTTTAAAAACTCCCCCCTGCTTTTAAGCACCATCACCTCCTCCTCCCGCTCTCTTAATTTAACCACCCCCCTGTATTAGAAAAAAAACACTGAAATCTTAAAACTCACTGTTCATTTAAATGCACTGTTCTACTGAATACTCCAAAACAATATTAATACAAGCATTGACAAAGCCAACAGATCTTGCATAGGCGAAACCCATTGGCTTTGCCAGTGCATGTTAAAATTATGTCCTTACCCCTATTCTTATATCAACTGCAGAACTTCCCATATGACATTCCAAGACGATGGTTCTGTAAATTGAACTCCATTCTTACTGCATTTCTCCGACACAGGGGGGATACAGGGGGGGCCCCACATATTGCTCTAAGTAAATGTTTTGAATCCACCTACTGTGGGGGAATCGCTGTGGCAGATAATGATTTATATTATCGTGCATCCCAGCTTTTGGTTATCAACGATTGGTGGTATGATGTCCAGGGTGACCCCGCCTATGCATCTGGAAGGTGGGCGATGGGGAGGACACTCATATCCTTACTTATCTGTCTGGTGGCATAGACAAGAGGAGTTTCCCCCTGGCGACGAGGGTAGTATTTAATTTATGGCGCTCCTCCCTACAACAAATGAGTTGGTGGGGCAAATTGATGGAATGGACACCTCTATTGAGGGGTAGCCAGCTTTCACAGGTAGCCACACTGTAGGGTTTCCGTAAGTGGGACCTCATCTGGTTCTCTACTCTAGGGGATGTAATGCACGGGACAGTCTTAAAGTCGTTCCAGACTCTACAAAGTGAATATTAACCATCGTACCCAGTTTCATAGGTACCTCCAACTCTGCCATGCACTGACCCCCTAAATAGCTGCCCTGACTGACCTCCCCGAATTCAATCTGTTGGAGGGTAAGCTTCTTATGGGTGACCCGGGAGATCACAAAGTTGTACAGATATATCAAACCCTCATCTCCAATCACCCAGATACGTTTGGTGCCCTCAAGGCTGCGTGGGAGACAGATGTTGGGGTCCTTGAGAACGAGGATTTGACGGAAGCACTGGAGGCACTCCATACAGCTGCCATATCAGCACGGCTCCGGCTAATCCAGCTTAAGTATCTCCACAGAATAAAACTTCACACAACAGACTCTGGTGCATGGGTGCGATAGCCTCCCTGACCTCTCTTCGGTGTGGCGCTGGGGAGGGCACTTTTATTCATACTGTGTGGAGCTGTCCTGATCTACAAAGATTCTGGCATGGAGTGACAACTTGTCTGGGCTGAGTGCTCGCTTGGTCGATTACAATGGACCCGAAACTTGCCCTTCTACATCTCAATGATATGGGTGGTAATAGATACAGATGGTCTCTCTTGCATTTAAGTCTGACCTTGGCAAAACGGGACATAGCACGAGAGTGGAAGGCTACGACTCCCCCGTCCTTGGTGGCGTGAAAGAAAGGTATGGACCATTGTATGGGTTTGGAAGTGGCAGTATATAAATCAAGAGGTTGTCCCCAGAAGCATCCCAAGATATGGCAGGTGTGGGCGAACTACCGGAGCATAGAAGTGGAACCTGCTCGTCCAGTGCGTCAGTCGATTGATGGTGAAATCCAGGCATTTGTGGGTTGAGGGTGAATGTGAGACATTGACTGCTACATGTGGATTTTCATTATGTTCTTTTTACGGATGTCTAGTTGAGGGGAGGAGGGATACATACATAAAGGCATTTGAGTTTGTTTGCAATTTTGTCATTTTGCTGAGAAGTGTTGGCCTCATAGGCCCTGTTATCTACTTAACTTGCAAAATCACTAAAATATGTTCTGAAAACAAAAAAGTGAGCAAGCAAGGAAGCTGGAAGATTGTGGTCAGGAATGCAGACTGCATAAAAATATATATGTACTCAAGTAGTACGTGTACACTGGAAAAACGTCCGGCTTCCCAAATGGAAAAAAATTGAAGTTTGTGTTTGGGCTGTATGGAGAAACGGAAAGTACAAAGGGGTG
This sequence comes from Calotriton arnoldi, assembly GCA_963921515.1. Lineage (NCBI taxonomy): Eukaryota > Metazoa > Chordata > Amphibia > Caudata > Salamandridae > Calotriton > Calotriton arnoldi. The sequence continues at coordinate 657,548 of CAWUFW010003956.1, forward strand.
GCACATGAACCCAGACCTACCACACACTTTTCCCTCTGAGTAACAATGATTCTGTCCTCTTTACTACCCAGTTCAAATATTCCTTCAGCATGGAGGTGCTGGTAGTAAGGATTCAAGAAGATTGGGGCTTGGTCTGAATCACAACATTGCGGCAAAGAACAAAAGAAGAAAATCTGCAGCACAAAAATATAATATCTCAGAATCGAAGAGCAAAAGAAGACCAGTACTTGTTACAGTTCTCACCCAGAAAAAAGAAAAGCGTTGAGACCAAATATATGGGAAGAACTTCCATTTCTCTGGTCTTATGAAAATGGAACTGCTAAAGTTCAATTACTTCCTGTCACTAAAGTGGTGCAATATATACTCACAAGCTATATATATGTAATTCAAAGTGAGAGCAGTTATAGAAAGCGAAGGTAAAATGTGGAACTTCGGAATATTAATTTCTTGGTACAATCAGACCACCTCAAGTCTAATCTAGGTGGTCATGCCTTTAAAATCTTAGAGGAGATTCACCAATTAGACCTGTCAGTAAGTAAAACTAACGTGCATGTAAGAAAAGAGAGACAGCCCTTCTAGCATATTGGGGCAGACGAAGAACAACATGTTCAAGTGCAGAAAGGCAACAGAATGGTGTGTCAAATAGAAAACAGGTAAGAACCCGATGATACCTGTGATGGAGGGAGGGATCATAACTGGACATGATTTCTGAGATATGCTTAAGTCACAAATGGCACATAAATGTGCTTTTCAACATTATCGACTGATATCTGCTGCTAATGTATCAAACAATATCCTTATTGGCCACTTTTGGCATACGTTTTTAAATGCATCTCATTACATATATTTTGCTAAACTATTTAGGGTAGCTCTGTCTGGTTAAAAAATTATCCATAGTCAATATTTTATACGAAAAAACACTTTAAAATGTAAATATACTTTTAGAAACGTAACTTTTTATAATTGGAAACGTGTAGTGAATGCAAGCAGGGGTACATGGAAGAACTTCTTAGTGAAAAGAACAGCAGAAACATACTTCTGCTAGTAGAAAGGATATTAGGTAATTCTAGATCATTGTAATGCTATGATGAGTAAAATCTTTGGATTCCTTCCAATGTTGAAAACATGCATTACCTTCCCTCGAATTTCATTTTTCTGACATGTTATAATTAAAAGTGCTACATTAATTAGTAAGTACTAAACAAGCATGTGATTGTTCATCAGGCATCCTCATTTGGTAAAAAACTAAATAATAAAATACCACTATCAGCTGAGAGTAGAACAGCGTTCTCCAGTCATTTAACACTCATGATGAAAGGCGCTAAAGTTTTAAATGGGGTTGGGGCAAACAATATGGTTTTCGTCCCCCACATTATTCAATCAAGAATAAAATGGCCACTGAAAATAACTAAAGTGCACAAGATCCTGACGACAGGGGGTACGTACCTTGCTCTTTGGATTCTTCTGACTGGTCTTCTGTTTTGGTTGCAAGTGTGGATATTCTGTCATTGTACCGCACCTTATCATCTTTCAAGGTTTTGAAAACCTGCAAACAGCAGAGAAGAAAATATGATTTTAGGACTGCAGGATTAGCTTAATTCCACTATTGGCTGAAACATTAATAAACGGGTACTGTTGTGCAAATGTATTTTTGCAGGCCAGATTTTATAATCCTATATTATACAACATGAATCACAGCACACAACTTTCCCATGCTTTAGGAAAATTTAATAAGCCAAGCATTATATGGAATACTCTGAATGACTTCACAATAAAAAAACTGATGTTTACAATTTTCTGAACAATAAAGAAGCATAATACGATGCCCACCAAATGTTTTTGTAACAGACATTTTCATGTTAGTTAACACAAAAGATGTGAAATGGAAAATGCTACTTACCAGTATGCATCTGTTCTTGGCATGTAGAGCTGTAGATTCGTATACTTGTACATAGATCGCCATCTGGTGTTGGGCTCGGATGTTTGCACTTTGTTTTTGTCTTGGAAGAAGTTTTTGTAGTAACGAGGTAGGTGACTCCTCCTTAGGACGATAGTGCGCATGGGCATCAACTCCATATCCAGATTGTTTTGCCATGGAGGGTTATGATGGAGTTAGTAAGAAATAGAAAGAGATGTCCATGTGTAATGTATCTAAGTAAGATAGCACTGGAACAGATAGAGGTATCCGGGGAGGCGGGTGGGCATATACGAATCTACAGCTCTACATGCCAAGAACAGATGCATACTGGTAAGTAGCATTTTCCGTTCGAGGCATATGAGCTGTAGATCGTATACTTGTGCATAGACTATACAGCAGTTACCTCCTTAGCGGTGGCTACCTGTATCTGTTGCAGTGGTTTGAAAAAGTGTTTTTAATACAGCCTGGCCCACACTAGCTTGTTGTTTTGCTTGCAAAACCTACACAATAGTGTTTTGTGAAAGTGTGTGGTGTAGACCAAGTTGCTGCTTTGCAGATGTCATCTAGGGGAATGTTCCCTAAGAATGCCATAGAAGCCCCTAGTTTGCGAGTGGAATGAGCTCTAGGGGGAATGGTTAATGTGCGTTTGGCTTTAAGATAGCATATTTGAAGGCATTTAACAGTCCGCCTTGCAATCCCCGCTTTGGAAATGGGATTGCCCTTATGAGGTGGGGAGAAAGCCACAAAGAGTTGTTTAGTTTTTCTAAAGGATTTTGTTCTTTCAATGTAGTAAAGAATTGCCCTTTTAACGTCTAACGTGTGAAGAGCCCGTTCTGCTACCGAGTCTGGTTGAGGGAAAAAAACTGGGAGTTCAACAGACTGGTTAAGATGGAAGGCAGAAACGACTTTAGGTAAAAATTTTGGGTTAGGCCTAAGAACCACTTTGTTATGATGGATTTGTAAAAATGGTTCCTGTATGGTTAATGCCCGGAGTTCACTAACTCTTCTGAGAGATGTGATAGCGACTAGGAAGGCTACTTGCCAAGTGAGGAACTGTAGTTCGCATTTGTGCAGAGGTTCAAATGGGGGACTCATGAGTCTGGTAAGAACAATATTTAAATTCCATACTGGAGAGGGTGGAGCTCTGGGTGGAATTATTCTTTTAATCCCTTCCATAGATGCTTTAATAGCGGGTACTCTAAACAAAGACAAGGGTTGTCAGTTTTGGAGAGAAGCTGCTATCGCAGCGAGATGTCTTATGGATGTATATGCTAGGTTACATTGTTGTAGGTGTAAGAGACAACATATAATGTTTTGAATAGAAGCATCTAGTGGATTGATTTTGTTACTTGTACAGTAAATTACAAATCGTTTCCACTTTGCGGCGTAACATGCTCTGGTGGTAGGACGTCTAGCTTCTTTAATGATGTTCATGCAGTCTGGTGGGAGATTGAGGTAACCAAACTCTAAGACTTCAGGAGCCAGATCGCAAGGTTGAGTTGATTGGGATCTGGATGTCTTATCTCTCCATGGTTCTGAGTGAGAAGCTTGGGTGAGAGGCGCAGCTTTTGATGAGGAACTACTGATAGTTCCAAGAGGGTTGTGAACCATGGTTGTCGGGCCCATGTTGGAGCAACCAGGATCATTGTGAGGGAAGCTGTTTGAGCTTCCGAACCACTAACGGAATTAGTGGGAGAGGTGGAAAAGCGTAAGCAAATTTGCCTGACCAGTTCATCCATAGCGCATTGCCTTTGGACAATGGGTGTGGATACCTGGACGCGAAGCTTGGGCATTTTGCGTTTTGATGCGTGCCGAACAGATCTATTTCTGGGTGGCCCCACATGTGAAAGAATGGAAGAAGAACTTGAGGATGAAGTTCCCATTCGTGGATCTGCTGTGTTTGACGACTGAGCAGATCCGCAATCTGATTGTGTACCCCTGGGAGGTGTTCAGCAAGGAGATATACGTTTTGCGGAATGGCCCATCTCCATATGCTTTGAGCTAGGTGTGAAAGCTGTAGAGTGTGTGTCCCCCCTTGTTTTTGTATGTAGTACATTGCTGTTATGTTGTCTGTACGGACCAGGACAGCTTTGCCTACCAGATGGAGTTGAAAGGATTTTAATGCCAGAAAAATTGCCAGTAGTTCCAGGTAATTTATGTGGTGTTGTTTTTGCTGAGGGGTCCATATACCCTGAATGGTATGGTTTTGAAGATGAGCTCCCCAGCCGGTGAGCGATGCATCTGCTGTTAGCACTATCTGTGGAACCGGGTCGAGGAACGGCCGCCCTTTGGAAAGGTTTTGTGCGTGCCACCACTGCAGAGAGCGATGTGTGCGGCTGTCCACCAACACCAGATCTGTTAGCTGACCTTGAGCCTGGTTCCATTGACGTGCCAAACACTCCTGTAAGGGACGCATTTGGAGTCTTGCATAAGGGACTATGAGAATGCAAGAGGCCATCATCCTGATTAACTGCATGAGAACACTCGAGCTGGTAATGAGTGTTGAGGTTGAAATTTGGATATTAGAGCTTGTATACTGCTTATCCCGAGAGGGTTGGGGTATGCTAAAGCTTTTGAGGTGTTTATTGTAGCTCCTAGGTATTGTTGTGTGCTGGACGGTTGGAGGTGGGATTTGGTGAGATTCACAGTGAAGCCCAAGTTGTGAAGTAGCTGGATTGTTGTGTGTGTGTGTTGCACACAGCTGCTGTGTGACTTGGCTTTTATGAGCCAGTCGTCCAGATAAGGGAACACGTGAATGTGTTGTCTTCATAAGTGAGCCGCCACTACTGCGAGGCACTTGGTGAAGACTCTGGGTGCTGTAGTCACTCCGAAGGGAAGGACTTTGAATTGATAGTGTTGACCGTCCACCACAAACCTGAGATATTTCCTGTGAGCGGGGTGAATGGGAATATGAAAGTAGGCGTCCTTTCGATCTAGAGTGGAGAGAAAGTCGCCTTGTTGAAGCAGTGGGAGCACCTGTTGGAGAGTGACCATGTGGAAGTGGTCTGACTGAATGTAGAGGTTTAACAGTCTGAGGTCCAGTATTGGCCTGAGAGAGCCGTCCTTTCTTGGGATTAGAAAGTAGAGGGAGTAAACTCCTGTGCCTTGATGATGTAAGGGGACTGGTTCTATTGCATGTTTTTGTAATAGAGAAAGAACCTATTGTTTCAGGAGAGTCAGATGTTCCGGGGACATTGGAAGTTGTCTGGGAGGGATATTTGGGGGAGTGGAGGTGAGTTCCAGGCAATAACCATACTGGATAATTTGTCTTACCCACTTGTCTGTTGTGGTAGAATTCCAGACAGGTAGGAACTGTGAGAGGCGTCCCCCGACAGGAGTGGGATGATCGGGGGGAAGTGAAGGGAAGTCACTGCTTGGTGGTAGGGGAGTTGCGGGTATTGTTACCGCGACATCTTCCCTTACCATTGTTGCCTCTGTACCCTCCATGAAAGTATCCTCTGGAGGAATTGTTTTGATTGGGGCTTTTATAGGAAAAAGAGGGATGCTCTGAGCCAATAGTTTTGGAGCCAGCCCTGTAAAAGGAGCGACAAAATGAACCTCTAGGGGATTGTAAGGCCCCCATGGACTTGGCAGTGTCTGTATCCTTTTTCATCTTCTCTAAAGATGTATCGACTGTGGGCCCAAAAAGATGCTGTTGGTCAAAGGGCTGATTGAGAATAGCGGACTGCACTTCATGCTTGAATCCGGAGATTCGGAGCCAAGCGTGTCTGCGTAGCAAAACGCTGGTATTAATAGCACGAGATGCCGTATCAGCCGCATCAAGCGCACATTTGATGGATGTAGTTATTAGTTTTTCCTCCTGTATAAGGTCATTAGCTTTGTCTTTATATTGGTCAGGAAGATGTTGCATTAGCTTTTCAAGCTCATCATAGTGAGCTCTGTCATATCTGGCCAACAAAGCTTGGGCATTGGCAATCCGCCAATGATTTGCAGCCTGTGACGCAATGCGTTTTCCAGATGCGTCTAGGAGTTTAGATTCCTTATCAGGAGGAGGGGTGTCGCCTTTGCTTTGTGAATTTGCCCTTTTGCGTGCATTAGACACTACAAGAGAATCTAAAGGGACCTGACCTTTAATGTACATTGGGTCATTGGGAGCTGCTTTATATTTTTTGTCTACCCTGGTGTTAAGAATCCTGGCTCTGACAGGGACCTTAAAAACTTCTGGTGCATGTTTCAGCATGCCTTTTACCATTGGCAGGGTGTGCGTGGACTTGTGTGGGTGTAAATGTCTCCAGTAAAAAGTCTTCCTCTAAAGGGTCAGTGTAATTGTACCCTGTGGTATTGAGCAGCTCTATTAATTAGTTGCGCAAACCCAATGTTGTCATCTGGTGGTGATGGTCTAGAGGGATAGAGGTCCGGGTCATTGTGTGGGTCGGGATCTGTGTTGTAATCATCCCAAGGATCTGTATTGTGTGGAATGGTATGTGCATCATTATCCTTATCTGGATCTCCATCCCCACCCTCATCAGTATAATTGTATTCATCATCCTGTGGTTGAGGTGAAAATGTATGTTGTGGGGAGTGTGCTGGAGAAATTAGCAGATTTGGATCAGCTGCACAAGGAGAAAGAGGTGGAGAAGTATTAGTGCCCATCTCCTTGTGCTTCATAGGTATTTCAGGGTCTTCTGAAGTGTCCAATTTTCTATTTTTAGGAGGCTTGGCGACAACTTTGCCACTTTGTGGGTCAATGTAGAGAGTTTTTTGCTTAGGGTCCGAAAAGTCTGGTGGAGGCTGTTGTGTGGGTACAATGTCCTTTGTCGGTGCCGAAGACTTAGGGTCAGAATGTTGTTTAGCCCGTGTCTCTGAAGCTTTCTGTGGGGTCTTGGACTCCTTAGCTTTTGGTATAGGAGTTTGTGGCTCTGAGAGTCTTTTCGACTCCGAAGGTTTGTTCGGCTCCGAAGATTTTTTTCGGCTCCGAAGATTTGTCCTTTGTTTGTTTTGATGCCGAGGGCTTCGGCGTCGTGGCTGTTTTCGGTGCCGAGGAAGAAGGGCGTGGCACCTCTTCGGTTTTGGGCTTCAGTGCCGAAGGTGATTTTTCGGCACCGGAATGGGGTTGGCTCGATCCCAAGCCGGAAGGCTTTTGTTTTTGTTTCATAGCCGGGCCAGAGGGCGGGGCGTGTGAAATGTGTTGCCGGTGTGAACCTGAGCCCGAGGGCGAAGGTGTTACCGGAGCCAGAGGGCGAAGGTGTTACCAGAGCCTTAGGTTTGGTTTTGGACGGGAGAGGGGTTTCAGTACTCACGGACCGCTGAGCCGGGGTGACTGTCTGGTCTTCCGACGTCAGAGTCGTCGGCTTCGGAGACGGAGATGCCACCTTCATCAGCTTGTTGCTCCGGCTGGAGATTGGGATCTGCTCCGAAGATGTCCGGAATCGAGCTGCTTCCGCGAGACATTTCGTGACGTCGAGCCCGACTGTCACGGACGGTTTTCTTCGACCTGAAAGATGCGCAGGCCTCACAGTTCCTGTGTTCGTGCTCCCGGGAGAGGCAGAGGTTACAAACCTCGTGTAAGTCCGTGTGTGGGAACTTAGCACCACACCCGGGGCATTTTTTGAAAGGAGTCCTTTCCATTGACTGCTCGCTTGGTCGGCGCGGATAGGCCCAACGACCCGCGTCGAAGATAGAGGTCGAGGATTTTTATATATCCCGAAGATACGCGTCGAAAAGGAAACACGATCGAGACAATACCGTCGAGTGGAGAGGGATTGCGCGTCGAAGGGGGTTCGAAAACGACACCGACCCGGAGTGTAGCGAATCACATCCGAACCCGATGGCGGAAAAAAACAATCTGGAGATGGAGTCGATGCCCATGCGCAATATCGTCCTAAGGAGGAGTCACCTACCTCGTGACTACAAAGACTTCTTCCAAGACAAAAACAAAGTGCAAACATCCGAGCCCAACACCAGATGGCGATCTATGCACAAGTATACGATCTACAGCTCATATGCCTCGAACACATTTTAAGAAAAATAAAATAAAAAGTCAACTAAACATATTTCCATAAATAACAAAAACACAAATGAAATACAAAAATCATGGATTTCATTATTTGGAAAAACTTTAAGTAGCACATACAAAATTGCACCAGCTAATTAAAGTAGACCACCATGCACCACATAAAACAAAGAGCAAATCAGAGACAATGGTTCCTAAACATAAAATGTTAATGTTTTCTAAAAAATAAAAAATAAAGTAATTTTCAGCAAATAAAGCCTTTTGGTTCTAGTTCATTACCTACATGCTCACTATTGTTCAAACCTATTAACAAGAACGACTAACATGAGATGGCAGGGGGTTATATGGTGTAGACTTAATTGTTAACAACAACAAAATGGGAGTGGAGTGTGAAATGGGGCCTATTGCATAAAATTAGTGTGTAAATATTTATTGCATTGATGGGCACAAGGTTCCCGGTGTAATCCAGAAATCCTTTAAAAGACTCCTGTCTGGGATGCAACGAAGATAAAGTTAATTTTATGGTGACTCCGTTACTACAGTCCTAAAGTTCCTGCCAATTATCACCTAAGATCTTAATTCAAACTTCTGTGTGCCAGCAAAACACACCCAGAACCACAATATGCAGCACCCCCTGCCTTGGGCGTATGCAGATGTGCACCATGACCAGTCTCGTCTAGAAAAAGGAGGAAAGTCTATTGGCGTTTTGGCCACAGGCTGTGCGATCAGCAGGAGGGAATTGATATTAGTGAAGGGGCTATGAACGAACAATAACAAAGGCATCAGAAAGGTAACTCTTACGTCCCGATTCTCTCATTCTCAACTTTGCAACTAGATTGCACAGCAACTGAAAATAAGTAAAGGAGGTAGAGAAGGAAGCACTGATAGTTTAGGCAAATAGATTATGCATAACCAGAGCTCTAAAGTTTACTAATCCCTTGTATGAGTAGCTTATTCAGTTCAAGACTTCTTAACCTTCTGGCATTTGTAATCCAGAATATTACTTTATCAATGCAGGCTTACAAACGCCAGAACATAAATAAAAATCTGAAATGGATAAGCTTGTCACACAAGCAATAGCAGAAACTTAAAGCTCTGCAGAATTTCCTGACTAAACTTAGTATACAATGTAGATAGTAGATATCAGTGGTACATGATGGTGTGCATCTAGAAACTGTGACCTTAGAAGCTGTTCAGCTGACATTGCTGACAAAATTCACAAACAGTTGGTGTGTAGAACCCAGAACCTTGGTTCAATCAAGGTGAAAACACAGAACATGCCGACAAGGTTGTGAAGAGTCAATTTGGACACGAAGGCATGCAGGCATGGAAAGAATGTTGCAGGTACAACCTCATTCAAATGAAATTCTGACAGAACCTTTAAAAGGAAGGCGGGCTCCACAGGATGAATATACTCCACCAGAATAGCATGACAACTACTGCGGCACAATCGGATCTCCGTTCACTTAAGTGGCTGATCAATGATATAGTTATCAATAAGTAATACATCATTGATAGAAGCTACAGGTCACTTATGCCCAACTGCTCAAAAGGTTAAGTATCGGGGGGCGTGGCCAAGATGGCGGCGAGGTAGGACGCGAATCCGTGTCTCTCCGGCGCCGCCGTTCTAAAGCCTTGTCACATCGCCCATCCTGGTGCTCTACTGCCCGTGAAACGAGGTGGCGGACGGTTGGAGGCACCCCGCGAATCGTTCACAGCGCTCGGAATCGCCTGGAACCGCTGTGACTGAGCCCGACGGAGACTGGCGGCCTGCGCACGCCCGCGGGGCCCTGAAGGAGGTCCGGAGCCTGCTGCAAACGGGGCCTAGCGGTGAGGGGGTGCGGAGCCTTCCCCCTCCCCCCCCCTCCCCGATCACAGATCACCTGCTGTCGGCGGCGAACTCCGCCGGGGGACCTGTCTCCGAGCGAAGGGCGGAGCAACTGGGCATCCCGAAGCGGTGTGACGTGGGCGCCTGCGGCCCGGAGCGGGCCAGACCGGGAGCGACTGCCGGGCCTGGGGAGGCCTGCCCCGACTGGTGCCGGTGTTCATCTGGGAGCCGCGGGACCCAAGAGGCGACCCAGCACCCTGCTCCTGCCCAGCTGCGGAACCTATCAACAAGTGAGTGAGCGGGGGGAGTGAAGTAGCCTCAGGGCCTGGGAGTCGCACTATCGGTCCGCGGGTCGGCGGATGGTGCACGGCGCGTTGGGGGAGGAGCGACCGGAGACCCCCTAGGCCTGACTCTGGTTTTGACCTGCACGCACGAGCGGCGAGGCCCCTGGGAGGTGGTAACAGGGGCTCTGACTCCAGCGACCTGAAGACATTGGCGCTGTTGGGCCTGGACGCGGCGAGGGTAGAGTGAGACCCCCCCGGCCGAGCACGGCAGGTGATTCCCGAACTGGTGCCTGTTCTCGTTGAACCCCCCGACGGGATTGCCTCCCCGCCGCACCTGTGAGGCTGCTGTCTCGTCGTGAGGGCCTGAAGTGGAGGCTTTGGCGGTCCGCGGGTCGGCACCATCTTTGGCCCAGCACGCAAGTGGAACACCGTGCAGCCATCGGTGCACGTCGTGAAACGGATCTGGTAAGAGGAGCCTGCCGGCTCTGCTTTGGAGCGTCTAGGTGCAGCTGGGCCTGGGTGGTGGACGACGCCGACGACAGGGGCACTGACTGACCTGAGGATTACTGACTCTTTAGGGCCGCCCTGAGCACAACGGCTCGGTCCCCTGGCGGCGGAAAGGGTCGACATGGAGGCTGGGCGCACTCGGAAGGAGAAACCCCTGAAAGATCTGCTCCTCAAACAATGAGGGCAATCAACTTCTGCTGGTGAAAAGGCGACAAACATGTCAGAGGCCGATGAGACCCCAGCGACTAAAGCCTTTATGCTGGAACTGTTCACGGCGATGAAGGCCGACCTCCAGGAATTCCAATCTCAGCTGGTGGCTGATCTGAAGGAGGTGCGGCGGGATGTGGATGACATCGGGGAACGCGTAGCCACCCTCGAGGAGCACGACATTAGTAGAGCCGAGGAGATCCACCACCTACAGCAAGATGTGCTGCGCCTCAGAGAGCAGAATGTTGACCTCCAGGCCCATGCTGAAGATTTGGAAAACCGCTCCAGGTGGAACAACGTGCGGATTAGGGGAATCCAGTCGAAAGAAGAGGGAGACGATCTCCGGGCCTATGTTTCAGCCTTATTTCAACATATCCTTGGGGAAGGAGAAGATACGGACATACAGATGGACTGAGCCCACCGTGTGGGCCTCCCGCGAGGCGCGAAAGCTCCCCCACCAGACATCCTCGTGTGTGTGCACGATTTCCAATTGAAGAAACGTATCATCCGGAAGGCACGGGAGGCGCACCCCATTCAATTCCGTGGCCAGCATCCGGCTCTCTTCCAAGATCTGGCGGCCTCTACACTTATCAAACGACGAGCGTTCAAAGTTGTGACCACCCACCTGCGAGAAAACAAGGTTCCCTATTCGTGGGGTCACCCTTTTCGCCTCATATTTAAACATAATGGCAGGTTGCTTCAGCTCCGCTCCCTAGAAGAAGCATTGGAGATCCTGGGCCTCGAAAACCCCAATGCGACCCTGGATGTCGAACGTCATAGCTCACAGGGCGCTCACCGCACAGAGGGGTGTCAGCGAGTCGGCAAGAAATCTCCACTCCAGAAACCTGACCAGGCAACAAAGGACAGAGAGAGAGAGAGGGGGTGTTGTCCGCCCTTGCACACACGCGAGACCGTCTGCCCACCCCTTGAGTTGGGTTGCTACTGGCTTCAGGATGGGCACGTAGAGGGACGCCGGGGAGGCAGATTGGACTGCCTGGCTCATCCCCTTAGTGGTCCCTTGGCGCCACGCTGACGACGTCTTGGTCCCCTTACGGAGGGGTCGGTTGCAGCCACGAACCCCTGGACTCGTATTTCTGTGACGAACATTGGTCACGCTTCACATGTGGAGTTTATTTTTTGACAATGTTTTAGGGTGGGTTGTCGGGTGGGGGGTCGATGGGATTCCAGTTGTTTTTTTTTGTTATTGTCACTGTTTCCTTTTCACAGAGTTGGGTGGGTTCTCTCCTCAGTGTGCTCCTGTTTTGTTATTCAGCATGGCAGCTGTGTGCGCGCGGTCCTCTGTTCCCCCTTTTTTTTTATGGCAGGGTGCTGAGCGCTCCAGTATAGCTGACTTCTCACCTACCTCCCCCCCTGGATCTTAAAATAGTCAGTCTCAACGTCCGGGGTCTCAACAACCCAGTCAAGCGTAGGGCAATCTTGTCTCTCCTAGAACACTCGGGGGTGGGGGGGACATTTGCCTCATCCAAGAAACACACCTATTGCAGACTGACACACATCGCATGCGCCATAGCCACTTCCCTCATCAGTTTTGGTCCTCCGCTGGTAGTAAGTAAAAGGGGAGGAGTGGCTGTGTTGATAGCCAAGCACTTTAAGGGAACAGTGGTGGGGCCATTCTCCGAAATTAGAGGTCGCCTCCTAGCATTGCGACTCCAAGTGGGCCCCTCCTTTTACACGGTGGCTTCCATATATTCCCCTAATGATCATCCAGAGAAGTTTTTACTGGAGGCATGTGCAGATGTACTGCGCTCTCCAGACAGGGCAGTGGTAGTGGGGGGGGCGACCTTAATCTCGTCATGAACAGCAAGCAAGATCGCTCAGGTTCCCGTACTGATGGCGCTGGCGCCTTATCCGCGCACGGGGGGGAGGGGGAGTGGTTACGCGATGTCGGGATCAGGGACGCCTGGCGCTGTCTGCACCCCGACGAAATAGACTTTTCATACTACTCGGCTGCGCATAAAACGTACGTCCGTCTAGATCATTTCCTTGTAACCCCGGCGGCGTGGTCATTGGTCGTAGACTCCACTATCGAAGCACGTGCCCTCTCGGACCATGCCCACATCACCCTGACTCTTCGCATACCGGCCGCGTGTTCAGCCTTCTCACCGCGCTGGCGCTTGCGGGATTCCCTGCTTAGGTCTCCGGAGGTGGTTGCGGGCATTAGACAATGCAACATCGACTATATAGCAACTAATGACAGAGCTGATACCCCGCTCTCTTCAATATGGGAAGCGCTTAAGTTAGTAACGCGTGGGGCCCTTATCGCTAAGGCAGCCTACGAGAACCGAACCAGGCGGGAAAAACGCGCGGAGCTTGAGGCCACTGTCCGAGAATTGGAGACAATACATAAGCGCAATGGCGCGCCCCGTATATGGCGCCAGCTAGAAAAGGAACGCCTTCAGCTTCGCCGGCTGGATCTAGACCGAGCAGAACATGCGGTGATCCGCCTAAAACACAAATTCTTTGTTGCCTCTAATAAAGGGGGACGTATGCTGGCACACTGCCTGCGTGGCCAACAGGAGATGCACTCTGTCAAATCGCTACGTGACGGATCTGGATGGCTCATTACCGACGATACCCAAATCGTCTCTGCCTTTCGCTCCTTTTATCACTCTCTCTATGCCGCGGACTCCTTTTTGCTGTCCGATCCCACGGACTACCTGAGGGACGCCGCGGTGATGCCGCTTTCTGAGGGCGCTGCTGCCACCCTGGAGGCGCCTATCCGCATTGAGGAAGTTATCTCTGCGATCTCCCGGCTGAAGCTACAAAAGGCCCCAGGGCCGGACGGCTTTGGTGTCCTATTTTATAAAACCTACTGTGCGGAACTTGCCCCTTTGCTCACACGCCTGTTCAATTCATTTGCAGATTCGGGATCCCTCACGCCTACTATGCTGCAAGCCTCCATTTCTGTCATCCTTAAGCCGGGCAAGGACCCTGACTCTTGTAGTTCCTACCGACCGATCTCCCTGCTGAATATAGATGCGAAACTGTTCTCCAGCATCTTAGCACATAGGCTGAATCCCCATATGCCGGATCTTGTAGATCCAGACCAGTCTGGTTTTATCCCTGGACGACAGTGCGGGGACAACACCAAGCGCATCTGCCATCTGATGAACAAAGTACAACGGTCCAAGGAAGAGGCCCTTTTGTTGGCGATCAATGCCGAAAAGGCCTTTGATCGTGTACACTGGCCGTATCTCTTCGCCACCTTGGAGCGCTTCGGAGTGGGGCCCAGGTTTCGACGCTGGATTGCCAGCATTTACACTGCTCCCTAAGCAGCGGTCAGAGTCAATGGCTTACTATCTGACCATTTTGTGGTGGGCCGAGGCACGCGACAAGGGTGTCCCCTTTCCCCCCTGCTTTTTGCCCTGTATATGGAGCCCCTGGCACAGCGGCTCCGGGATAATCCTTTGGCGCAGGGCATCCCTTTCGGCTCGGATCATCATCTAATTAGCCTATACGCAGATGACATTATCTTTTCCGTTACGCACCCCCTGACTTCGCTCCCGGCCGTCATGCAGGACCTTGAAATATTTGGTCGGTTTTCTGGCTTCAACATCAATACACAGAAATCTCGAGTACTCAATCTCACCATCAGTCCCCAGACGGAGGGGACTCTTAAACTCCGCTTCCCCTTTGACTGGGCCTCAAAGGGAATTGTGTATCTTGGCTTGACCCTCCACTCCAGCCTGACAAAAACGGCAGAAGCCAACTACTCCGCTCTCCTCTCCCGCATCCGCGCAGACCTTCTACGCTGGCGCCGTCTCCCACTGTCATGGTTTGGGAGATTGTCTGCAGTTAAAATGAATGCCTTGCCGCGTGCTCTATACCTGCTCCAGACACTCCCACTGGAACCCCCGCCTCTCGTCCTGCAGCAGATCCAGGCGGCTCTTGAGAGCTTTGTTTGGGGCCCGGTCTCGCCGCGCCTGCGTAAAACGCAGCTCCAACGGGCCAAGAAGGACGGAGGACTAGCCTTCCCCAATATCACTCGATATTTTCAAGCCTCTCTACTACGCTATTTGGTGGAGTGGAATCGTCCCTTGACAGAGAAACACTGGGTCTTTATGGATCAGACAGTTGCGGGCCACCATATTTGGCGAGATGCTTGGTTGCCGCGGGCGGCACGAGCGTGGGGCCTATACTCCTCGCCAGTCACGCGACCCACGATGATTGCCTGGGACAGGGTCTCACGTAGGGCCAATCTGACCTCCTTCCCGTCTCCTATGTCCCCGCTTTTCTCGAATCCTGCCTTCCCACCCGGAGAAACCACAAAAGTCGCAGCGCGGTGGGTGGAGGGGGGCTGCAAACGCGTGGGCCACTTGTTTGACATTCAGGGAATTATTCCCTTCAAGGACTTGCAGACTGACTACCACCTACCCGATACTGACCTTTATCTGCACTCTCAGATGGTTCATTGGATCTCGGGCTCTGGGACACGCTCCCTGGCCTTTCGGCCAATGAAGCCGTTTGAGAAATGGATACTCAACAAAAAAAGCGATAAAAGTCTTATTTCCGAAATCTATTCCTTTCTTGCTCTGGCCCCCTCATCGACTCGCAATGCTGGACAGAGGCGCTGGGAGGCGGAGATAGAGCGCACACTTACTGATAAGGAGTGGGAAGACATTTTCCACCGGGCACACCACACTACGTATTCCGCAGGTCACACGGAGACAGCCTATAAAATTGCTACGTATTGGTACTACACCCCTGAACGACTCTCTAAATGGCAGTCGCAATGCGATGGCCTGTGCTGGAGGGGGTGCGGTAACCCTGGGACGCTCATTCACTTGCTATGGCATTGCCCGAAGCTTACACGCTACTGGGATCAGATCCTTAACGACATCGACCAGGCCTTTAACACCACCATACCCAGGTTCCCCGCCTACACCCTTCTTGGCCTCCCTAATGCGCTTACTTTTCCCTTGCGCTCGACTAGGGGGCGACAGATTGCGCTTGCGCTAAACGCTGCACATATGGTCATATTAGCTAGATGGAAATCGGAGAACGTCCCTGACCACACTCACTGGCTACATCAACTATGGGACTTGCTTGCAGTGGAGAGGCTCTCTATGGTGGCGGCGGGGAAGGACAAGGACTATGCTAAAATCTGGGCCCCCTTCCTGACTATCCTTTCCACTGAATTCCGTGAATTGACTTGCCCGCGTTATCTCCGTATCCTAAACCTGGTGCCAGACACTACTGCATCCACCCCTTAGATTGTACATTGCTAGCGACTTACGTTACCATGGCGCGCCTACCCCAATCCCTCATGGGGTACTTGTGAGTTGACGCTGCCGCTTGGACCTTTTGGGGTTTCTTTTTGCACACCGAGGAGAGGGGTAGGGGGTGGGTGGGGTTCAGGGTTTTTTTTTTTCCCTTCTCTCCTTTTTATGTTGAGTTTATTATTCACTGTTGGAACACTCCTCATAGCCGTGGTCCACAGTGGACCCCATTCCCTATGCCTTGAGCGCCTTGTGTCTAAAATGGCACAGTCCATCGCATATGTTCCCTTCCCTAGGGGATATTCTCTTATGATGCGGCCGGCCCGACTGGGTTGTAGGCGGCTTGCTGTGTTAATATTGAACAGCTTTTCTACTGCTTTTGCCTGACAGTACGAGCAACAAGCAGCCAGCCGGCCTGATAGGTGGTAGGCGCTCTGCTTATGTATCTTTGTTGTGTTCTGTTAATAAAAACAGATTTAATACTAAAAGGTTAAGTATCCATCAATGGTGGGGACAGGCTTAGATCTCAGGAATCCATGGGGCAACTGATCAGAGGAAACAGATGACTCTGCCTGAACAGATGTCTTTAGATGAAATTGTCCTACAGGACTCATGAGACATATTTTGATAAGCCTGAATGACAGCCAGGTCAGTCTTGAAGAAATCCATTTGCACCCCAGTTTCAACCAGGATACCCAGGAAAGACATAACTTCATCCTTAAAGTAAGCACATGTATTAAGGTTCGTCGCCAATGATGAATGGCAGAATATCAGCCATATGCTTGTGCATGAAGGTGTGATGAAGTACTTCCTAGCAGCCACCAAGATATCCAGGTTGTCTGCAAGAGACCAAGAAGTGCAAAGGGTATTTCAACTCAAGTTGACCAATGATACGCCTCTCCTTTCATGGCTGACAATATCTCATCTGAGAGCGGCTGATGCAGTCCCTCTGGAGTAGCGGAGCAGGTCTGAGACCTGCCAAGAGCAAGCAGTAGACACTACGATGACTGAAGAACTTGGGTGGTCTCTGATCTTTCATTGGACTCTTAAAGGTCACAGTGTTCTGAGGAAAGGGAAATATAAATGTCCAAACATTATGCAATGCCATTGGTATCCAGGCCCTTCACCCATTTAGAGTGACAACTAGTCATACCGTGGTGACACATGAGAAGAAGAATCAATGGTTGGACGACCCCATCCTTGACCACAAACAAGGGGGTTGAGGGCTTTTTGGCGAATCTTCCACTCATGTGGGTGAGGGAAGATCCCCACTCAGGCTATTCATGTTAATGTTGTCAATACCTGCAATGTGGAAGGCTAACGCAAACATGATGCGCTTCGTTAATTAGAACAGAGCCATATGCTTGTTCATGTCGATCAACATTTTGGTTCTTTCCACTCGAAAGAAAGAAGAAAAAAAAAAAAGAAAAAAAAAGATTGTAGTGCTAGAAAGATCATCTTTAGCTCCAATACATCCATGTAGAGAGATGAATTGGATATCTCCCACCAGGGACTGAAGGAGTTTCCAGCAAGAAGCATCCCACCCTTATTCAAAAATGTCTGTGGCAACCATAAGCTGTGAATGGAACAGGTAAAATGGGCATCTTACAGGTGACTTGAGAGCATGCATAAAACCTTGCAAAATCTGGGTAAGGGTTAGGCTGGTCGCCAAGGAGGTAGCCCTTTTACTCCACTTGATGGACTTTCAGGGGAAGCAAGTGACACCTGGCATAGGCTATGTAGGGTCAAAAACCCTGAGCAATTTGTTCATTTTAAAGCCAAGCGCAAGTCTCTTAGATTAAATTACCATCCTTTGAATAAAGCAGGAAGGATCCTTTGTATACAATGAACTACAACCAGGCCAGTTTCAGCAGGTCAGCCTTTAACTACAGCCAAGGTGATGGAAAAACTGCTGCACACTTTACACAAATAGCCGGGCTGTCTGCCCATCCATCACAGTGACTTTTTCTTTTTTTTTAAAGAAATGAAAGTGCCCAGCAACGGCATCTGATTGGCCGGAGGAAATCTGGAACCCAATAGGCACCAAATAATGTCAGTTCCACCAGACTCTGGTGAGATGAAGCCTTCCAGATAGGAAAATGCACTTTGATATGATTGTCTCCCTCAAAGTTTGGGGGCCAACTTTGTATCCGAGTGGTCAGTTGGTTGGTGGAAATTGAACACTTTGGCTTATCTAGTGTTTAACTAGAAGTAGGAAGAAGCTTTGCAGACTTGTGCAGAGGAAGGTTAGATCCAGAGGCAGAATCTTTGGCTTGCTATTTCACACAGGGGAGGAAGAGATTATATCCCAGTGCCAACAAAAAAGACCTGCTCATGCAGCCTGAAGTAGAGATGAGAGAGACTCCCTTTTGCATAGAGATTGTGCCCAAATTGAGACATAAGCCTCCAGGTAAAGCTCACGCTGTAGTGTTGTGAGGATATTCAATGTGAAGACTGACAACACCAGAAAGGAATGCCAGCTGCCCTGCCTTACAGATGGAGAAACGAAAATCACCTGCGGGATGGTGCAATTACAGGGAGAGACGAGTGCTGCATCACAGAGCATTGTGTTCACCCACTCCTGAATCATCTGTCCACTCTGTATCACAAAACAGTGCTCTCTCCCCAGTGCATGCCACATTGGTGACTGCAACCCAGCCTAAGTGAGCAGAAACGCCAGTCCACACTGAGAACGGACTGTGCTCCACCTCTGTAACTTGCCAGCCAGTTAAAAAAATCTATGAAGAACCAAGGGAGTTCCCGAGTGTGCCTGATCAAACCAGCTACACATCTGCAATTGAAACAAACAAACCCTCAGTGACTGGTGAGTGACACTAATTATTTCCCATAACCAAACAATAGTCCCCTATAGACCAAAGGGAATAAGAACTGAACTGTGGGCCTTACAGCTATGCAAGATACCAAATGCTGCAACATGGGTAAATATAATCCTACTCTGCTTCCATTAACAATTTAAGAATAAAGAGGAAGTCTGGAGGACTTTGAAACGAGCTGTCAAACATGTGGTAGTTCCACAGATACTGTGCATAAGTGGACATGATTTGTAAGTCAGTTGTTCAGGCTTACCAAATACCATCCAAGTAATCCTGTTAAAAGACCTGCAATATCTCTGGGTTGTAACATTACTGCTGAGGATAACTATACCTTTATCAGACATCCCATTGGAGAAATGAGATTTGAAAAACAAATCACATCAGATTTTCGAAGCATTCCTTGCCTAACACAAATTAAAAACATTTCTGCAGAAGCTATGTACTGCAAGTTTAAAAACTAAAAGTCTGAGGTCTGAAGCCCTGGGATGCAATCCATCAGAGTGTACCCGAGACTTGTGAAGGTCCAGGAATCTATAAAAGTAGAACTGAGGGAAGACAAAGAAGCACCAGGCAAATTCCACACAGACAAGATAGGTCTGTGTAGCTGAAGAGATCCCAGGACTAAAGATAGCAGGGTTTTTGGATCTTAAGTTGCGGAACAGATTGAGAGTGGTAGAAGGCAGTGAGTCTGGGAGGTCAACCTGAGTGCCAAAGCATCTGAACAGAAACCAAAAGCAGGGAGCATTATGTCAAAGGCTCTCAAGCACCTAAAAGGACAAGGCAAACTACTATATTAAGAAATGTGCAAAGAATACAAGACAGATCAAAGCGGAAACTGTGCAAGGTTTCATGATGGGATTCGTTTTTTTTCTTTTGCTGGTTTCAGGGTAAACCATGTCAACGCTATCCACTCATTCGACTGGTTATGGTTTTGTGTTGGGGACGAGGTTTCCTAGATGTCCTGTTTTACAGCTGGGTCTCACCATTAGACATTACTCTCCCATGGCACTGTCCTCTTGGATTTTGACCTACTGCGTTTCTAATAGTGACTAATAAGGTCTATCTGCTCAGAGTTAAGTCTCATTTCAAGCAAAGTTGCTGCATGGAGTCAGGCTACAGATCTCTTTATATGTATGTTCAGTACATATAGTACAGACAAGTTTCACTCTAACAATGGGTTTCTTTTAAACTATTCTGTCTTGATTGGTCAGGACATAATGTGATACTTACTCTATTCTCTTGAGGCCCTTTTTGAAATTTAGTTCAATTTTCTTTGCAATTTTAGTCCAGATTTTCAGACTGGTTTCCTTCTTGCAAAACAGCCCTTATGAGAACTTTCTGTCTTTTTAAAAAGCCTTTTTGACATCGTTTCATCAAGTAGTTGACCGCTGTGACCGAATAATAAGGCTCATCTTTGCTCCAGTCAGTCTCTCAGTTTCTAAATTGGTTTTAAAAGCCAGAACTAGTTCCTATTCAGTTTCTCCAGATATTTCACTCTCATGCAAGAAGCAAATTAGCCTCCGTGGTGCCGTCTGTAACTTATTTGGATCCTACGGGTACATAGGATTCCAATCTCAGTGATGCCTATATATGAACCTAATGCTTAGAAAAGGCTTTCTGTTCCTACTGTAAGTTTGGCTACATACTCTTTGGTGTCGTAATTAGCAGAGTGGGCATTCCTCATAATTCACAAAACAAAATCAACACCAACCACAGGTCGCTTGAAGAGGACCAGCTAAAAGAGGAGGCACTTTAAGCCTGCGAACAGACAAGAACGTCCTTGGGTGGACCCAACAAACAGGCCTAGCAGGGTCATCTTTCATCTATGCGTAGTTGGAACCCTCTAGCCAAAAGCTCATGCTGCTAGAGTCAGATCTATCTGGCCATGCAGACTGCTGAAGTCTTTGCCTTCTCTGGAGGCTGCTGCTCCATGCCAAAGCCTAGGCAGTGAAGAGTCCCTCTTGGCTGAAAGCACCACAAGCTGATGTCCACCTGTGATGGTGACCAAGACCCTGGGATAGCCAAGCCACATCGTCACTCCTGGAATTTATCGTCATGCGATTACGAAGGGCAACTCTGGCAGTGCTGCATTTACACACCTCCTGTTAAAAGAGAAGAGATTTGATTCCAGTGACCCTGTTCAGGGTGTGAAGGTGCAAGTTTTCTGCGGGACCCGTGACTGCTGCAGCCAGGTGAAGGCATAAGTACTAGGGGATCTGGCATTTCAGAATTCTCAGTCTTGTCATCTGCCACTTACACCCTTCCTTATTGGGGATGGGGAAGAGCAATGGCCTAAGGACTGGAAATTACATGGAAGAACCGCTGAGTACCTGGATGTCTCACAAAGGCAGAAGCATAGCAGTGGAAGAAGTGGATTCCCCAGCAAAACGCTGTGTCCATGCAACCTTAATTAACTGTCTGGACATTATAGAGAAAGGAGACCAGAAGTAAGCAAAGTTTACTGTCAATACTAGGTTATCTATTGCGCCTCATCCCTAGGAGCAGAAAGATACTAAACTGGCATAAGAGCCTCCTCTTTTTTCGGATTACAAAGTGAAAATTTAACTACATGAAAGAGCCCCTCAAACTGGTATCTAGAAAAATAATTGGTATTAGACTTATTTAACTCTGCTACAGTGGGTGTTTTGGATGGAGGTGCTTCAGAGGACTGGTGAGGCAAACTACAACTTCAAATCAGGTTGTAACGTACTTAATCAGTGACTAGAAGTGGTGTGAATGTGGAAACCATTGACAGACTTGGAAGTGCCTAAAGGCCACATACATGCTCATGCCCAAGCTATTCACCATTGCGGTAGAAATGCTAGGCTGCATGTTGCATGCTAGCGTTTCTACTGTGTGTGAGAATATGATTCCAATGCAGGACCTGTTTTATAGGGCCAAAATCTTCAAATGTCCCATTAAACCTATGCTATTTTGTTATATATTTTTATGGAAATTGATTCAGTGCCCCTACTCTCACTGTATACAATCACATGCTAATTTTACACAATTATCCTGGCCTTCTAACTTGCATCTACTGGTGAACTTGAAGAAATGGTAGGGTATGGGTTAATGGTAGATCCAGAATTGGCAATCCAAAGATACCAGAAAGGTCTTGAAAACATACAGGAAAGTAAGAGCATTAGTCTTGATTCTTTCAAAGAGGAAGTTTCCTATGGACTGGATGCAAGGCCCTCCTTCATGTTCATCTGGGTATGTGACCTTATTGCAATTATATGACTTAAACTGTTCAACAGTAATAGCCCTTTCTGCAAGGCAGTACAATATCTGGTATCTTATAAGCAATTGTGTTCTTGCCTATGCTGTTGCATAGCATGCTGCTGTTAGGTCAGCATCACTTGTCAAGCACACAGCATAAGAAGAATAAGGTATGCTGGTGTGATTAGATCCATCATCTGATTCCAGTGGTAAAGGACAGCAACATATGGCCAAAGTTATGTCATCCTTACTCCACTACAGACAGACTAAAAGTGAACTAAATCCAGGGGTAGCAGAACAAGCTCACGATAGTAAACACATCTGCACCAAGAAAGACGGTCCACAAACCATAGCATGAACCCACCTGTATCCAGCAGTAACTATTAACTCCATCCACAATGTCCATGCCACAGGACCGAACACCATATTACCTGTATAATCCCTTCTCTGAGATCTGCTGTCAAAATCTTTCGGCAGGCCCAAAGTCCTCCACAGAACCCTTAATGACTCATATTCTTAGCCTGAGCTTTTGCTCTCAAAAATTGTGCCTATTTTTTCATGGCTGGTTAGATATTTATTGCTGACTACAATGGCAAGATAGAGTTTAAAACCTTCTTGGAACATAGGGGCCATTAGGGTGAATCTCCAAAGAGTCAGCATTTTGAGTAAACCTAGTAAAACATGACTTCTAAAGGATGCTATGGAACCCTGCAGAAAGAGGTCTCAGTCTAAGCACGCTAGAAATATTCAGGATTGTGAGCAGCAGAGGGACCACCACCTGAGCGGTCATCCATTGATCTTTGATTTGTGAGATGGTATGGAAAGAGAAGGACATGCAACTGGGGGTGGGGGGGTAAATCAACCAGCTTAGAAGGTTGACAGTCACACCAACCCACTCATAACGAAAAGCTAGCAAAAGCCATCATTACAAGGTGACCTTATCATGGTGAAGATCTTTTTTATCAGCTCCTAAATGTTCAACAAAGATTGTTGAAATTAAGTTTGGGCACTACTGGAAATATGAATAAAAGTCAATATTTGGATTTCCCAAGTATGGCGACTGATTTCTCATAATTATTAAAAAAATCAAGTAATATTTTGCTTCAAATGGAAAAGTGAAACACACAATTCTAGCTTCTTTTCTTAAATTGTATGCAAGACACCAATTTATGGTCAGGCCTGCTCACATGGTGTAAACATTAAAAACTGACAGATTCATCACCATCTACAATTCGCACCCTGTTACAAAAAAAGATTTAAGCCCAAAACTCTTACATAGATTCCTGCCCCTGTGAATGCGCCTCCTACAATTAAGTAGTATACAAGGTGGCTGCCATCTTTCCCAGGGAGACCTGTGGAGAGTGATCTAGAAGGGGCTCGAAGATTCTGACACTGCCCAACTGCAAGTAGAAACAGAGAAGAGTGGAAATGGGGAAAACAATCACATGACACCATGAAGGATTACATTTTCTCACAGATTCAGAACAAAAGTACAGGGTTTTATCATCAATTACTCTGGTCAGAAATGACTTAGCTATTCAAATAGACACATTAGAACATGATTGTGAGGGTTGAGGGGAATCTAGAGTCACTGGAACTTCCTACCAAATGCCAGTGCTGCTTGCCTATACAAATCCATCAAGGGAACCATATCTTCTGCCACCTTCCAGGTTCCTCTGCTTCAGGACATGGTTGATGAAGCACAAATCTAAGAAAACACTCCTGTGGACTTTAGGATCTTCGATACATGGCAAATGATGGGTGTGCCTCTGTGACGTGTAGACAGGTCATTCAATGAGTTATGTGGGCTGCTGTATGGGCAAATAACCCTGAAACACTAAAAGGGTCACTGTTATGAAGCAATCCAGATTAAAGTCATTACAAATTACAATTTGTTCAAACTCAGTACTTGAGCTGTGGAATATTACTGAAAAGTAAATACATCTTCCAACTGCACCATTCCCTCTTCCAGAAGACGTGGCTGAAAACAGAAAAAGTTGTGAACAGATATTGGCACGTGGCTATACTCCTGGGTAACCAAAAAACATTTAAACATGACTGACATGACTTACAAAAGCAGCAAGCCCTGCAAACGCCAGACACCAAAAGGCATGTTAGTTAAAGGGGCAGTTGGTAGCTAGTGTAAGAAGCTGCTGTTTTACTTACATAGACACCAGCGCCTAAAGCTGAAACGGCCACAATAAAGGTATATAGAGAACTGTCCCCACTGCCCCCAGGTGCACCACCAGAGCTAGCCATTTGCCTGGTCGTCTGTTGCTCTAGGGGCAGAGTCCATCGCTGCACCAAGTTGCCTATGGAACACAATTCATTAGACAAAATCACTTCTCAATAAACAA
The DNA here is from genome assembly GCA_963921515.1 of Calotriton arnoldi. NCBI lineage: Eukaryota > Metazoa > Chordata > Amphibia > Caudata > Salamandridae > Calotriton > Calotriton arnoldi. The sequence continues at coordinate 681,916 of CAWUFW010003956.1, forward strand.
TTTATCAAAACTGATTTTCTGAGACAGCAAGTGAGATGCTATATGAAAAGCAAGCAATACCTGAATTAATGGATAGAAGTAAATCTAGGGCCCCGTAGCCAAGAATAATAAAATAGTTTGAAGTTATTAATACAAAGAACTTCTTAACTCGCATACAGCATTCCGTGTCTGATTTTTAAAAATATGGGACAATTGCTCACCGCTCCGGCTGCACCCCTATAAACTGAATTTGCATGATTGTATATAATATTATTGCTGTGTGAGGCCCAAATAATAACCACCAGTTCCTGCCACTACAATTAAAATAAACACCTTTTACATGTTGATAAAACTGTGTCTTGTTCTGCTGACGCAAATAACTCAAATAATATGGCCCTCCTCCCAATATCGGAGCAAGAAAAATTAAAAAAAAGTCTGAACTGTCCAGGCTCCCCAAACTAAATGGCCCAATCTATGCCTGATCTAACTCTCTGTACATCAGAACTTTCTCCCTTACACATCTGTTGGGACAGGAATCTCCTCTTCAAGGTATACGGCAACCCTGCCCAACTGTGATTGCCTCCAGACTTTTATTTTGGCCTGTCCCTGGCCATCTCAGATACTGGACCTGTCCAGTGGCCTGGAGTGACACACTAGGAGTGCCCTCATTGTGGCAAAGGACTACTGTTGGTGCCTTGGATGCAGGGCATAAAGCTGTGGTGGTAGCATAGCTGGTTTGTGAAACGAATAGTGTGACCAGAACTTTTACTCGAGTCACTGAAGTGAGATTATGTGTATGCCCAGAATCTCGAATGGGAGGGTGGGGTGTATGGGGTGGGGTGTGTATGTATGGGGTGGTTATGTCTATGGTGTGTACGGCTATGGTGTGTACGGCTATGGCGTATGGGCGTGTGTGTGTATGGGCGTGGTGGTGTGTGTGTGTGTGTGTGTGTGTGTGTGTGTGTGTGTGTGTGTGTGTGTGTGTGTACGGGTGTGTGTGTACGGGTGTGTGTGTACGGGTGTGTGTGTACGGGTGTGTGTGTACGGGTGTGTGTGTGTGAGTGTACGGGTGTGTGTGTATGAGTGTACGGGTGTGTGTGTATGAGTGTACGGGTGTGTGTATGGGTGTGTGTATGGGTGTGTGTGTGCGTGTGTGTGTGTGCGTAGCACGTATAAAGTGACAGGGTTATGTGTGTAAGTGAACTCAAGTACTGAGGCCAGTGAGATCTATTGTGCATTCCCCTCGCCCTGCATATCACAAGATGGAGGGTGAAGACATCCCTTCCAGACAGTGGAAGTATACTGCCTGCTCTCCTGTGACTGAAGATCCAGACACTGAAGTGAGGAGAACCGAGACAGAGCTGCAATTAGAAATTCTATGAAGCCTTTGGTTAGCAAGGGGATGCTGATCAGTTCTTCGTGAGCACTGCTATTTGGTTGATGGTAGGTACTGTTGGCTTTGTTGTAGTAGGTGAGGAAGTTTCTAGGTCAGAATCAAAATAAATGGAATCTTCTCCTTAATTGCTGTATTCCTACTGTGCTGTATTGCTGCACTGTTATTGTTTATACTGTGCCTGTTGTCTTTTTCTGTTTTTCTCCCCCGTTTTTCTGTGCTTGTTCCCCTACCGCCGCTGCTGCCCCCGCGGCCCCTCCTCCCTGCCGAATCCCCGCTCCCGCCTCCCAGCTGCGAGTCCCTCCCCCCTCCCTACTTAATGGCGGCCGCTGCGAGGGAGCACGAGCAAGACCTCGGACCTCCTGGTCAGTGACCTGCTCTCTCCCCCTGCAGCTCCGCTACTAAGTGCCGCTGACCTCTGCGCCACGCGCTGCTCCGTCAGGAGTTTGAGGCCCCGCATTGTGCCCATTTTAGCCCAGTTTTTGTCTTCTCCTTAACTGCTGTATTCCTACTGTGCTGTATTGCTGCACTGTTATACTGTTATTGTTTATACTGTGCCTGTTGTCCTTTTCTGTTTTTCTCCCCCGTTTTTCTGTGCCTGTTCCCTTCCCGCCGCTGTTGCCTCCGCGGCCCCTCCCGAAACCCCGCTCCCGCCTCCCAGCTGCGAGTCCCTCCCCCCTCCCTACTTAATGGCGGCCGCTGCGCTCCAAAGGCAAGCCCGTCTGCGCCCGTCCGCGACCCACCCGCGACCAGCGCCAGAAATCCTGGATTTTCAACCATCCACCGCTACGATCCAGCCACCCTCCTCGCACTCAACCCCATGAGGAACAACAACTGCCAGCTATCCACGCCGAGCACCACCCACGGACAGTTCTCCTGCTGCCAGACCTTCAACACCATCAGCACCCCTACGGCCACCACCACCGCACCGAACGCCAACGAAGCCCTGAAGTGCATCCTCCTCAACGTGCGCTCACTGCACAGACACGCCGTTGAGATCTGGGACCTCCTCGACACCCTCTCACCAAACGTCCCCTTCTTCACAGAAACCTGGACCAACCCCATCTCCAACCCAGACATCGCCACCGCCATCCCGGACGGATACAAGATCCAGAAGAAAGATCGCCCCAACCGCCCAGGAGGAGGACTCGCCATCGCACACAAGAGCTTCCTCCGACTCTCCACCTCCACCACGAACGACTCCCTCTCCACCGCCGAACACCTACACTTCCAGATCAGCCCTAGACCCACCCTTCGCGGCACCCTCGCCTACAGACCCCCCGGACCTCGCGCCCCCTTCGCAACAACCATCGCCGACCACATCGCACCACACGCCATCGCCTCCATGGACTACATACTCATCAGAGACCTGAACTTCCACCTCGATAACCCCAACAGCCCCAACTCCACCACCCTCCTAGACAACCTCGCCAACATCGGCCTGAAACAGCTCGTCACCACACCCACCCACAAGGCAGGACACACCCTCGACCCCCATCTTCGCAGGAGGCAACAGCATCCACTTAAGTCACACCTCCCAACCCCCCTGGACGGACCACCACTGGGTACACTTCAACGTCAACAAACCCACCGCCCCCAAACCCGCACCACGCCCTCCAAGAAGGAACTGGAGCAAAATCACTGAGGAGCAGCTCAACTCCGCCCTCAACCGCGACACCCCACCACACCGACCGACGCCAACCTCGCAGCCAAGGAACTCCACAGATGGATCTCCAACTGCGCAGATGAGCTCGCACCCCTGCGCAACTCCAACAGACAGCGCCCCAGGAAGGCCACCTGGTTCACCACCGACCTCCAAGAATCCAGACGCACCTGCAGACGTCTCGAGAAGAACTGGAGAAACAGCAAAACGCCAGAAGATCGCACCACCTACAAAAATGCCATGACGGAATACCACCAACACATCAGATCCACAAAGAGGACCTTCATCCGAAACAAGATCCTCGCCAACTCCAGCAACTCAAAGGAACTCTTCAGCGTCATCCAAAAATTCACCAAACCCACCAGCGAAACCACGGACATCACCCCCTCCCAGGACCTCTGCGACAAGCTCGGATCTTACTTTCATTTGAAAATCAAGGGCCTCTACGACCACTTCAACGACCAGACAACTGACTCCAAAACCGCCCTCTTCAGCAACGCCAGCCAGCCTACCATCTCCTCATGGACCACAGTCACCACCGAAGACACCACCTCGACCATGAAAGGCATCCACTCAGGGGCCCCCCACGGACCCCTGCCCCCCACACATCTACCACAGAGCTGTCACCGCCATCGCTCCAGAACTATGACGCACCATCAACACCACCCTCACGACCGGCACCTTTCCCGACGACTGGAAACGCACAGAAGTCAGACCTCTGCTCAAGAAGCCCTCAGCAGACCCCAGGGACCTCAAGAACTACCGACCCATCTCCCTCCTTCCCTTCGCAGCCAAAGTCACCGAAAAAATCGTCAATGCCCAGCTAACAAAATTCATCGAAGAAAACGCCATCCTTGACCTCTCCCAATCCGGATTCCGCAGCAACCACAGCACCGAGACCGCTCTGCTCGCCGCCACAGACGACATCCGCACCCTCCTCGACCAAGGACACACCGAGGCCCTGATCCTACTCGACCTCTCCGCAGTGTTCGACACCGTCTCCCACTGCACACTCACCGCCAGACTCCATGACGCCGGCATACAGGGAACCACCCTCGACTGGATCTGCTCCTTCCTCACCGGCAGAACCCAAAGGATAAGACTGCCACCCTTCCACTCCGAACCCACGGAAATCAACTGCGGAGTACCCCAAGGATCGTCGCTCAGCCCAACGCTCTTCAACATCTACATGGCCCCCCTCGCCATCGTTAGACAGCACAGACTCAGCATAGTATCCTACGCCGACAACACCCAGCTCATCCTCTCCCTCACCAAGGACCCCGTCACCACCAGACTTAACTTCCAGGAAGGAATGAAGAACGTCGCAGCCTGGATGAGCAGCAGCTGCCTGAAGCTCAACTCGGAGAAGACAGAAGCCCTCGTCCTCGGACCCTCCCCCCCCTTCATTGGACAACTCCTGGCGGCCCACCGCCCTCGGCAGCCCTCCCACCCCCACAGACCACGCTCGGAACCTCGGCATCATTCTCGACTCCTCCCGCTCCATGACCCGACAGGACAACCTCGTCGCCTCCAGCTGCTTCAACACCCTCCACATTCTCCGAAAGACTTTCAAGTGGATCCCGCCCGAATCACGGAAGACCGTCACCCACGCACTCATAACCAGCAGACTGGACTACGGTAACGCCCTCTACGCCGAAATCAACACATACCTGCTCCACAAACTCCAGACCATCCAAAACACCACAGCCAGACTCGTCCTCGGCATCCCACGACGGGAACACATCACCCAGCACCTGCGCAACCTCCACTGGCTCCCCGTCAAGAAGAGTCACGTTCAAGATACTTACCCACGCCTACAAATGCCTCCACAACACCGGACCTCAATACCTCAATGAGAGAATCTCCTTCCACGTACCCAAGCGAAACCTCCGATCCGCCGCCCTCGCCAAAACCCCACGCACCCGCAGAGCTAGAACAGGTGGAAGAGCCTTCTCCTACATCGCGGCCAAGTCCTGGAACGAGCTCCCGATCGACATCAGATGCGCCCCCTCCCTGAACATCTTCAGGAAGACGCTCAAGACCTGGCTCTTCGACTGAACAGTGCTGCCTACCCCCAGCGCCTTGGGACCCTCACGGGTGAGTAGCGCGCTTACAATTCCCCCGATTGATTAATTGAATGCTCTCGGATAGCACCAGACTGGAGAGAGGAATTCGGCTAAGGTGCCACCGGCCCCGAGATTCCAATAAAAAATGAACTCTTTTGGGATAAGGGTGACTGAGGACCCTGGAGATCTGTAAGAAGCAAATATGATACAATCCTGCTATAGTACTTTAGGGAAGACCTCGACAGATTGATGACTCACCCACTAACTGTTAACCCTCTAAAAGCAGTGGGTGTATTCTCTTTTTTAATATTACAACGTGAAAACGCTACTACATGAAACAGCCCCTTAATAAACTGGTATCTAGAAAAATAATTGGTAATAGACGTCTGCCCATGATGTTGCTTTGCACAATTTGCAGTCTTCACCCTTTTAATTCACATTGATCCCAATATTTCAGCAGTTTGCTTTTAACTCTATTTGCTACAGTGGGTGTTTCGGATGGACGTGCTTCCACGGACTCATGAGGCAAACTACAACCTCAAATCAGGTGACTAGAATTGGTGTCAAAGTGGAAAACACTGACAGAATTGCAATGTTTAAAGGACACATACCTGCTCATGCCCAAGCCATTTACTATTGCAGTAGAAACGCTACGCTGCATGTTGCAGGCTAGCTTTTCTACTGCCTGTGAAAATACACAGGACTTGTGTTGTAGGGCCAATATCTTCTAATGTCCCATTAAACCTATGCTATTTTGTTATATATTTTTATGGAGATTTGTTTCAGTGCTCCTACTTACACTGTGAGTAAAAGTACTGGAAACTTGACATGGTCCCCTTCCCAGCAGTACCAGCCCAATTGAATCGGTTCTCTAATATACCATAACGGGCACACTTGCACTCAGCATATGCACATCAACACACTAAACAGTACTGTTACCCTCCATGTATTGTGCCATCAAAGAAACATACATTCATCACACACATTCGCTCTATGCACTGTCCAGTACTATAGCCTTTCTGTACCATGGTAGCCATGGTGTGCTACTTGCAAACACACGCACTACCAGCAGACACATGCTGCACAATACTTCACCCATCATGTACTGTACTGCACAGCACTGCTCTATCCCTGTATTGTAACCTTCCCAGGCACATATACATCCAACGCAGTCACACCACTCCTGCACTGTGCAGCACTTTACATTTAACTGCATTACATTACACCGAGGACGTTGGGTTCCATTTTGGGACGACCAGGCCTGCCTGGTGAAGACATGAGGAGTAGAGGAATTCCCCAAATAGATTTAAATATTGCTGAATTCCTGTGAGCTGGGTGGGACACACTAAAGTGTACAGGGGAAGTCTCTCTTGTTCTTCCTTCTCCAAAGGGTGCTCTTTGATCCAGTGAGAGACCACAAGAAAGGGGCCTGGACACATCTCAGGAACGATAGGGGGCTGATAAGGGATGCAAAGAGTGGGACTGGGAGCCCGGGATTAACCTTTTGATGCGAATACCACTGTGGCTGACATCCAAGTGTGAACTCCTGTCACTCCTGTGTCCTGTATTGTGGGACTATCAGCTTCGGAGTCTCTTCTGCTGTGACAGACAGCCTTTTAAGAGTAAGGAGAGAGAGGAAAAGAGTGCACTTTAAAAGAAGCAGAACCCCAAAACGAAACTTCAAAGACCCAGACCCTAAATCACATTTGGCGTTTGAAAATGGACTGTGATTGGGCGTGGCCAGCGACATGGCCGCTTGAGACGTGCTTTCGACGAGCTTCGGCTGAAAGCTTCTAATCTGACTATTATCCGGCAGTCTGGAGGCCCGGATATGAACTCGCCCGCAAGCAGAAGAGCTACGGACTTCCCAGCGCTAAGAATTTGAATAATTAAGAACCTCGCTTACCGGGTCGGAGCTGATTTCCGCGATGCGGGGTCTCCCTGGGACCCGTCCAAGATGGCGTCCTGCGGTGATTGAGGGAGCGCGCCCGACTCGGCAGAGATGCGGTGATCCGTGGAGAGAGAGCCCTCGCTCGCTGCGGCGGACGACACCCCCCTCACCGCCCGATGCCGTCCATGCAGCACCGCTGACAGGCTCCCGGGACAGAGACGCCGGTGAGTTAGTGCGGTGGGAGAAACCGCGGTGGGAGGATTGGCTGCCTGGCGGAGGAAGTGACACGCAGGGAGATCCTCGACCCCCCCCCCCGGGCCGGATCCTTTGAGATTGGACCCCGGGGTCATCTTTGGTTGCTGTGAGCCCAGCGGGGCTACCAGAGAGTGAATACTGACCCTGCGCCTGAGCACCTGGCGACACGGCTAGGCTCGGTCGGGCCTGGTGAGACCTTTGCGCCTCGCCCTCGGTGCTCCACTTGGCCTTGGGACCTGGACTGCAGCTGTGACCACGCTCCTGAGAGACCCCGAGGTACCCGAGCCACTGGGAGCGGCTGCGAGTGACACTGATAGGATTGCTCATTGAAGGGCCGAGAGTGATGGGAGGGGGGCGCTCCTTGCGCCCCTTGATGCACCTTATAACCTGAGGGACACTGGCTCAGCCCACACTCCCCTTGTCTGCTCCCCGAGCTTGTGGGACTCTGTCTGGGGACTGGCTGGTCTATCCTGGAGGAGGTACTGAAGAGGCCCTCATGGCTTTTGGGTCGCATATGGACTCAGTGGAGTGTGCTCACATAAGGAACAACCACCCTGTAGAGGGCCCCCTTGGCAGATATACTAGGGAGCCAGTAGACCCTGCATTGGCTGGTGGCAATTAAGAAGGGGGCGGACTTTGGGCGGGCTCCAGACCCTCTGGCCCCCGTACCTAACCCTCCATGGTCCCCGCTAGTGAGCCTCGCAATTCTTATACCGGGGCCCTGACCCCCCCCCCCGGGATAACAGCAACAGACTCGGCGGGGTGCAAGAGAGGGAGGGATCACCTGTATGAAGAGATGATCTGCTCTAGCCCCTCCACGATTACCACTGCGGACCACCATTTCGACGACCGCCACAATGGGTAAAGACAAAGACCCAAAGCCACCCCGGCAAGGGAAGATGGATCGCTACACTAAGGTGATCACCCCTCCTCCGGAGGAACAGCCACCTAGCCGCACGGACACCGATACTCTCCTCCAAGCAATTCAAGCCTCCAGGCTGGCTTTAGAAGGGAAAATAGGAGCAGTGGGCACGGAGGTGACACTACTGCGGCAGGGCCTCCGTAACTTGGCCGACAGAGTCACGGAATGGGAAACCCGGCTGGGCGAGGCAGAGGACACGCTGCAGGACCTCCGCAAAGGGATGGCCGACCTTCAAGCATCGAACAAAGACCTCCAGTGGCGTGTCGACGATGCAGAAAACAGAGCAAGGCGTAACAACCTATGCTTTGTGGGATTTAGAGAGGGCATTGAAGGATCGAATACGCTGGACTTCCTCTACTCCTGGCTGCAGCGAACCTTTCCGACGGATAAATTCTCAACCTGCTTTGTGATAGAAAGAGCGCACAGAGTGCTGATGGAGAGACCCCCTCCTAGTGCGCAACCGAGACCTATCATAGCGCGCTTTCTGAACTTCCTCGATAGGGACGTGATCCTAAGAGAGGCGAGAAAACTTGGTGATATCAAACATGAAAATGCCCGCATAATTATCTTCCCAGACTACAGCAGGGAAGTGCAACGACAACGACGCACCTATGACTCCGTGAAGGCAAAACTCAGAGAACACAAAATCCAGTACATGCTTCCGTTTCCTGCAAAATTGAAAGTACTATATATGGGGAGGACCCACTTCTTCCAAACGCCGGAGGAAGCATGGCAATGGTTAGAAGAGCGTCCTGTTTTGAGGAGGACGGAAGACTCGCCACGGGCTAATCAGACGCAAAAGGAGAAAGATTCCACAGTAGCTGGTTTCCAGAGAGCGCAGAGGTCCCAGGGACACTGGAGGGCGCGCCTACAAGGGGCAACGCCGTATGTCACGAGAGGCAGTGGCTGCCTACAGAGGAGAGGTACACAATCGCTAGACCGACACCGGGCGGAGAACTCACACAACACTCCTGTCCTCGGACGGCGGGAACCCTGCACGGAGACAGACACCAGAGAGAGCACGTCCGGAGAGGAAGAAGACGACACACCGCAACACCCCTTGATTACTGCAATAATAGCAATGGAACAAGACGCAGAGACAGAGAAACCTGAGACACAGGGAGAAGCTCCCGACTCGAACTCCTGAATAAGGGCCTCAGAGACTTGCCGTTGAACCAGAGTGGTAAATCCGAGCTCGATATTTGCCACCCCCCAATAACACCACTCAGACCTGCACAGTAACTGAAGCGTCGCGATCAAGAGCAGGGGACAGGCCGGAAGAGGCCTCAGACTTTGATAGTTATTTCCCCCTTTTTTCCCCCACTGTTTTTTCGTCCCTTCTATTTCTTTCCCCTCTACACTCTTTTCTTTCCACTCTCTGGGCACGCTTTTTCTTTCGGTTTTTCTTTGCTCGTTTAATGTGTTGCAAGTGTTTGGACCTGTAACGTAAGTTTTGGTTGGGGTGGGCGACAGACCTCTACTGCCCTTAATCACAACCCCGGAAGTATTACTCTGGGTGTAGCTGTGAAACTAGGGGGGTGGAGGTGGGTGGGGGTGGGGGTGGGGGGGTTGGGTCTCAATTTCATGAGAAGTTGCTGTTGTTGACAGTTAAGTTTCAGTTACGGTTCAGTCATGATGTTTGCAGGACACACAACAAGGTACACTCAAGCCTGGGCTCTGTTGTATTCTCTACACGCATGTACGACACAAGTGTAACATAGCCTACCATGGTGAGTTCCGAGAATTAACATTCCAGGTCAAGGCAGTGAAGGGTTAACGGCCTTGTGGATAAAATCAAAAGAGGGTTGTTGACGTCCTTTATAAAACATACTCACCCAGACGTAATGATGCTACAGGAAACCCATCTTAAAGGCACAAAATGTGGATTCATAGCGAGGGGGGCATATACCGTCTTGGCCCATGCGGGGTATACCTCCGGCTCTAGAGGGGTAGCAATTTTGATTAAGAAGTCGCCTCTCTTCTGCGTGGCGCGCACATGGATAGACCCCCAGGGCACATTCGTTGGGGTGACGGGGAAATGGGGCAGAAGGACTGTTACTATCCTTTCAGTTTATGCTCCGCCGAAACTGCAATCTAGGACTTTAAACAAGATGACAGAAATACTACTAGCGACGCCGAACTCGATACATATTATCGGGGGGATTTCAATGACGTGATGCACACACCCACTGACCGCACAGGGGATCATACGCAAACATACCCCACTACACAACTGGCACGTCTTGTTGAGACACTGGGCCTTGTAGATTTCTGGAGACACTTACATCCAGGGACACGGAGCTACTCCTACTATTCGGGTGCGCATAGGGTCTACTCTCGGTTGGACTGTGTGTTCCTCCCGAGGGGTGACATGCAGACTATACATGAGGCGGAATACATGGCCCGGGGTTTGTGGGATCACTCCCCTCTGTATGTACGGGTGGGAGACCGGAATCGGACGGGACACAAGTGCTGGAGACTGTCTGCATGGGACTTACAGAATCAGACAGTGCTAAAGGGCATTAGAGCGGACACAAAAATCTTCTTTGACGAAAACGTAGGATCCGTGCCATCAGGGGTAGTTCTCTGGGAAGCTTATAAAACAGTTCTACGGGACAGGGTGCAAAACAGAGTAGCGTGGGAAAGGAGAAAGGATCAGGAAGAGTTAACCAATCTAGAAACCCAGATCCTTACCCTTGAGAGACGGAATATTGCACAGACGGACCCCCAGGTCCTACGGCAACTGACAGACACACAGCATCAATACAAGACCCTGGCTACCCAGGCGGCCAAGGCGCAGGCCCAGGCAACCCTACACAAGCTCTATGATGTAGGTGACAAATCGGGAAAACTCCTGGCATGGCTTAGCCGAAAGGAAGCAGAGGCTCGATGGGTGGTGAACATTATAGATCCACAAGGGATACCACAGACGACGGACGAGCAGATAGTGCGGACTTTCGCGTCTTACTAGGCAACCTTCTATGATGCCCGGCCCCTGTGCCCGACCTCTGCCATTACAGACTATCTGGCGGAGATACATACCCCATTATTGGACGAAGCCGACAGGGAAGGGCTAGAATCGGACATTACGATCGAAGAACTTAAAATGGCCATAGCCCAACTACGCCCCGGTAAGACCCCGGGACCAAACGGCTTGCCGGCAGAACTCTATAAAAGATGTACGGATCTCTTCAGTCCCCACCTCTTAAGCCTCTTTCAAGACGCATGCCATGAGGGAGTCCTCCCTTTAGATCTACATATGGCCACAATTGTCCCTATCCATAAACAAGGGAAACCCCAAAACCAGTGCGAATCCTATCGCCCGATATCCCTACTTAATACGGAAGTGAAGATCCTGGCGACGATCCTCGCCACGAGGCTCCGTCAGGTAATAACGACCCTGGTCCATCAGGATCAGTCGGGATTCTTGCCCGGCCGGGCGACAAGACTGAATCTGCGCAGGACACACAATTGGATAATGGAGGTCAAGGATCGTGACACCCCCCACCTTCTCCTGTCACTGGACGCAGAAAAGGCGTTCGACGCAGTCCACTGGCCCTTCCTTGAGGCCACCTTGATCAAATTTGGTATAGGCCCCAACTTCCGGAAATGGGTGGGACTCTTGTATAAAGACCCCAGGGCGCAGGTTAGGGTAAACGGCACGAACTCAGAAGACTTTGCCATTCGACGAGGTACCAGGCAGGGCTGTCCTCTGTCACCATTACTTTTTGCCCTCACTGTAGAAACTCTGGCTTGTGCAGTCCGATAGCACCCGAGGTACGCGGGTTTCGCATCCATCCAGGGGATACTTTGGAAGAAAAGAATTCCCTGTATGTGGATGACATACTTCTATATATCACGCTCCCGACTACTACGATTCCTACCCTGTTTCATACTATAGATAGGTACGGACATAACTCGGGGTATACAATCAATTGGCACAAATCAGTAATATATAGCCCAGGTATTTTGACCACGTGGCCCACCCTCCCCAGGGACCTCCAAATAGCCCATGACGGGTTTACCTACCTGGGAATCTACCTTACCACTGACAGGGACCTTTGCTATCTGAAAAACATTAAGCGCATACTCGCGAACTTTGCAGAAGATGCACAGCGCTGGAAAGCGCTCCCACTCACCATACTAGGCCGGGCCGCTATGTTTAAAATGATCACTTTGCCCCGATTCTTATATGCACTACAGAACACGTACTTCTCCCTCTCGCGAGCTACCTTCCGAGAAATAGACGCTGAGCTACGCTCACTCATGTGGCTAGGGAAACAACCTAGAATTGCACTCTGTACCTTACAACGAAATCAGTACAATGGAGGGATATCGCTCCCTGACAGAGGCCTACTACTGGGCGGAACAACTAGCCCCAGTAAATGAACGGCTACATGCATCGGGAGATCACCCCACCTACAGATTGGAGAGGAAAACCATGGCCGGACGCACCTGCCTACACTATCTCTATGGTGGCAGAGGTAAAGGAAGACTTCTCCCGGCCACCCAAGCCACAATAGAGGCGTGGGGGAGGGCAACGAAGGCAATGGGGTGGGACCGGAAACTCACTAAACAAACACCTCTTTGGCATTGCCCTTAGCTAACAGAAATACGGAAGTTACGAGGCTTTAGAGGTTGGGATGACATAGGTATCTCCACCATAGGGGATATTATGGTTAAGGGCAAACTTAAAAGTTTCGATACCCTTCAACGGGACTTTGCACTAAAGACCTCCCAGTTCTTCAGGTATGCTCAAATCAGGCATGCATGGCAAGCAGAGAACATAGGTGATTCCCCACTGCCGGACTATGCACCACTGGAGGGGAGACTGCTCCAGGAGCACATTCCTACCAAGGCAGTGTCACTTACATACCGGACCCTCAATAATAATGCCCCGGACAGATTGGGCAAGCTACGATCTACCTCGGAATGGGAACTTGGGTACACTTGAAACCATAGACTGGGAGGCAGCCTTAATGCACCCTAGGGAGGTGGCAATTAAATCACGCCTTCGCCTCGTTCAATACAAAATACTCCATAGAGCTTATTATGACCGAGCCAGATTACATAAAATAGGACGAGCAAGTGACCCTACCTGTCAGAGATGTGGACATGGGGAGGGCGACTTTTACCACAACATTTAGGACTGCACTATAATACAGGTCTATTGGGGGAGGATATTGCAGGAACTGAGTAAAGTACTGGAGGTTGATATACCCTCGGACCCTAAATTTATACTGTTGGGAATCCCGGGCGACGTAGACCTGAGCCGGCCGCAAATACTCTTTACTGCATTAGCACTGGTGGTGGCGAAGAGGGAAGTGGCAAGAACGTGGGGGGCTGTCAATGCACCACTACTCCGAGAGTGGAGAGCCGGGATGGACATGTATATGGCAGCAGAAAGGGTCACCTATAAGGCGAGGGGATGCCTGAAGAAATTTCACAGGGTATGGGGTAAATGGAGGATATATTATGGTTTTGATATCACAGTGGGTGACGACTAGCTGGGTCCCAGACGGATGTTCCTCTCGAGCTCAACGACCAGCAATGGGCCCTTGGCGCCTAAAGGAAAGGTAGACCCCATGGAACCACGATACAACTGTATAGGTTTTGCAATGATGACTTTTCAAATGGCCCGCCGTGGCTACAAAGGTGTACTATCTAATGTATGGATTACTAATGTATGACGCTGCATGACTGTACCTGATTTTGTTATGGTTTGTTTTTCTGTGTTTGTTTTTTTAAAATCATTTTAAAAAAGCATAATAAAAATATTTTAAAAAAAAGAAAATGGACTGTGATCGACAATTATTTGAGACATGGACAGACTAACACACAGGTTCCTGTTAAAGGAAACCCTATTCCAACAGCAACGTGCTCTGTACAACACCCTGTTTTCCCCTAGGGGGATAGGCTGATGAAAAATAAATGATGTGAGTAAATTTTAAGGGAACCTGAGAAATTGGTGGGAAATGGGATTATTCCACTTTGAGTAATCAAGTTATTGACCAATTCAAAAGTTCTCCAGCAATTAATGTATTCTTACTTTGACATTAAGGGCTATCTCACTTCATAAGTTCATACATACAAATCCCACATAACTGAATGTGAATTATTTCATACACACTCTAATTTCCCATCCTATATGAACAAGTTGCCAATGAACAGCCAGAGTTGTTACTTATGTGAACCACACATTATTACTTGATACATTACATCTCGAGTGTTCATCTTTCGCCATCCCTCACCCTTTTCCATTGTCCAAGTCGCACATTTCGAAATGTAAAGTTTCTAACAGCTATGCCGAACTGTGAGCAATACTAGAACTGTTATTTTTTTCTCTTTCACTACAACAGCGATGTCATCCTCTTTTTTTTTTTTTAAACAAACTTTTGTTTACAAAACAAATCCTTGCTGATGGCATCCAATCCATTCTTATACAATAATCTCAATTTCTGTGCAGTACAACTTCAAACTAACAATCCCTCCCCCTCCCCGCTTCCTCCCTCCCCTTCCCCGACGTGTCCCGGCGGGCATTACTAATAGGTAGGCAACAGTGTATCGACATAGCAAGGTGCAATGTAACGGCAAGTACATGTAGGGGGATGTACCCCAAGTATTTAGTCTCGTCTCCGGGGTCCTAAAGACAGCCAGGTGTCATATTCTGGGGGTAGTTAAACAGGGATGTCATCCTCTAGTACTTTTATTATCAAAAAATGAGGACTGAGGAAATTAATTAAAATGTTTTAACATAACTGTATTAAGATACATCCTCTGTATACTGTAATTGTAAACCTATGCCCCCTTTAAATCACAATAGAATGTGCTACGCTGTTACTTTTAAATACTTATGGGCATTATTTACTTAATAAAATGTACGTTAAAAAACGAACAGCAAAGGACCGGACTGGTTCGTATCAATTGTATTTTGCTTTTAATAGTCAGTCAAATACCAAAAAGGAAGATCTTTTGCAGAAGTGTAGAGAGATTATTGGCATCACATTTCCTGTATGAACATAGAAGAAAGGCACTGGAGAAGATTTTGGTACTTCTAATTTTATTTTAAATTGGCTGATAGAAACCAAGAAAAAACAGTAAAAGGCTTACACAATTATACATTTACAATTTGAAAATTGTCTGGAATTCCCACCACGGCTGTGGAATGAAATTGGTCTATGAAAATTAAATTCACTGTAACAGTCCTTCAGATAATAAACAGGAAGAAAGTAAAACCAGAATATGACTGTCGTGAAATGGATACAGAAATGAGGAAAAACCATTTGTAAGCTCGGGGTTGGCTAAGGAAGATACTCACTAGTTTTACTATACATATTTTTCATGTAGTAGCGCAAATGTGTGTGAAAAGGAAAAAGCATTCAGAGGAGGAAAGGATGAACACTTACGCTGGCAGTGTTAAAACAGATATCCCGGTGGCCGGGCAAGATTTCCGATCGGACGTAGACCGTATCGGCTCCCGGTCCACGCGCTGCTCTGGCCCTGTACCTGCCGGTTGGAGGAACCTTACAAAGCCGCCAATGCTCCTCACTTGCAGCGGAAGGTGGGGGGCACCAGCTGGGCTGCGCTGATCGCTGTGGGGGCTGCGGAAGCGGCGGCAGGCAGTGGAATAGAGGAGCGACAACTGAGCGAGAAAATGGCGGACGGAGCTCAGCTGAAGGCACCGACAGCAGCGAGACTCCTGAGGCGGTACGTTTGAGGAGATTGGCATGGGAGGCCGCGTCGGCGGCCGCCGCCAGCAAGGCTTGAGCATACCGGTGGTGACACACGGAGGGGGACCCTCGCTACGGATCCATCACATGAGCCTGCCTGACCCTGTAATGGCGGCCGCGGGCGATGCTCGGTCCACGGGAGTGACCCCCGGTGCATGATTGCCTCTAGCACCTGCCGCTGGCCATCATCAGCGATCGCCATCTCTACCGCCGACAACGACGAGCTCGGGGGGGCCCCCGCCCCAGGCGACTCCCTCGCGCCTGCCTGACACTGTCATGGCGGCCATGCGCGACATGCACCCCACGCAGAAGGCCTACAAGGACTGAGCGCCCCCGATGCCCAGCGCCTGTCCCGCAGCAACAGAGACACCCGTTACCTCCTGCGGCTGGCCTTTAGTGCTTGCTGTACTCGGGTTGCTGCCGGTGCGGGCCTGTCCTGGGTGGAGCATCATAACCGCGGCGCGGTTCGTCAACCGTGAGACCTTGCTGCCCGGCGCCGGATGGTGTGTACCGGTGATGGGCCCCTCCTGCCTCTGCCGCCGAGTCCCATGGGGGCCCGCGGATACAGTATAAGGGTAGCGGCTCCCAGATGTACCCGCAGAGCCTGCTCTTCAGCTTGACCTGGCCACACAGATCACGGATCTTGATTGCTCACACGTGCTCCCGGGGGTCCATGGTGGTCCCATGCGGAGACACTGACGCTGGAGGGCTGGGACGCTGATCCTCTGATGTGCTAGTGAACCTGGGACCCTCTCACTCTGGACATCGTCGAGCCCTGCGGTCCGGCGGGTCCTTACCCCCCTTCCCACTTCATCCTGCCTAGACCTACAGACATTCCCGATCAGCGATACCCCAGGGCCGTCTCGAGCGAATCCACATGCCGCCGAAGAGGGCGACCAACAAGACGACGAGCACTCTGCCGGATTTCTTCGCCTCCTCAGACAGGCATCTGCCACTGCGGGGGGACACTGAAGCCACAGATATGGCGCTCACGAAGGCGGACTTACTTACCATGCTTCAAGGCTTCAAGAGTGAATTACGCACAGAACTGGGGCAGGACATTAAATCCTCTATAGACCAGCTCCGGTCAGATATAACGGAGCGCTTGTCCTCTCTCCAGCAAGATATGGACTCGGTGGGCACCAGGGTGCTGGACTTAGAGACACAGCATCAAGAGCAGGAACGACTTTCTACGGAACTTAGGGAGGATGTACGCAATCTTCGTGTCCAGCTGCACCAGACGCAACTCAAGGCGGAGGACCTCGAGAATAGAGCCCGAAGGGAGAACATCAGAGTCCGGAATCTCGAGGAGGGAGCGGAGGGACCCGATTTGACGGCCTTCGTGGAGGGACTGTTTGCAGAGATCTTGGCACCTCAGGCTCCTAAAATCAAGCTGGACAGGGCTCATCGAGTGGGTGGTCTACAGGTCGGCGAGAGGAGGAGGCCGCGCGACGTCCTGGTGAAGTTCCATTCCTTCACGGTTAAAGAAGCGGTATTACAAGCGGCCAGAACTAAGGGGGATATCTCCTTTCAGGGCTACTCCTGCGCCATCTACCAGGATCTTGCGCCGACGACTCTAGCACGGAGGCAGATGTTCCGACCCATCACGGCCAAGCTTCGAGATGAACACATAAGGTACAGATGGACCTACCCCTTCGGACTCAGTTTCGAATTTAAAAACAAACGCCGCCAGGTGACTGAACTACGTGAGGGGCTGGAGTTGCTGGGCCTTCCGGTCGCGGCCCAAAGCCCCGCGCAAGCTGAGACCGGGGAGCCTCCTCGGGGACCCCCAACGTCTTCCACATGGGCTGCGGTCTCCCGCAGGGGCCGCTGATGGGCTTCTGTTGGTTGTGGTGGGGACACTGCGGGATGGACCTTGCTTGCTGCGGCGGGGGCTCGGGGAGTCACGGGCTTTCCGCTTCTGGGACCGGCGCCTGGAGAGCCCCCTTGTGGCGGAGGAGGACCCTCGACACTTCTCTTAGCCGCCGACTCCCGGCTCCCCCTGAGTCCTGGTTCCCCGGGGACCCCGTCGTTGGGGGGCGAAGCCTCAGACTATCTTCCACCCATATATAAGAACAGTGCCTTTCATTGATCTCTAATGTTATTTTCGAATTGAGGTTATGAATATTACGGGGCGGGGCCCTTCATGCTATATGCAATCTAAACCAGGGCCTTACTTGTCAAGCGAGGACCCTACAGGCTCTCTATCTCCACTAGGCGTAGGTTCACACTATTGATTAACCTCTAGCCAAATTCTGATGATGTATTCTATTCTTCATGGTACTTGATGCCGGGGTGGCCGCGGATCGGGCCCTCGGACCCGTGATCCCCCTTGGTCCCGGTGGGGGCTTAATACCCCCGACGGGGTCCTAGTACAGTAATGTTTGATTATTCAATGTTATGTATGGTTGTTTTTTTTTGTTTAGGGGTTGGGGGGAGGGGCTGGGTGGGACATGGTGGCGGCTTTTTAAAACTCAGCTGTGGCAGCGTTTTGGACGTTTTGACTTCTCCTAGCCGAGTGAGACGGTACCCTGGGGTCCTGGAGGGGGCGGGGGGCATGATGGGACGGGGTGGATTCTAGAGAGCAGGTGCTATTTCCCTACGGCGTCATGACGATCACCATTGCAACCTGGAATGTTAAGGGTCTTAATTCCCCTCAGAAACGCCAAAAGGTCTGGAAGTATATTATTGATCATCATTTAGACGTAGTGGCCCTACAGGAGACCCACCTAGCTAGAGCAGAAGACACTCGCCTTAAACATAAACAATACCCCTTAATCTATAGATCCTCCGCCCTTACGAAGCATAGAGGGGTGGCGCTGATGTTTCGTTCATCCATTCAATTCCAACCTATAGAGGTCCTTAGGGATAAAGATGGCCGATGGATAATGGTCAAGGGTCACCTACGAGGGAAAATCTGCACCTTTGTGGCGGTCTATACTCCTAACACTGGACAGACGTCCTTTCTGCACACACTATTGGGGAGGATGTTGGATTTTATTGAGGGACCGGTGATCTTTATGGGGGATATTAATCTGACATGGCAAAAAGACTTGGACAGCACACACTCACAACGTTCTGACGTGGGCTCCTTCTCTACCGACACACAGCAGCGCATTCACGATCTGGGTCTGCTCGATGCCTGGCGTACTCTTTACCCGCTCACCCGGGATTACACTTTTTACTCTCACGTCCACCATACGTATTCACGGCTAGACTACATTTTCATTAGTCAATCTCTGCTGGGTACTCTTCAGGAATCCAAGATTTTCCCGCTCTCCGTCTCAGATCACAGCCTCCTCGCCGTTGGCTTGTCCTGGGAGGGTAACGCCCCAACGGTCCCTAGGTGGTACTTCCCGGCCGCACTGGCGCGTGACAAGGAATCCTGTACTAAACTCAGAGAAACCATCACGGAATATTTTGACGTTAATAAGCCGGAGGACACATCAGACTTTAACACTTGGGATGCTTTTAAAGCGGTCTTTCGGGGGAAGTGCATTGCCCTCAACTCGGCGCTGAACACGCACCGCGCTAGAGAAAGGGAGCACCTGGAACGAGAACTGGCCTCTGTCGAATGAGACCACAAACGTAACCCTTCGCGGCAAACCCTGCGTAACTTAACAGCACTCCGTGGGAAACTACGGGCTATTTACAATAATAGAGCTGAGTATACGCTCCTTAAACTCCGGCAATTATCCTATACACAGGGCAATAAGATCGGGAAACACTTGGCGAGGCAGCTCAGGGGTAAACGAGAGAGAGAGTACATTGGTGGGATTCGGGGACCCTCGGGGGTAGTTACTCACAGTGACGAGGGTAAAACGGAGATCTTCGGTACCTTTTACAAAAATCTCTACTCTAGCGATAATTTAGACTCAGTTGCCCAACAGGAATTCCTCCAGACCGTGACCTTACCTCAGGTCTCTGCCGATTGGAACAATTCGCTCACTGCGCCCATCACCCACGAAGAGGTTAATATTGCCATTAAAGGCCTCAAGCTTCACAAGGCCCCAGGCCCAGATGGGTATACGGCCCTTTTTTATAAAACCTTTGCCCCTGACATCTGCCCCCACCTTACGCGGCTTTTTAATAAGATGGCCGAAGACGGGGAGACCGCTACCTCCATGACCGAGGCCACGATTTCGGTGATACCTAAACCCGGGAAGGATCCCCAGCACTGCACCTCTTATCGACCTATTGCGCTTCTCAACCTAGACGCAAAACTGTACTCTTCTATCATAGCCAAGCGACTGAATGACCTTATGCCTGACCTCATACATCCTGATCAATCAGGATTTATTAAGGGTCGTCAAACCCACGATAACACTCGCCGAATTATTCACCTCATAGAAAAGGCCAACAGGCGACAGATCCCTGCTGTCTTGGTGGGACTAGACGCCAAGAAAGCGTTTGACAGGGTAGACTGGGCATTTTTATTCCACACTCAGGGCATTCGGATTTTCTCCTAACTTTCTAACCATGCTACGAGCTAATTACCAGCAGCCTCGCTCTAGGGTAATCGTTAATGGGCTAAGCTCACCTTCTTTTTTCCATTCTAGAGGCACCAGACAGGGGTGTCCACTCTCGCCCCTCCTTTTCGCTCTCAGCATTGAACCGCTCGCAATGGCGATTAGGATTAATCCTACGATCCAAGGGATACCTATCGCGGGGGAATCCCACAAAATTTCTCTCTTCGCGGACGATGTACTTTTATCTCTTTCTGACCCGTCCGCGTCCCTCCCATCTTTACAGTCGGAACTCGAACGCTTTGAGACGATAGCAGGTTTTAAAATCAACTTTAGCAAATCATACATTCTCAACCTCACCTTACCGCAATTGGAGGCTCGCAGGCTCCAATCCCTTACTCCACTGTCGTGGTCTTCCTCCTCTATACAATACTTGGGGGTACACCGGACTCCGAAAGTAGAAGGTCTATATGCAGCTAATTTCCCTTCCGCACTTACGCGTATCCAAACGGAACTTATAAAGTGGAAACCTCTCTTTTTGTCGTGGCTTGGACGGATACACGCAGTGAAAATGACACTTCTACCGAAGCTTCTCTATTTATTCCAGGCCCTCCCTATCGAGATGGACAGAAACTTCTTTCGTCGCGTTAAGACTATGATTCTACATTTCATTTGGCAGGGGGGACGTGCTCGCTTCTCCTTCTCTCTCCTGCGTCGCTCCCGTGCGGAAGGGGGGGTAGGACTTCCAGATGTACAATTGTATTACAAAGCAGCACAGTTACGAATTCTGATCGAATGGTCAAAGAGGGAATCTGATAAACATTGGCTTCACATGGACCGTGGTGTAGCGGG
Organism: Calotriton arnoldi; assembly: GCA_963921515.1. NCBI lineage: Eukaryota > Metazoa > Chordata > Amphibia > Caudata > Salamandridae > Calotriton > Calotriton arnoldi. The sequence goes on from CAWUFW010003956.1 coordinate 703,133, forward strand.
GAGGACTATCTGGGACTTGGTATGGCGTCCAAAAAAAGACAGGCCCAGGAATGCTTACCTTGCCACCCCCACCCGCACCACCCTGAAGTTCTGGGACACGGTGGCGGGGGACAGTCGCTGGACCTCTTTCCCCTCACCGTTTACACCGCTACATTTTAACCCAGCGTTCCCACCGGGACTGCAGGAGGGCCCTTTCAATGCATGGAGGGAGGGGGGATGCCTTGCTCCGACTCATCTCTTCCACAACTTCGATCCTCTCACCTCTGACAACTGTCAACGAGATTATGGCCTCGGGAACACAGAGCGATTCCATTATGCCCAGTTAATGCATTGGGCCCTCACACCCCAAGTGCGAGAAGCGGCCACCCGACCTCTTACGAAGTTTGAATCCTTCCTCACCAAGACCACTGTTATGAGGGGGACGATTTCATTTATTTATAGGTTCCTACTTACCACCACACTATCCCCACGCCCAAGATACATGTCCATGTGGGAGGACATATTACAACGAGATATCTCTGAAGATGAATGGGGCACCTATGGGTGGACATTACACGATTCAATCACTCCTCGGAGCTACGGGAAGCCCATCTCAAGACAATGATGGACTGGTATCTTTACCCATCCCGGCTTAAGAGAATCTTCCCGGCTACCTCTGATAGATGCTGGAGGGGATGTGGGCTACTGGGGGACTTCCAGCACATATGGTGGGACTGCCCGACCATTCGCCCCTATTGGGAAGAAATACTTGCACACATTAAGGACATACTGGGGTACCCTATCCCGACTTCTATGGCGGAGGTCCTTCTGGGACTGCGCGACCCCTCCCTAGAGCACCAGACTCGAGCTGATTAGACGATCATGTGGCTCTGTCTAGGAGCAGCAAAGATTACCCTGGCGGCTGCTTGGAAAAGGAGGGAGGCCCCGGCAGTCTCGCTTTGACACTCACGACTTTGGAAGCTGCTCAGTCTGGAGCGAATGTCAGACGCCTTTCGAGACGATTTTAAGAACTTTGAATTCAAATGGGGCCCACTAGTCACTTTCCTTTCCAGGGGTCTACCGTCTATTGTTTGTCCCTCTACCGTCAGAGCTCTCCATCTCTTTCAATTTTGATCTGCTACTCACGCTACTAGTCAAATAGAATGTTGTGATTTTGCCGCCACCATGGTTGGGGAGGAGGGAGGGGCTTTCTTTTTTATTTTTTTTATTTCTTGTTTATGCGACCCCCCGGTTGGGGGTTGCTTCTATATGTCGATACTTGCCACCCAATGCTCCCCTCAGGCGGGGGGATCCAGGATGCTTACCATCGCAAAAGAAAGATGGGAGGCAGGCTGATCTGTATGCTTTCACTAGCCAAGTCTTATGCTCTGTCCGAGACCCCGAGAATGCGAGAAACTGTACCCTTCTATAACGCAACTCATTGTGATCGAGGTTGGACTACCTTCGAGCACTCTGTAATTATAGCTGTGTTTGGACTTGTTGAATTTTGCATCACCCCCTGCGAGCGGTGAAATGATAACATTGCCGAGAGATGTACGTTTTGCTAAAACTCAATAAAAATATGTTTGAAAAATAAAAAAAACAGATATCCCAGATGTTTTGTTTACACAACATGGCTAAGGAATTAAGCAAATTTATATTTCAGGTTTAGTAAACGGTTAAAGTCTGGCAAGTTCTCGTAAATTTGGGAAACTGATAAAGCAGTTAAGAAAATGGGGGATTTGTATAAAGCATTCATTTTTGGCTGGAGGAGTAGGTGTTGAATTAACATCTGTATATAAGTATTTCAACTTTGCAATCGCTCTCTGGTTAAGGGTAATTATAAGGTATTTCCCATCTGAGGCATAAATCTGAAATATATTAAGAAAGGGAGTTAAAAATTTAAACAGCATAAGCAAATAGTGCTTCAGAAACTGTTATCTTATGTAGGACTCAATGAAACGGTTTCATGTTTTTGAAACTGTAAGGTAATACACAGAGCATTCTGGAAGGATTAAAATCACTTTTCCATAATTTGGATGCTAACGGGTCACCCACTTAGTTTTACATCTAGCAGTCAAGTCTGGCATTGGTGTTCCACTCTTTCACCTCCAATTTCTGTGTTTACATCCACCTTCTGTTTCCAGCATTCCTGATATTGGTCTCATTCTTGCTTCATCAGTTCCACCCCAGCACCTACCTCACACTCCGCAGCACTAGCACTCGGTCTTTCATCACCATGAGAAGAAAAGGACCTGGTGGTACCAGAAAACCCTCTGTTCTAATATGGCAGCCAGCATCAGTGTCAGGCATGTATTACGAATTCAACATCAGACTCTATGAATGGCAGAGCGGGTATTTAAATGCAAACCTCAATCACTGTTGCTTATCAATATCACTATTTCTGCCTGGGTATCACCGTTGCTCTTCACCTGAAAACCTTGAATTCTCACAACTTTTAGCATGCTCAGAAGATACTTGATCATCTGGCATACCAAGGAATCTCCAAAGTCTACTTGCCTCGTTTAGTTCACATTTAAACACCACCAATTTTCCATAAGATGTGCCAGGATGTTCCCTTACTTGGACTACTCCATTACTGGTGAGGTGTAGTCAGTTCCTAGATAATTATAACTTCATAAACACCTCACCGTGGGAAGACACCTGGTGGCCCACTGAACTCGGACCCACGCCCACCATGACCGACTACGCCCGCAAACTCTGGATCCTCCTGGACGGCAAACTCTCAATGCAGTGGTAGGTCAACTCAGTATCCTCCTCTTGCTTCCACACCCTCTGTATGCTCCAAAAGATGTTCAGATGGATTCCCATCAACACCAGGAAAACAGTCACACAAGCCCTCGTCACCAGTCGACTGGACTATGGAAATACACTATGCCGGAACCTCCACCCAACTCCTCAAACCATATAGAACACCGCAGCCAGACTCATCCTCATCCTTTCCAGATGGACCAGCATAACCCCCACCTCAGAAGCCTCCACTGGCTTCCCGTCCAGAAGAGATGCCAGTTCAAGATGCTAACCTACGCCTTCAAAGCCCTCCACAACCAAAGACCTGCATACCTCAACCACCGCCTGACCATCCACCAACCCACCAGACAACTGCGCTCCACCTCCCTCACCCACAGCATCTGCAGAAGCCACAGCTGAGTTTGTTCCTTCTCCTAACTCGCCGTCAAGTCCTGGAACAACGTTCCCCCTCCACCTCCAAACCGCACCTTCACAATCGAACTTCTGAAAGGGACGCAAGACCTGGCTCTTTGACCAAGACCTGCGAGACCTCAGCGCCTGGATACCCCCGGAGTGATTAGCCATGCTTTAAAAATACTGTTTGATTGACTGATTGGGTTTTGTATATACATTTAAGCTCAAGAAATCAAAGTCAAAACATATGAAACCAAGAAGGAGAGAAACTAAGGGGCATATTCACAAGGAGCCATCGCCGAATTAACGGCACTTTATCGCAGCCAAAGTCGTGATAAATGTACCCCCCCCATTCACAAGCCGGTGTTAATAGCCCACAGCACCAGTATACCCGCGATAGCAGCCGCCAAAAACATCGCCACAGAGGACCCTCGCAAATATCGCTAATGAGATGCAGAGTAGGCGTTCCCGTGACAAAAGCCGAGACAACAGCACACCTCAACATTCACAACGACCAGCCACATCCGCGATAAAAACACAAAACTGGCGATAAGGCGCGTTAGCACCAGGAAATCTACACCTGCTCTGACCTGGTGTAAAGTCGGACGGCAGCCAGCACCACAAAAGGGAGCACCGCCCAGGGCCACAACCGAAGGGCAACAGATGGCATGGAGCCACACATCATGCAGCCCGGACACCCAAGAGGGCCACAACACCCACCCCCACCACCCCAGGACCCCATCCCACACCCGAACACCCCCCCCCCGGACCAACACAGACGCAGCGCAGACAAAGACAGCGGAATCCCAGGAAACGTACCAGCCGCACAGACCCAACATCTTACAATGTCACCTTCCACTCCAGGCTGAAAGGGACAACCAACCTACGCATCCTGACCATCATCGCCTAACAGGCCTACGGCAACAACACAGCGGACAACCAACATCCCACCCCACACAAAGCTGATGGCGTGGCTGCACCTGTTGGCCCCGGAGACCCCCCATCCAACACCCGCCAGAGTCGGAGGAGTCCCACAGCCAGCCACATCCAAGTCCCCCACACCTGTCCTGACCATCACCCTGGTACCCCAGTCCCCATACGTACAACACAATGCGTAGGATCTGCTGGAGACCAAGCAAGGACCATACGCCATAGCAGGATGCACGCACGTGTCGGGGGCAACACACAGCACACATGTACTACCTGTGCCCCCTGGTGACAGCACACAATCACCGCAACAGGAAGCACACGTCTCACACCAATGTGCAGGCAACAACAGAACTCCGTGGAACACCCAACAATGTCGCCTTCAAATACACAGCCAGTGTGCATGATACCTTCATCCTCCGACAGTCCATCAACCAGCGTACCCAGGATGGCAACAAGGGAAATGTACAGTCCCTTGGCAATATACAAATGAACACCCCCACACACCTCAACACCACAACCATGCAACTCACAACTCTGGCAATGCACACGTCACAAAATCTCATACAACAGGCACAACAATATGCCCACCCACCAGACACGACAGAACTTACAATGTCCACATGGCCAAGCCCTGAAAATGAGCCAGCAACGGCATGGCACCTCAGCCACATACTAGCCGAATGTGGGGAGAGGTGGCAACCAGGCATGTGTGAAGGATGCAGCAGAACCATGATTGGGAAAGTACACAATGCCAACAGTGCCGGAGATGTGCTGGACACCTCGTAGTATGCAGAACACACCCATATCCATGGCGACATACACCGCTTGCGTATGGAGTGTAGTGGACAGTGGATGCCACCATGTCACCACAGCCAGTGGGTGACCTCGCGGAAATGTTGCCTGTTACGCTCCCCCCTAAGCGTCAGTGGCGTGGGATGGCCTGGCGTACGCCACGCCAGCGTAGGGGGTGAATAAAAACCACGTAGGCCTGGGCGTGGTCCACTTCCGGAAAGACCCACGTCTCTGCCAGGGCGGCGCCTCCCACCTCGCCACGAGGCCGACGCCATCCTCATGAGCGGAGTTGCCCGAGATGCCGTGCGCCTACCGGACCCCGGCACGCTGGTCCACGAACCCGTCAGGCCAGCCTCTGCGCAGCCAGGCCACACTGATCACCTTCCGACACCGGCGTGTGTCAAGGAGGGCCCACCACGTGCCGGCGTAAGCCACAAGCCCGAGGCCCGAGACCTTGGCAGCCACCTCAGACCATCACGGCTGCCACGACACCGGCCCGCTTTATTCCTTTTTCGTTGACGTACTCCACTGCCGCCCCCGGCCTACTCTTCGGACCAGTAGGTCCCACATGTGGAACTGTGTCTTGAGTCATGAATGGCAGTGACCCCATATCCCGGCCAGCGGCCACAGCACCAGACCCCCACAGTTCAGTGAGGCATAGTTCCATATGGGCGTCTTGCGACACGCGGGCCCACTAACCCTGTTCAACGCCAGCCTGCTACACGTGGTGCCACTAACCCTGTTCAACGCCAGGCTGCTACACGTGGTCCCACTGAACCTGAACTACGCAGGCCGGTGGGGCCATCCAACCTATGCCGGCGACACTCGGTGAATGGGCCGTGCTGACCGCTGCCTCAGGCCTACACCACGGTCAGGTAGGTCACACATTTGGAACCGAGTCTTGATTACACCATGGCAGTGAACATTATTTAAGGCAGATAACTATTCACCATACACCCTTCGATGTGGTGGCAACAAGTCTGTGCATGGCATCACAACCACACATGTCTGTGGGCCTACGCGGACCACTGCCTACGCTCGAGTGGGATCCCAGAATTGGAACTGAACATCGTTAATTCAAAGGCTGAATACATGTCTTCGCACGCACGGAGGGGCGTAAGAGGATGACGCGTTGCAGGCCGGAGGGAACAGGATCAGCGTCACGGAGGTGATTGAACACTACCGACAACTGCCACTGTGTCACTAACTCTGTGCCTCGCGAGCCAACGACACGTGGCTGTGGGCCACTGCTGACCGCTGCCTCCAGCCTACACTGCGGTCCAGTAGGTCACAGAGCCTTGATTTGGCATTCTTGGAGTTCACATATGTGTCCCGGCATCATCGCAGACTGCATGCCCTCACAGCACCTGTGCCACTAAGTCTGTTCCCCGACATTCATGGACACTCACTGGTCGTACATTGGTGGCGTTCGAGTCTATGGACTAGGGGGTCGTTTTCATCCTCATGTAGCTGACCCCGAATTGTTGGTGCAAACGAGGCTTGCGCTTTCCACTCCTCCATTTGCTGCTTCCAGATAACATCAGTCCTTCCGCATCATGCCCTGGAGGACACCTTCCACTGTCCCCCGAAACCCTCAGCAACATACACCTCGGACATTGATGGGGACCCGCTCAGGTCGCATGGCCCATCTGACTGCACCGCAAGTCACCGTCCCGTGGCTGGGTGCCTGTGCCGGCCGCAGTGCATCCGGGGCCACTAACTCTGTGCTGGTCAGGCCTGGGACCCCTTCTTCTGAGACATTGAATGGCCTCTGTAGTGATGGTCTTGGGGTCATCAACGCCATGTGTCTGTGGCCCTGCACTGTCCGCCTCCTCCGGCCCCAACTGCGGGCCACCAGGGCCCACACATGGCATAGAGTCTTGACCGGCCCGGCCGTCACATCACCGCAGGAGGCACACGCCACCACCGCAAGGACCACCTTCAACCGCCATCTGCCAGAGTCGAAAAGGTGGTCCTGACAGACCTAAGGATTTGCTCAGACCCGTCGTGGATGCCATCATAGGCCGGATACCCTGCTCAGCACTCCAGGTGCCAGTGACTCAGTGCACCGCAAGCCATTGTCTGTTACTGATTGTGTTTTGTGCTGTTGTGAGGTTGCGCAGCAATGTCACCTCATGCAGTGGGGAAGACCTGGGACTATGATGAGGAAGATGTGTCAAGTGTGCGGAAGGGCGAGGGCACAGACAATGGGAGGGCAGGAGGCAACAGCCCCGAGGCAGGAATGCAGACTGGTGGTGGTAGTCAAGCTACACACCCGGATCTATTACTGGGTATTGCGCTGTGGACTGCGGACGCAACTGTCACCTCAGGCAGTGTGGGAGACCTGGGACGTTGATGATGAAGTTGATGCAGGTGTAACACACCCCACTGCATCTGCATCAGCACTGACCCGAAGGGACACAATCCTAGCAATTTCTTCACATGAGCGCGCTCTTCTCTAGTGCCCCTACCTCAGTGCACTGCAACTCAAGGAACATCCAGACTGAATATTGGGTGACCTCTGTCCTTACTCCGGATCCCTCCATGTTGCTCTGCATTTGACTCTGTTATGCTGGTGTTTTCTGTTTCCATTGCACTGTGTCCACTGTTCAGGTTGTTGGCAGCACCAAGCACTCTGTGCGGGCTGGCTTATACTCACCCCACACACCTCCAGCACAGGCGTCACTGTACATGTGGCCCTGCCAATAAAGGGGCCGGGCGCACGTGCCCGTAGCCAGTTCAACAGGATATGTGCATGTGTCTCTGTGGAGGTGTGGGTCTCCTTTGTGGGGTGTGGGGGGGTCCCTGAAGGGTATTGGACACCCACGTATGTGTTCTAGTTCGCATTCCATGGGTTCGGCAACACCCTCACCTGTTGGGCCACCTCCTTTTGGCGTTCTGCCACCTGGCATTGGGATGCCATGTGTGGGTGGGTGAAGTGTTGTGAGCCAGCCGTGATTGCGGGTGCTTCATGCTGTGTGGTCTGTTGCAGGGGCTGGGTTCTCCTCCGAGTGGCTTGTCTGCCCTGGTCCTGGTGGTGGGTTGTGTGGGATGTCCATGGGCTGTTGTAGGGCGTCGGTGTCTGGGCTGTGGTGTTAGTCTCTGGCATCACTGATGGGTTGTCTGTTCTGACCTGCTGGAGGTGTTGTTTGTCCCTCTGTATTGTGAAGGGGAGGTGCATGTTGGCATTGTGTTGGCGCCTTGTTCTTGTCGACATGCAGACTGTGTGACGATGTACATTGTGAGTGTTTGGGCGGTGGTGGCTATTTGAGTTGGGACAGTGTAAATTTGGTCTACATGGCTGATGTGGGGTTGTAGGGGTAGATGTGCATCTCACAGTTCCCTGCTCTGTCCGATGTGATTGTTCTGTTCCTGTGCCTGGTTGGACCCAGTTGTGTCCCCTGTTCTGCAGTGTGGGTGTTGCACTTTGTGCCACATTGTCATGGTATGTGCTGTGATTGCTATGTGTGTGTGCTGCAGTGTGCCACGGGGATGGGGGACATGTCCCTGGGTAATTGTGGGTGTGCAGTGTGTTGCACCTCATTGTGCATGTGTGGCATTGTGCCCATCACCCCCGTCCCCTCAGTCCCTGTTGGATCCTCACGCTGTTGTTGTTGTGTCAGGTCCTGTCAGGCTGTGTCCGTACTCCCTACTCCTTGCACCCTCTCCACACTGATGACTGTGGCCTGGGTTTCCTCCTGTGGCGCTGGACTGCCACCTCCTGTCGCCGTTGCTGCCTTCCTGTTGGCAGCGGGTTTGTACCTGGTTTAGGTTGTCGGGAGCTGCCGGCGCCTCTTGGCCTCCTGGCCTCTGCGACTGCATTCCAGGTGGTCTGCTTGTGGGTCATTTGCTGGTAGTGTTCTGTCGCCTCTGTGGCCTTGGTCTTGTTTACCTGCGGTCTGCACCCCGTCTTCCTCTCCATATTCTCCTTGGCCTTCCCTGACCCACTTGTTCCTTGCTGGTGGTCTGTGGGGGTTGTGGTGTTCGCGTTGCCCTCTGCGCTAGGTCAGGGTGCATGGATGTTGCTACGTGCTTTGGCTTGTTTCTGGTGTGTTGTGCCTGTGGTTTTTATGGTGCAATTGCCCGCCAGACGCGTGGGAGTTGCAGGCCTGAGGCTGCTTTTCGCTGCTTTTTGTACCGCGATTGGCCTCATCGCATGATTTCTCGCGTTTCGCATTTTTTGGGCGTGGTGTTTTTCACGCTGGCATTTGACGCGTTATCTCGCGACTATCACATGCTTCCGCCTTGTTGTGAATTCCACGTTGACACAGGGTTATTTTCCCGTGATAGGCTGCGTTATTGAAAGTTGAGTAGTAATAATAATAATAATAATAATAATAATAATAATAATAATAATAGAGTAGTAATAGTTTATTGTCCGGTCAATTAAAACCTTTACAATTGCTCTTTAAAAGAAAGTGGCAAAAATTACAATAACAAAGTTCATGATTTAAAAACTTCTCAAAATATCATTTCTTAAAACTTCAGTGCATGGTGTTTACATCTTTGTGCAAATATCCATGTTGTGTCCATTACAGTGCATTGATAAAAGATTTGATCATTCTGTATCTTGACAAGTTTTTCGGATCCTGAACATTTAAGAAGAATATAAGATTCTAAAAGATTAAAATTTGATAAAACACATGCTCAGTTTGGTTAGAGGAGTAATTACACAATAAACCAGTTGCTTTCTGACTGCGGTAGAAGTAGGTTGCATTTGAAAGTCATACTGTAGCAACTATTGTCCATAAGAGAGGCAATCTTTATTTCCTGTAAAGGCAAAAACTAAAGAGCGATGCAATAATGAATGATACTAACGGTTTATCGGCCGAGTTTCGCCCCTGCCGCTTCCATAAATTGTATGAAGCGACACACCAGCTGGATGTTCCTTCCTCCGAGGCATACCATTACTGCTTGCCTACATGTTCTTATCCCCTCACTTTTAAAGTGTGGCTTCAGTAATTGGCGTCGCTCAGCTTGTAATTCTCTGCAGATGCACAAAAGGTGTATTATACTTTCGTTTGCTTCCTTGCATAAGCGGCATGTTGTCTGGCCCGGCGATCGTTTCCAAGGGGGAAGGTGCTGCACTGATGGTAAAATGCCCATTCGGAGATGGAGATATTTTTCTTTCTTCCACCGGTTGAAGCCTATGCCTAGGTAAGATTGCGCGGAGGGCTTATCATAGCTTTGCACGACGAACCATCCGTGGGTTCTTTCTGTAAGGGCCGCCTTGTCTTCTAGTAGTGATAGTTTTTTCACTGTCTTATTTACAATTTGTTTAAAACTCTGGTAAGACCCTGATGCTGCCCAAAGGTCCTCCAGTCCTAGGCGGTCTTTTGATGCGGTCAGATAGCTCATAGCTGAAGTCCCTCTTTTGTTGTATTTCGGTCCATAGGTAAGAATTCAGTGTTCCTGCTTCGGCTCTTTTGATTCTATACCAACTCTTGGCGTAGGCTCCTTTACGAGCTAATTCCTGGCTTTGCAGGCCGAATTCCAGCCTTATTTGTGCCGGTGAAACGTACTTAGGTAGACCGAAAATCATTCTAGCCGCTCTTGAGACAGTGCTGTCTAATGTGGCTGCATCTCTTCCCCTCATGCACTCGCTCCCATAAGTGATTGCCGGAATGAGCTTTGCTCGCCAGACTTGTAATAACGGAATAAGATTTGGACCGGTAATTGTGTGCTTAATGGATTTTATTGCGGCGGCAATAGAGTTGCCTCTTCTTTTGATGACATCTTTTTGTGCGTTAAATGTGCCTCTATTGTCTAAAGTCACTCCTAAGTATTTGTATTGGTCTACCACTGCGATTGTCGAATTGGCCAGATGCCAGCGGAACTTGGAGGTATCCTTTCTTGGATGAATCCTCATTACTTTTGTTTTGTCGTAGTTGATGGATAGACCATTGTTTGCTGAATAACTGCTAGTTGTATCTAGTAAATGTTGAAGGCCAATGGGGGTTCGACTCAGCAGCACTAGGTCGTCTGCGTACAGGAGATTGGAAAGTGGCAGCCCTCCTAAATTTGGCGCATGCGAATTACATGTGTCTAGTTCCGACGGCAAATCAGACATATATAGGTTGAAAAGTGTTGGCGCCAGTACGCACCCCTGTTTGAGCCCCATGGTTGTTGGAATTTTCCGGGACACGAACCTGCCATCTCCTAGTTTGACTTGAACCCATGTTTTTGTTTGGAGGAGTATTAGCTGGTTTAGGAGAGCAGATGGTATTTTTTTTTCCATTAGCTTCTGCCAGAGTATGCTCCTATCAATTTTGTCAAATGCTGACGAATAGTCAATAAAACATATGAATAGAGGTTGTTTTGCTAATTTCGTTCTATCCATCAATAATGACAAGGCAAGTATGTTTGTGGTTGTTCCCATGCCCTTGCAAAAGCCTGTTTGATTAATGGGGATGATTGATTTATCCTCTGTCCAAGCGATGAGTTCTTCCAAGATTAGTCCAGCGTAATATTTCGCTTCAATATCAATTAGAGCCACCAGCCTGTAGCTGTTTGCTGAGTTCTTGTCCCCTTTCTTATATATTGGGGATATGATTGACCCCCTCCAGGAGTCCGGGATGACGTTTCCTCCTGTGATTTCTGCAAACAACGGTGACAGTTTGGAAGCCCAATATTCCGGGTCTTTTTTAAATAAGCTTGGAGGAATCCCATTAGGACCTGGGGCGCCCTCCCATTTGCCTTTGGCTATTCTGACCTTTACCTGGTCAGTTGAAAACGAAAAATGCTTGTTTCCTGGGATAGCTTTGAGATTGATAGGAATTCCCTCTGAAATTCGGCAAGTGCTCTGATACTGATCAGAATTGAAGTGTTGAAGCAAATGGGAAGCCCAGGCTTCCTCTGTTAGGTGTGAATTAATTCTTGGGGCGTTCGGGTTCGCTAGACTATTTATTGTGCGCCAAAATCTCACGCTATTGTTTGATTTCGAATCATGTTGCAGTCTAGCACAAAGATTTTCTTCCGAATCCCTTTTTGCCTGCCAGATGGTTTTTTTCTTTTCCGCTTTGAGTTTCGCTAACTCCCTTTGTAGACTCGAGTCGTGCCCTGTACGCTGAATATCCCGCAGTGTTTTGTTTATTGCTTTTTTAAGTATTCGAAGATATGGAATTTTAGTAATGAGAAGGTGTTTATCTTGATGGTCTGGGATCCTGTTGGTCGTTGAGGCTGGAAGAGCACGAGCCGCGTGCTTTGCTCCTAGTATTTTGGTAAATTCTTCCCAGTGCAATATGTCATTTCTGCCCTCCTCCCTTTGTTCCCATAATAACTTCGCTGCGGCCAGAAGGTCATCCAGTTGGTTAGTTTTGAATTTGATTCTCCTGAAATTAACCATGTAAATGGACTTGGGGTCCTCAACAGGTTGGTCCAGTGGTGATCCAGTTATTCTTGTGGAAATTTCTTGCGGGAGGTGGTCACTTTGATCTTGGGTCCCTACCTGGAAGCCCGTAATCCAGCTGAAGAGTGGTAGGGATAGAAAAGTATAATCTATTAGCGTATTTGAGGTTGAGCTGTGGAATGTTGCCACTGGGGGCTGATCTCCTGGAAAGCGCCCATTTAGGGCCACAAAGCCTAGATGTTCCAGATCTTTTACAAAGTTCCTGGCGAGTGCTGATTGTTGCCTCTTGGTGCTCAGCTCCTGCCTAGGGATATTCCAGGCTGAGTGTTGTTCCTCAAGTAGGTCGTCCCTTGACTGTGGCCCCATTAGGTACATATTAAAGTCTCCTGTCAGCAGTAGTTTGGAAGTTGATTCTACCGAAAGCAGCCTGATGATTTCTGCCTCCACCATTCTGGCACCTTTGGTTTTGTCGCGAGGATGTATGTAAGAGTTTAAGAGTAATATTTGTTGTATGGTATTCCCATCCCGTATGCTCACTCAAAGTGCTTTAATTACATTGGTGGAAGATGTGGAGGTATCGACGTCTTCAGTCGCTATTACTGTTTTTATTGATGAGTAGATTGTTAAACCACCCTTTAGGTGTCCAAATTTGGAGCCTCTCACTGCTGGAGTTTGGTGAGTTCTAAAGCCTAGGAGATGGAAGGGTTCCTCTACCCAAGTTTCTTGTAGTAGGATGAGATCGAAGCCTTGAAAATAGTCCAAGAGGGCTTTATCCGATGTTTTGTTTACCCAGCCGTTTATGTTCCAGGAGCAAATTCGTAGGTGATGATTACTCGGGGGTGGTTTTTTGGTCTTGCGTCAAGTGCTCTCCTCCTGACGGTTTATTGTCCTAGCTAGCCAGGACCAGTCTTCCGACCTTGTTGCTAGAAGTTGATCGTTCCCTCCTGGTGTCCGTGCATCCATGCTGCGTGCTCCTTTAAGTACAGAGTGTGGTTGGGAACCTGCTGATGAGGTAGCTGCCATTGTGTCTTTGCTTTTGTATGCAGTCAGTGGTTCCGGGTAGCCGGGCCTTTGGTAGAGTAGTATTTTAATTCCCCATACTTTTAGTTGGGGTTCCTCATCCAGGATTCTCTTCACTATTTCTTCTGAGGACCAGGTTGTCTTTGTTATTTCCCTGTCAGAGATTTCTTTGATGTTTTTGAATGCAATTCTTTCCAGAACATGAGTGCTTATGTCCTCCAAGCTTCTTATTGCTTGAATTAGATGTAAAATGTTCCCTCTGTTGAGGATATCCCCGCCACCTCTGGATTTATATTCGGGAATGAATAGAATGGAGTTAATTTTAAGTTGTGATTGACTGGCAGTTGGAAGTTTTGCCTGTTTGGGAAGTTCCTCTTTCGAAAGAGGGTTCGAGAGATCCTTTCGAAGTCTGCTATTTTTCCTGGTGGTGGGAATTTCATTCCTTAAGATGATTAGCTTGCCAGGATTTTGCTTGTTGGAATCTTCTGGAGCTCTCGTGCTTTCCTGGTCTCTAATTTGATCCGATCTGGTTGTAGATGACTCTGTTGGATCCGTTGGGTCTTCCTCTGTCGTCACCAGTTTAGTATCTGAATCCTTTGATGGTGAAGTGGTCAGAGGGCTTGATTTCTTATCCCCTTCTGGTTTCCCGGCAGTAGCTGCCTCTACGAATCTTTTTTCCTTAAAGGCTGCGGAGGCTCTAGTGCTTGCGTTCTTTTTGCTTCTGTCTGTTGCTTTGTTAAATGTCCTTGATGGGTCGTCCTCTTTCGTATCCTGCTTTATTTCTGAGTCCCCTAGTAATGAAATAGTCGAATGGCTCGATTTATCTCTTTCTTGGGGCAATAGTTCCATTGATTTACTGGTGGCTTGTCCTTTTGTCCCCGATCTAGTACTGCCTGATTGAAAGTAATCCATTATGTTTTTTTTCTTCTTTCTTCCCTTTCTCCTTTGCTTGCGGCTGTGTGCTTGGTTTCCTTTCCCCCTGACGAGGGGCTTTCCTGAAGCTTCTAATTCGAGTTTTATTTGTGTTGGATCTGCGAGGTGAAAGTCATGGCTTTGTTCTGGGGCCCTTATGTTCTCTGGTCTATTGGAACAGTCGAACTCCTCGATTTTTTCCTTCTTATCTATCTCTTCAAAGGTGCACAATGATTTAGCGATTGGGTCCCGAACTGATCTTGTCACCTTGCAAGAGTCCTTTAGGGGGCCTTTTGCCCCTTCGATTTTTGCTGTGACGTCCTGACTGCAGGATGGACCTATTGAGGGCCACTTTATTGGAGTCTTTTGCGGTGATGCGCTGTTTTTTCTTGGTATTTTCCTGATTTCTGCCAGGATATCCCCCATTGCCTCTGGGAGGGTGGCTAGTTTGTCAACTATGGAAAAGCAGGTGCAGTGCGTTGGTAGTAACTGCGTATTTGCCTGTGCCCTTTTAATCAGATTGTTCATGTCGGATAGTCTGCTATCAATGTTTGAGATGTGGGTGGCCACTGAATTGAGTATCGATAGTTGGACGTCCATTTTGTCCGAATGATATTGCATTGACTTGACTGTAAGCTGCATGGTATCTAATAAAGATTCCCAGAGCATATTTGGGTCCAATTGGTTGGGTCCTTTACTTTTGATTTGTTGGGGGGTGGTGGCATATACCTGCCCGACTGCGGAATAATGAAAGAACTCTTGCTGATCTCGGTTGTTGGCTATTTCAGCGGTATTGCCATCTGTTGCGCCTTTATTGGCCTCTGCGGTTCCTGATTCCCTGTCCCTAAGTTGTTCGTTAAAGTTGCTAAAAGGATTGTTGAATTGTGGGTTAGGCTGGGCGTTGTTATCGGTACTACAGCAGTTGGTGACAATTGAGTAGTCCCCTGTGGTTGTTCCTTTGCCCTTACTCCCTGAGGTTATTCCCCCACTGGGGCTGGCCTTAGAGTGCCATGCTTCCCTGCCTATCTCTGGGCTAATTTGATTTGAGTCCTTGGACCCCAAGGGTTTTTGCAGCTGTCGCACTGGAGAGTTTCTGCTGGCATCTGCCTCGTTGTTCGTGACTTCGATATATGTTGGCTTGGATCCACAGGCCGTACTTCCTGTGCGCTCTTTAGGTGCCTCATTATGCGATGGAGATGGTGGGACAAGTATTGGCGCTATTTCAGTATTTTGTGAAGTAATGTTATTGAAAGTTGTGTTACGCTACTCTTGCGGTAGTTATCACAAGTTCTTGTGAATATACCCCTAAGTTGCTGTGGTCCCCATGAATCTTTTGAAATACATTACTAGCTTCAAAGCAACAGGGTTTCCAAGAGTAACAACTTCTGAATTTTGCAAAAGTTTCAAGGAAGATAAACGCACACTAACAGGCATTCCATGTTCCAGCAGGATCTAATTTATTTTATCAAACAAACCTACTGTTTTTTGCAGAATCACTAACAAAAAACAAGAGTGGACTGACTACATTACACCACTACTATGTTTTAGGCTCCCTCAAACTTCAAATAAAAAAAAAAATTAAAAAAAGAATCTGAAAAGTCAATGCACTGCCAAGAACAGGCCGGTGGTACTCAGATGCTTCTTCAGAGCATTTAATATTGAGTAACCACTCTAGATTAATACCACAGCGTTATCATGATACACGGTCAAGACAAAATTACATTGCCATCAAGGAATAACCAGTGGGGCAAATGCTAAAGGCAGTAGATAAGCCTCCAAAACCTATTGCAGAGTTTCTGCACAATTCAAAATGTTGCATATAACCATCACTTAGTATTTTGAAAAGGGTGAGATTTAAATAATTAGTGCTCACATTCCCCTCCGATTTTTACGATGCACTGTTTAGCACCTTCTTTCCCTAGATCAACTGGGTAGCAATGGCAATGCTACTTAGTTCACACTACTGCTAGTCTAGTGATTTTTAGCTCCAAGGTTGTCACAAGGGGGGGTAGTTTGATTCGTTTTCCACAGGACCCACACATCAATGGGCCTGAAAAATCAGAGGCACCATTAACAAGTAGAATAGAAGTCTTTTTGGGGTTTTTTCAACTTGCTTGCAAGAAAGAGCTAAACTCCAATGTCAAAGTAGTGACTGCAGTTAGATATAACCATCACCCTCCTGTGGCCTATGGTTCATAGGAAGACAGAAAGTCACATCATCTATGCCACATCTCCGTTATGGCTTGCGTCATGTCTAGCAATGTTGCTGCCTCTGCAGCATAGAATTCTAGGTATGTCACCTGCTTCTATAGTCTTGGAAGAGACTGGGTATGAGATGATCCTGGATGCCACCGAAGACTGTCGAGGGTCTTAAGCGGTATTCTTCTGGAAATAAATACTTGAAACTTAGAGAGGAGTATCCCTTCTTCCCTAGACCAGACCGTACACTGGTGACGAGGGCCTGAAGAGGACAGGTGACTTGACCACCATTTTCCTCATGAACCCACATGACGGAGGAGGGAAAGCAAAGCATCGAGGAATTTTTCTAAGATTTAGAGTTGGCGACTTGATGGAGGTATACACCAGATGGCTGGCAAGATTTTGTGCTGTTTCCAGCTGCATCCAGCGTGGTTGCTTTCTGACAGGACAGCTTCAGCGGCCGAGGAGGTGCTAGCATTACTTGTTTGTAGGCATCTACTACACATTTGAATAATCGCTGTGAACTAGCAAAGTACTTTCTTTCTGTTGTACTACTGAAGGCCTGGCATTTGGTCAACATACATAAGCAGAATGGGAGCCATTCCGATTTGGGAAGTTGGTCTGCAGCACGCTCAACGCAAAATGATTGCATTTTTTTTCTAGGATCAATGCCTGATCGCACGCATCTTTCAAATAACTAGATTGGCAAGATATGGATTTCACTATCGCCTGATTACAATAGATTTTCTGGCGGTAGAATTTTTCAGGAGCATTAACAACAGCTGTCACTTCATTGATCAAGTACTGTGTGCTTCGTGCTATTTTATATGTCAAAGGCCGTCATTCATAAGTTGAGTGCTATGTGCACCTTCGTAATATTCTCCCTTTGTATGGATAACAGTTTTAACACCGACTTTGGAACCCAATAACATTTGTGGAAAGTTTACAATTTCTTGTTCAGGCTCTTGTAAGGAACAGGTTTGAGTCAACTTGGATGCAATGATTATGCAGCTTTTTATGTTAGATAACCTATTTTCCCCTTCAGGTTCAACAAATTCACTAGTGGTACCATGACAGCAGCTAGCATGTGACAAGCTCCACCATTTATTCTATTTTTTTGCTTAAATCGGACAAGGGTGAACCTGTACTACCATGGAAGAGAAGGGAGCAATTATGGGTCTCCTATTTACTTGCAATTGGTAGGGAGAAATTAGACGCTGTGAGGAAACAGTCTATTTTGTTACATAATTTAGGGGTGAAGGAAGAAATGTTTGAGAGTTTGGATGAAATTTTCATAGGTCAAGGTGAAGGTGAACCTAACAATCAGTATAATAGGTCTGTAATGATGCTTGAAAAGAATTGTGGATCTCAAATGAATATGGTCTACGAGAGGCACAGGTTTTTCAAAGGATTCAAAGAAGATCTGAAGGGAAAAAAATAAATAAAATTAAAAAAAATCGGCAGTTATGTGTCGGCATTGAAGACATTAGCACCCATTTGTGATTTTGCACACTCAATATTTCTTTTTTTATTTTGCAATTTTATATAGCACGAACTCGACTCGAAGGTAGAGTGCTTTACATGAGCACCAGTTGTATTACAGACAGACACATTCATTTTTAGGAATGGGGAGATTAAGTGATTTGCCCAGAGTCACAGGATGCTTGAGCCTCCCGCCAAGACTCGAACCTGATTCCCTAGCTTCAAAGTTGTCCGCTCTAGAGATCAAATATTTTGCTGTACAAATAATACAAAGGTTCAAGAGAAAATGCTCATCGAAAACCCTAATCTCAAAGAGACCAAAGCCATTGTGGTAAGAGTGTTAAATACCAGTACGTGGGTGTGTGAAATGAGAGAAGGAAAGGAGAAGTGTACAAGTGAGATGGGTGAGTCTAACAGCACGGATGAAGAGGTTGATAAAATCCCCGATTCTAATAAGTGTGCCAGTGAAAGGCTCAAATAATGGCAATAACCAACGTATAAAATATTTTAGGTGTGGCAGTGATGGGCATCTCTTGAACAGCCCATGGTGTTTTGCAAAGTTTGCCACATGCAAAAAAATGTGGTAAGAAGGGGAATTCTATATCAGGACCAGAGGCGAGGTTTATGCTTTACTTTCTTCACACAGTAGCCATTTTAAAACATTTGTAGAAAAAAAAAAAAAAACTTTAAATCCCATGAACCATAGGGGACAGTGAACCATCAGTCTATCCAATCAGCATGCATAGGTCACTTCATAGCCCCTTGCTGACTCTCCTTCCACCTTCTTCGCTGCTCCAGCAGCCTACAGTAAGTGCCAGTGGCTTTC
This sequence comes from Calotriton arnoldi, assembly GCA_963921515.1. Lineage (NCBI taxonomy): Eukaryota > Metazoa > Chordata > Amphibia > Caudata > Salamandridae > Calotriton > Calotriton arnoldi. Next base: position 721,786 of record CAWUFW010003956.1, read on the forward strand.
ACATCGCTTTTCAACTTTCTTTTTTATCACATGTACAGCTTACTTGTAGAGCCCCATTTTATTGCAGCACGACTGCAGGAACGCTGCAACCATGTAGTTGCTTAGCCTCTTCGGAGCCAGTTCCTCGCTTGAGGAGCATCGCGGCTGGTGTGGCACGATCTTCCGACTGCCAGAGGGAACCTGCCCACTTCACTCTGTGAGACATTCTTCTTGAGCCGCGTGGCCACGCACTCGCTCCGCAACTCTTCCCAAGCCTCCGGAGCAACGGGGCCAGCCGTGCCTGCCCTCTCGCCTGGAGTCATCCGCCCAAATACAGGGGTCAGTACACACGCCCAGCTGCACCACGTAGCGCTTTATAGATGCCCCTGTCAGGTGTATTGGAGGCCCTTATTGCCTCTCATAGTGTTACCTCAAACCCATGTGCTAACCACCTTGGGCGGAGCAGTATTTGTTTAATTTGGGGACACGGAACCAGGCGCTCCACATATCTATACGTTGCTCGTGTATCTAAAGAGTGTGTTATGTCCCCGAGACTACTCCCCTAATCGGCCTCAGGCCCCATTATCAAAATACTCACCTGGGTCCCGCCCTCCCAGCTACAATAGCCCTACTATGCAAGAGTCCTATTACTCCTATATGGAGGAGGAATCCATTACCTACCTACCTATAGAGGACAGTTTCTGTGAGGTGATGGATACCCCTATTCAAAAAGTGGTCTCTGACGCCATGGTGCACTTAGAGCAGAAGCTTCTTAAAATGGCAGAGAGGTGCCTTAAACCCTCAATCCAAGGGAAAAACTCCAAGGGTCTTCCACCCTCCTACCTCTAGGGCAGACTGAAGCTAGACTCCATCAGTCCAAAGGAAAGTGCGACCGAAGGGGGGGGGGCCGGGGGGATATTTAGACACCTTTGACAGGCTGAAACACACATTTATGGGCCTTACCAGACCTACTTTGCCTGAATTGCCCCCTCCCCTGAGTGGGGCTCCAGACAAAGTCGTCTTGAGTCCGGATGCCTCTCCCACATCCCCATACATCCTCTCGGGATGTGCACAAAGAGCTATCATTTTCTTGGGGAATGCAAACTGAGCCCTCTCTACGGAGCGGTGTCGGTCGCTTCTAATTAAGATTGACCACAAGTTAGGGGATATAGCTACCTCGAAATCGGACAAGTGGCACAAGTTGGGCGCTTCAGGGACCCCTTCATTAAGGGCCGGACTAAATTCGGGGCCATGTTCAACTCATTGAATAAGGCCCAACTATCAATTAAAAAGATCTTCAACCCTCAAATTTTCACTGAGGTCTGCCAAGGTTGAGGGTGCTTGGCCAGCTTCTCCCAGCACCAAACTCCCTCTAGGGGGCAAGCTTCTAACCGAGGACAGTGGCAAGACCAGAGCAGGTTTTGGGGTGATTCTACCCAACAAGAGGATAACCCCGCCACAGAGGCAGATCCAGAGGAGGCCATTCCCAAGGCTCCTCTCATGGTGAGTGAACTAATTTTTCCCCCACTTAAGATTAGCTTATTTTGCCCACAGATGGAGAACAGTGACGTCTGATGTCTGGGTCCTTCAAACTATTCAATGCTTCAGTATCAAGTTTTATGGCTCCCCTGTACAATTCTGCTCTCCTCTTCCCTCAAGATTCTCCGACGAGGAGGCTGCCCTGATCCACAGGGAGGTGGAGTATCTCCTCTCCAAAGGACACCCTTGAACCCTCACCCAAGGGGCTTTAATCAACAACCTCTTTTTTGTGGAAAAATTAATAGGCGGTCAACGCCCAGTCATAAATCTCAAAGAACTCAATGAGTGGCTGGTCTTCCGTCATTTCAAAATTAAAGAAATCCACCTCCCGAGTGATCTTCTTTGACCCAACGACTGGTTAGCACACGTGGGCCTCAAAGACACGTACCTTACGATTCCAATTTTCCTGCCACTTCTTGCAATTTCTGTGGCGCCAAGAGACATTCGATTTCACGCGCTCCCCTTCGGACTGCCCTCTGCTCCTTGGTGCTTTACCAAGGTCTTGAAACCGGTGGTGAAACACAACAGATCACTGGGGGTACATCTTATTGTTTACCTGGACGATATCCTTTTGATGAACCAAAGCCAGCAGGCCTTGACAGAACCTCTCCAGTTTACGGTCACCTGGTTCAAATCCCTGTACTTTGTCATAAACTAGAAGAAATCGGTCCTATCCCCGACTCAGTCCCTTGTCTTCTTGGGCGTTACAGAGGGCTCTGTTCAAGCCACTTGGAGTCTTACATCTCGTAAAATAACCAAAAGCAGACACAAACTTCGAAGGACGCTGAACAGTCAGTCCATCTCCCTTCTGACAAATCAAGAGGGTGATGGGCCTCCTCTCCGCTTCCATCCAGGCTGTCCCAGGTCCCCTTCATTATCGAGCCCTCTAGAGGCTCAAAGAAGAGCCACGCATATTCTCAAAGAGTTGCATTGTCTGAAAACACAAAAGCGGAAATCGCTGGTAGCTGGCTCACATAGAGGCTTGGAATGGCCAAGCCATCTTCGGGTCCCTACCAGATTTGGTGATAGAATCCGGTGCCAGCTGCACAGGTTGGGAAGGCATGATCTGGGGAATTCTCCACAGGAGGTAAATGGTCCTATCACAAACATACTCTTCACATCAACTATCTGGAATTACTAGTGTGCTCCTTTGCAGTGAAATGCTGGAGCAAGGACAAGATCCAATGCTGCGTCCTCCTCAAAATGGACAATGTGGCAGCGGTCCGTTACAGCAACTCTTTAGGGGGAACAAAGTCCAACCCTCTTTCAGATCTGGCCCAGAGTTTCTGAGATTACTGCTTCAAGAATAGGATCTCAGTCACAGCGGAGCACCTGCCGGGTTCTGCCAACCAGGTGACAGATTGGCAGTAACACTATCTACAAGATCTCAGTCTGTGGAAGATGGATCAGCAGGCAGTCAAATGGGGTCTATTCACAGTGGATCTCTTTGCATCCAGGCTGGATCACCAATGGGAAAGGTAAGTCATCTGGAGGCTCAATGCCACAGCAACAGATGCCTTTTTTTAAAACTGGGCAATAGAGGTGGGATATGCGTTTCCCTCGTTCTCCATGATAATGAGACTCCCGGCCCAGGTTTGGCGACAACAAGCGGACTTGGTGGTAGTGACCCCCCACCTGGAGGTCTCAAATCCGGTATCCAGTTCGGATGGAACTTTCTTGGGATTTTCCAATCCATCCACCCTCTTTTCCAGGCCTCCTCAAGAATCCCTCAGAGGGTTGGTTGGTGGTCTGATGCTGTATTCTTCTGGATATAAATGCTTGAAACTTAGAGTGGAGTTTCCCTTCTTAACTACTCCAGATCGCAACATTTTCCTTATATGACATCAGAAGAGCAGTGTGCGAGTTGGCTGGAAAAGTCAGACTTCCAGTGCATAGTGCTCTGCACACCCAACAGCAGCGTTTGCCATATATGTAAAACTGTTTAATTGAAAAGAGGGACAGGCTAGTTTATTTTCCCTTTTTCATCAGTAAGCTGGGAAAAACAGATCTCAACAGTGGCTTCCCTACTCCCACCATGTCACTTATGCAGTAGATAAATTCTTTTAAACTCTACTAAGATCGGAGGGAGCGCAGAGGTTAGGTTTGTGTGTAAAATTCCGTTCTCTTCAACTAATGCAAATCCGTAGATCCCAAGCATTGGTATCCCCTTTTATATAGCTACTCTACTTACCCCCATACTAACAAATGTAGTGCATTAAAACTTGTTTCCCGCTATCATTTCACTCCAGACTGAAATTCACTCTCACACATGGGCGTTTGCTAAGTTTAACAATTTCTAAATACAGAACTGCCTAGTGCCATTCAATAAATATAAATGTTTTCCTTCACAAGATATAGTTTATAAATCATCAGCTATGTGACAACCCGAAATTATAAAATAATAAGTTTATCTAAAACACTATCAATTCCACATCTAATAAAGCAGGTGACAAACAATTAATCTAACTAGACAGCAAGTTCCATTTGATTTTAAGCAGTAGTGATGCCGATTTGGACTAACTGGAACATGTTTCATACGGTGGTGACTGAATGTTTAAGAAAGGAGTCAAACTATGATGTCATTTAAATCTAGTTTATCTCCACGAATACAAAGGGTTGATTTTCTACACATATACCGCATTTAATGCGTTTTTGGTTTCAGGGGTGAATTTGGCAATGGGAACTTCCTGTGCATCACATGCACAACTACCAGACTGACTTGGTGTCTTATGCTATACTGCTTTTTGGGTGCATCCATATGCTGTTAGACCTGAAAAAGACCTTAAAGTTTATTAAACTAATCTGAAAGATAGCTTATTTCAGGTTCCATGTTAGGGGTGGGATGTTAGAATGTTTTAACTTAAAAAGAAAAGGCACAACAGAATTACATCTCATCATAGTTTACGGGGATCTTGTCCATCTTATAGTAAAATAGTACTACCCCTTGCCATGTATAGAAGATATTCATAAAGCACTAATGAGGGCTGCAATATTCAACAAGCTTAACTCAAAAAAGAGTTTGCCACTTGATAAGTGGCAAAAGCTTGTGGAAATAGAAGACTCTGTAAGACCTTTGGTCTTTATGATTAATAAGCAATAATCTTCACGTTGTGCAATTTATCTGCTGTGTTAGAGACTGATAAGTCGTATCTTCTCCATGACCTTAACCCTTCAGTCACTGTCTACTTAAAGGGCATCTTGATTATTTTGAAAGGATGTTACTTTCGTGCAATACAAGTGAAAGACCTATTTCAATGGATTGCCTTCTCACTAGGTCTGTAATTGTGTTCATTCAATAAGACCTCTGTTGCCTGGTTAGGTTTTATTGTTTCAACTGCTGGTAAAACCATGGACCAGGTAAAGTAAAAAGCTGTTTTGAGCAGGCCAGTTTCCACTACCATCATGCAAGCCTACTTATCAGGCTTGTCAAATGTTATGAGGTATTTTATAATAAACTACTCACATGTTTCTGCCTAGATAACACAAGTACGAAAGGAAAGCTTTTTCTAAATAAATCTTTTCTCGGTTGGAAGAGTTCACTCATACACCGGTACTGCACCAAACACTGGTTTCTTCCCCTTATTGCATAAGCATATGCCTTTGATTGAGCTGTACATCAATTCAAAAATAGTTAGTTTCAGCAGCCTTTTGCTCCAGAAAACCCACTGACTGTGAGATCAATTGTGCATCTACAGCAGACTGCTGCAGTTACACACATTAGCAATATGAATCCTTATATGCAGTCATAGTTGCAAGATAGCAGTAACAATGTGAACATACGTATGCCCTCACAAAGCTGTTGCTGCTACGGCACTCTAGCAACAGATTCCTTCATAAACATTATTTATAGTCGAAAGAAGGCAGCATTAGTGTCAACATACATATAACGCAGTATTGAGCACAAAGAATCATGGCTGCATTTCCACCATCAGGAAACCGACTCATTTGTGGCTACAATGATGTCCTCAATTAAGTCAGTGGTGATGTGTCAGGATTCACCAGTGACCAATCCTGCTACACGGAGGGGTGGTAAAATGGCATACAGCACAAGAGAACAAGAGAACAAAAAGCATGCAATGACAGATGGCAGACTAGAAAACGGCCATTGTGACGCATAACAAGCTTGAGGGTCAGAGGAGGCTTGAGGTATTAACGCTTCCAAAGCACAATAAGATGTGTTTGCACAGTACCTATCGCCTGATATCTACTGAAATTGTATAATTCCTGTTCTGTGCACCCACTCATTTATGTTCGCTATCGTACTTTCCATCTTACATAAGAATTTCCAGCTTTTTTGGTTTGACATCTTGTTCATGGCCATATTCCAGTCCCCGTGCTCAGGGCTCTTCATCGCCCCACCTTTGAAGTAGCCAGTAATCCTGTGCATAGACTGGAATTTAGAATGCCTCATTGACTGGATATTGTCTCATCTTTAACCGATTTATTTCTGTAGGTAACAATCTGAGGGCTACCTAGTTATTTCAGAAGGCTCACATGGCGACCAGTCCCGAATGGCATTTGCTGTCTTGTTTTCTGTCTTATCCTCCTTTCCTGTGGAGTCTGTGTCCTAGGAATGATTATGTTCAATCCCAGATTAAGGATGAGGAAAGAAAGGCCTGGGATTGTCTACTAGCCCCAATTATTACACGCTACAGATGAAATCCTTTTGGATGAGGTGGTCTTGGTTGTATAGTTGAATTTAATTGCCACTGGGTGCGCCGTGTGGCCTGCTCCTCTTTCCCAAAGCCGATGAGACCTGGTCTTCAATCGCGCTCTGGACATAAGGCATGGTTGTAATTTGTAAAGCAGACAACATGCCCACATAACCTATTCGACATCGCCTTTGGTTCAGCACTGCAAACCACAAGGCGAGGGGGGGGGGGGGATAAATGAGGGGGGGATGAAAAGAATTTAATCTGTTACTAACTTTGGTGCTCTGTAATTCAATTCCATGAAATTTCACTGATTCTCAACATGCTATGCCCGGTGCTGGAATTCCAGGTTTCATGCAGATCTCAGAAGTGAGCCAAACATATGTTGGGGTGGGGGGGCAGTAAAAGTCCATTAGGTAGTTTTCAAGAAATTAGCATTACAATAATGTGTCAATGGGTTTTAAAAGGTTAAACGTTAGAGATATTTGGACCCTAAATGTGCAGAAAGTCCTCAAATCCAGACTTCCTGGCAGTTTTTGAACTCACATTAGAAAAAAATCTCTCACTGAACAAGGAAGTCTTCAGATCCTGTTGTTCATTTCAAGTCCACAGTACCATAGTTTGGTCTGAGAACCCGTTTAAACTGGGTCCATGAATAAAATACTTGGTTAGGCTACAGGCCAAGACCTACAGCCAACCTGTGCTATGCATGCATAGCTGTCAAAGTTTCAGATTGCTTATATGTGACATTTTCATAATATCAGTGTAATTATGAGTGACATTCAACGACAATGAGTGGCACTTTCTCACAGCGAAAATCAAGCAATCTGGGCAGTTTTGAATTTGTTCAAAGCTGCGCTTATATATAGGCCCTTTTCAAAGTATGGAGACTGCACATTTATGTTTGCTGCAACGCAAGGTTTGTGATAATACCATGAAACTCAACAGTAAAACTCAGTATACCAGACACAACAGGCCAGAAACAGACATAAAATCTGACCTGTCTCTCCTACCCTTCGTAGACATTAGCAGTGGGCCAGGCAAGGATAAAGAAAGCTGCCTCTGGCCACTTTGTCTACTGTATAAGTATTTTCTAATAACTGCGTTAGTTTGCGCTTGCTGCAAGCAAGGACCGGTTTTGTACAATATCAAGGAAACCAGCAATAAAATCCAGTGCACCAAACCCAACAGGTCTACAAATAGACAAAGAAAAATCCGTCCACACTAAATGTGCTTAAAGGTTGTTGCAGATAAAATTAGTCTCATCAGTGGAGAGTTTACAAGCACATACAATGGCAGAAGCCCTCTGGCCTCAGTAAGTGACCAGGTTCAGATTGCTGATATATTTCTTTACCCAGTAGAATGCATCTTGTTTTTCTTTTCAATAGATATAAATGGTATCCAAAACTAGGGAGTGCTCAGTTGGCTCAAGTAGAAGTGTTTGTAAATGTTCCACATTGGATTATTCAGAACAGAACGTGTACAACGTGGCGTTTTGCTCTGGATATTACATTTAAAAGCATATGTTTGTTTCCCTTAGTTTGTTGACCTGCATTTCGACCGCCATCCAGGAGAAACAGGCATTCGGAAGGTGCTGGCTCTTCGAGGAAACTTCTTGCCAGAGAATCACCGGGAAAGAGTTCCAGGGAACGCTGAAAAACTGTTCCAATGATCGCAATCTCCCTCTGGCCACTAATTGCGAAAACATTATTATACATGCATAATGGAAGGCAGATTATCACACCAGGAGAAGTCCTGATGCACCCAGACATCTGAGAATATTTATTTTTTTCACTGCTCAACTCAAGTAAGTAAGAAGGGACACAGTAGGCCTCCTTTCTGTGCACAGAAGTGCTGTGCACTGCCGAGGGCCTCTGAGTTACTCCGTACAGCAGTGGGACTGACACTGCCTGCCTGCTGTCAATCCACTCTGCCTGCTCGCACAGCGCTAATAGCCAACAGTGCACTGGGCAGTCCATCCGATCGGATTGTGGTGTTGATCGGGCCTGCCTCTGTGTTAGGCTTGCACCCCCCATCCGATCAGTACAGAGACAGGATCCGGCACTTCCGGTTAATTTACCCTGCACGCCTGCGGAAGATCCGGCAGCATATCTACGGATACAATGTATCCTAAACTTTATCACCGAGTCCTAAATTGTTGTTCGCTGCCAGAGCCGAGCGCTGACAGCGGCAGTGCATAGATTAAGCACAGCACGCTGGCTGAAGCTTTTGAAGTGACTTATGAGCCTGACAGTGTTTTAGGGGCTCAGTATGCGTGAATAATGCATGTTACTGCGGTGATGTGGACACCAGCACTAAAATGCGTTAGTCTAACCCCTGATGCGTAGTACTTAGCAGGACTGTGCATGTTTGAAGGCTGTGCACTGTGGGAATTGGCAGGATGTAACAGACATGCAAATTATTAGCAAAAGAAACAGTTTTGCCCCCCTGTTGCATGAAATCCCACACAGTACGTGTAAACTAAACATGCAGGGGGGAGTGGACAAGATGGCGGCCGAGCGGTAGCGGATTCTGTGAGCTCCGCCGCCCGCCACCGATTAAATACAGCTGGTGGCCGTCCTCAGGTCCCCAACCGATAGCGGAACCTCTCCGGCGCTCAGGAAAGCGGTGGAGACCCATGCGGTCGGAGTGTGCTGGCCGCGACCGGTGAGGTGAGCGCGGGACCCCCGATTGACTTGGAGGCCGCGTTGGAAGTGACGCCCGTCGGCGCACTTCAGCAGTACGCGATCCGTGGCGGCAGTGAGGCTCCATAGCCTACAGGAGTGCGAGGAGCAGCAGCAGCCGTAGAAACGGCAATCGGACTGATTCGCGCCCGTCCCTGCACGGGAGGCACAGGGAAACGAGAACGCGGCTGGTGACTGGGCCTAACTGCAGGAAGCCGAGGACCCGCCATCTTGGTGGTGGAAGAGCTGCGGAGAGCGGGCCCGGGCGTGCGGGGCGGGGGATATGCACGACTGCAGTGAAACCTGACCTGGAGACGCTGGAGGACAGTCGTCTTCTGCCACATGCTGAGCCATACTTGAGCTAATGCCCTGGAGGCAATGAGAGGTACCAGAGGCGTCCATGTTTGCAAGGCAGTGAATGGAGGGTTGTAGGACACACGCAGCACTTTGACTTACCTGAGGGAGGGCCTGTGACTATCCGAGGCACACGGGGAGCGTCTAAAGTGTGGGTGACACCAGCAGCCTGTGGCAGCGCCCCTGGAGATCCCCCCCCCCTCCGCCCTTCTATTTGCTTCACGATTGTGGAGAGTGCAACGCGCTGGTGGGTAAGAGAAGGAAAAGTGCAGAGGGAGAAAGCTGGCACTGCGCCAAGTGAGACGGAGAAGCCAACGACTGGTGCATTTGTAGGGTGCCCCACGCTGGCTGTTCCCAGAGGGAAGGGACAGTGGACACCCTATTATTGCAGTTGACGCGCCTGGGTGCACACAGAGGCCTGCCAGCCAGAGCAGATATCACGTGCCGACTTCGCGCCTGGGAAAAGAAATGGCGATCGCAAAGCAATCCACCAAGAAGGACTGCAACATTATAGATATGCTTGCTAAGCCTACCCCCAAGAAACCACCAGGGAGAGACACTAGCCCAGAGAAGCAGCTAGAACGCCAGGAGGAGGCTCCGGTGTCTAGAACCTTCCTGGAAACCCTCATCGGAGCGCTGAGATCGGACTTTGCGGCTCTCAAACAGGATATAGCGACTGAGTTTAAAGAGATCAGGAAAGAAGTGGAGGACATTGGCCAGAGAGTGGACTCCGTGGAGCGCATGGGGGACGCTAGAGAGGAGGAGCTGGACGTCCACCGCAGAGAGATCATAGACCTACAGGAGCAAAACTCAGACCTCCAGTACCGGATGGAAGACCTTGAAAATAGGTCCAGGAGAGGTAACATCCGCCTAAAAGGAGTTCCGTTGCACGCAACGGCCACAGGACTAGAGGAATTTGTCCGCAGACTCTTCCACCACGTGGCCCCCGCCCTGGCACCGCAAGATATTATCCTGGATCGCACCCATGGGGCTAGCCGACCCGCTACCGCGCCGGGGATGCCACAAGACATCCTCACATGCCTGCACTACTACACTAAAAAAGAAACCATAATGAAGGCAGCCAGGGATCGTGCCACCATCGAGTTCGAGGGCCTCAAAGTGGGGTTGTACCAAGATCTCTCCCCGCTCACACTACAGAGAAGATGCCAACTAAAACCCCTCACTGAACTCTTACAGAAAAAGGGAATCCGATACAAATGGGGCCATCCTTTTCGTCTCACCTTCGTCTGGACCAATGAAACCCGCTCTGTCCGCAGCCTGGATGATGCAAAAGGTTTAATGAAGGAGGACGTTTTCGACAAAGGAGATGCCCCAGAGGGGGACAAAGGAGCTAAATCACCCAGACGCCGGAATTAGCGATCCCTCCGGTCAAGGGAGAGAAAGTTGAGCAAGCCGACGGACTCAGAGAGACTGTCAGAGAGAGAAGCGCTGCTGAGACGACTACAGAACCAGGAGACACCAGAGGAAGTAAACAGCGACTAAGGAGCAATGGGAATTATTTTGTGGACGAACAGGTGAATCTGTAAGCACAGTTCTCCTTGAACAGAAGCGTTGACCTGAGGACGTCACCTCCATTGTGAAACGCCACACAGTTGCCTGGGCGGCGGTGCCCAGGGACTGGGACTTTGCGGTATCCTGAGTTACACCGACCGATCCACGACCCCTGTGGATTCGTGCTGTGGACGATTCAGTGGGGGAATCGATATGCCGTTATTGAGGAGTATAATCTACAATTTATGTTTTGCTGTTCTCTTTGTTCCTATTCTGTTCTTTTTTGTTGTCCCCAATTGTTTCTTCCAGGGGAGTCCGGATGGGGGATACTTGGAGGGGGAACGTCAGAGGGCACTGCAATGCCTTTCCCTTAGCTTACCACGCTTGGTGAGACAGGATTAGAATAGTTAGCTTTAATGTCAGGGGACTAAATGCGCCAGCGAAAAGATCAGCTTTGTTGTCCCTACTCAGGGACTACAGATGCAACATTTGCCTGTTGCAAGAGACACACTTGCGCCCTGCGGACTGGAGGTGTCTGCGCGCTCGCTGGTTTGAGCGCCAATTTTTCTCAGCGGGAGAAGGGAAAAAGGCGGGGTGGCCATTCTTCTCGCCACGCACTTTAAAGGCAAAGTTATCAGTACGCAGGCGGAAGTTCCTGGGCGTCTCCTATCCCTACGTATTGCATATGGGGCTCACTACTTGACGGTCGCTTCTGTATATGCTCCTAATGACCATCAAGAGCCATTTATATTGGATGCGATAGGGCGAGTGATGGAAACTGTAGACGCACATGTTCTCATGGGGGGGGGGGGAATTTTAACCTCGTGATGGATGCGGCGCTAGATCGCTCGGCACAAAGGGTGGGCAACTCAGGGGCATTATCACCACATGGTTTGCGCCAGATGGCTACATATAATCTTTTGGATGTTTGGCGTAAACAACACCCTACTCCCACTACTCAGCAGCGCAGCGCACGCACGCTAGACTCGATCGATTTCTTATTACATGCTCCCTCGAACCTTTCATTAGGGACGTGGACATTGGGGTTGCGGCACTGTCAGACCACGCCCCAGTATACATTGACATGCACCTTCCCACGTCACATTCCAAACAACGCACCTGGCGCCTGAACTCTAAAATGCTTACATACAAAAATATCCTTACTGAGCTACAGGAGGCGCTGAAGGCATTCTTAGAAGTAAACGACACACCCGACACCCCGATTGCACTCCTGTGGGACACACACAAAGCGGTACTGCGGGACACATTATTAGGATCACAGCCCGGTTTAACAGGGAACGTAGGGAAAAGCGGTATACGCTTGAGGGGAAGGTCAAGGAGCTGGAAGGAGTGTATAAAAGGACCGGGTCACACCAAGCGCGATGCAGACTAAACACAGCACAGAAAGAGCTTAAAGCTCTGGACATGGATAAAGCCGAATATGCTCTGTTGCGGCTGAAGCAAAAGTATTACATGGGAGGGAACAAGGCGGGACGTCTCCTGGCACAGCGACTCCGTGCTCGGACTAGCAGTCAGAGGGTGTCCGTAATTGCGAATGCGCAGGGGGAGAGTCTGGAACGAGATGAGTTGGTAGCTCAAGAGTTCCACCGTTTCTATAAGGAATTATATGCGGCGGAAGAGCACTCGAATGCTGACATTGACTCATATCTGAACCACGCCCCCATTGATAAGTTAGATTGTCAGCATGCCCTCATGCTGGAGAAAGACATACACCTAACCGAGGTACTCACGGCAATATCCCGACTACCGACTGGGAAGGCGCCAGGGCACAATGGCTACCCTCCAGAATTTTACAAACTGCTGGCTCCTGTCCTCGCCCCTGTCCTCACGCGCCTGTATAACTCTTTCAGCGAAGCAGGCACTCTGACAGACACCATGCGACTTGCTACTATTGCAGTCATACCCAAACCGGGGAAAGACCCAACGCAGTACACATCATATAGACCTATCTCACTGCTCAACGTTGATGCAAAGATCTTTACCTCGATCCTAACAGCGCGCCTGGCACCACTGATGCAAGGCCTTATCGATCAAGACCAGCCCAGTTTTATTCCAGAACGAAACTGTAGCGACAATACCAAAAGAATCTGTCACCTATTAGATAAGGCACAGCGAACTAAGACGCCAGCGCTACCATTCTCTATGGACGCCGAGAAGGCGTTTGATAGGGTGCATTGGCCTTATCTGAAAGCAGTCTTACAGTTTGTGGGTCTGGGGCCCCGATTTATCAAATGGGGTTTTAGCATGATATGCGGCACCACGGGCAATGGTGCGGGTCAACAGGACAACATCGCAAACCATTTGTATTGAACGGGGAACTAGGCAGGGTTGTCCCCGCTCCTATTTGCACTATATATGGAGCCATTTGCGGAACATGTGAGAACTAATAAGGAGATAGTGGGAATGAGGATGGGTGACAGGGACAACAAGTTGGCACTTAATGCGGACGACGTCTTGGTGCTTTTAACAGATCCCCAACGGTCACTTCCAAACATTGCGCAGCAGGTGGAGGCGTTTGGAGCAGTGTCCGGCTTTAAAATCAATGCGCAGAAATCACAACTTCTGAACCTTACACTCCCAGCCCCGGAGGTAGAGGTGTTGCGGAATCTCTATCCATACCCTTGGGCCTCAAACGGGGTCATTTACCTGGGCCTGCACATACACCCTAGAGTGCGACAAATGGCAGAGAGCAACTATGGCCGCCTGTTAGCAGATACGCGTGCGGAGTTGGAAAAATGGAGAGACTATACGCTGTCTTGGCTCAGGAGACTGGCGGCAGTAAAAATGACACTCTTACCTAAGATCCTTTATGTGATGCAGACCCTGCCTCTAACCCCCCCAGTCCAGGTGCTACCTGAATTGCAACATCTGCTGGATCATTACGTGTGGGCCGGGAAAAGAGCACGCATAGCCAAGTCACTGACATACCTACCACCTTCCTGTGGAGGTCTCGGCCTCCCGAATCTTAAACATTACTATCAGGCAGCTCAACTAAGGTATATGGTTGAGTGGAATAGATCCACAACAGAGAAGCATTGGTGCTTCATTGATCAGGGCATCACAGGCATCCACATATGGAAGATCCCATGGCTTCCCAAAGCATACTGGCCGCAGGCGGTTTATATCTCCCCGGTACTCCGTGCCACGATCAGCGTTTGGGATGCAGTGGCATTCCTGAAGAAACTATCCACAAAACTCTCCCCACTGACACCCATCTTGGGGAATCCAGATTTCCCACCAGCACTACATGGCTCGGCATACATGCCATGGCAACACGCGAATTGTGAAAGAGTAGGCGATTTTTATGATCACTTAGGCATGTCATTTCGGCAAATACAGGAGGGCTATGGGCTGCCCACGTCGGCGCAGTGGCAGTATGCTACGCTCCGTCATTGGGTCACGCCACCAACACTGAAACCAGACACCAGCAGACCGATTTTCCCGTTTGAAAAGTGGCTCATCACTAGGCACACTGATAAGAAACTACTATCGGACATATACGCCTTCCTGAACACAACGCAATCGCAAGTTAAAACAAAAGCGCAGGCGAGATGGGAGAAAGAATGTGGTAGGGAGTTCACACCAAAAGAATGGCTGGACATACATAAACGAGCCAATAAGTCCGCACGCTCAGCTGTAGGCAAGGGGACACTGCTGCAGATGGTGCATTATTGGTGCTACACACCAGAGTGTACAGCACGCTGGAAAAGGGGAAGCGACCCTAAATGTTGGAGGGGATGCGGGGACCCAGGTACGTTGACGCATATCCTATGGCATTGTCCTAAAATACAGACGTATTGGCAGGGAATCTTAGATGCTGTGGATGAAATGTTCGACACTAAACTCCCCAGGTTCCTGAGTTATATCCTCCTAGGTCTCCCTAATCCATTAACGTACCCGCTTGGATCCCCAAAAGGACGCGCGATTACACTAGCCTTATGCGCAGCAAAACAGGCATTGTTAGTTAGTTGGGGTACAAATGTGGTGCCGCACCATACCGACTGGCTATACAAGTTATGGGAGCTACTGGGAATGGAAAAGCTCACAGCGGTGGCAGAGAATCAGCTCCCGCGCTTTGATAAGATGTGGGGTCCCTGTATTCGCTATCTTAGTTTAGAGAGCTGATCTGCCCGGTCTACCTTAAGCTGCTACGCTTGATACCCGAAGAACCTAACAATGTGACCCAGTCCGTGGGGGGTTCCGGCTCTGGGGACACTCTATAGCAGCATCAATGGGTAGCTAGGCAGCGCGACATCCCATTGCTAACTATCACATGGACGGGTGCGGGCCCCTTCCTCCGCATAAGATCACCCCTCTGCCCCCTCCCCCCCCTCTTTTCTTTTTCCTTTAAGGACATGATGTGTTCCCTTTGTGAAGGTGTATATGACTATTTTGTATAAATGCATACTTCTAGCCTCACCGGCCGGTGGGTGTAGGTGAGAGTATTTGTGTATTATTTTCTTTTGAAGTTATTTTTGGGGGTACTTTTCTTGTTGAACTTTTGGAAATCAATAAAAAAAGTATTAAACATAAACTAAACATGCAAAGGTTATGTACGCAAAATTTCATACTGGTGCGTAATATATCAAATATAAATGATTTTATTTTAGACTTACTTTAACTTTGCCACCACTTTCATAGCTGGCTGAAATTGAGCTTTAAAAATATTCCCTCTTTGCAATCTAGGAAAAGTAGATACTAATCCCCAGGGCTTTAAGTGGGCCGGGTCTGTCCGGGTCTGAGCACCGGCAGTTATTTTCAGGGGGCCTGGAAACGGGTCTCTCTCGCGCTCTATTTTCGGGCCTCTCAAAGGTAGTCCGTTTTCTTTTTTTAGGTCGAGCCTATAGCGCGGGAATGCTACTGAGAGGAAGCACGACCGGCACGTAGGCTTGCGCTTTGCTTGTCTCCACACCTCAGCTCATCACATAGGCAGGGGAGTTGTGCCACAGAAGCAGAATTGGTGCCATAAATATATAAACATGCTCGCGCTGCATAATGTTAAAGTCCACAACATGCGAGCCTCACTAATTCTGTGCTATAAGTGCTCTGGTTCAAGTAAAAAAAAAAAAATGCTTAATTATAGCACTATCGTCAATGACCACACTGGTGCAGTCCAACTTTCAGCTAGGGTGACCAACCGTCCCTAAATTTCACGGACCGTCCGTAATTTGGACCTCACGTCCGTTGTCCGTGAGGATCCCTTTTACGGACGCCTTTTGTCCGTAATTTTGGGCATTGCAGGGAACAGCACTGTTCCCTGCATGAAGCCTCAGCCCCCTGATGAGGCCGCCTCGCACTCCTCCTCGAGCACAAGAGCAGCCCCTCCCGCCCATTGTCATTCTGTATGCGCTGATTGCCACATACAGAATGACAATGGGCCAGTCTGGGCTGCAAAGCATGTGGTGGCCGGCCTCCTACAACCTCTGTCCATGGCAGGGCATTCTGTCAGACAGAAGACTGCCTGAGGAGGGGGGGGGGGAGGGAGTTGTTTCTTGGCGTTTCCAGGAGAATTTTGTTTTTACTCAGGAGGCCTCTCAGGCTGCCAGCTAGTTTGAGAAGATTATAGAGGTAAATCGGAGAGTTAGTTTGGATTGTGTTGTAGGCAGGAGCGCTCAGTTTCACTTTTATTCTAGACAGAAGACAATGTAACTAGATGAGGCTTGCAGTGACATTACTGAATTTAATTGAAAATGGGATAATTGGAGTGTAGAGCAGTTTTGAGTGGGAGGAGTTTGGATTGGGTGATGCCCCAATAGAGTGCCCCCTTAATTATCTAAATGGACACGTTGCTGAATAAACTTGTAATCATTATTGGCATCTCGGGTTTAATCCTCTGCAGTGAACGCATCTAATCCAGCGGTTCATGCACTTGTTCTCACCTTTAGAAAAACGACAGATTCTGATGAGACTCAATGGAATGATGAAGATTTTTTAATAGTTCAAATGTCTAGGAACTGCCATGTGATGTGTGTTTTTGGCCCTTCGACGATAGATTTTACCATGATAAAGTTTCTGGAAGGAACAAAACGTGTTGGCAAGGCTGATTCCTTTTTGTTTGTTTTTTAATATATTGAGTCTATCGAATAAAGCATTATACTATTGAATGATGATTGGTTTCAGCATAATTTGTGAATCCAAGGAGAGTTATTGATTATCTCTTCTCCTTAACATTTCACTGAATGCCGAGGACTTATAGTACATTGTGAAGTTTTGAGTATGCCACCCTACTAGAATATTTTATTCTGAGCCATCCAGGTTTGACTGTTTACAAGTACAGAATGGAGCCAGGTCAAGCAGTGATGAGGTTTTTACGGTGTATTTAGGTTGCTCTGGAAATCGTCTAGCGCCCTGGAACATTAGTCCATGTATTGACCAGTTCTGTTACCAGCATTTGCCCCCTTCTACCATTTGTGGTGCACTGTACTTCTTTAGGGTCGCACTATTCTTTCAATACAGTTGTGGAATTTTGACCGATGCGTTGTGTTAGTAAAGCTTTGTTTGTCCAGTCTTTTGTGTAATCATTTTTTATATTGGTTAGCGTGAAAAATAAAAGGTGAGACAGGGGCTTTCTGGTGCACTATGTGCATGGTTGCACGTGCCAAAGGATACTTTTATTTCATTCCACTGGGGTCAAAGGCTATTAGGGTGACAGTCTCGCCATTTTAGAACTGATGCATTTTCAATATTAAAGGAAGCCATGATTGCTGCTTTTTATTTTATGCAACTAACAACCATTGACAAAACCAATAGTTCTGGCTTGTTGCAGGTGTAACGTTACTTGTTGTGTTATATGGATACAATGACAGAAGACGCAAAATACCAGTCAGGCGGTACACTATACTAAGCACGGATTTTTAGCGTAGGTGTTTAAAGCTGCGCCCTTAATTACATCAAACATCCACTTTGGAGAAACCCCCCAGTTTTTTCATCCCACTTAAAGCCCTGGAAACAACACCATGTCACAGTCACCTCATGGCCTGGTACTGTGCATCATGCATGACTCATGATTCAGATTGCCTGTGTGCAAGGGCATAGTGAACCCTTACCCGCCCCTCCCCCCCCTTGCTTTAGGAACTAGAGCAAGGGTGACGTTCTTGATGGGCCTCTTCTGTCTGCAACTCTGCAGACAAAGGCTCAGTTCATAATTAAAATGAAAAGGTGGGTGAGTGAGTAAGTGAAGGGATGGGTGGATGGCTGGATAGATTAGTGAAAGGGTGAATGGATGAATGAGAGGGTAAATGGATGGATAATGAGAGAAAGGATGGATGGATGGATGAGTGAGTGGAAGGATGGATAAGACAAAATGTAAAAAGATAGATGTATGGGTGGAAGGGTAGAAGGATGGGTAAAAGGGTGGTGGATGAGTGAAAGGATGGAGGGATGAGTTAAAGGGTGGATGATGGGCGAGTGAATGGGTGGATGGATGAGTAAAATGATGGATGGATTGATGAATTGATAAGTGAAAGGGTGAACGGATGGGCCGATGAGTGAAAGGGTGGATGTAAGGATGGATGAGTGAGTGAAAGGGAGGGTAGATGGACAAATGGATGGATAGATAGATGAGTGAAGGAGTGAAAGGGTGGATGGATGACTGATAGGGTCAATGGATGGATTCATGAGTGGATGAGTAGATGGATGGGTGGAAGGAAGGATGGCTAAGTGAAAGGGTCGATGGAGAGAGAAAGGGAGGATGGATGGATGACTGAAAGTGTGAATGGGTGGAAGGATGAGTGACTGGGTGGATGGATGAGTAAGTGAAAGGATGGCTGGATGGGTGAAAGGCTAAAAGGCTGGATGGATGAGTGAATGGATGGATGGGTGGAAGAGTAGATGGATGAGTGTACCGATGGATAGGGTGAAAGGGTGGATGGATGGATAATGAATGGATGAGTGAAAGGGTGGATGGTGGGATGGATGAGTGAAATGATGGATGGAAGGGTTTAATTTTATACTATTGCGCGACCTCCTCTGATGTGTCTGTAAAACTTACCTTTTGTCCCGAAGTTCTGTCCTGAATTTTTGTCCTGAATTTGACCCTTTGTCCTGAATTTTTACACTCACCGTCCTTAATTTGGACCCATGCCAGTTGGTCACCCTACTTTCAGCACGGCGGCAGTGGTGTCACTTAGTTAAGAGACTGATGTTTTTTAAACATCTACTTTTATTGAGATGGCAGCGTGCACGAATGGCTTCTAAACGTGCCATCCCAACAGTCAGTGGTATATGAAGTGGAGTTCTGCCTGAGTCGGGAAGCTGTAGGCAGGTGACGCACAAGCACAATCTCACATAGCACAACACTGGGTGAGAGACCGTGGGTTAGAGACCGACTTTGGGGTGGCCCTTTTCTCAGAAAAATAAACATTCCGGCGTTTCTGATTGAACCAAGAAATTATACATAAAAAATAGCATGTGCGATTCTTCAGTATTCCTTTTTAATCTGGAAATTCAACCTCCAATTATTAATAATTTCTATAGCTCTAAAATGCTTTTCACTTGTTTCCATTTTGTATGTGTCGCTATTATCTTATATTTCAAAGGGGGGAAATCCCAATATTGATGATCTTAACGTTTTGGTTTTTAATTTTACCTTTCTTGCTATAAAAATATCAGACAGACCGGTAACTACTACTCATGTGTCAACCCTAATGATTGCACCAGTTCACGTGCCTTCTCACTGATGAGTCCACACCCTGCTCCCTTAAACTGGCAAGGTGCACACATGGCACATCATACAATGTGGGGCATCTTCAAACACTTCGAGCTTTTGAGCTCACAGAGGTCGCCAGCTGTCATGTATAGACTTTTACATGTGGTAGGGCCAAAACAGCAAGCCTCACAATACAGAATATATTTCCTGGCTCACAACAGATGTTGCTTATATATGATATGTTGACCCACCCCCGTCAGACAGCTATAAAATGCCATTCCCTTCTAGATTTCTCTCTGCTCTGACACAGCAAGCATAGGTGTCCACCATTTCCAAATACATATCGAATATCAGGCTTAGATTTACTTCAGCCTAATTCAGATTCGTTTTCAATTACTTTTTGCCATACTCCCATGCCAAATAAGTAGCTGAATCCAGCATCCACGTGGGCATAAGGAAAAGTAACACAACAAAACGTGTATTTGTAAAGTGCATGTTCACCCTGAAGGGTATTGTAGGGATGGCAAATGATTACTTGTAGTTTGTCCTCCTTTTAATGTTTATAAATCGTTCTTTAATTTTAGGTTGGGAATGTTGTCATGGCCCATGGGCCAGGAGGCCACTGATCTGTGAAGCGAGATAACTCATAGTAGTTTGTTTCATCAAGCCAAGGTCACTAACCCAACCCAGGAGGTGCTCCATAATTGTCTAGATTGATTGTGCAGGACCTCGACTCCCTCTAGTGAATGATTGTTGGTGAATAGCGTTTTTATAACTGATTGCCTATGTTCTATGGAGCGCAGACAAACAATTTGTGCAATGGCGAGGGTTGATGGGTCCCTGTTAGAGGACCTCACTAGCATTGCTTGATCTCCAGTACATCTTCAGCTCTAGTCAGTCAGTAAAGGAACCATACGGAAGCTTTTTTACGTCTCGCCTCGGCAGCGCTAGCACTGTCTCTTCTACATATGCTGGATATAGGCATAAAGCTCCACCCACTTTACGCCCACCTTTTAATTCACTCCAGTCACAGTCCTTTGTAAATGGCTGCTTTTCATTAGTCAATACGCTTAATAGTCCCTCCTTAGTACCGCATTTTCTCTTCTTGTAACCTCCCATGAGGACACCCTCTGTTACATGTCACTTGATACGTTTTTATTACATCCTCGGAGCACTCTTTTCTTAAATGTCTACACGCATTCTTTTCCTGTTTGTTTACTTTTGCTACAATCGCGGCACCCTCAATTTAGCTTTAAACATCTTAAGCTAATGCACGGATGTGAATGGCTTCAAAAGTAAAGACAGATTTTTTTTTTAAATCTTTTGGTTTACCTTTGAAGCTCTGGCATTACTGAAAGTTTGAGCTATTGGCGTTGCATTAATATTAGCAACGTCAATAGCGCAAACCTTCACTCATGCGAGACCTATTGCATTACAAATGCTTGTTTTTTATTGGACTGCAGTGAGAGCATGCACATCGATGTGCGCATGCTCATTTTGCTCACTACTGAGAAGTGGAGGTTCGAGGCATGACGTCATAACGTCATGCCAGGTGAGCCGCGTTGTAGGAGGAAGGAAAATCCTTTTAAAGAGAGCCATTTTCTCTCAGGATTTCCCTTCTCTTTTGCAGGCGCAGGAGCAACCTCGTCGTGGTGCCAGCCTTGACATCGTGGGATGATTAGGAGAGAGACGACCACAGGCTGCCTGCTCCAGCACGACCCTGCTCTGACCTTTCACACTGAGCGTCAAGGCTGCAGTGTAATCCAGCAACAAGTGAAGCGCAGAGAGAGGAACTAGTCTGCGTGATCCTGCCCCAGCCCTAACAGCACCAGGAAGTTAAAAAGTTGAAATCGATCTCCTGTTACTACATTAAAGTAATACAAGCATATACTTGATTCCCAAAATTAATGAATTTGTGCCTTTATAAAACAAGCATTGGTAAATGCAAAAAAAAAGCAAAAAAAATGTTGAAATTGACCTACTTTTGGGAAATCCTGCAATAGATTTCTAAGTAATGTAAATAATTTTTACATGTTTTTTAAAGTGTTTGGTATTTTTATGGCTTATACTTAATAAATATACCTTTTTGCCTATTTTATTATCCTTTGCTGGATGCGACTTTATTATTTTCTTAAGCACACAATGCTAGTTATCTTGATTTAGACCACGCCCCCTACTTGGATAGGCCACACCCCTTTAAGAGGTTTGCCCCGCCCCTTTTAGAGCACCCCCAGTTATTTTTTCCCCACTTAAAGCCCTGCTAATCCCCATCTTAAATGCGGTTTGTCAGAATCCACTGCATGAAACTACGCCTCCGTCTTGAACTCAGCAAATGGGACAAGTTGAAAAGAAATGCCTTTTATTACTCAATCTCTTTCTAAACTCCTTCAAGGCTTTTTGGGGGGTGCTGCAGCAGTGGCCCTGCTGCAGGGTGTCACCTGCAAGCTCCTTCTAACCAATAGCCTCTCGTGTCACCTGGATGGGCCTTGTCCAGCAGCCAGCAATAATAACCTTGTGAACTGCAAGGTCCTTGTAACAATGTGTCTGCAGGACCTGCAATTCATAGAGGGTCACCTAAATCCCATTCCACTTTGGGGAGGGTACTCAGCATTACTGCGCCTTCCTCTCACCTGTGCGGGGCCTGTGTCTGGAGCACTGACTTCGAGCGCGCAGAGCTGGGACAAGCAGCCTTTGTAGGGTCCTACACTGGAGCATGGTGGCGGCTCGACTGCTATCCGCGCGCTGAAAATCCGAGGCCGCTGCTCACGGACATGCAGTGCCCTTCGCACGAGCGACGTCACCACATGCGCAGCCTGTGATTGGGGGAGACATGCATACAGTACCCGGAAGAAGCCGAGATGCGTCACCCAGCTTCAGCCCTTGGTTGGTTGAAACTAAAAACGGAGAGGAAGGTCTGTCTTCTATGTTCATGAAGTTAAAGCGCTCAGCTGCTTGGTAAGGACGTTTGGCAAAGTGCAGATAATTTCATCAACTCCGCCGTACTACCAGAAGTAAAGGCTGGCACCGAATGTGTTCCACTCCCGACCGTTTTGATTAGACCTGCCCTTTTCCTGACGCTTCACGTGTTGAATAGATGATCATGTGGTGTAACGACCAAAGCTGCTGAGTTTTGGAACTCGAGAACCTAGTTCGAGTCGCAGCGGCGACGCAACAGGCTGTGATTCCTTAAAGTCCTGTGCCTTAGAAAAATGAACTTGACCTTGTGTAGTGCAACGGGTGTTCATGTAAAGCGCCCCGATACCTAAGGTTTGAGTTTGCGCTGCAAAAAACTCTGTTTATTATACTTTATTCGAACTGTCCCTATGCCAATGCTTATACACATTGTTACAGAAGGACTCAAGTATTATATAAAAAAAAAGTTTATTAGGGAAGAAAACTACTACACACGTATCAGATCCCTAACTTTTATTTGCTAACAAATATTTGGTTTGTCTTTCACAGAGCACCAGAAACAACATTTATTTTATTTACAATGTCCTTTCCAACACGTAGAGTAAAATAGTTTGAATCATCACTGAGAAAGCTATAAGTTCACACTTGTAGGAAACTGGCTCTTCATTATACTATACCAAAAAGAGGTATAGTGTCCAGGGAGTCTCTAAAGGTATGGCAGAGGTTAAAGTATATAATACCTTACTCTCAATTTAGTGGTAGCTGGGCTGAGCAGTTAGGCTTATCAGAGGGTAGTGTTAAGCATTTATTGTACACACTCAGGCAAGAAATGATATTGCACTCTCAAAGACTGAATCCAGACCAATTGGTTTGTATAGAAAGTTGTTACTTTGTTGCTTTATTACTAGAACCAAGAATCACTTAGTGCAGGTAAGTTTCACGGTGTGTTAAAAGTAGCAATACTGTTCAAGAATGCAGTAATGTTTTGTAAATGCACTTATATGCTTTACAGTATTAAGAATGTTTCTGTAAATGACAATCAAGTACAGTTGTATGCTTTTGCAGTGATAAGATTAGGAAGTTCAATACAATAGATATAACTACAATGCAATCCTATGGAGGAAAACAATGTTACACAGTTTGCAGGTAAGTTCTCGACTTACTTCCCCAGGCTTCAGGGGTTTAGGACAACACAGGGCAAGGTTCAAGACCAGGTAGGAACTGCTCCACAAGCGGCACTGGGGCGGCCTGGTGTAGAGGTCACTGGGCCCAATGTTATCCAATGGAGCCGGGGTACAGCACCGCTTACGGGAAGGTACCCGCTGTCTTAGGGAAATTGTCACAGATGTTGAAGTGAGCGCAGAACAGGGGGCAAAAAAGCAGCATCGAAACTACATGACCAGCGGCAAAGGGGTGGCCGGGTGCAAATCAGCGTAGGTCGCCCAATGCTCTTCAATAGAGGTTGTCAGTTTCGGAAAGTAGCTGCAGGCTGGGACCAGGAGGCTGGATGAAGGCAACCTATGGCTGGGCAGGTAAGTTGGATAGCTGGGTGGACACCTGAGCACCGTCAGCCGGGCTCCCCCAAGTAGGGGGGCGGAGGATGCAGGGGTACCTTTTGGTGTCTGGATTTCTCAGCTTGTTCTGGTCGTGGGGGACCCTTTTGAACAGAGGCTGCAGGAGTCGAGATGGAGTCCTGGAGAGATCAGCCACCGATGCAGATGAGGTCAAGATCACCGGGGGAACTTTACAGGCTAGGTAAGTGAAAGGACGCAGGTAAGTGAAGAAAAGTTCCTTTATTTAAGTAAGAAGAAGACAGGACGAGCCGGACCTCCGACTCCAGTAATAACCAACTCCCAACTGCCCCACGTTCCGTTACCTAGGTAACATGGAATTCCACCAGAGAACAAGGTAGAACCTAACACATCTTCCCCCCTCACATAACGCACAATATATACAATATTGTACAATGCATGTGGAACAAATGATGAAGATACAAATAATTGAAAACCTAACACATCTTCCCCCTATGCATAACAACAAAGAATATATACAAATGTACAATGCATGTAGAACAAAATAAAATTTAAGATAAAAATCCACGTAGCCTAGAAGATGGAAATCTGGCTCTGGTAGATACACTTCTCTCACATTCACGCATCGTAGAAGATGGACCACTGACACCGGTGGACACACATTTCTCACCACCACCGGCCTCAAGATTATTGCTGTGAATGTCGTGAGCAATGGAAACCTTATCCTTGTTCCACCGCTTACCATTTTGCAACTTAACTACATTTTTTTTTACAACCACAACTTTTTGTGGAGCGGAGAACTTGGAATCCTTCATGGCAATGATCCTGGGTACTTTAATTCTGACAAAATCACCAACAGCAACCTTGGACTCACTTCCCCGCACACTCACATACTTGTTCTGAGCAACGGTTCTTTTCTTGATCACATTCTCCACTTTCTGCCTGGAAAGAGAGGAACACCCCATCCAGTCTCTAATTAACTTAGATGCAGGCAATCTCCCACGTAGAAGGGAAAAGGGAGATAGGTCAGTGTCCGCATTGGGAGTGGTGCGAACAGCCCACAACAACTTGCGCAACTCCTCCTTACTGTTCAAACCACTAGACCTAGCTAGCTGAATATTATTATCCTGATGACTCTGTTAAATCGTTCTACCAGTCCATTACTCCTGGGGTGATACAAGGAAGTTCTGGTGTGCTTAATGCCTAAAAAGGTGACAAAATCAGAAAATTGCGAGGAAGTAAACTGACAACCATTATCAGACAAAATCTCATCCGGAATGCCTTCCCTAAGGAAAATAGACTCAAAAAATTCAATGACATTGAAGGTATTGGGAGACTTAACAAACTTAACTTCTGGCCAGCGACTGTAGAAATCCATGACAACAATACCATACTCCAGTAACCCTCCAGAGATCACCATGGGACCAATAATGTCAACTGCTATCTTCCCCCATGGCTTGTTAGGAACCTCAATTGCTTCAACAGGACTCAGAACAGTTACTTGACTCTTGTCACTTCCAGCACAATTGATACAGTCCCTAACAAAATGCTCAACACTTCTGTCTAACCCAGGCCACCAAAAATGTTCTCTGATCCTCCTTTTCATGGCTCGCATACCAATGTGTCCCTCGTGGGCCAAAATGAGAACTCTAGTCCTCATACACTCTGGAACAACTAGTAAACTGGAGCGGTAAAGTAGACCATCAATGATAGAAAGTTCCCCAAAAATATGTTTGTAGGCATCACTCTTAACACCATCAGACTTCCATTCCGACCAACCTTGAAGAATACCATTTTTTACTTCCGTCATCTGGACATCAGTATCACAAGCTGTAAGCCATTCACTCTCTAGTATGGCACCATTACACCTCTGCTCCACCGCACACACCAAATCAGAATCTAAATTTTCAGATAATTCAACTTCATCCGCTTCATTGCAACTAGGCAAACGAGACATACAATCCGCTAAGACATTTTTTGCACCTGGAACATACTCAACAGTATAATCATATTCCTGGAGCCTATACTGCCATTTGGCAATTCTAGGTGTAACACGTTCCATGCCTTTGGTAGTGAATAACTGTACTAAGGGCTTGTGATCAACACGAACAGTAAAGTGTGAACCCCACAAATACATTTTTAAATGAACAATGCCCCACCAGCACGCCAAGGCTTCTTGTTCGATTACAGAACAAGATGATTCAGCACCCTTTCTAACTTCTCGAAGCGAAGGCTACAACTTCATCCTTGCCTTCCCTGCGTTGCAAGAGAACGGCACCTAAACCCTTCTGGCTGTCATCAGTCATAATGATAGTTTCATCAGAGGTGTTGAAGGATTTCAGAGGTATAGCATGAACGAGTTCTTTCTTGATAAGAGAAAACTCCTGATTACACAGATTACACCAATTAAAAGATACATTTTTCTTAAGAAGATTTCTCATGTGGAAGGATTTTTCAGTACACTTCGGAATAAATCTTGAATAAAATTCAACTAAGCCTAGGAAGGACCTCAGTTGATCCTTATGTTTGGGAGTATCAAAATCATCAATGGCTTTTACAAGACTAAGCTTGGGTTCAATACCTTTATCAGAAAGTTTGTAACCTAAATACTCAATCTCAGTAACACCAAATTTACACTTTTCTGTACTGAGAGTTACACCTTTACTCTTCAAAATAGACAGAACATGACGCATTCTGTTGTCATGCTGGTCTTGATCATTGCCGAATACTAAAACATCATCTTGAAAAACAATGACGCCTTTAACATCCTTAAACATGCCTTCAACCACTCGTTGAAATACCACGGAGACTGAAGCTAACCCAAAAGGCATGCGTTTGAATTGAAATAAACCTTCAGGAGTAATAAAGGATGTCAGGTGTCTGCAATCAGGATGAAGGTTGATCTGATGGTATGCTGAGGTCATATCAAGTAAGCTGAAAATTTTACCACCTTGCAAGGTGGAAAGCATTTCAGTGATGTTAGGCAAGGGGTGACGATCAATCCAAATTTGTTTGTTAAGGTCGCGCAAGTCCACACACATGCGGACAGAACCATTAGACGCGCCAAAACAATGGGGGCAACCCAATTAGAACATTCAACAGGTTCAATAACCCCTAGATCACAGATTTTCTGTTTCTCAGCTTTCAACTCAGGACGCAAGGCTAAGGGAACTCTTCTTACTTTGTGAGCGACCAGGCATGATTCCTCAACAAGCTTGATTTTATGGGTATAGCCCTTGAAGGTACCTAACCCTTTACGGAAAACTTCAGGAAACTGCAATTCCCACATGTTGGAATTTTTGACAGGCATAACAGGTAAGTAACTGTCCCTTAACACAACCTGAGCAGGATTATTGGGGTCAAGCAAAATGCCTAAATTCTTCTGATCATGCCAACCCAATAAACAGGAATCATCCTTGGGTATGTAGACAACCCCATCAGAAGAATTGGATAGGAACTTGACAGTGGCAGAGAATTCACCCACTACATCAATGGTTTTACCACCATAACACACAAGACGCAACTTAGAATCAGTTAATTGGGTGCCATTGAACTGATCATGCCAAACTTTCTCACTCAACAAGGTATAAGGTGAGCCAGAATCCGCCATGACCTTTACATCAATGCCATTAATACTAATTATGCAATATGGTCTTGTCAAATTATTCAAACCAATGTAACATATAGAATCATCAGCAACAGGATCCTTGAATAAAAGTATTTCATCATCATCACCTGAATTTAGATCTTCCTCAACATCATTATTTGGGCTTACTCCAAGAACTTTTTTTTTATACTGTATTCTATTGGAGGACCTACAAACTTTAGAAAAATGACCCTTACGCATACACTTGGCACAAGTACGGGCCTTAGCAGGACAAAAAGTAGCATTCCCTAAATGAAAGGGACTACCACAACGGTAACATTCAAATTGTCTGAAAGGAGGTCTTTTAACTTGGTTGTCCAAGGTTTTAGCACTCTCCGAAGTACCACCGGAAACATCCTTCTTTTTGAACTTGGAATATTTGGATTTGACCGCTAAGACTTCAGAAGATGTAGATTTGTTATCTGACACAGTCATTTGACTCATGAAGGACGTGGTGCTCTCAATTCTAGAAGCAATTTCTACAGCCTTCTCTAACGTTAGATTAGGTTTTGATAACAAAGCTTCCTGAACTTTTTTGTTATTGGTTTTCTCCACCAGCTGGTCACGAATCATTTCATCTTCAAAATCCCTATACTCACATGAAACAGCAAGAATTCTTAAGGCTCCTACGTAACTGGCAGCTGATTCACCAGAAATCTGAACCCTTCTATAAAATTTGTGCCTTTCCATGATGACATTTTTTCTTGCCTTGAATCTCAAATCTAAAGCTTTTAGGGCCGTGGCATATTCATCAACAACAAAATCTCCTTCTCCTTCACCTTCCCTAGCCAAAACGGGGTCAGAAGGAATATGCTTGAGAATTTTTCGTCCATCAGTACCCAAACAATGGCGAAGAATAGCAAACTTCTTTTTATGCGTAAAGGTATCGCCATCTAGAGCATCCAAATATGCCTCAACGGCTTCCTTCCACTGCTCCCAATCAGATTCAGGAGTAGTGGGACTTGGAGAAAAAGCAGGTGGAGGCACTAGAGAATTTTGCATTGTGAAGAAATTAAAAACGAAAATATATAGAGAAACAAAACACAATGATTCAATGAGCTGTTAGCATCAGCGTAGACAATATTCCAGTGCAGAGGAAGGAATGTCACAGAATATGTGAAATAACAATAAACAACTGTGTGTATCAGTGATAGGAGAAACACTGTACACGCTGCAATGATAAACAATAAAATGCAGGAACAAAACAGCTGTGTGTATCAGCGTAGATGCACAATGTAGGATCAATGTAAGTTGATGTTGAGTGGTAAACAGAGCTACAACAAGGATGCAGAAACAGCTGTGTGTATCAGCGTAGATACACAATGTAGAAGGTTGATGTATGCGTGGTAAGGTGAGCTGTGCGTATCAGCGGTAAAAACACTGAACGCACTATAAACCCAATTGTGCTGTGGCATACAATCGAAAACTGCGCTGTGAAGAAATTTGAAAACTGTGCGTATCAGTGATGAGTCTGAGTACTGAACGCACTGTTGCTGATAGAAAGTGTGCGTATGTGTGTCCGCAGTAGCAGATTTCACACGGAACAGCTGGGTAGCAATTGGAGCTCCGGTTGCCAAGGATACCGGAAGCTTACAGGCAGGAGAGCTGACGCAGCGTAGCGACTCTGAAATGACGTCAGGGAGTCGGAGGGCACGCGCAGAGACTCGAGACAGTACGGGGCTCGGTGCTCGTGACGCGTTGCCTTAAAGATAACAGTACTTACGGCTGCAGACACAGGCAAACAAAAATCTCCTGATAAGGCTGAAGAGGAATGTGTCCGTGAACACTGCACCGAAGAATGAAGAGACCAGACGAGCAAAGACGGCCTCCACGCAGACAGCAGCAGCAAGAGACAGGATGCTGAAACTGGAACACCGCGTGGGGGACTCGTCCTGTCCCAGTAACTCGTCGCCAGTGAAAGGACGCAGGTAAGTGAAGAAAAGGTCCTTTATTTAAGTAAGAAGAAGACAGGACGAGCCGGACCTCCGACTCTAGTAATAACTAACTCCCAACTGCCCCACGTTCCGTTACCTAGGTAACATGGAATTCCACCAGAGAACAAGGTAGAACCCAACAGTAAGTCACTCAAACTCGGACTGTGGGCGTCGGGTGCAGGGTGGTGCTGTGTGGCAGATCCACCCAGATCCATAGACTGGTGTTGGTTTCTTTGCTATACAAATCTGGTGCCCATGGTAGACAGGAGTCTTTGTCAAAGACAGCACAGGTCCTCCGGGGTTCTTGAGGTTGCTGGCTGCGGGCCATGCTGATTTCTTGAAGCAGGGTCACTGGAGGAGGAGACAGGCCGGTAGGGCTGGGGCCAAGTTAGTCGTCATCTTCTTCTCCACTACTACATGGCTCTTCGGGCCTTCTTCTCCTTAGGTCATCGAATCTAAGGAGCAAGGTTCAGGGTTGCCCCTAAATGCTAGATTTAGGGGCATTACAGGGGTGTGCAGGTCGGGACCAATGGGTCCCTTCCCTGGGGTGTCTACACCCTTCCTTATGTCACCCTCCAGTTGGAGGGGCACATAGGCCTCATCCTGATTGGGGGAGTCCCCTCATCTTCAAGATGGAGGGGACTGAGATGTGCGCTTCACTTTGTGTCCCCCACCAGAGGGGTAGGGTTGGCAAAGGTGGGCACACCTTCCTTTCCCTCTAGGTTTTCCCGATGATTCCCCCGCCTAATGTGGGGGTCAGAACCGATGGGAGCCAGCTGCTGATAGCAGCAGTGGTTCGGGGTAGCTAACAAAGGCGGCAAGCCTTTGAAGCTTCCCCTTTGTGGACCCTGCCCATCCTGGTGGAGGAGGCATCACACCTGTGCCCAGGATGTGCTTTGTTTCAGGACCTAGAGAGTGGAATGCTCTCTACCCAGGGGTCTAGAAACCTTTCTGGGTGTGGCAGATGGCTGGTAGCCTGTCAGGAACCACACCGGGGCTGGTTGTTTTTCAAGGGACATCTCTAAGATGCCCTCTGAGTGCCTTTTATATTAAATCCCACGCAGGCATCAGTGTGGGTTAAATGTGCTAAGAAGTTTGGTGCCAAACTTCTTAGTCTTCAGTAAAGCCATCATGGAGCCGTGGAGGTCGTGCTGACAAACTCCCAGCCCATGTACTCAAATTGGATTCACTGCACTTACAATGTCTGTGAATGGCACAGACACTGCAGGGGCATATTTCTCAAGCAGCTATGCCCTCACCGGTGGTATGGTGCACCCTGCCTTTAGGGCTGTAATGCCTGCTAGAGGGGCGACTTACCCATGCTCCAGGTAGTGTGGGTGGGCATGTTGAACCTTCAGTTTGGCCTGCATTAAAACACACAGTCTGCAATGGCAGTGTGTGGGTGTTAGAGTGAGGGGTCTCTGAGGGTGGCATAATACATGCTGTAGCCCTCAGAGGCCTTCTTTTGTCACAAAGCCCTTGGTACCAGGGGTATCTTTTACAAGGGACTTAGATGTGGCCCAGAGGTGTGCAAATTGTAGAGACAAAGTTACAGTTTTGGGAAAGAACACAGGCCCTGGGAGTCTGATTGGCAGGGACCCAGGGCCCACTCAGTCAAGTTGGCATCAGGGATCTGGCAAAAAGGGGAATAACCATGCAAAAAGGGGCACCTTCCTACAACACTGTAATAAAAGGTGCACTTCCTTTATTCGGCACATCTTAAATATGGCTAGTCGTTTCACTGCCAGGGTCTCTAAGCATTCCTTTGTATGTTAAGCTGTATTTATATTCCATAAGGACAGTGAAAGGGATACAAAGAACTTTTCTAACTGTCGTGTCAAAGAATTTTCAGTTCTATTAAGGACACCGAGGCAAGGATTATGCTTCTCCATTCTTTAGTGCAAAGACACAGAAGTCAATGAAATCGTAACAACATTTCAGTAATCAAACAAAAACTACATTTCCCATGAGCAGTCCATGAAAGCACTCTGTCTCCACCAATCATATCACAACACAGTTTATATAACATGCTGCTTCCTTTGTCCTTCCTCTTTTTGCACCAGTCCATAATAAGTGAACTAGAACCTCCAAATAACTGTCTGGAAAAACTTGGCATCCTCTTAACTGAAGATGCATCTGGAAAGAACAGAAGTCGCTGATCTCTCGGACCGTTGAACAACTCCAGAACTTCAGAACATCAACCAGCTCTGCATACAAAATACCAGTGTCAACCTTGTTTCCCATCAGAGCCTATCAAAAAAGAAAGACATCATGTAATAATGCCCTCAACACACCAGAAATACAACAAGGGTGGGCTGTAACACATGTAAGCATACATGTGACACATCAACAGAATCATAGTAAAATCAGTGCAAAAAAGACACCATAATATACAGCAGGGTGGGATAATTCTCGCCTTCTTGTCCTTAATAGAATTGAAAATTTTTGATGGGAAAGCTAGAATTTTTTTATGTCAAGACCAAAGGCTTTGGATTATGCTTGTTCAAAGCTGACCCACAACAACAGAGGCAACACCCACAATCGGTTTATGATCCAATATTTTAAAAGTGGAGTCTGAAGACCAATCGGCTGCCGCCATGATATCTTCTAAGTGGGAACCCAATGTAAAATATTTGGACACCATAGCTCTCCTTAGTGAATGCGCTCCAAAAAATAAAGTATCAATGCCAGCCTCGGACAATAGTCATTTAACCCACCTGGCCAGGGTGGCACATTTTACTCGACGGAAATGCTTCTGCAATAAGATAAGCAATTGACCCACAGGAGTTTGGCGAAGTTCCCTAGTACAATCTTCATAAACCTTAAGACACTGTACCACACAGAGCTTATGATTGTCAGGAAAAGCAGGATAGCTCGTACATCGAGAATGAGTTTTCGTTTGATTAGATATTCAAAACACACCAGTAGGGGGAAATACTCTGCCTATCAAGCCAAGAGCGTGCATATCCGAAACCCTTCTGCAGACGATCAGGCATAGAAGAACAGTAAGTTTAGCTGATAACTGTTTTCCGGATAGATCTTTATTAGCTTGTCACGCTCTAAGAAAACAAAGCACCACATCAACATCCCATAAATCAGAATACTTGGGTTTGGGGGCTGAAACAATCAAATACCCCTCAACAACTTACACACCAAAGAATGTTCCTCTTCTGGTCTACCTTCCAAAGGATGGTGACCCGCAGAGACAGCCGACAGTTATTAATTGATCTGGAGGCCAGACCCTGATCCGC
This sequence comes from Calotriton arnoldi, assembly GCA_963921515.1. Taxonomy (NCBI): domain Eukaryota; kingdom Metazoa; phylum Chordata; class Amphibia; order Caudata; family Salamandridae; genus Calotriton; species Calotriton arnoldi. The sequence continues at coordinate 754,450 of CAWUFW010003956.1, forward strand.
TAACAAAGAGAGGAAGTTAACTATCAGAGATAAATCTGACCAGACGATCAACACTCTCTCGTCGCACCAACAAACCCATCTCCTCCATGCTGGGGCATTGCGTTTGTGGGTGCCAGGAGCCCAAGATTGCTTGAATTAGAAAGAAGTTTGTTCCGAAAGGCCTGGAAGTTGCCGGAGTCTTCTGAAACCCTCCAAGCCATCAAGGCCATTTGGCCAGATGAGATCAGAGGATGTGGCTGACCTAATGGGTCTAGCAGAAGGTCCCAGAAGGTTTTGAATCCGAATTGGACTCTGACATGTCATCTCCAGCAACAAAAGGGAACCAGGGCTGAGCTTTCCACATTGGCATCACCAGAACGAGTTCTGCTTTCTGTCATCTCATCTGTGATATGGCTCTTGGGATCATGAGAAAAGGAGGAAACGCATTGTGCAGATTCCCCTTCCAGTTCTGTAAGAAAGCATCCGAACTCCCTGGCCGAGGGTCAAGTCTCCAACTGAAGAAAACTGGAAGTTGTGCAATAATTTGTGACGCAAACAGATCCATCACACAAGGGCCCCAAATCAAGTTGTGGCGGCGAAAAATGTCTGGGTGAAGCCTCCGGTTACTGAAGTTCCTCAGGAATCGGGAGTTCCAGTCTGTAATCCATTCGCCCTGCCTGGGATGTACTCCGCAACCACTGAAATCTTGTTTAGGAGACAATGCCAAAAATCCTTGGCAATCTCTGCCAGATGATGATAACTTGTTCCCCCTAGCTTGTTGATGTACCTCACTGCGGATATGTTGTCCATCCACAAGAGAATACAGCACTGGGCTTTGCGAGTGAATAAAGTTTTGATTGCAAGTTCCGACCAGGACCGATGACTCCGGTGGAGATAGGACTGCATCTCGCTCCCCAGCCCCATCTGCTGGTGTCCGACTCCATCACCACATCTGAAATGCTGCCAAAGATGGCCCGTCCATTCCGGGCCTCTTTGTGGTCTAGCCTCCATGAAATCTCAACCCTGACTTCGGGTAACAAGGTTACCTGTTCCACATCGGATAATTCCTTCAGAAGGGGTAGGATCTTTAGGCTTTGAAGGGTACGGTAATAGAGGTGCCCCAGGATAATCGCCTGAATGGATGAGGCCACCAGCCCCACTAGTCTGGCAAGGAATTTCAAAGAGATCATCGTAGATGGTAGTGCATGTTTCAGTTCCTTCTTGATTGAGACAACCTTCTGAGACAGCAGGCATAACTGTGCTTGAATCAAATGTACACGAAAACCCAGAAACTCTGTCAACTGGGAAGGAATCAGACACGACGTTTGGAAGTTTATTATGAAACCCAAATCCTGTAACTATTGCATTGCCCAATGAAAGTGTAGAAGAACCACGTCTTGACTCTGCGGCATAATAATCAGATAATCTACGTAGTTGATAAGATGAACCCCCGAGTCTGAGTGTCATCACTACTGGTTTCATTAAGTTGGTGAAACACCAAGGGGCCAAAGACAGCCCGAAGGAAAGGGCCGCAAATTTGTACCATTGGTGACCCCACTGAAATTGCAGAAAATGTCTGGGGGGGGGGGGGAAACATGGACGGAGAGGTATGCGTCCTTTAAATCCAGTCAGACTAACCAATCATTTATCTGGAAAAGATCCCTGGGAAAGTAAATGCCCTCCATCTTGAAATGGCGATTAACTACCCAGGAATGAAATGTTTGAGATTGAGGACCAAGCGGTATCCACCCCCTTTCTTTTGCACCAGAAACACCGTGTTGACAAAGCCTCTGGGATGAGGAAGCATCAGCATGATCGCCTCTTTCTTCAAAAGTTCTAAAACTTCCATATCGATAAATTTAGCTTCTTGTACGTAAAAAGATCGGTGCATGGGAATGACCTGCTGATTCGTTTCCCATAGAATCCTGTTCTGAAACAACCCTGCACCGTCTGTAAAACTCAAGGGTCGGTCACAATCTGACGCCAATTGATCATAAAGTGTCGAATCCGACCCCCCTAATTCCCCGTGTGACTTGTAAAGGAGAAATCAGTTTTACCTCTGCAATCTGCAGATCCAGGTGTTGTACTATTATAGCTGGACCGTCTAAATCCCCCACAACCTTGTCGATTCCTGGCAGGGTAGAAGGTCCCTTGGGTAGAGGCAGGGTTCCAATCACCTCTTCCTCTGGCTTGGTAACCTCTGTGGGAAGCCTGGTAATATCTACGGCCTGACGCTCGGCCTCTTACGTGTCCGGCCCTGCCAAAAGTGAACTGTAAAAAACCTTCTTCAGAGACGATGGGCCTTGTCTAGTGTAGAGAATTTGCCAAGATATTTAACGAAATGGTTGCCAAATAATTGCCCATTGGCCAAAGGGCCTGCTTTTGCTAACTCAGCTAGCTTGGGGTCGATGGGCATGAGGGCTGAGCGCCGCCACTCTGAAGAGATGGTACAGTTGGCATTGCCTAATAAACAAATAGCGCGCTACGACCAGCCTAGCAAGACATCAGGTTCTACAGAGGAGTTAGCTTCCTTAGCCTGGGCCACCATTTCTAGCATCTTTGTCAAAGGCCCTGATAGGTTGAGTACTTAGTCCTGGCACCTACGTCAGGTGTAATCGATGCTCCTCTTAGGGTCTCTGGAGTATTTTCTCAAGAAGACCGCCATGCTCTGGTCAATCTATGGGGTTTCGGCCACTCTTCCCTGTAGGGAGGGTCGAGGACATTCTGTGCGGAGTTTCGCCCGGACTTCTTTCTCAAAGCTATTACACAGCCAGGACTGGACGTACTCTGCTACCTCGGAAAAATGGTACCACTCTGAAGACCTTGGGATCAAAACCCAAGGGTCTCTCTTGCTCATTCTGGATATCGAGAAAGTGTGACTTGCATGTATGCTTCATTGGCAGGGGAGACAAGGCCTCAGGAGAGGTATCAGATGAGACAGAGAGGAGGCATCGTCTGGTGCCTGGTCAGGGGCTGCCGCAGCTGTAGACAGGCCTTGGGTGTCAACAACCCCGTAAGAGTGGTCAACAGGGTGTTATTTGCCAGTTTATTCAATGTTTTCATGTGTGGCTAAGTTTGGTCAATCATAGAAGGCGTCAAGATTAAAGGGGCGGGTCCTGAACCCCTTGCCCCATTTCTTAAAGGGTGAAACACTTTAATGAGTGTCTTAAGGGTCGCAATGCGACTGCTAGGGCTTTGTTGACTGACTCTCGGATAGAGTACTCAATGGCCTCCACTAAATGTTCCCCAAACTGGTACTCAGCTGGGTCTTCATAATCATAGCAGCCCTCAAATTCTTCCTGAGAATATCCTGCCGTGCTATAAGCCTGGGCTATTGTAAATAACAATTGTGTTGGAAAAAAACTGTGGGCTTCAACAGGTTCAATGCAGTAGAGGTCAACTGGGGGGGGGACCCCAATGAGGCAGAAGTGGCAGAAGCTTGCAGAACAAGTCTGTCCACAATAAACAAAGCAGAGTGTACTGAATATATGCTTAAGGGACTTGCCTGACCCCTAGAGCAAGCTCCGTTCCATTTATTTCAGCACCTTGAAGGCGTAGAGGAGTTTAAATTGGAAACGCAGGTTCACGCTGTCTCTGCAGTCAATACCGATCTCAACCACCTCGCTTCCATGATGTGGGTGCCCCACGCATGCGTGATCGGGCGCCTGCTATAAGAAAGAGGACTGCACTTAGTTTTAATTTCTTTAAACAAATTTTATTTCATGTTCAAGAAAGGTACAAATTGTGTTCCATCAATACATGGGCTCACTGTATTACAAATTTGAATTTAGCACAAGCAATAGTCCTTTCAGAGGTGAGACGTATAGATAAGCTGTACAATGCAATTAACTGATTCAGTATGGAGCATGTGACCCCTTACCCACCCACCTTAAACTAGACATCGCCACTTAGTTGAATTAACGTGCGAAACATTCTAGTTCCGCCCAATTTGGAGCCTGTTGTTTCAGTCAATACAGAGAATGCACTTAGTGTTAGGTAAACGAAATGGCTTGTACGGCTGTGGTTCCTGGAACTACCAGGTATCTTGGAATATTTCGTCTTAGCGGCATCTTAGAAATTTCCATCCCGGTACACCGTGGAGTATTAGCCGCCAAATAATGGTGGTGGAATTAGTTTACAAATCTTATGTGTGTAGTGTTTTAAAGGATTCCAGCATGGCATCCCATTCTCATGCCACAGGTTTCTACCGGAAACCCCAATATTCTTCATGGCATAGTGCACCGCTTTCATCCTGACCCCATTTTTTTACCTCCTCATGCCAGTGAACTATAACGGGAGCCAGGCTGGACTTCCAGTGTCTCGTGAGTTGGCGCCTGGCTAACAGCAGCGCCAAGTCGGTGAAGCATGAGGCTATCTTATTGTGTTTGGACCTCGGAAATAGGCCTAGCATACAACATTCGAATATGTGCCAGTGTGCTTGGCTTGTGAGCTCTGATAGAACAGATGAGATGTGTGACCAATAGTGGGTCAATATGGGGCATGCCCACAGCATGTGTACAACATTGGTGTCAGGTGTGCAACAACGCGGGCAAGAAGATGAGATCATTGGGAACATGGCATGCAGTTTGTGCCCCGTAAGATAAGTGCGATGCAAAATAGTGAATTAGATCAATTTAAATCGGGAGTTGCGGGTAATCTTCCAGGGAGAGTCTAGTAAAAAAATCCCATTCCTTGACTTGTAGGGAGCGGGTGAGATCTGTTTCCCACTTGTCTCAGAGGGAGGTCAGAGGGACTCGTAGATGTTTGCGGATGCCACTATAAAGTCATTGGACTAGATGTCGCCCATGGCCCATCGTGTGTATGGCTTGCAGCAGTTCATGTGAAGTGGGTTCCATACAGTCCGGCGTCCAATTTCGTCATACATAGCGAATGATGCTAGCATGTGAGGAATAGGGTATGTGGCAAATTATGGGCATGTGTAAAGTCAGCATGACTTAACAGGGTCCCGTCTACGAAAAGATCGCCGACCATCTCCACACCCCCCCACCCCCCTTGTGTCCATGGTAGTTGTGTATGGGCTGTGAGCGTCCACATGGCCGTTGAAAGCCCCATCAACGGTATGTTCGGGGCATAAGGTATTTGTGGTGAGGTATAACTCCGCGCCATTCTCCAATAGGAGAGAGCTATGCGGAGGAGTAGTGGTCCATCCGTTGGGATGGTGGTACCTGGACAGAGCAATTTATAGAGTGTGCCTCGATGAAGTTCGTCTTCAATGTATTCGATTTAGGGGAGGTTACGGGCAGCTAACCAGAAAGAGAGCCGCTGGAGTTGTCCCACAATACAGTAAAATTAAAGTCAGGAGCACCCATACCTCCTCGATCCGGGGAAGCTGGAGTTTGCGTAGAGCCACCGTGCGTTGGCCATTCGCCCATATTAAATCCATTAATAAAGTGTTCTAGAGCGTAAAATATTGTGCAAAGACGGGCACCGGTAGGTTTAGAAAGTAATACAGTAATCGGGGCAATATTACCATTTTGGCTAGAGTCAATCACCCTGCTATGGATAATGCCAGCGAAGTCTAGAAGCCTACTTGTGATCGTAGAGACGTGATAGTTTTACGAAAGTTACCTCCCAGGACATCAAGCGTGTCCCGGTATACTTGTACTCCCAGATATCAAAATGTTTGAGGGGCCATCTGGAGCGTCATTTCCCCAAAAGGTAGCGTCAGGCCATTGTAGGTATTTTCAAAGGAGAAAGCACAGGACTTACTGTAATTTATTTGTAATTCAGATAGGGACGCATAGAAGTCAAAGTGGTTCGCTAGGGTGTGCATACTTAAACTGAGGTCTCTGATATATAATATATCATCCGCATATAGTGAGATGGTGTGCGTGGTGGGTCCTATGGGGATGCCGCAGGTACCTGCTTCCTGGCATAAGCGCTGAGCCAAGGTCTTCAATGCTAGTACAAATAACAGGGCTGTAAGGGGGTAACCCTGGTGTGTGCCCCATTGTATCTGATAAGGGGCTGACACTTATTGGCCAGTACGTGCCTAAACTGTAGGGCTCGAGTACAGTAATTTTACCCAGCGGATGTATGTGGGAGGTATGCCATAAGCCATACTGTGTAAGGGTTGCAAACACATATTCCCAGCTAAGAGTGTAAAATGCTTGTCTGAGAGCTATTGATATACACCCTGCCCATTCGAGGCGCCCATGCGCCTCGTCCATCATGTGTGTAACCGGTGAGTATTAAGAGAAATGTTACCGTTGGGGACAAAGCTGCATTGATCACCGTGAAGGAGTTTAGGGAGTAGGGGAAGCAGTCGGGAAGCTAGGATTCTGCTGAGAATTTAGTATTCGGTATTAAGGATTGAAAGAGGCCTATATGAGGCCATATCCATGGGGTGTTTGTTGGGTTTCAAAAGTGAAGTAACCAGTGCCTGGGATGTGGTAGGAAGTAGGGTACCAGTATCTAGGGAAACTCTATACAGACACTCAAGTTTCGGAACCGAGCGTGTGTGAAAAGTGGTATAGAACTTAGTGGGGAGGCCATAGGAGCCTGGGGTGTTATTTCTGGCTAGTTCCTTTATCGCTCTCCTAATTTCGTTGGTTGTGAAGGGGCCCGAGTTCATCTCTCTCTATTACTGTAACTCGAGGTAGGTTTATGTTTAACTTTGTTTTATTGACAATTTGCAAGAAGGAAACCACATACATACTGGGTACCCCTGTACTCAAAACACAATGTGTCCTCCCCTCCCGGCCAAGCGAGCAGTCAAAATCGTCCCTTGGGAGGCACTCGAGTGTCCATAGAGTGTGGCCGTGGGGTTGTTCTTTGTCAAAACATATTGCGAGGTATGCCTCCTTCATCCATGTCAAACATTTAACATACCAACAATTCCCCCCCCTCCCTCTCCCACCCCCGAACTGGTGTGCTTGAGTCCTGTCCCAGCCGTGACTCGTGCGAGGAGCGCTAAACTAATGCCCATTTAGGCAGCCTCTCGTGTCTCCCGCGGCTCCATGAGTCGGAGAAGTCGCAGGTATTTCGGGCATGTCACCTCATTCATCTCCGTAGCCAGCAGGGACAGTAGGGGACGCCAAAGTGTCTGAAATCCCTTGTCAGTGTTAGTAAGGGAAGCATGGATCTTTTCCATTCCTAAGATGTACCACAGCCTATGTAACCACCCCGTGTATGACGGTTGAGTCTGCGTCCCCCAATATGATAAGATGTGTTGAACTGCCGCCCCTAGAGCCAGCCCCATTTGTTTCCCCCGGATAGATTTCAGGGGGTAAGTTAGAGGGTTAGGTAGTCCCAGCACTACATAAGCTGGGAACCGCGGTATCTCAGTCTCGAACTGTCTATCAATGTCTTCTAATATCTTGGTCCAGTAACCCGTCAGCTCCTTACAGTCCCATAGTAGGTGTATTAAAGTGCCCTCCTCCTCGCAGCCTCGCCAGCACGTGGGACTACGGTCCGGGTTCCCTTTATGCAAGCGGGCTGGCGTCAAATACCAGTAGGTGGCTACTTTGACCGCGGATTCCCTGCTAGCGGTGTTGCGTGCCGTGTGATTGGCCCTATAATATATGTCCCTCCACTCCTTCTCTGTAAGCTCCCTCCCCAATTCCCGCTCCCACCGTTTCTGGCCGGCAGCGGGTCGTGAAGGGGCTGGCGGTCTTAGCATGCTGTACAATTCCGAGATCATTTTCTTGTCGGTATGTTTCGTCACCAGCCACTTTTCGTATTTTGTGAGGGTCCTGCTTACTTTAGGCCGTACCGCTGGCTGGAGGAGCCAGTGGCGGAGTTGGAAGTATTGGAACCTATCCGATTCCAGAATGGCGTACAACTGTCGCACCTCCGAAAACGGGAGGATCCCATCCAGATCAAATAAGTGCCCCGCTGCCTTGCAGTCCGAGTCCCGCCATGCTGAGAACGCTCCCGCCTCCGTCCCCGGACTGAACTTCCGGTTGTCAAATAAGGGAGTCATAGGTGAGGGGAAAGACATCAACCCTCTCCTGACGGCCACCCCATCCCATACTCGCAGCAGGGAATCCGTTATGGGTGAGCCCCTGAGGTTCGGCGGTCTATCCGCCTTCTTCAAGAAGGGAACCTTCCACAGGGAGAGTTTCGCCAGCGCCCTATCCTGGAACAACCACCTCTTCTCAGACTCCGGTCTACTCCACTCTACTAAGTATCTGAGCTGCGCTGCTCTAAAATATTCTAACACATTCGGGATCCCCAACCCTCCTTCCTCTGGCGGCCGATATGCAAGGTCCCTACGGAGGCGAGGTCGCGTCCCAGCCCATACGAACTGCTGTATTGCCTGCTGTAGCTTTTGAAGAGTCCCCGATGGGGGCCCAACCGGCAGCGTCTGGAATAAATACAGAGCCCTAGGGAGAATAGACATTTTGATCGTAGCGACGCGCCCCAACAGTGACAGTCGATGCTGCTTCCAGTGCTGAAGGTCTTTCTTGACCTGAGTGAGTAGCTTGGAGTCATTGAGCGTGACCGTCTGTGGTATGGAGGGAGCCAGATCCAGTCCCAGATATGGGACTGAGTCCCGAACCTGTAACCCCCCCAAGGGCTCCACCCCTCCCCCGAGGTCCCCCCTGGCGGCCCACCCGAAGAGTCATGGACTTTCCCACATTTACCCGGAAACCAGAGACCTGGCCAAAGGACTCCAGTTCTTGTAGAAACGCTGGTACTGAATGCTCTGGCTGCTCAAGGGTCGCAAGGATGTCATCGGCGTATAAGCTCACGGAATGTCTCTCCCCGCCAAAAGGGATGCCTCGAATTTCGGGGTTGTTTCTTATCTTCTGCGCCAGTGGTTCAATATAACGCGCAAATAGGAGGGGCGAAAGCGGGCACCCCTGCCTCGTGCCCCGTTGTATCTCAAAAGGGCTAGATGATATCCCATTGACCCTAATTGTCGCTGTGGGTGCACTGTAACAGCTCGCCACCCAAGCCCTGAACTGAGCCCCGATACCAAAGTGGGCGAGAGTCTTATCCAGGAAGCCCCAGTCCACTCTGTCGAATGCCTTTTCGGCATCAACCAACAGTAAGAGAGCATCCATCTTCGTACGATGGGCTTTATCTACGAGGTGGAGAATGCGTTTGGTGTTGTCACTGCTCTGTTGGTTTTGTATAAAACCGGATTGATCCGGTTCAATGACGCCGAGCATCAGGGGACCCAGTCTAGCGCCAAGACCCCAGTGAACAGCTTTAAGTCGATATTGAGGAGGGATACCGGGCGGTAGGAGCCGCATTGAGTTTTATCCTTCCCAGGTTTGGGGAGCACCACTATAGCGGCCGCCAGCATATCAGGAGGGATTGTCCCGGAACCTGTAAAGGAGTTAAAAAGCTGTGTCAAAACTGGGGCTAGAAGCGGGCAAAAGGACTTGTAAAAACCGGCCGAGAAACCGTCTGGCCCCGGCGATTTCAGAAGCTTGAGGCGAGAAATCGCCCCCATCACTTCTTCTATCCTGATCGGTGCTTCTAAGGTCTCCGCCCCCTCCCTGTTCAATGCTGTTGTGGCTCCTCCTTGTAAGTAGGAGTCCACCTCGGTACTCGGGCGGGGGTCCCTCCGATAAAGGGTCGAGTAAAATTCCTGGAAGGCCCCGCTATCTTGGCGACGCTTTCTACCCTCTCCCCTCCTGCGTTTTGGAGCGCCTCGACTCTCATCTGCTGGGTGCGAGCCCTGAGCTTACTCGCCAGCATACGGCCTGTCTTGTCTCCCCCGATATAGTAGGAGTGCTTGAGCCTGAGGGCCGCATATTCGGCCCTATCTAAGTCGAGCCCTGCCAATTGTGCCCTTGCCTCTTTCAATTGGCGCCAAACCCTTGGCGCCCCTGTCCTGCCAAGGACCCTTTCCAGCTCTAGCACTTGTGCCATATGGAGTTCCTGCTTGTCTTTACGCACCCTATTTTCCGCTGCTGAGATAGCGATCAGTTCCCCCCGCACCACTGCTTTAAGCGCCCCCCATAAGGTAGCTAGAGGAGTGCCCGGGGTGTCGTTCAACGCTAAGTAGTCTGTAATGCATTTGTGAATTTGTTGAGTCACTCCCTCCCTACGCAACAGGCTTTCTCGGAGTCGCCAACTCCCTTTCTGTCTATGCTGTGGGGGTACCTTGATAGTCACCGTCACTGCGTCACGGTCGGATAGTGCTGCTGGGATGATATTCACTACGTCCACTAACTCATTCAATTCCGTGGAGCCTAACAGGTGATCTAGTCGGGCATATGTGTGATGTGCATGGGAATAGAAGGAAAATTGTAAGGATTGGGGATGAACTACCCGCCACATGTCCACCAGCCCCCTCGACTGCAGCCATTCCTTCCCTGCCTTGGACAATTCTCCCGTTTGGCCGTAGCGATGACTGGATCTATCCATCGCAGCGTCCATGACGAGATTCAGGTCCCCGCCAACCATTATCCGCCGCTCTTGTGAGCTCAGAACCTCGGAGAGGGATGCGGTCAGGAACCTCTCTTGGCCCACATTGGGTGCATATATAGATCCCACCACTAGGGACGCGCCCCGACCCACAACCTATAGGCTAAGAGGCGACCCTTAACCTCCGCCACTCTGTCCCCCACTTTCCCCGCAAATGGCTTGGCGATCAGTATGGCCACCCCCGCTTTCTTATCTGACATAGAAGAAAAGAATTGTTGGGGAAAGGCCCGGGACTTCATCCGATGCCAATCTTTGGGGAGAAGATGGGTCTCCTGAAGGAGACACACGTCAGCCCCCAGGTTCTCCAAATAGGACAATATAGATCGTCGTTTGATGGGGTTGTTAAGCCCCTTCACATTGAGGGTGACTACCTGGAGGGTGGAGTGTGCCATGGGACTAACCTGAGACCTGACTGTGCCACTTGCGCATTCCTGCCCCCTTCATGTGTGTACGTATCCCTATTGCCACTACGTTCAGGGGCTCTGACCCCAGCCCCAATTGCCTCTCCCGTCCCTGCAGCACACCAGTTCCCTCCCTCCCCCGCCCTAACCCCAACTGAAAAGCCCCGAACCCCCAACATTGTCCATTGCCCGCCACCCAGAAACGCGGGCATTTGGAAAAAAGAAAGATAGGAAGCATTTGTGGTCCAAGTATCCCAGGCCCCCCGCCCCCAGCAGCCCCCCCCCCCCGGTCAGCCCAACTACAATGCAATCGGTTGCCCCTTATGAAGTCATGAGTCGTCCGGGGATGCTGTGTCCTTGAGGACCGTATCCAGAGCCGCCTGCCTCTCCTGCGCTATAGTAGTAGGGTCCGGCCCAAGACCGAGAGCAGGCGATCGCCTCCGCCCCACTCTCCGCCACTTTTCCCCCGATGGCCTCCGCTCTCGGCCGGTCGCCTCCTCCGGGCCCTGATGCTCCAAGCCGAGGATCTTGCAAGCTTCTTGGAGGGATCGGAGTTGGTACAGCTTGCCGTTCCATTTAAAAATCAAGCGAAAAGGATGACCCCAAGAGTAAGCCACCCCTTGTTCTCTCAGGTGTGCAGTCACCCCTTTAAACTCCTTCCTTTTCTGCAAAGTTATGGCGGCTAGATCCTGATAGAGTGCTATGGAGTGTCCTTGGTATTTGACCGGTTGTTTCGCCCTGGCCTCTCGCAAAATGCGCTCCTTGAGGGGGAAATCTGGAAGAAAGGCTAAGATGTCCGGTGGGGGGCGGGGGCTCGCCGCCGCAAGCCCACGCGATGCGCTTGGTCAATGCGAATTTCAAAGTCCTGCGGCACTCCCTGAATGTCTCGGAACATCCCTTGTAGATATTGAGCCATGTCGGACCCCTCAGCGTCCGAAGGAACCCCCCGTACACGGATGTTGTTCTGCCTCGAGCGGTTTTCAAGGTCCTCCGTGTGTGCCTGCAAGTCAATCTGTTGCTCCCGTAAGCGAATCACTTCTTGTTGAAGGTGCTCTACCTCCTCATCCTTGGACTGTTCGCGGTCTTCTATGGCAGCTACTCTTTCGCAAATCGCATCGACATTGCAGCGGATCTCCTTCACTTCTCCCGCCACCTCGCTTTTGAGTGTCTGGAAATCCTCCCTCAGAGTATTAAAGAGCGATTCCAGGAAGGAGCGAGTGATCGGGACTTCCCCCTCCTCCAAGTCCATCTGTGGTTTCGGTGCCGCGGACAATTTGCCCCCTTTCTCCCCCGACAGGGAGCCTTTGGAGAGCATCTCCTTTAATGACCGCTCCTTCTTCCCCCTCACCGAGGACATATCTGGGCTGTATGCCAGCGGGGGGTCGCTCCTCCTCACTTCTAGGGCTAGCACCAGCCTTTCCCACCTCTCCGCGCTTCGGGCCTCTTGACCGCCCACACCCGCCAGCCGATGTATCTGGCCGTAGGGTGGACTCCCTCGTTGTGGCGCTCGTTGCGCTCAGAACCCGCCTGATACTTGTGAAGCCCTCCGTCGCCCTGTTGGGTGCCAGCCGAGCCAGATGGGATCCCCCTCCGGGTGGCGTTAGGCCGCGGCAAGCCCCCACTCCGTCGTAGCCTTTCAAATCGGGGCCGGGGCAGAGGACCCCCCGAGCACCTCCAACTGCTGCCTGGACCTCTCTGTTACCCCCAGGCCCCAGTGGCAGGGGCTCCGTGGGAAGGCCGGGACGGGAGCCCCTCTCCCAATGACGTGCCCAATGAGTCGCAAGGCCACTCTGGAGCGCTGTCGCTCTTCCCGCTCTTTGCTCCCGCCTGCACCCGGCTCCTTAACCAGCCGCTTGAATGCGCCTCCACCAGGCGATATCACTGGCCGGGTAGCAGCCGCCCTCACACACCACGCAGCGGTTCCGCTCCCCGTCTCCTCACCTCACTTCTCTTCTCTGCAGGCGCAGTCCTCCCAGCTCTGTAGGCTGCCAAGCTCAGAAGGCCTCACTCTTGACCCTCTGACCGATGTGGTATGTTGGGCCCACCAGTAGGCCCCGGCGCCGTCACTTTGGGCCGGGCATTCTCCTTCTGAGTGGTTAGCCGTAGCCGCAGGCCCAGCCAGGGCTAGTCACGATGGCCACTGCCTTCTGTGCACCTCTGGCAGGCTCCGTCGTGCCTCCGCCAGGCAACGACCCTGGCCGAACCCTGTTCCGCACCGCACGTCGGCCCCGCTTCCCGCTGCCTCACGGTGGGACTTCCTGCTGCAAGCGCAGTCCCATCCTCTCCACTGGCCACCAGGGCCCGAGTCTCTCCGCCTGACCGTTGCGACGGCGCCGGGCTCCCAAGTACGCCCAGCCGTCGGCACCCCGCAGCCGCCTGGTGTGTATGCCATTGGCGGGGCCTCCTTACCGCTTCCCTGGAAGTGGCTATACGTGGCAGTAGATGCCATCGGGTCCGGGCGCCATTTTCTCGCACCACAGCTCCGTGACTCCGGGCCGTCTAAAAGCGCCGATCGGGCCCCCAGCCCCGCAGTGCATGCCTCCGATGCTGCCCCTTCACCGCCTCACACGTTTCCACCGGCAGTAACAGCTCTCTCGGGGTCTGAAGCGCTAAAATGACCAGGCGAAAGAGCCAAGAGCGGGGAGCCGCCGGGAAGTGCGACTAACCAGTCCGCCATCTTGGCCACGCCCCCCTCGACGTAGGTTTAGGGTAATAAGATACGCTTGTATAGGCTCCGATCCAGCCAGTGGGGGGACAGTATATTGGGTAGTGTAATATTCGAGAAAGGCTTTGTTTATAACTAGCTGTGTCAGCTGGCGTGTTATTGAGTGTGTTGACAGTAAGTATCAGAGTGGGCTGGGGTGGAGGCTTTATCAAGCGAGCTTATAGGGCACCAGATTTGTCTGCTTCAGTATGAGTTGTGTATATGTTCTATATTCTATTACTCGCAGATGCTCTAACAGGTCTGCGTAATCAATCCTAGCTTCTTGTAGCTTGGCGGCCTGCTCCTTATAGTTTACTGTTGCTCTCTCTAGGGGTCCCAAAGTCTCTTCTACCCATGTAAGCTTTGCTAAAACAGTTTTTTGGGCTCCTACCACTGTGCCTATGGAAGTCCCTCTTATGACTTTAAAGGCCTACCATTCCGTTAAAGTGGAGGAGGTGGATTCAGTATTCTGTGCAAAGTAGTTATCAATAGCCATGGCCAGCTTGTCACGAAAAACAGAGTCTTCTAACAGTTGTGGCTGCAGTCACCAAATTGAAATGGCCCCATCTGAGTGTGATTTCAAGAGGGTTATGGTCAGAGAGCGTTTTTCCTATGTACTGCGAGCTTGTAATTGAGGCTTGGAGGGAGGTAGGGCATAGAAACTTATCAAGTCACGTGTGAAGCTTGTGTGTGGCCGAGTAATAGGAATATTCATGCATGCCAAGATTTCGGGAGTGGCAGGCATCTTCAAGGGACCATCCCTCCACCCACCGGTTTAGGATAGTGGCCTGTCAGACTGAGGCTGCATTCGGGAGTGGGGGATGTGACCTATCAAGCGTTATATCTAAGAAAGTGTTGTAATCCCCCCAAGAAGCCATGGGTAAAGTGTCCAGTCTGTTAGTGCTGCGGATAGACGGTCTAAGAAAGCGTCTTGCTCTATATTTGGGGCATAGATACTGCCTATCACAATAGTTATGTTATCCAGTGTGCCACGTATAAGAACATATCTGCACCGTGCATCTATTTTGGTTTCCACGACCATGAACGGAATTCTCGCTTTAATCCGGACTGCCGCCCCTCTAGAGAAGGTGGAGTACGAAGTGTGGAAGAGCTGGCCCGCGACTATGAGATGGGTTTCCTGCAGGCATACCACATGGCGTCGGTGTAGTTGGGTGAGAATCCTGTAACGTTTATGTGTGGATCCCATGCCTCTTGCATTCCAGATGAGTATGTTATAATTACTTGGTACTGTCATTGTATATGAGTAGCGATCTGTCCATTGTGTGTGTTCGAGACCGAGCTAGGGCTGCCTTTGGCGGACATGTTTGTTGTAACGATGGGCAACCCCCTTAATAAACATCCAAAAAAAAACATGGTAAATGCTAGGTCCAGCCTTACAACTAAGTTCGACCAAAACTGGTAAGGAAATACAAAACAAATCCAGGGGAGTGTGTGCCGTTGCTTTTAGGGATCTCAAGCAATCAGCACAGAGAGGTCAAAAGGGAAATGGTTAGAAAAGTGGGAGCCAGCGGGCACCCGGGCCCGGCAATAGGCCAATCATGGTGAGATGGGACTACTGTTAGAGCCAAACATAGCATCAGTTAACAGTGAGGCAGAGGTGGACCATTATAGCGTCCAAGAGCTATCCTCAAGCGTGTCCGACTCCGTCTCAGGGTCATATGTGTTCAATCAAGTGATTGTGGTGTCTAAGGGGTCGTTGCAGGCTGAATTATTTCTGGGGGGCTTCATCCCAGGAGGTCGTGGGTCATCTGTGGGGTAATGGTAGGAAATAGTGTCATGCTGCCCCCTGACTCAGAGTCTGAGGCACTACCCCTGAAGGAGCTGAAGGTGAGTACCGGCTGGGGAACCCGCAGCGAGGTGGCTGAAAGGATTGCATCTCTTCGACCCTCTAAGGCCTGTTGAGGAGAGGGGACCCTGGTCAGATTCCTTCCCTGAGTCCGAGGTGGGCGTTTGGGCTTTCGTGCTAGTGGTCACGGATCTTGTGGTTTGGGGACATCTGGAAAGTCTTTTTCAAACCAGTCCCAAGTTTCCTCCGGTTGATCAAAGAAGTGTGACTTTTGTTCACATAGCACCTTGAGCCTTGTTGGAAATAAGAGGGCGTAGTTGAGCCCCACTACATGGAGCTGGGCTTTAATAGCTTGATAAGAGGCTCTCTTTCCTTGTACTTCTTGTGTATAATCAGGGAATATTGAGATATGTGTCTTGTCCAACAGTATTGGGGCGCGTTTGCGCGCCTTGCGAATGATCGTGTCCCAGTCTCTATAGTTCAGTATGCGTGCTACATAGGGTAGTGGAGGAGTTCCTGGGGCTGGTCTCTTGGAGGGGACCCAGTGTGCTCCCTCAACCGTGGACATGTCAGAGAGACCGTTGATCGTCACACTTTGACAAAGGCAGTTCTCAATATAAAGTGTGGCATTGGGTCCCTCCCTACCCTCTGGCACTCTAATTATGACGACGTTGTTTTGGCGTGTCCGACCCTCTACATCCTCCACCTGCTCCTAAAGAAGGTCGATTCATCTCTGTATGCGTGTGGTGGCAGCCGTCTGTTCCTTCTGCCAGGGGTGAGGGAGGAAACGGCTGGCTGGGTAGCTTTGAACCTGTCCAACAGTTTATTGTGATTGTCTTTAAGGAGGGTAAAGTCATAGATGAGTGCCCCAATTTGTTGTTCAATGTTGTGCCTTGAATTTCAGATTTCTTGGGGGGATGAAATTCAGTTTATCTACCGGTTGGATCAATGAAGTAGGTGGGACACATCCTTCTATAGTCAGTCTGAAAAAATATTGGTAGCTAGGGAACTGCGCCACATAAGGTAATCACAGATTTAAGACTAAATAGACATTGCCCACCTCAAATGACTAGCTACCAGATAGCCATACATTAAGCATTTAGAAACACACAAAATGAGAGGCAAACGAAAAGAACAAAATTGCATCCCAATTTCTTGCTGAAGTATGCAAAAAGTCGGTTTATGATTGATTTTTCGTTAATTTATTTTCTTTCTTCTCAAGGACAAACAAACATATGCAGCAAACGCGTTTCGCCCAAGACATGGGCTTCTTCAGGGCTGCATACATGTAAAACAAGTTTATAACAAGAATTGGCATAGCCAATAGGTCTCGCCTTTGGGACCTTATAAGTATTTAATTATGCAACACAATATCCTTGGTGCAACATCAACTGTTGCATGGCTAAACACTTATAATGTCCCAAAGGCGAGACCTATTGGCTATGCCAATGCTTGTTAAAGTATTGTGTGTGTGTGTGTTTTTTTTTGTTTTTTTGGGGGGGGGGGGGGACACTTGAAATGCTTTTTATTAAAGAGTTACCCCATAGGAGAGCAGGCTGACATTTTCACCTTCCCCTACTGTTGTGGGCTGTTTGGATCTCTCCTTCACTAACAAAGTACTCTTGTTGTATTCCTCTTAGGGTGTCCATAAACGGGCTTTCCAGTATCATGTCCTTATATAGGCACAATTCGCCCTGCCCTTATATAGGCGTAAAATCCCAGCCCTTATTTAGGCATTAAACCGTGCACTCCAAATACAGGCATGGTCTCTGACATCCGTCCACCCTAACGTCACAACGAGTTCTTGAAGAACAGACCCTTAGGCTGCGGGAGTTTCCCTAGTCCAGGACTATTGATTTCTTCAAGGACTTATATTATGCATGAACCATTATTCCTTAGGGGTTCATTCATGACGTCTTCCGCTGTCCGACTCACGTCAATACTAACATTCTTAGGTGCTTCTCAGGTATAAATATACCTTCCCTAGCCCCTGTAAATCAGAGGAGACCTCGACTTCAGAGGAGCCAGTTTCCCGGCCTGACGCACTGAGAAGACGCTGTCATCCCTGCACGCAGAGAGTCCCGCTTCCAGTGATCTAACTTCCTTGCGGGGTGTTGGAGTTCGAGTTTGGCGAAGAGATTCCTACCTCTCTCATTCTTCAGGTATGGAGCAGACTAGAACCTAGAGGGACTCTTGGCAAACTAGGCATACTGGGGTTAGCGTACTCTTAGTATACCATAGTAAGGAATACTTCACCTACTTCATACCTCGTCCTATACCTAGGTTAGGTTAGATACATTGGGGTAGAACTAGATTAGAAACGCATCGTATGAGTACTCGCATTTTTAGTCTGTGTTATTTATGTAAAAGCATATGTACTAAAAGATAATGCTCTCGCAGTATTATTTATTTCTACTGCTCACACTGTACATTATTTATCTCGCATACTGTCTTGTGATCGTAACAGCACATTTTACTTACACCAGAAACAAGACTGTTCAATAAATCTTTTATTGAAACGCCCGTCTATTTCTTTCTGTGTAACTTGGAGAAAACTAAGCATGCACGAGTGAGCTGAGTGAAATAGTTATCTATTGTTTCCACGACTCTGGGACACGTTCTGATTCTAAAGGGAAACACAGTGGTCATGTATTGCGGCTGCCAGAAACTACTCCCTTCTTGTTGTCAAGGAGTTTCTAGTGGCCTCTGAGCTAGCTGGCACAAGTAATTAAGTTTAATATACTCGATAGGGACATACTGACCTTAGTCCTATGTCAAACCTATAGGATATATTATTCTAATGCGCAGAGCCTATTAGGGAAATAGGAGCTACACTACATGGCGCCCAACGTTTGGTAAGGCGGTAATTCAACGTTAGATACTGAGTAACTCAGCCGTGCTTTTTCTCTCAAGAGACCCCTACCCATATACTCCAAAAGACGTCTGGAGTGGGAAGGGTTAAGTATCCGCCACAGCTACATAGGGCAGCACCCTATATATTAGCTGTTTGGTTTGCTCAACGTTGAAGGATACAGTGTTCCAAAATATTGTGCACCTTATCTTTGTTTCCTTGAAACTTGTTCTACATTTTTTCAAAAAACAAAATGAATGAAGACGCCGGAAACGGTGTAGCTGCGGCTGATCCAGCCCAAGCAGCAGCTTTTAACATTACAGGTTTAGTTGAAACTGAGGAGGGTGTCATAGACATCGCTCCAAACTTAAGAAGAGCTATCACTCTAAAACTTATAAAACATGGCCTACCACCAAAAGGCGGTAGAGCAGTTTTCGTGATAGAGGCACACGAATCCTTTCAGACAGAGGTATTCTATTCATGGGTAATATTTCCTGAATCCAATCCAATAACACACATGTTTCACTTCTACAAAGAAGATGAACCACCAGAGGAATACATTCCTTTCGAGGATATAGAAATTCCATTAACATACCAGGAGCATCAGCTCTGGTTTAAAGGAACCCTAAAACATCACAGAAACATTACCAGGCTCGGTCCACTAGGTAGACCAGGAGCAACATGGCCGATTCTAGCCGGCTACACACCTCATCCTGAACTGGATATAATGTCAGATGAGGACTTACTTGTTCAAATACAAGAATTAATAAAAATCTACAGACAATTGGTCCAATATGTCATGCGGACTTTCACAGTCCAGCAACCATTGACACTTCCAAATCCAACTCCCCAACAGGGGAATACACTAAAAATTACACCACAGACTCTATACGCAGTCATGGGTAAAATGCCCACAAAACGTGAGCAAATTCCATTCTGGATAGCTCAAAAAATTACTCAAATCGAAGCAGTATTTCCAAATACTAGCCCGTATGAGAAACACAGAATACTGACAATCAGTTTACCAATGGGGATCACACCACAACTGGAAGACTGCACCACTTGGGGCTCAGTCTTTGCTGCCATCTATACTAAAACACATGGCATTCCGTCAATTGCGGTAATACCTGATGTCCTGAAACAAATTCAAAATGAATACGGGGCAGAGCCTGCTCTAAATTTAGGTATGAAATTACTGAAAAATTTCGACCAGGTCTCAACAATAATATTATCTAATATTAAAGGGGAGGCAGCAGCAGTGGCGATCCGCCAAAAATTAAGGGAATTTGATGTTACAGAACATCAAACTGAGCTACCCAGAATAATTGAACAATCTTATGCAGAATTAGGCAGAGATAGTTTGGGTGGAAGACCAGTGAAGCCGAAGCTATCTGAAAGTCCTGAGAAGGACTCAATTAAACAAACTCCTACATCTTCTAAAAAGAAGTGGGATACTACTAAACAAAAATCAAACGAGAAACGTTCTCAATCCCGAGGTAGGTCTCCTCAAAAGGAGCCCTCTGAAAGGAGGTATAACCTCAGGAATAGGGATAATTTGAGAAAACCTGACAGGTATCAAGATACTGATACACGTTCCTCTCGTCCCTTTCAGATCTCATCACAGACTTCGGAAAGAAGAGGACGATCGGAACATAGAGAAGAACGCGTGAAATCAAAAGACGACAAACACGCTCCAAAAACTAAAGCAAAACCTCAATTCTCCAAAAAGAAAGTAGCAGGTCTGAAAATCAGACATGCCGAGAATACTGAGAACACAACTCAAGAACGGAGAATGGGCTCAGACAATGCTGGACAGTGCAGCAGAAGTCACAATAGTTCGCCAGAACCTGAAGGAACTTCTGGAGATAGTGGACTTGAATGAGTACATCACAGTTGAGACTGTAGACCCCAGGGTTAGTACTCCACAAAAGTTATATGACATAACACTCCGGATGGAGGGAGACAAACCTAGACAGGTGAAAGCACTTTTTGGGAAAGACTATCAAAGGGCTATGACATACTTCTAGCAGAAAGGGACTGGCCACCACAATTTGTCAGGGAGTGCCCACATGGCGAGGACATAATTATGCCTGCCTTCTCCAACCATATACCAATGCATCTGAGATATACATATGCCAGGAAATGGGCAGTGGCCCAGGCCCCAGCATTATATAAAAATCATGTAGGATGGGATGAGGACTCACCTCACCATAAAATACATCTGAAACATGAACCAACTGCACAACGGCAGTACCCAATAAAGCAAGAAGCTAAAAAACAGGTCAGGGAGATCTTAGATCAACTTGAATATTGATGGAGCAGAGAAAATAAAAAATTTTAACCCTTAACAAATTTTATAAATAATTAATAAAATGTTTGTTTAAATGTATTAATCAACACTGTACGTGTGGGAAGGGTAACATGCAAATGTGTGTGCTAAATAATCTATTAATGGATGTCCGTGTGTCTAATTATAACGTAAAAATAAATGCGTACTAATTTAAAATAAATGCATGTTTTTGTGCTTCATAGAAATAAAACGTGTTGTTGCAAAAACAATAGTGATGGTAAGTAAGGAACAGCTTAAATGTTGCTTTCTGCTAGGTAATAACTAATTGGGGTACGTAGATGACGGGAGGGAAACGAAAAGGCTATTTTTCTCTATTTTAATTATGTTTTGTTTACTTCAAATTAGTGCTTCTAAAGTATAACCGAGTGGCGATATAAAATGGCTGCCAGTGGGTGATGTGCGCAGGCGCAAGGGAGACATGTGACACGGGAGAGAAGTCGGAGAAAAACTAACCTCGTGATGTTGCTGAGAGGCTAGGATGCGAGAAATGGTCAAGGCTGATGTGACCTAATTGAACTGATAGTGTGCCGTGGTGATCAGCAGAAGACCCGTGGGAAACCAGTTTAAGAGAAAGGACAATGACTGCGGAGTTCTCGAATGTATCGAAAGAAGTTACAAATGTACTGATCGAAGCGGATGGAAACATGTCTTGAACGTGTGGGAAAGGAAATGATCCAAGGACCATTGGATCCAAGAGAACTTGATTAAAAGAATGAATAAGATGACATGCATGGACCAATGAAAGAAAAGCGTGTTATTAATGTTGCAACAATTAGTTAGCAAAGTTAGAATTAGGGTATAAGAGGGCCTACTCTTAGTGGGAGGGGTTCATGTCAGTCGCTGTCACAGTCAGGAGCGGAGTTGGAGAGTCGTGTTGGTGTTGGTGGCTTCCAGTGCTGGGTGGTCCTGATCGATCCCTTACTGAGCGGGAGATGCTGAAAGACTGTTAGATGAGACGGGTTGCAGGTAGCTGATGCTGACGAGCTGAAGTTTCTGTTGCTGTCTTAATTTTCCAGTTGAGTATGAGAATCAGGTTATTTCTAATTCCCAAACTTAGGTTAGAAATCATTAGGCTAAATTAGGAAGATAGGCAGGTAATTAGGGTTTTGCTTCATGACGAAAATTTCCTTTCTGCAATAAATTGATTATGCTTAATAAATATTTGAATTAATATTGAATGAATAATTGAATAAAAGTTTAAATTCTTTCTCATGCTTTTAAAATTATATAAAATTTAAGATTCTTTAAATCAAATGACTCAGTGGTTATTTTCCTAAATGATTGTGACATCAGTAATTGGTTATTGTGATTCAGCTGGTCTTAATCACTATGAACTAATTTCTTACATGAATGATTCATCGACAAAACAATGAGCAGGAATATCTTAGGAAATAACTAAAAGAAAGTGATAAGTTAAGGTAATAAGATATCCCGGCTCCTTCCAGCGGTACATAAATGGTGTTTTTCATTTAGTTCTCATGCTTCTCCTAGGAGTACAGAATTTCATAAAGGTGTAAAGGAAATCCAGGTGTGTGCGTGTGTGTTAGGCGATGTTTATGGGCCCCATCGTCATGTGGATGTGAGAAAATATAGTTTGCCCCTGGATGACCTATAAGTGACCTAGGAGGAGAATAGTTTTTATTGTACGCGCTGCATCAGATTTCTTGGTAGCAGAGTTATGGTTTTCTATAGATTAGTTTAGTGATTATTGTTTATTGATTATTGATTATTTTTATGACTAACACTATATGTTGAGTCGTGTTATGTTATATGTGAGTTTTCACGCTTCTGGGATGTAGGAAGTGGAACACGTGTGGCAAGAGAAGTCACATGGAATTTGGTACATGGTCTGAATTCATTTTGGTAATAACACAGGTTGTGTTATGTTAGGGATTTTCTGTACGAAAAGTGTATAACTGAGATAGCAAATCACGTTTACTTGTGAAACTTTGGCCTTAATTCTCAGGAGCCTAGTCTCCACATGTGTCTTATCACCAGAGAAACGAGTAAATTGTTTGCTTGAAAGAAGGGTAAGGTAGAGGGAAGTGCTACTTTATCGGCGAGAGTAAATAATTCTGTGGTAGGGTAGAGGTAAGCGCTGCCTACTGGAAATACAGGATTCTTGTGTAAAAGGACAAAGCTGTCACTTTTGTTTAGCGAATCAGACTATGGAATTGTTTTAATTGTTGTAACTAACGGAGAAAACAGCGAAAAGAAAAATTGCCGATAAATTTTGTAAAGGAGGGGTAAAAGAGCAGAAGTGATGTAGAACAGTGCCGCGCTAGGATTGGATAGTGCACTAGTCACGTGAACACAGAGTCAGGAGTGACGTAGAAAAGTGCCGCGCTAGGATTGGTTGGTTCGCGGACGGAGGGAATTGTTCTGATTGGTACGTTAGTGTGAGTCGCGCTGTAATTGGTTGAAGTTCCGTACACAGAACAGCGTTAGCGTAAAGAGAAAAACAAATAGAAAACATGCCGTATTACGAGTATGAAAGGGAGAGAACGTCATGGACGACAAAATTAAAGAATTTCTTTAAGAAAGACAAAAAGGTCGTGACTAGAGAAGGACAAGTAATTCCTCCGCCGAAATCAGCAGCTTCACATATGATGCTGAAATATGGATATCATACGTGCATATGGTTGGAAAATTGGGCAAAGTATACGAAGAATGATGGTGCTTTAGCTTTCCCTGAGAATGGTTCATTTAGTGTAGCGGTTTTGCGAAATTTGCGAGAAAAGATGACAAATCTAGAACCTAGACCTAGACCGACACAGTTTGAAGCGTTGACGGAATGGGAGGATGAGATGTATGAGCGAGAGAGATTCAGAGGTTTTAGGGATCATGAGTTTATGCCTGGAAGGATGTGGGGAATAAATCATGAAGACAGAATAAAACGATGGAGATGTGCTAACATGACAGGAGGTTTGTTTCCAGCTTTTACAGTTGAGGAAGGGACTAAGAAAAAACGGACTGAGAAAAAGAAACATATAGAGAGGGAAAAATATATGCATGAGAGCGAAACGGATGATGAATTGCTGGAAGATATTTTAAATAGAAATCCACCTCCGTATCAGCAGAGTTCTACAGTGGTGACACCAAATGCGCCGCTAATAGAAACTATGCGAAATAAAAGTCCGGAAAAGAGAATTGAAATAAATAGGTCACAAGAACAAATGAGAACTTCACAAAATGAAGGAATAGAAAGTGACAATGCCAGCGAATTAGCAAGAACAACCAAAGAACTAACTGAAAAGATTAGAGAATTAACGAAAAATATGGAAGCAGTTACTGTACCTGTAACAATAGGTCCAGTGATACCAGTTTTTGAGAATCAGAAAATTGATGAAAGATCTTTGGTGATTCCCATGAGTTCACAATTTCAGAGAGAAAAAGAAAGAATGGAACAAAGTGCAAATACAAGTAATTTGCCTAGTACTTACAGACCAAGTCCACCTACAAATTTGACGGTGAATGAGTGCAATGGTAGGAAAATGCATATGGTAACAGAATCTGCAACAGAAACCCCTGAAAAGAGTGGTAATTGGGTAGAACTAAATAATACACCCATAGGTCCGACTCCTGATGAGTTAAATGAGTGGATGAAGGCATTTAAAATAAAAGAACCAGAAGAAAAACCATTAGACATAATTAGATTAAAAATCGACATGGAAGAATTAATTCTAGGAACGATTGGTACCGAAAAGATAAAAAATTACCAGGATGATGAAATAATGTTTCTGTGCAAAAGTATTACATGGAGGGCAAAGAATTTACATGACAAACTAGAAGAAGTAGCCAGTGAAATTGGAATAGACTTTGCGAAAGTGAAAACGTTGCAGAAACCATATAGAGTAGACTTTTGTGAAAAGGATATTGAAAATTTGAACACGGCAGGAAGGCTGACACAGATAAAAGAGTTAATTGTGTTGTTGAGAAAATGGGGTGATGTGGATAGATGGAAGGTTAGATGGACGAAGAAGAATGAGAAAACTACAGACAAAGGTTCATTGGCTTTTATGATAACTGAAAAAGAATCTGTTGCTAAAGAATACCCCATGAGAGAAACTCCAGGTGGTAGTTACGTGCATGTTCCCTGGACTAGGCAGGACATACTGTCATTTACCAATGACTTTCCAAAGCTAAGAGAGAAGCCAGTTGAGTGGTATCGACAAGTAGAGAGGTTTGTAAAGGTCTCAAAAGTGTTGTGGATAGATTTAGATGGATTATTTGACATAGTGGTACCAACAGATTTGTGGTCAGAATGTAAGATTACAGTTGACTGGCCAACTACAGAATATCCAAGAGATCCTAAGACAGGAGCTCCCGGTCCTGATGTGATGAAGAAGTACGATAAGGTGATTACCTTTTTGAAGAATAAGATTCCTCCTAAAGAGACAGATTGGGTAAAAATCGATAGAACTACACAAGAAAGTAAGGAGTCTGTACATGCATATTATGAGCGATTGTTGTTGGTTTTCAAGCAGTATAGTGGTTATGAGGAGTTGAGTGAAAAGGACATGAGTCATTTTGTATACCGATTTGTGTTTGGCCTGAAACAAGAAATAAGTGATATGATTAAGCAACACATGATAAACTGGCAGAATGGAAGTGTAGATGAGGTGCTGAGGTATGCTAAGTATTGTAGTGATGAAATAGAGAGTAAACAGCGTAAGTTGAAAGAGAAGGCAATGTGGGCACAGGTGAAGGTGGCAGAAAAACAAGAAGCTCAATTGGACAATAATAATGGAAATGAAACAGGACAGAATAAAATGCGACCTAACATAGGTAAAGGAAAGGGTCAAGTGAGTCTAGAAGAGGCAAAGAAGAAATGGCCATGTCATAATTGCGGAAAATTAGGGCATTGGAGAAACGAGTGTAAGTTCCCACCTAAACCTAATCCGGAAAATCAATCATTAACTCCACAGGTGCAGAATGAGGTAGTTGTTCAACAAAGTCAGGTGCCGCAACCACCACTTCCCAACACTGTTAACCAGCAAAGATACAGTACAGAAACAGGATTCTACGGAGGAGAGCAGGTAACACAGTTGCCGCGAGCAGCTAACATTTCTCAATATTGGTTGCGTCAGAGTGAGGATGACCCGGATGAAAGATTCTGACAGTGCCCAGGAGAGGGGAAAGAGTGCGTACTTGGCGCAACTCTAGAGGTAGATCAGTCTGGTCCCTTTGTGGATGGAGAAGTGAATGGTGCAAATGTAACATTCCTTGTCGATACTGGAGCTACCCGTTCTACTGTTAGATCAGTGGAAATTCCAAACCTTCCTCTCTCAGGTGAATACATCCAAGTAGTAGGAGTAGCCAATCAGCAGATTAAAACCCCACTTACTGAATTGGTGGAAGTAAAAATTGGTTCTTTTAGCAAAATGCATAAATTTGTAGTGTGCGATTGTAGTCCTGTAAATCTTTTGGGTCGTGACCTCTTGTGCAAGATGAATTGCACAATTTATTGTACGCCAGATGGAATTGGATTTCAGACCTCAGATGAAGATGTCTTGTATAAAGTAACTTTGATGAATCAGGAACCTGAAATGAATGGTTTGTTTCCTGCATTTGATGCAGAAAAACTTCCAGAAGAACTGAAAAGTGCAGTAAAAGAAAGTGTGTGGGATTTTACAGGAGAAGACATTGGATTAATGAAAGAAGTTGATCCCGTAAAAGTAACAGTAAAAGAAGGAACAACTTACCCGAATACGCCACAGTACAAATTAACTCCAGAAATAATTGAAGGAATAACTCCTGTAATAAATAAAATGATTGAACAGGGAATTCTAAAAGAAATAATGAGCAGTCCATGTAATTCACCTATTATGGGACTGAAAAAGCCAAATGGAACATACAGAATAGTACAGGATTTGAGAAAGATCAACAAAATAGTTGTGCCCTGTTGTCCAATAGTGCCAAACCCTGCAGTAATTCTATATCAAATTCCACATGAAGCTGAGTGGTACACTGTGATAGATTTGTGTCACGCATTTTTCTCTATTCCTTTGCATCCAGATAGCCAGCCATTATTTGCGTTCCGGTTCGGAGAGCGTATTTTGGCATGGTGCCGAATTCCTCAGGGGTATACAGAAAGCCCCTCAATCTTTAATCAGATTCTAAAGAAATCTCTGGAAGATTTGAAAATGCCAGAAAAGTCAGTGATGGTGCAGTATATCGATGACCTGTTGGTGGCATCGAAAACAAAAGAAGCATGTGTAAGTGATACAATTGCTTTACTGAACCATCTAGAGAAAAGAGGACATAAAGTGTCTCCTTCAAAATTGCAGTTTTGTCAGAAAGAAGTCCAGTATTTAGGGCATAAAATTGAGAAAGGAGTGCGAAAGATAGCGACAGAAAGAGTAAGAATGATTCAAGGAATGAGAGCACCAATGACGCAAAGAGAGGTAAGAATGTTTCTGGGAATGGTTGGATATTGCCGACAATGGATAAGTGGTTTCTCTTTGATTGCAAAACCATTACAAAAATTGACCAAGAAAGATGTAAAAGACCCTTTTGAGTTAAACAATGAAGAAATGAAATCTTTCAAAGAATTGAAAAAGAAATTTTGTGAGGCACCTGCATTAGGCATGCCTGATTATGAGAAGGATTTTGAGTTGTACTGCAGTGAAAGAGATGGATGTGCGTTTTCAGTACTGGTACAAAAACATGGAACAATGAAAAGACCAATTGCTTATTTTTCAGCTGTTTTAGATCCTATAGCAAAAGCATTGCCCGGATGTCTGAAAGCAGTTGCTGCTACTTGTGTAAGTCTGGAACAAAGTGAAGGTATAGTGATGGGGTATCCACTGAGAGTATATGTTCCCCATTCAGTAGAAATTCTTTTGACAAGAACAAAAACACAGTACATGACACATAGTCGGCTGACTAAGTACGAAAAAGTCATCTTGAGTGCTGAAAATGTGACCATAGATAGATGCATGAATGTGAATCCTTCAACATCATTGCCAGATGAGGAGAGTATAATTGAACAAGACGAAGTAGATCATGATTGTCTGAACGTGCTGGAATATTGCACGAAACCAAGAGCTGACATAAAAGATGAACCGTTAAAGGAATCTGATTATGTCATGTTTGTAGATGGTTCATGTTTGAGAACAAAAGAAGGAGTTTTAAGCGCAGCTTACGCAGTGTGCACAGTGGCAACTGTGATGGAAGCGTCTTGTCTGAAAGGAATAAGGTCTGCACAAGTTGCGGAACTGATTGCTTTGATTCAAGCATGTAAATTAGGAAGAAATGTACGAGTCACGATTGTGACCGATAGCCAATATGGTTTCGGCATCGTACATGACTTCGGTCAGATTTGGTCACAAAGAGGTTTCTTGACATCTGCAGGAACACCTATCAGAAATGGAGATTTTGTTAAAAAGCTGCTTGAGGCGATACAGTTGCCTAAACAAATCGCTGTAGTGAAGTGCAAGGCGCATAAGAAAAACGAAGATTACATAGCCGTCGGCAATAATTATGCCGATGAGATAGCCAAATATTGTGCAGAGAACATGGTGTCCATGAACAAAAATAGAGAAAGGGAGCATATCTCTTCTCCTTTGCTTTTTACTAATACTGTCGAGACATGGGATGAAGTAAGACAGTTACAAGAAACTGCAAGTGATGAGGAAAAAGATTACTGGATAAAAGCAGGATGTAGAAGACAGGAAAATAATGGTGTGTGGGTATACAGAGACGAAAGACCAGTTATGCCTGATTGCATGATTGCAGACATGGCACGGATGTACCATGGACAAGCTCATATTGGGAGAGATGCAATAATCAGACTTTTTAGACAAACCTGGTATAACCCAAAATTCAGAGCCATTGCTGAAAGTCTTTGTCAAAGATGTCTTATTTGTCAGCAGTTTAACCCAGGAAGAAAAACAGTAGTGAGTCTAGGAACAATAGGACGAGAAGGAGGTCCATTCACCAGAATGCAGTTAGACTTTATAGAAATGCCCCCTAGTAACAGACTAAAATATGTTCTAGTGGTCGTCTGTTTGTTCTCTCGTTGGGTGGAGGCATACCCCACTAGAAGGAATGATGGAACAACAGTGACAAAACTTATGCTGCGAGAGTTCATTCCAAGGTATGGTTTTCCAGTCACGGTTGAGACAGATAGAGGAACACATTTTCAAAATGAGTTGATCCAATTGATTTGCGAAGCATTGAGTATTAAACAAAAACTACATTGTGCTTACAGACCAGAGGCTTCTGGGGTAGTGGAGCAGATTAATGGAACAATTAAAAACAGATTAGGAAAAATGTGTCAAGCTACAGGACTCAAATGGCCAGATGCACTGCCTCTTGTTCTGATGACCATCAGAAGCATCCCTGAAAAGAAAACTGGACTCAGTCCTCATGAGATGATCATGGGACGAGCAATGGGACAAGCACAAGTACCTGTCAACAAGTTATTGACTATAACTGATGATCTAGTACTGGATTATTGCAAAGGACTGGCTGATGTGGTGCGTTCTGTGTTTCATCAGGTTGGACCGGATGCGACCACTCTTGAAAGAAAACCAGCCCACGACTTGAATCCAGGAGACTGGGTCCGTATAAAAATCCACAGGAGAAGAAACTGTCTAGTTCCTCGCTGGGACGAACCACGACAGGTAATCCTAGTGACAACGACTGCAGTCAAGTGTGCAGGAGTGAAGAACTGGGTCCATGCCAGCCACACAATCAGAGTTCAAGAACCTACTGATCGACATGTGAGTCGACGTCTGGAAGTGTGGGATAAAAGTTTAACAGCTGGGACAACAAGGATAAGAGAAAGGGTGCCAGAACTTGAAGATCAACCTGAAAGTCGACATCTGGAAACCCCAACGGCAAACACCTCTAGAGAAGAAGAGGAAGAAGAAGAAGAAGAAAGAAATTCAGAAATTCCAGAACCTGAAGATCGACCTGTAAGTCGACATCTGGAAACATCTGACACAAGTTCAGGATCTGATGATTCAGTTGCAAACTGTGAAGAATTCCGAAGGAGAACTTGGGGTTATAAACCAATTAGAGAAGAAAATGAGCAAGAAAATGATCTAGATGAACAACCAAGTACAAGTTATGGTGGAAATCCTTCAGAAATAATATTAATAGATGAAGTAGGGAAAGAAGTACACAAAAAGTTAGAGAATCGAGAAGAACCCCGAGGAGCAATAGGGACAGATAGAGAAACAGAAGAACAGGGAAATTTAGAAGCAGAAAGGGAGGAAAACACCAAATCGGAAGAACACCGAGGAGGGACAGTAATAAGGGAACACAAGAAGGAGAAGACAGATCCACCAGTAGGAGATGACGAGATCATAAGTTTCAAAATAAGAGACAATAGTGAAACAGTTGAAACAGAAACTGAAGAAAGTGGAGAAGAGGAGAAGGCAAAAACTGAATCAAGAAAAAGAAATTGGAAATCAGAAAGAGAAGAAAAAGAAGGTGAAGCCAAAAGGCCAAGAAAAGGAGATAATTGGCCCAACAGCTATATAAGAAAACTGAGATATAGAATAATAAGAGCAGGAGACGAAAGTGCTGAACAAGTGAATGAAATAACAAGTCAAAAGGGACAAGAAAAACCCAGTGGAAAAAGATTACAAAAGTCCAAAAGAACAAAGAAAGTGAATGCAAAGTATAAGTCACCTGAGTGGCTGTATATTGCACTGACAGATTACAAAGAAGAAGAAAACACTCACGAGAACCAGAGACTAAGAAGTCGAATGGGAAAAGGTGAGATGCAACTAACCTGAAGTGAAGACTTATAGTGCTTCTGCCGGACGTGACAATTTTACTGGATGTGACAAATCACCGGATGTGACAACGAAAGAATTCTGGAGAGAATTAAAAGAAAGTACCAAGCAAAGACTTTTTGAAAGCAGAGTGGCATCTAAGTCATTTCTGAGGTGTAGTGACACAATTTTCTGAAACTTAACAAATAGAAAAAGAAAAATGGAAAATACTAGGGATAGAAGAGATAAATGTGAGTTTATAAAAAGATGGTGCAAAATGTGCTGCTTTTGTACAGGGTTGTTAATGACCATATGGATAGTTTTAGCAATCACAATTCCTATTAGTTTAGCTGTAATAGAAGCAAAGAATGATACTAAACCAGAAAAAGAAACTAATATTAAAGAACCAGTTATTTTAAGAAGTAGTGCAGAGTTACATAAGGATAAGTCAGTAACAGACTTTTCTAAAAATGTTTTTACAAAATTGTTGTATGAATATGTAGAGACAATGGATGTGAGAGATTGTTATGTTTGTATGCAGTTGCCTGCATCAGTGTCAGAAGGTGTGACTTATCATCACCTACCTCTAACTTATGGAATAACATGTAGTGTAATAGCAAGTTTATTTTATAAAACAGGTAGATTAGAATCTTATTATACTGACATAGATAAGATTTTTGCAAACATTCCAGTAGTACCAGAACTTAACAAAGTAAAACCAGCAAAAGTTTTAGGAGAATTCTTTTTAGAACATAGAAAATTAACGTTAGAAGAAATAGTTAGTAACAACCTAACCTGTGAGTTAAAGAAAGAAGAAAAAGTATTTTTAGAAATGGTTGAAGAAAGAAGAATGAAATTTCAAAAAGAAGCAATAAAAGAGGAAGGAACACATCTATGGACGTTTGAGGAAGGAAATCATGAAGGGAAAAAGATAAATGCAGCAATGACATTAGATTGGCCGCAAACAGGAAAGTTGTGTATTAGGAGAAATAAGACAGTCTATGACAATTACTTTGTAGGTTCCAGTATCTGCCATGACAATTATCAAATTCTGGGAGGTTGGGGATTCAAAGGTGGAAAAGATCCAATATTTCCAGGTATCTATTATATTTGTGGGAATAGAGCTTATTACAGGTTACCGGACCATTGGTATGGAACTTGCTATGTAGGCCTGGTCTTTCCAAAATCTTTCATATGGACAGAAAAGAAAAAGGAACATACAAAATGATTAATAGCTTTACACGTAGAAAGAGGGAAAGTTTTTCAGAAATTGTAGGTGATATTTTTGGAGCATTAATACCAGCAGTGGGAATATCTTTGAATGCATTTAAAATTCGGAAGTTATCCACAGTAGTAGATCGTTTGTCTACAGATACTGCGGGAGGGTTCTTAATGGTAAATACCGAAATGGTTGCCATGAGAGCTATGGTGATGCAAAATCGGCTTGCCCTTGATATTCTTTTGGCAAAAGAGGGTGGAGTCTGTGGAATGTTGAAAGTCCAACATTGTTGTACTTACATTCCTGATAAAAGTGAAAATATACAGAAGTATATTACAAATATTACAAATTTGCACAAACAACTAGTTCCACTGGAGGTTGAAAATGTTTTGGGAAAACTTGGTAGAGGGTTTTCTTCAGTAGCAAATTGGTTGACCAGAATGAGTAGACTAATGGTAGGGAAAGTTATAATAATAGCAACTGTAGTAATACTGTTAGCCATGGTGTTGAAAATAGTAATAACGTGTATAAAAAGAAAAGTAAGACAAAATAAGATAAAAAGAAATAACAGAATAATGAAAGAGAGAGAGAGACAAATGGGTGAAATTGAGTTGGAGAAAATGAAAGAAAACATGTATAAGGAGACAAAAAGACAAGATGAAGAAGAAACAGATGTGTAAATAACAAAAAGCAAAGGATAAAAGACATACTGCCTGAAAAGAAGTATAACTTGGGTTTTATGTGGTGATTTAAAAATCACCAAAGGGGGAGTTGATGGAGCAGAGAAAATAATTTTTTTAACCCCTAACAAATTTTATAAATAATTAATAAAATGTTTGTTTAAATGTATTAATCAACACTGTACGTGTGGGAAGGGTAACATGCAAATGTGTGTGCTAAATAATCTATTAATGGATGTCCGTGTGTCTAATTATAACGTAAAAATAAATGCGTACTAATTTAAAATAAATGCATGTTTTTGTGTTTCATAGAAATAAAACGTGTTGTTGCAAAAACAATAGTGATGGTAAGTAAGGAACAGCTTAAATGTTGCTTTCTGCTAGGTAATAACTAATTGGGGTACGTAGATGACGGGAGGGAAACGAAAAGGCTATTTTTCTCTATTTTAATTATGTTTTGTTTACTTCAAATTAGTGCTTCTAAAGTATAACCGAGTGGCGATATAAAATGGCTGCCAGTGGGTGATGTGCGCAGGCGCATGGGAGACATGTGACACGGGAGAGAAGTCGGAGAAAAACTAACCTCGTGATGTTGCTGAGAGGCTAGGATGCGAGAAATGGTCAAGGCTGATGTGACCTAATTGAACTGATAGTGTGCCGTGGTGATCAGCAGAAGACCCGTGGGAAACCAGTTTAAGAGAAAGGACAATGACTGCAGAGTTCTCGAATGTATCGAAAGAAGTTACAAATGTACTGATCGAAGCGGATGGAAACATGTCTTGAACGTGTGGGAAAGGAAATGATCCAAGGACCATTGGATCCAAGAGAACTTGATTAAAAGAATGAATAAGATGACATGCATGGACCAATGAAAGAAAAGCGTGTTATTAATGTTGCAACAATTAGTTAGCAAAGTTAGAATTAGGGTATAAGAGGGCCTACTCTTAGTGGGAGGGGTTCATGTCAGTCGCTGTCACAGACAGGAGCGGAGTTGGAGAGTCGTGTTGGTGTTGGTGGCTTCCAGTGCTGGGTGGTCCTGATCGATCCCTTACTGAGCGGGAGATGCTGAAAGACTGTTAGATGAGACGGGTTGCAGGTAGCTGATGCTGACGAGCTGAAGTTTCTGTTGCTGTCTTAATTTTCCAGTTGAGTATGAGAATCAGGTTATTTCTAATTCCCAAACTTAGGTTAGAAATCATTAGGCTAAATTAGGAAGATAGGCAGGTAATTAGGGTTTTGCTTCATGACGAAAATTTCCTTTCTGCAATAAATTGATTATGCTTAATAAATATTTGAATTAATATTGAATGAATAATTGAATAAAAGTTTAAATTCTTTCTCATGCTTTTAAAATTATATAAAATTTAAGATTCTTTAAATCAAATGACAGTGGTTATTTTCCTAAATGATTGTGACATCAGTAATTGGTTATTGTGATTCAGCTGGTCTTAATCACTATGAACTAATTTTTACATGAATGATTCATCGACAAAACAATGAGCAGGAATATCTTAGGAAATAACTAAAAGAAAGTGATAAGTTAAGGTAATAAGATATCCCGGCTCCTTCCAGCGGTACATAAATGGTGTTTTCCATTTAGTTCTCATGCTTCTCCTAGGAGTACAGAATTTCATAAAGGTGTAAAGGAAATCCAGGTGTGTGCGTGTGTGTTAGGCGATGTTTATGGGCCCCATCGTCATGTGGATGTGAGAAAATATAGTTTGCCCCTGGATGACCTATAAGTGACCTAGGAGGAGAATAGTTTTTATTGTACGCGCTGCATCAATATCAAGGGGTGATTGAAACATGCACCTCCTCAATGAACAATCCTTTGTTTCCTGTCTCCAAACCAGACAATACATATCGTCTAGTTTTGGACTACAGACACCTAAACACTTGTTCTAAAACTTTTGCAGTGCAAAATGCACATATCACAGCATTAATGAATAACATTGTGCGTAAAAAATATAAAACAACATTAGACATCTCAAATGGTTTCTTTTGTC
The DNA here is from genome assembly GCA_963921515.1 of Calotriton arnoldi. Taxonomy (NCBI): domain Eukaryota; kingdom Metazoa; phylum Chordata; class Amphibia; order Caudata; family Salamandridae; genus Calotriton; species Calotriton arnoldi. Next base: position 788,585 of record CAWUFW010003956.1, read on the forward strand.
AAAACATAGCACCTGAAAGCAGGTACTTAACAGCATTCTCCATAATGGGGACCCAGCGTCACTTTTGTCGACTCCCACAAGGGTTCAAGAACAGCCCAGGTTTATTCTCAGCGAGGGTAACGGAGTTACTACAAATTTATGACAATGAGGCATTGTCCTATGTCGATGACATTTATCTGACAGACGATGACCTGGAAAAACACTTGAACAGGGTGAGCACCATTATACTGGGTTTCGCCTCTGAGGGCTACAAGTTCAACTTTAAAAGTCCAGAATTGCCCATCTCAATGTCCTATTTCTAGGATATGAACTTTCAAGTGAAGGCAAGAGCTTGGCAGCTAACGTTTTAGAAAAGTGTGCGCTGCTCCAACCTCCAAAAACGCTAAAAAACTTACAATCAATCCTGGGTTTCCTAAATTTTGGAAGAACATACATTCTAAATTACGCAGAAAGGGTTAAACCTCTCTACGCATTAATCAAACCTGATTTTCCGATCAGAAACTGGACACAGGAACACACAGAAATCTTGCGTTCACTCCAGGCTAACATGTTATTAACAAATCACTTACAAACACGCGTAAGTCAACGCAATTTGGTGATCCGAATAATTTCGGGTCAATGTGGATTCGCCTACTTAACCTTCAGTGAGGGTGAGAAAATACCAATCGCATACAAATCCCATTTGTACACACAAGCGGAAATTCGCTTCAGTTCAACTGAAAAAATTCTAACAGCAGTTCAAACCGCTGTAGCAAAAGAAAGAGCCTTAGCCCAAGGGAAACGCATTATTGTCGTAACCCCGGTACCAGCTTTAGAAGCGGTCACAAAAGCAAGCATTCCAAATGCTAAAGCATTACATCCAAGATGGATACAATGGGTTAATTCTCTTGCTGCAACAGATGTTGAATATGTTTTTGATCCAGATTTAAAAACACAAGCATTCCTGCAATATGAACATGAATGTCCTCTGCCTACTGAAATTCTGCCTCTCGATCAGTACGAATTCATAATTTACCCTGACGGATCCGCACAGCCCGCAACAGGGAGTAAGCAAGCTTACAGTGGAGCGTGTGCAATCGTTAAAGGTCGCATGCGAAATGGCATCTTCAGACCTATGGTCACAAAAACTCAGTCTCTAGGACATTGTACAGCTCAGCGAGCTGAACTACAAGCATTCAAACTGGCACTTGAAAGTACAGATCGAGAATTCCCCACACTGATAGTGTGCGATTCCTTTTACTGTGTTCAGTCGTATAATGACTATATACAAAACTGGCTTGCAAATGGTTTCAAAGATGCGAAAGGTGGCACAATAAAGCACAAAATGCTTTGGGAACAAGTAGTTCAGTTGAAAAACGAACTACCAAAGGCTCACGTGATCCACACACTGAGTCATCAACGTGATGGCGTTCAAGTTGCAGGGAATTCATTGGCTGACGAAGCCGCAAAGGGGTCTGTTCAGACGGCTTCCGTAGCTGCGATCACTCATTCAAAAACAAAAATAGACGGTGAGATAATGTTGGCTGTCAATGCATCAAGCAAAGGCAGCAGTGCAGTGTTACCAAAAAGTTTCCACTCAAGTACTCTTATGTAATTGATGCAAACAACGTTCCTTTTGCTCGAATCCCTGGAGTGGGGGATAGGGTAATTCCAAACAAGGAACGCAGATTAGGACTAATCCTAGCAGCACACGAAGGGATAGCTTCTGCCCATGCAGGTGTTTCAGCGACAGTATCTTTACTCAAGCAAAGATATTGGTGGCCTGGCATTCGGAAACAAACTAAAAACTATGTTTTAGAATGTGATATTTGCCAACAGATGAAAGTCTCAACAGTGAAACGTCCTGCGCAGACACCCCTGTTAATTTCAGACAAACCATTAGCTTGTGTTTACCTGGACCACTGCGGTCCCTTGCAAAGGGACGGTAACTATAAATATATCATGGTTGCAGTGGATTCATGCTCTAGGTTCCTATGGTTATGGCCTCAGCGCTCGGCTGATGCTCGAACTGTTATAAAAGATTTGCGAGTCTTTATCGGCATATACGCAATAGGCACGCTACATTCTGACCAGGGTCCTGCGTTTAGCTCTCGGGCTTACAAAGAAGCCATGGCCAGTCTGGGCGTTGCATTGCGGTACTCCTCTCCATTCCATCCTGAGGGAAATTCTGTTGTGGAAAGGAAAAACCGGGACATAAAGCAGTCTATAACAGCTAGGGTATTAGGTTCGGGTGATGGGTGGGTCAAACACCTTAGTGGGGTTCAACGCTCTTTGAATAATCTGCCAAGAAGTTCTCTAGGGGGTCACTCCGTATGAGGTCCTATTTGGGACAAGAATGTGGGTACCAGACCTTGAACACGTAGGCACAGTGGTGGACAATAAACCGTTTGATATCAAAGATCGTTTGGCTGTTTTACAGGAACTCAATAAATTAAGAACGCAACAAAGCAACGTATTCCTACAGCCAACCACCACTGGGGAAAAATCGGCGGTCCCAGCAAGGCCTGTCTGGATTCCAAAAGTTGGGGATCTAGTCAGAGAAAAGATTGCGGACAAGAAGGAATTTGGACCTTCTTACAGACAACCAGTACCTGTCCTAGCAGTTCAAGGAACAAGAACAGTACTTCTGCCGCCCCTTGCTGGAAGAAAGGAGAAAAGATTTGTGTCCATCGACCTCATCAAACCACAGTATGTGGCCAATACTAAATAGTAGGCCTCGTGGACTCCGACCTAGTAGCAGACGCACTCCTCTCGCTACTATCCAAGAGGTTCAGACTGAAAGACTGATAACAATCGAGAATTCAGCTGTAACTGATGGAGGACTAAGCAACAACGCTATGGAACTCATCCTCTTGACAACCAAGTAACAGTTCGTCCAAATACACCTGTCTACACCAACGTGGCAAGTGATGAACTGATTCCAGTGATTTCTACAAATCCTGATGCAATTCCAACAATTGATAGAACTGCTTCTGGCTATTTCATTAACTTTGATATGTTCTCAGAAGATCCGAGTGAACCTGAAACGACGCCAGCATCATTAAATTTCAAGCAGCAAGTACAAGACTTTCTTTACTTTCTGAAAAAACTTATTTGGTTTCTCCATGGATTGAACTCTGGATTACATCTGGACTTTTTGTTTTCCTGCTCTGGCTAGCTTTGGTAACAACTGTGAGCGTGCTTATAAGTGGCAGATACATCCATGTGAACACTGAAGGAAAAGGTGTGAACGTACTTTTGAAACCTCATAAATCTTCCCATCGTGAAGCAAGAGACTTGTCATCAGTGAACATCACAGCTGTTCCTATACAGGATGGTATAGTGTGGGACAAAACAGATTTTGAAATCTTCGGTCCGACGGAACAATTGAACATTCCACATTTGTTTAAAATTTCACTAAGTGATCTAATTACGTCCAGTACCTATTCAGATGATTGAGACTTTGAGACTGTGAATGACATAATGTTTGACCTAGAAAAATCTGCTGCATTTTCTAAACATGAATATTTAGAGGGTTCATCAGACTATGAACAAATGTATTGTTATAACCACTATGGTCATCATTATTTGCATAAATCTGCATATCCAAGAAATGTGTTTATGTTTAACCAATGGGAACATTGTCCTACACCACCTAAAGGTAGTTCAAAAACATTTGCTAGTAAGTTTCCATATTTTTCAGGATACAATATATCTGAACCAGAAATGTTTTACTATAAAAATGTAAACAAGACAGGGCTGAAAATTATGTTAACAAATACAAAACAGATTTACTCTGAATTATTTAATGCCCAACTGTCTAGACAGGGTTTCGACTTTTGGAAAGACAAAATAGACACCAAAACTGTGTGGGGTACTAAAGAATGGCAAGTGCAGGGGATAGAAGCTTTATTTAGAGCCTGTATCATCCTTGAACAAATAATGTTTTTGAATGAAACCATCCAACAAACATCTTGTCTTGGATTAGCCAAGATCAAAGAAATGAACACACCTTCTGTACCAACACCTGCCAGAGATAACGATACACAGGCAGTGGTGACAGTTGACAATATACTACAACTCAACAGATCTAATCCTGATTGGAAAAAATGGTTGATCTGGCCCACAGACACGAATAACTGTCATGAATGATTCCTGAATAAAACTCAGGGCATTACTATTAATAGGCCAGACCCAAGATACGTCCAAAGACAACATCCGGGGGTAGTAACAACATACAGTGTAGGAAAATTATGCCTCGATTGGCTGCATAAGTCTACACTACAGGATGTGAAACAACACTTAACCTTACTTAAAAAGGACGCAGACCTTAGGGAATTCTTGCTTGGACCAAGAAAACCGCGTCAAAAACGTTTCATATATGCCGGCATTTATGCTGCCTATAATGAAGCATGGAAAGTATCACAGATGGAGGCTGCAGAACGAATACGTGAACTTGATCGTATTAATTTAGAGAAAACACTCTCTGTGGTCGACAATGGGTTAACAACTTTGTCCTCCAGAATATATTCATTGGATGGCATTGTATCCTCTGCTATCGACATACTAGAACAAGATTTGGCGATGTTACAGCAAGGCCAGTCTCAATTACGTTCTATTATGTTATTAAGCTGGACGCTGCAATCTTTGCGAGCGGGCTATGTGCCTTGGCGTTTCATCAACACAACGGCTCTGTTGCAGAATACAATCTAACTGATAAACAGATCGAACTGGCACAAAGAGGAGCAAAGTATACAGTGCTAAGCATTGAAAAACTGGAACAGTTACCATTCACAGTGGCAGAAAAACCAGCTACAGAATGGCTTATTCATGGCAAAATTCCATTACCTGTGAGTACTTTTCAGTTTCAGTATTGCCTCAGACAAATGCAAGCAGGCAAATATGAAAGGTTGGGTAAGGAATACATTAAGACATCTTGGGATTTACCGTATACATATAGATGTTGGAGTGGGGATCGTGAAGTGTTTTTAAGCGGTACACACTGTAAACTTGCACTGAGCAGTTCGCTTATATGTCAGGACATTTCTTTACACGGGGCTTGTAATGGTTCTGTGGCAAATTTGTCTTGCCATCAGCAGGGTACACCAGCTGCTGTGATTAATCCAACGTTTGGACAACTTTCTAATGGGAGTTACCTCATGTTGAATGATCAGAGTTGCTGCGGCATGCTGCCAGGCATCCCATATCTAGTAACGGTCAACTCCAGGGTCACTTGCTGTATGCAAGTATTGTTTGCCCCAATAGACACAGTCAGGGAGTCGCCTCTATGGCCTTCGCTGAACGTCTCTTTTATAAGATTTGATACTTTGAGCAGAATGAAAGCCATGCTTTTGCAGCAAACAGTGCCTTTGACCTCGGCCAAAGAAACCTATGATCTACAAGTAGCAAGGACTTCGGCTGAGATACAGACTTTAATACGTACAAACTGCCCTATACATTTCATAGAAATGATAACACGTATCTTCAACATGTCTGATACAAGTGGAATTATACATGTATTTAAGAGCATCTGTACCGGTCTGTTAGCACCTTTCCAGGCAATACTTTGAATCATCCCGAACTTTGCACATTCGGTGTTTGGCGGCATACCATTAATTCTAGCACTTGTTGCCGGAATTCTATTTCTCTTCCTGCTATTGCGCTATGGCCAGCCTATTCGCAGACATCACTCCGAGCGAAATGGAGAAAGCTCTCCTTGAACGAAAGTGCAGTGAGCGAATAGTGCAGCTTTTTGGCATGACTCGTCTACGGGACCTTAATACAACTTGGTTCCTGTCATTCAGACCAATCTGTCAAGATTGCATCTTACCTGTTCTACGATGCCTGCTATGCAGTGAAGAATGCGTGTTGGACACCTGTCTAACATTTCCATCAGCTACGCCAACGGATGTCGATACTCTGCTGGACCCGATAACGGCCCATGCTCTGTGTTGTCCCCAGAGGCTACCATTCCTGATGTCAGCATTCATTGAGATCTCACAGACGCTTCCGGCTGCTACTGAGGTACGAGAAAGATCTACAGGCACACAGGTAACAAAGGACGCAAACTTTGCTGCGGCACCCTATGCTGGAAGCGAAGCTTCACATCTCTGTGCAATTAATCTGCTACACGAGGTGTTCCAACTGACACCAACTACAGTGGACGATGTTTTGTCTATAGAAGTAGATGATCTCATGTTTACACCAGACCCGTAAACTGACTCTGATTCAGCATACAGTGTTCCAGAGAGGCAGTAACAATTTGGCCTTCATTTTTCAAAACAACTTGGAACTCTACCAAAATTGAACTTTTTCCCATTTTTCGAACGAAAATGGCACTTCAATCTGCTTAAAGTAGAACTAGCCTTATAGTACAGACTTGGCGGTACTTCCACGGACACTTAGTCATCTTGTGTGTCTAAAACAGTTCATTAATTTTCATGACATGACTTTGATTTTTAAGAAACCTATCGATCATTTTTTTGTCACATGTAAATATTACTGCTTCTTTCATTCATATTGCATTTTATTTTAAATATATGCCTGAAATGAAAAGCAATGCTTCAAATGTACAGTACCTTTTGCATTTTTTATTATGTTTTTTAAATGATTTTAAGAACTATTTTTTTAAAATATGCAGTACTCCATTTTATGTTTAGCATTTTAAATGTTTACCATTTTAGTATTGTGGAGTGGGTGTTGTATTCCTCTTAGGGTGTCTATAAACGGGCTTTCCAGTATCATGTCCTTATATAGGCACAATTCGCCCTGCCCTTATATAGGCATAAAATCCCAGCCCTTATTTAGGCATTAAACCGTGCACTCCAAATACAGGCATGGTCTCTGACATCCGTCCACCCTAACGTCACAACGAGTTCTTGAAGAACAGACCCTTAAGCTGCGGGAGTTTCCCTAGTCCAGGACTATTGATTTCTTCAAGGACTCATATATTATGCATGAACCATTATTCCTTAGGGGTTCATTCATGACGTCTTCCGCTGTCCGACTCACGTCAATACTAACATTCTTAGGTGCTTCTCAGGTATAAATATACCTTCCCTAGCCCCTGTAAATCAGAGGAGACCTCAACTTCAGAGGAGCCCGTTTCCCGGCCTGACGCACTGAGAAGACGCTGTCATCCCTGCACGCAGAGAGTCCCGCTTCCAGTGATCTAACTGCCCTTGCGGGGTGTTGGAGTTCGAGTCTGGCGAAGAGATTCCTACCTCTCTCATTCTTCAGGTATGGAGGAGACTAGAACCTAGAGGGACTCTTGGCATACTAGGCATACTGGGGTTAGCGTACTCTTAGTATACCATAGTAAGGAATACTTCACCTACTTCATACCTCGTCCTATACCTAGGTTAGGTTAGGTACATTGGGGTAGAACTAGATTAGAAACGCATCGTATGAGTACTCGCATTTTTAGTCTGTGTTATTTATGTAAAAGCATATGTACTAAAAGATAATGCTCTCGCAGTATTATTTATTTCTACTGCTCACACTGTACATTATTTATCTCGCATACTGTCTTGTGATCGTAACAGCACATTTTACTTACACCAGAAACAAGACTGTTCAATAAATCTTTTATTGAAACGCCCGTCTATTTCTTTCTGTGTAACTTGGAGAAAACTAAGCATGCACGACTGAGCTGAGTGAAATAGTTATCTATTGTTTCCACGACTCTGGGACACGTTCTGATTCTAAAGGGAAACACAGTGGTCATGTTTTGCGGCTGCCAGAAACTACTCCCTTCTTGTTGTCAAGGAGTTTCTAGTGGCCTCTGAGCTAGCTGGCACAAGTAATTAAGTTTAATATACTCGATAGGGACATACTGACCTTAGTCCTATGTCAAACCTATAGGATATATTATTCCAATGCGCAGAGCCTATTAGGGAAATAGGAGCTACACTACACTCTGGCATTCCAATTTGGAACTTCGCCCAGTCGTGTAAAATATTTCAGGAACTAGCAAAATAGATGGACGAGCCCCGCCCTACGCGCAGACTCTGTGCAGGTGCCTCCGTTTCGTTTTCATAATTTCGGTTAAAAAAAACGGCATAATTTAATGAACGTAGAAGGGATAGTTGCAGCTGGTAAACGGCACAATTTCCTACAAGAAAACATCTGAAGTTATCGTTTGGGCCACAGAACGGCCAGAAACGTCATCGCGCGGAAGCGTGTTCCGTGAGGGCTGAAGTGCGCTGAAACAATGAAATTGCGAATGATACGTGAGCGAAAAACTGCATATTCAATTAAAAGCATTTGGATTGGTCCAGGCTGGGCGGAGCACACGCTGTCTCTTCTGTGTATTGCCTTTAGTGTATTCATCTCGTAGGCAGGGGTAGGTCGGGCACTTGGCGGAGGCGTGGAACTGGGTCTGGTGTCCGAGTAAGTGTAAGGAAGGGGGGGGGGCGGTTGTTCCAGACAATGCTCCCCACCTTTAAAGAGTGTTTCTATTTCCCTGTTAGTACAATATTGATACTGTCTGTGCCGACATGGCATTAGGTGCACAGCTATTTACTAAATGATACACTTATTTATTTATTTGACCTCGGCGGAAAGCAGAGCCCGGGTTAGGTGGGGAGGGGGGGAGAAGGCACAGCGGGTTGTGAGGGGTGACAGAAGGCCAGATGTAAGCACAGGAGTGAGAACAGGGGAGGCGACAGGAGGGAGGAGCCATTAGCAGGACGAAGCAAAGAGCCGGCAAGAAAGTGAAAGCACTCGTGCATGTACGGCATCTACCTTGCAGCGCCATCTGTTTCCAATTAACAAGCGCGGCGCGGGCGCGATAATTGGAAACAGATGGCGAAGCTGCTCACTCCCGCAAGGTGGATGCCGTACATGCATGAGCGCTCATTGGAAACAGTGCAGTACATGCACGAGTTTTCCAAAAAGTGCAGACCGATTCCAAGAGGTCACTCCTATGCAGCACTTGCGCGCTGATTAGGCGAGACCTAAAAAACACACATACATGAATAAGTTGTCTGAAAAAGGTTTAAAAAGCCTATAAAGACACTCACCATGACATTCAGAAAACTTGACATTTACAAACAAAACCCAAATGCAAGGTCCATATACAGCAGAAGAGAGAAAGAAATGGACTTGTAGTCGTTAATACATGGCATAAACAATAGAAGAAACAAAAAAACAACAAAAAATACTGTGGGGGTAAAAACACACATCACATTAACAACACTTAATAACAAGACATCCCGCGTTTATACAACAAAAACATTAAATATGAACAACTTTAATTGTCTCCAACATAAATGTTGGGCAAGGCCTGAGATGTTCGCCAGTCCATGTATGAACTAAAGAAAGAGAACGAAGAGGAAAAGAGAAACAAGAGAGGGGACGAAAGAAGGAAAAGAGAGCGGAGAATGAGACAGGAATGACCAAGTAAAGACTTCACACTAGCAAAGAAAATCAAAAAACAAAAAACAAAAAAAAGAGAAAAGACACAGGTCTTGAAAGGTGCAACCAACCATTGGAATCCCAAACGAAGGAAAAAGTCCTCTAAGTGCACTAAATATATTTGTTTGTCAATTCAGAGGCTACAAGTCACAGATAGAAACCAAAAAGTCTTACCAGTATGATTATACTAGCAAGAGTTGTACAGTGGATAAATGACAGGGTTCTGCCAGAGTTTTACGTTGTTTGTTCCACGCTAATAGAAAAAAAAAAAACATATGTCGATGTGACCTGATCTGTCCATTGGTGAATACGAAACATAAATAGATTAAGTGCATAGTGAATAGACGTATATCCAAGACCATATTAGTATCCTATGTGCACCTAGAGTGTCCCACACACTCCAAACCAATAGGTCACCCAGATTAATTGTTAAAAAGTAGTTTATGCCCCTAATATATCCAAAATGTCCTTCATATTAAAAAAATTGGGAGTACCCAGAGCCCTCCATTCAAAAAAGACTCCAACCGAAAGTGTTAAACCATATTTCGTGATCCCGGAACACAATAAATTCTTTCACCATTGAGGAGATGATGTGAAAGGTCTAAATACCTAATTACCCAACCCTGGAAGCTAGAAAAAGTCAGCAAAAATAGGGTGTCCTGAAAATCACGATTCCTTCAGAGCGATCCTTGTTCCTAGTGTAGTTGCTCTGTAAAGCAACGTTCTGAGCAAAGAGAGGAAGAACATTATTAGTTCCAAGTGTCAAAAAACATTCTAGGGTGTCTCTGTTCCTACTAGTCATAACTATATCGCAGATCTGTAAATCTCTAATGGCACTAAAACAAAGGTGACCTGTATTGCACATAGGTTGCATTGTGCTGTGACCCCAGAGACTTAACTTCAAATTACAATGAGCCACAAATCATGGAGCAGCGAGTCCGGAAGCGTGCAAATCGCCATCGGCCATTTCAGCCACTCTAAACCCAATAGGTGTTATGAGCGTACTCTAAAGTACTATATCAGGTGATCAGACGTTCATCCCCAGGCCCTTGGTGTCCCACGGGGCGAAAGATTGCAGAGGGCCCCTGCAGGAAGAGATGCGAACCCTCCTCTGTCGGGGGTCCTCAGTCGCCAGAAGCTATGTCGTGTGCCTGCCTCAGGTGTATTGATTGATTCAGGCCATGATTATCTTGGCCCCAGGTAGCTTGAGGAATAAACAGAAGTGCCTATCACAGGACGGGGCCTGCGGGGCCCATGCGGCATCAACCTCAGCCCTTCGGCGGCTTGCCCAATCACTTCCAGCAACTCACTTTTCAGGGCCATTGTCACCGCTGAGGTTGGCTCCCTCCTATTGTCACACTCAGTGCCAGCTGGGGCCTCTTCATGCAGTGGTGGCCCTCAGGATTCCAGTCAGCCCCTGCGCCATGAGGCAGACACGGCGGAGCACCACGTCGCAAGGCCCAGCCCCCCTCCAGGCGGTTTACTCACCCAGGGTCCAGAGCATTTGTCCTGCAGCGGGCAGCCGATCTCCTTACATCCGCCCTGCGGAGGCCCGGAACTCCATCAGTGTAACAGGTTGCCCTACCGCAGGCACCACGGTGGAGACGTCAGTACAGGCCAAGCATGTGTCGCCAGGGGGGTCCGCTTGGGCAACGCGGGGTGAGCGGCACCAGAGGTTATCACTTACTTCATTGTTCAGCCCCCATGAGGTCCTTCCGGTCCTCACCTCGGTCCAGTGATGGTGGCCGCAAATGTTACCGCTGTGATTCAACGGGACATCTTGCAAATGATAAGAAATGTCTAGCGCTTAAGATGACATGTTCTAAATGTAAAAAGAAAGGTCATTTAGCCACCGTTCGTAAAGCTAAGGAGGTGAAACCTAAGGTTAAAGAGTTCTATGTGTGTGATGATCTTGGGGAAGAGGATAATGATTTTGTGTGTGGACAAATTGTTCTTCAAGTAGGTTCTGATAGCAATGCTAAACTCATTTGTGTTGAGGGCGAGACGATTGACGTACTCCTTGACTCGGGAGCAAAAATTACAATTATCTCAAGTGATTTTTTTCCCGAACAGATTGGCTCATAAGATCAAGTTGATCAAACCTGACATCAAAGCGTGCGTAAATGGTGGTGAGCCTATAAAGTTTTTTTTTTTTTTTTTTTTAAGTTTTCAAAAACCTTTATTAAGATTAGGGAAAAGGTAAAAGAAAAAGAACTAAGGCTTGATACACAGCAATCTGCCTACAGCCACATTGTGGCCGGCATTGCAGAATCATCTGTATGTAGGCGATATCTGAGTAGGATGGGGAGATACACAGCAAGCCGCCTACAACCCTATCGGGCCGGCCGCGTTATATGGGAAATGCGGGTATGCAGACAGCAAGTGCATTATACTCAGGCTGCGTTGAATTCTAGCAGAACAATTATATTAAAACAATAAGAGCAATGGAAAGAGATGCACATATCAATACACAGAGATCATCAGACATGAAATATAGTTTCTGGTAATATCCAAACGATAAGTAGTGACGGAGTGACTACCACGGTGTCCCGTCGCAGTCATTAGAGGGTAAGTGCAAGGGCGAGGGCTCTAGGGTCGTCACGAAGGTGCCATGCGTCTATTGCGGCGACGTGTCGGCTACGTCTGTTGTATGCTCTAATAAATAAATGTGTAGTGGGCCCCAGATATCTCTTGGACGCGATGAAGGGGGTTGAAGATCTGCGTATGTATGTAATTGCTCTTGGCAGTAGATCAAATCGTGAAGCCAGTCCTTACATTTCGGCGCCCGTCCCCTGCCCCATCTACAAGCAACTCTCCGTTTAGCAAGGAGGAGCGCAAGGGAGGCGTACCTGCGTATTTCAATTTCTAGGGGTTTAGTGTAGCCTAACAGGACAGTTGGAGGATCAGTAGGGATATGGACGCCCGTCATGAGGTCCAACGCAGTAAGGACTTCCGTCCAGAATCTCTGTACAAGAGGGCAATCCCAGGCCAAGTGTAGAAAGTCCGCTCCCTCATATCCGCAGCAGTCACATCGAGCGTTATCTCGTAGCTGCAGTCGGTGCATACGTGCGGGAGTGTAATACAGGCGGTGCAAGTATTTGTAATGTATCATGCAGAATCTACTGTTAGCGGATATATCGCCCGTTTATTTACAGCAATATGTCCATTGTTCCTCTGTTAGGGGGTGCCCTAATTCCTCCTCCCACCGCTGACGAGCCAGGGGGGATCATATTCTCTGGCATTCTGGACCGTGCGATATAGAAGTGACAACACATGTGCAGGGGCGTCCTGTTGCAGTAACGAATGTAGCGGGAGCATTGGTGGAGGCTCTAGGGGAAAGTTGGGCGTGATGGACCTTATGTTTTGTCAGAGCCTTATATAATAGAAACGTTCCAGGGGGGTGGGGGTTACATCCTTAAAGAATTCCTCGGAAGTGCTAAATGTTCCCCTAGTATATAAGTGGCCCCAGGTGTGGATGGAGAGTTTACGAAGGAGCCGACGGCAGCCGCCTTCCTCCGTGACCGGGATGTCTTTCCGTCCAGAAAGGGGCAGGAGTGGAGAGTACATTAGTGTAGTTTGTGTAGTTTTAGCGAGGTCGCGCCACGCGCTGACGGTGCAATGGACGGTGGTGGAGACCAGGTGGCGCGGGACCGTAGGGATACTAAGATAGGCAGTGCTTGGGGTGGGATTCATATATCCATCTTCTATTGCAAGATGGGGCATGAAGGGAGGGGGTTTCATCCAGTATGCAGCATAATGTGCCTGTGCGCAACTAAAGTATAATTCAATGTCTGGAATGGCGAATCCTCCGGCGTCAAACGGCCGTGTATGTATGTCCCACCGAAGCCTCGCCTGTTTCGCCCCCCATGTGAGTCTAATGAGTTGTGTCGTTATCGCCGAGAAGAAATGCCGGCTGGGAGCATACGGGATGTTCACAAAGAGATATAAAAGTTTGGGTAAAATCACCATTTTAATTATAGCCGCTCTGCCAGCCATCGACAGGGGCATCGCGATCCATCGTGTTATTTTGTCAGTGATCGACTCCAGTGCCCGTCCATAGTTAGCCCGCATGAGTTCTTCGCGGCTGCGAGAAATGATTATTCCCAAGTAAGTGAGCGTGTCAGAGCTCCAGTCGAGAGGGAAGTCCGGATGGAACTTTTGTGTGGCAGCAGTAAGGGGATAAATCTGGGATTTTTTCCAATTGATGTTGACTCCGGCCAGTTGTCCAAACAATAGGAACAAACGAAGAATGGGATTTAGGCTTATCTCAGGGTTACGCAGGTATAGTGTGATATCATCTGCGTATAGGGAGATGAGTATTTGCCTTTCAGGGTAAATTATGGCATGTTCACGGTAGTGTTGCCGGATTTTAGCAGCCAGGGGTTCTACTGCCAGGGCAAAAAGGAGGGGGGATAGCGGACACCCCTGTCTGGTGCCCCTGCCCAGTGGAAACGAGGATGAGCGGAGTCCATTCACCATTACAGTGGCACGCAGGCCGGTGTACAACAGGGTGATCCAAGCCATAAACGGGGCCGGAAATCCCATGCGCATCAGGACATAGGAGAGATAGTCCCATTCTAGGGAGTCGAATGCCTTGGTGGCATCTAGAAATATAGCAGCCGCGTTAGTGTCCGGGTCGATATCATGCAACAGCGCAAACAGGGTTCGGAGGTTATGGGCTGTACTTCTGGTGGGAACAAAGCCCGACTGGTCCGGGAGGACCAGCACCGGCATCAGAGGGCGAATGCGATTAGCGATGAGCTTAGCTAGGATTTTAGCATCGGTGTTTATAAGGGATAAGGGCCGATACGAATCTAAGTGCGAAGGTGGTTTGCCTGGCTTAGGCAGAGAAATGATAAGCGCTTCTCGCATGGAGGGGGGAAGGGCGCCAGTTTCACGGGCTTCCTCATATACATGCCTCAATTTCGGAAGTAATAAGTGCCGGTATGTTTTATAAAATTCGGCTGGGAGGCTGTCTGGGCCTGGAGCCTTTCTTGATTGTAACTGCATAATTGCAGATGTAATCTCTTCGTCTTCGTGATGTGCCAGGAAAAGCTCCCTTTGGCCATTTCCTAACCAGGCTATGGCAGTATCTTCGAAAAATGGATCGAAATCTACCGGGGCCTGTCGGTGAGAGGTGTACAATGTTCTATAAAACCTTCTGAAGGCAGCGAGTATTTCTGAAGAATTTGTGTGTGTCAACCCATCCTCGTCTTCAATAGCAAGCACTGTATTTGCAAATCGAGGGGGTCGAATAGTGGAGGCCAGGGCCCGTCCCGGTCTATCCCCCTCGCCATATCGGCGAGCCGTATGGTATTTCCGTCTGAATTTACATTCACGCTCCGCTGTTGCCTGATAATCAGTGAGTAATGCATGCAGGTGCGCCTGCAGCGTGGGAGAGGGTGCAGCTTGTATATCCAACTCGGTCTGTTTTATATCTGCCTCCAACTTTCGGAGTGTATTGCGGATATCTTTGAGTACTCCTCCACTCTTGGCCATACAGATACCCCGCATGGTGACTTTGAAAGCCTCCCATATGGTAGAATATTGTGAGACTGAGCCTTCGTTGCGGAGGAAGAAATAAGTTATCTCTTGCTCTATCTCATCCTTAAAAACTGGATCGAGAAGCGACTGCGGATTAAGGCGCCAGGAAAGGCATGGAGGTTCCGTCTGTGGTGGGCTGAGAGACAGTAGGACCGGGGAGTGGTCGGAGTAGGTTCGGGAAGATACGAGGTGTGTGATACCCAGGTCGCCAGGCCCCTATCTATCAGCCAGTAATCGATACGTGACCAGGAGGAGTGAACAGTGGAGTAACAAGAGCCCTGACGCGCAAGTGGGCACTGCGCTCTCCAGGGGTCTACCAGGTCCTGATCTTCAACAATATTTTTTAGAGCTAGGTGCGCAGCAGTGTAGTGGTGTGGTTGTGGGTGGGATCGATCTAGGTGTGGGTAAACAGTGACGTTAAAATCCCCTCCCCATACCAAGTATGTAGTGCCAATGTCCTGAATTTTGCCCCATAACACCCGAAAGAAATCCGGATCATCTGTGTTCGGGCCATAGCAAGCCGCCAGCGTAATGGTTTGCGCTAAGAGCCTACCCCATAAGAGAGTGTATCGGCCCTGTGGGTCTGCGTAGGAACCGAGAGGGGTGTACGGGAGTGAGTGTTTTGTAAGGATCGCGGTCCTTCGAGAATAGGAGGAGTAGCACGAAAAGCCTCTATGGCCTGCCCATCGAGCAGCAAAGGAGGGGGAGGCATGAGGGGGCAAGTGGGTCTCTTGAAGCATGGCGCAATGAATGTCATGTCGGTCCAAATACGCAAGAATTTGGCGGCGTTTGCGGGGATCCCCCAGCCCGCGCACATTCCAAGTCAAAAAGTTATATTTGAGGGTGTTAGAACGGGACTCCATCGTGTAGTCAGTGAGTTAAGGAAGTCATGTGCATCAGCATGTGTCATTGTGTGTCGCATCAGCATCTTATCGTAATAGCGTAGAACAAGTTTTAAAAAAAACATAAAAACATTTCCCAATCCCGCCCTCCGCCCACAACAACAATCCCAACCTGCCGTGACAGATACCTCCCCCCTCCCATCCCGCTTCAAACAATGGAGTCCCAACAGGGGACTATGCAATAAACTAAGTCCCATTTCAGAAAAGTATAGGGTTCACCTGGTGGGTAGCGGCCAGAGGGCGACCAGGTGCTCCTCGCCGGAACGAGGGTGTTCGGGGATAGCGATGGGAGTCCGGCACAGCAAGGGTGCGGTATGAGCCATTATTGTTGTCCGTGTTGGCCCACAAAAGGAAGGCGGGCCACCCACAGCGGTGCAAACGCACGGTGTCTGCTGCCATCTTCCCTGATCCGGATCCATGATAAATTGTACCAATCAGGCACACCCACTCCGCGGATTCTCCCTCCGGGAGTTGCGGTCCGGTGAGGATAGATGTGCTAGCGTCTGATCCGCAATGGTGTATCGATGACAATGCCCTGTAGAAACTATGTGGATTAGTGGGCACGGGGAAGTAGTATAGCGTCCATATGGTATAGAGCCAGTAAGAGGTGAGTCGCCGGCACGGGTGTATGAGGCAGCTGGATCTAATAGCCTGTCTTGGCGGTGTAGGAGTATCTCAGGGTCAGCAGAAGATCCGGCGGCAAAGGCAGGGGTTTTCGTTGCCATATTGTGTAAAGCTATTCAATGTCAGATGTGCTTCTATGTTCATCTTCTTGGTTCTCCGGGGATGGTCGGCCCTCCCGTGATTTATGTATAGTTTTAATGAAGTCCAGAGCGTGTTGAGGATTGGTGAAGAAGTGTGGGCTTCCCTGAGAGGTTATTTTTAAACGGGCTGGGAAGAGCATAGCATATGGGATGTTGAGCAGTTGGAGTTTCTTTTTGACTTGGTGGAACTTCCGCCTTTGCTCCTGCACGGCCATGGTGAAATCGGGATAGATAGAGATCTCCATCCCCTGATAGTTGAGACGTCCTTTTTCCCTGGAGAGCCGGCGGGCCGTATCTCTGTCGCGATAGTTTAATATCCTTGCTATGATGGGTCGCGGGGGGCCCCCGGAGGAGGGCGGCCCGCCAGCGAACGGTGCGCTCTTTCCACCACAAGGACTGGTGAGAATGCCTCTCTGCCGAATAGGGTGATAAGCAGGCTTTCAACGTACGTCTCCATCTTCCCGGTGGCCGTTGACTCTGACACTCCCACGATTCGGAGGTTGTTCCTTCTCGATCGGGATTCCAATTCTTCATTCTTGGTAGCTATGACTTTCAATACTTTGTCCATGTCAAGGGTGCGACTGGTGGTGGCACTGATCGTATCCTCCAGGTCGGATATACGTCGTTCAGCTTCCGTGAGACGGTCGTCGTGCTTCTCGACTCTATGTGTAAGGCCATCCATTCTGGCTGACATAGAATCCATTTTGGACTCTATCGATGTGAGGCTGGACTGCATTACAAGCAACAGTTCTTTCAGATCCGCCGTGGAAGTTGCTGGGGCCTCCGCGTGGTCATCATCCGGTTCAGATTGAGAGCGGGGGGTCTTCCGGGTATCAAAGGTAAGTTTCAGCTGTCTGCCATCAGGTTTCCCCATGGTCTGTCGGCTGGCTAGTCCCTGACCGAGTCGAGGTCGAGGGGGGTCCGCGTCTTTCACCAGGTGGAGGTGTCTCTCAGAGTGTGACGTGAAGCAGGAGCGTCGCCGATGCGTCAGCAGGGAGTGGTAGGCCTCGCTATCTCCCGGCGGCACCCCCCGCGTGCAGCCCCAGCGGTGCGGACTCCGGACGAGCAATGTGGCAAATCCCTCTCTCAGCAGGTAGTAGCTGTCCACTCGTCCAGCAGTGACAGTGTGTGGGATGCGGCTTACAGGGATGGCCACCGCAGCATGTCTCCAAGCGCACCCCAGCCCGCTGGGCCCACGCAGTGCTCCACCAGCCGTCGCTCCTATATTCTATCTCCCGGTGTTCTCAGCGGCGGAGTTGCGGAGGTGTGGGAGCCTTCAGTGGGTGCTGGCACACAGGCTCATTGTGGTGCCCCGCATAATGTCTTCCGTGGACAGCGCTCTCTTAGTGATGTGCAGGCTCTGGTGCAGGGACCTCCGGCTTGTCAATTAGACCGTGGGGAGGCCGGGCCCAGCAGAGGGAAGCGGCTCGGGAAGCAGAGATGCACACTGCTCCCCCCGGGCCAGCAGGGGTCTCCAGATGGGCCAGGGAGCGCGGCAGGGCTTTAATAATCGATCCCGCGACGCGGCCCCAGCCGAGCAGGAGCAGCAGGGGTCAGGCAGTCTCGCAGCGCTCACCGCGCCGCCACAGTTGTTCGCCCCCGGGGCTGCTGGAGTGTGCGTAGGGCCGCAGTAACGAGTCTCGGAGCCCCCAAACAAGGCCTCGGGCGGTGCGCGCAGCCCCCCCGCACCGGGACAGCGGAGTTGGTCAGCGCGTGCAGGGGCCGCAGCAGCACTCACCTCCGCCTCCGCCGGGAGAGCCCCTCTGGTCCGCTCCAGGCGTCCCGCCCCGATCGGCCGCCACTCCGTCCGGGATCCACGTCGCGGCGGGCATCTAGCGAACAAGCAGCAGCGTCCAGTCGTTCCCCGGAGGTCAGCAGAGCAGGTGGCGCGCGCGGGTCGCGCCGCTGCGTAGCCACAGGCGCTCGGTCTCAGCAGCCAGCTCTCCTCTCGTGCAGGTCAGTCCAGGCCGCGAGGCATTCCGCCATTACAGGGAGCGCGGTCAGGAAGGGTCGGCGGTGATTTTCGTTGTCTGTAGGGCGCAGCCAGGTACTATATTGGGCTCATCATGGGTCGTGGAGGTTGGCGAGTCTTGGGGAGCAGTCACCGTCGCATGATGTGCCAGGATATTACGGATAATCGACGGATTATATCCCCGAACTGCAAGAGCCTCACATCGGTGCAGCCATCTTGCTTGGCGCCATCTAGCGCCCCCCGGTGAGCCTATAAAGTTGTGTGAATATTTTACAGGGGTGATAGATTACAGGCAATGTCTCATGAGTGGTAAAGTCTATGTCTCTCAGAAAGGGGACAGCATAATCAGTTGGTCACACCAAGGTGACTTGGGGGCGATACTCGATCATAGCAGCATGTCACCCATAAAACTCAAGGATA
Organism: Calotriton arnoldi; assembly: GCA_963921515.1. NCBI lineage: Eukaryota > Metazoa > Chordata > Amphibia > Caudata > Salamandridae > Calotriton > Calotriton arnoldi. Next base: position 807,583 of record CAWUFW010003956.1, read on the forward strand.
TTTCTTCCCTAAAGTCAACTGTCTCTGACCTTCACTTGTCCTGTCAGCTCAAACAGGGATTCCCTAAGGTGTTCGGGGAAGGGTTAGGCTGTTTAAAGTCCTTCAAGCATAAAATTTGTCTTGTTGAACATGCAAGGCCAATGAGCTGCAAGATTAGGAATGTTCCCATTGCCATTCGTGAAGAATCGAGAAATGAAATAATGAAGCTTAAAGCCAAAGGCATAATAGAGGAAGTAGAAGGCACACAATGGCTTGCTCCCATAGTGACTGCAAGGAAGGCCAACGGTAGTATGCGTCTTTGTGTAAATATCCACTACCGAACATTTCAGAATTGGTATTGTTGTGGGGGGGGTGCCACGGTTTTCAGTACCATTGATCTAACCAGTTCTTACCACCAGATAGAGTTAAAAGAGTCTTCAAGAGATCTTATGACATTTATCACTCCTTTTGGAACCTGTAGATTTGTTAGTTACCTTTAGGGCTGGTTTTCGCTGCCTCAGTTTTTCAGCGGGCCATGGAAAAAGTCCTTCAAGGGATTACTGGTGTCTGTGTCTATCAGGACGACATTTTAATCTTTGGCAAGGATGCGGAAGAGCATAATGTCAGACTAAAAGATGTGTGGGGAGGTTGTCTGACTGGAATCTTACTGTCAAACCAGAAAAATGCAAGTTTGGTACTGAGTCCATTACTTATCTGGGCCACAAGGTTTCAGTTGAAGGGGTGGTTCCCAAGGATGAGTTGGTTAACACGATCATGCACATGAGTTCCCCAACATCTCTAGAAGAGTTGATGAAGTTTTTAGGGGATGATTGAATTTTATGCAAAATACATTAAAGGGTTTGTTGATCTCAGTGCTAACATGAGGTCTCGCTTAAGGAAGGGTGTAGTGTTCTCCTGGGACTCTCTTTGTGAAGAAGAATTTAGATTGCTTAAAGTTCATCTCAGCACGGCGCCCACACTGAAGAATTTTGATCCCCCAAAGAAGGTTCATTGTCACCACTGATGCTACTCTAAAAGAGGTGGGTGCTGTGCTTTAACAAGAATGGGAGTTTGGAACTGATACCATCATGTTTTTCTCCGGAGCATTGTAAGACACAGAGTACAGGTACTCCGTCATTGAGTGAGAGGCACTGGCCATGTTCTGGGCAGTGAAGAAACTTAAAACATTTTTGGGGGGTCGTCATTTACTGTACGGACTGACCATAAGCCTCTTGTGGAGATTTTCAAGGAGAAGGGGGTGGGTTTAGTTTCTAGTCGCATTATCAAGTGTGTCATAGCATTGCAAGAATATAACTTTGGCATTGAATACTTGACTGGTGTTTGCAACAGGCTGACACTCTTTCCAGATTAATCCCTGGTGCAGAGAATGATATTGATTCAGATGAAGTGACAGAAGATGACTCTGAGTGTGTTTGTGCGATCAATGTGAATTCTGAAGAGAGATGGTGGCCAAGGATGAGGTGTTGTTCAAAGTGATGGAATTCATGAGGGAAGGATGGAAGTGTAAGAATCAAGGTTTGGAAGGGTGTTGCAATTACTGGTCTGTGCGAAATGAGTTGTCCATCAACAAAGACTTGTTGTTCAGGGGAACAAGACGTATTACACCTCTCAGTCTTAGGAAGGAATTGATGGATCTTGCTCATGAGACGCATCAGGTCGTGACCAAGAGCAAGGAGAGGTTGCACATGTCTTACTGGTGGCCTGGTATGGACAGGCAGGTAGTGAGGCTTGTACATGATTGTTCCACCTGTGTTTTAAGTGACAAGTCCAAGCAACCGACAGTTCAACCCATGATATCCAGGAGACTCCCTTCTAGGCCTTGGGAGGAGATTGCCTTGGATATTGTGGGGCCCATTCATGGACAGGGAAGACAAACTTATCCCAATGTGGTACAAGATTTATTTTCCAGGTGTCCGGAAAGTTTCTTCACAAACTCCATTGAGAGTAATGGTGTGATTAAAGTTCTCAAGGTTCTAATTGCTAGGGAAGGTTTTCCTCATTCTATACTTACGGACAATGGGGTACAGCTCACATCCATGGAGAGGGTGATTTTCTGAATGATACGGGCATTCTTCAGAAAAAATTTCCATTATATCATCCCGAAAGCAATGGAATGGTTGAGAGGCTAAACAGAGTTATAAAGGAAACTATTTCATTAGCTAAGTCAAGACCTTGATTGGAAAAAGGAGGTGGAAAGAATGATTGACATGTATAGGGTAATTCCTCATTGTTCGACTGGGAAGACTCCTTTTGAACTTTTCAGAAGAAGACTCCCTAACACCTTTGTCAAACCTTCCTGGGTGAATGCTCATGCTTTACAGTGTGGTTGACTAGTGGGTGGCGCTGAGTGGCGTTAACTTGAGGAAGGCAAGGTGAGGTTGAGGAAGACTGGTTTTGACATCAGCAAAGCAGTGAAGAAAATAAAAGTGTGTGGGGGGGACTTTATGATGATCAGAAGTCCAAGGAAGAGTGAAGTCTCCAGGTTTTCTACGCCTGTGCGTGTTATCAAAACTTTTACAAATTCTGTTAAGACATAGGACCATAAAATATGGAATCTTTATCGTGTTGTGGTTTGTGGTAGTAAAGTGAAATGCCAGAGTGTGTGATGTGTCCACGGAGGCTTCAGGTGATGATGAAGTGGAAAAGGAATGTGGGGAAATGATCAGAGTCTCCCACCAGGTTGTCCGGAGAAACCGGGGCATCGGAAAGATTATGTTTAGGTTCCGAGTTTTGCCCTTATTATGCACAAGTTTTCTTTGCTGCCTGTTTCTCTCTCTGTTTCTGTGATTGTTGTTGCGGCGGGCCTGTTCATTATTTTTTTTGTTTTTGCTCGAATAAGGGAAAGAGGTGTGTGGTAACCCAACAAGGTTGCTGGACTGGTGTTGCCTAGCAACCTTGTGGCATAGCCTGTCAAGCCTGAGCATGGAACTCCGCTATGTCATCCGGAGTGCAGGTGCTCAGGTGATAGAATGTGTGTTAATTTGAAATGTGATTTTAAATGTGAGGCAGTTGTTGGCTTTCGCTGCTGCTCCAGGTTGAATGGGATTCTCTCTCAATAAAGGAACCTACTTTGGCAATCTACTGGTATCCGGCTCATCTGTAAATCTCTACTATGATTGCCACACTTTGCTCTTAATAGAGCGAGTCAGAGAAGTATAGCTTTGGCACCCAGTATAGGTCAAAACCAAACAATCACAAGCTTAGAGTGCTGCATAATTTATGGAACACATGGCAAGGTTCCATTCCACGTTGGCAGCATCCACCAGTCCTCAACCCAGGGATTTTCGTTATCCTCTCCTTCCTTCTCTGTGCCGGTGTTGGAGCTCCGTCCTACCCAGGGTCCACGATGTGGGGTTGTCCCTCCAGTTTAAGTATGTCTTGCCTCCAGTGGTTCCCCCTTATGTCTTCCTCTCCAGCATCCCTCTCCTCTTGTAATATGCAGCCCCTTTTTAATGTTGCTATCCATGTTTCGTTCTTCATTCTTCCCATCCCTTCCTGTTTTCATCCTTCTGGAGTGAGGCTGTTGGCATGTGAGCATCGGTCCAGTGTCAGATAAGTTATTAACTTTGTTGCCAGCCTGCACCCTCTCACATTTCGCTCCCTAACCATTTTCCCTATGGGAAGAGGAATGACTTGGGGATAATGAGACAAACAAATCTACATTACTTTGTTTTTTCCCTTTCTATGACAAGTGATAAACCTAAAAGGGTTGAAGTGCTAGGAACCACCTCATCCTACTTGGATTATTCCCCTTATTCTTAGCCATCAATTTGACTTGGTAAAAACAAACAAGAGCTATAGAGTTTGTAATCCTAATGGATGACTACTTGTGAAAACAAATGCAAGTCTATATTGTTGCAAGACACATGTCTGGTTTCATCTGGATCATCTTCACAGAAGAACAAACAACAGGATTCCAACAAGTCCCAGTTGCAGCAGCTATGTATCATGATCGCCTAGCAAGGATGCTATGGACCATGAAGAACTTCTGATCTGTGCTTTTACGATGGCCGCCATTTGCAAGTCCTGTGAGCTCATGGGACATGTAATCCTTCTTGTTTTTACTCAGGTGTTTCACAAAACACGTCCTTCTGAGATGCAAGACTTCTGTCCAGGCAGCACCCAGACCTTGTGCACCATTCCATCCTCTTCGGCTCCTGAAGACATGCACACTAATGAGCCTTGAAGTAGTACATCGTATGACATTCACTTTGATTGTCCAACCGATAAATGCATAAATGCCTCTGCTTACTTAGCTCTATTATAATCTCTAGGAATATCTCTTTTATACTGTCAGCGGAAGCTGACAATATAACAGACTTGCTTACTTACTAATGGGATTACTTATATACCCAGATTACTGATGGATTTATCAGCTATGTGGAATGGCACCATCTCCCTCAGTGCAACTACCTTAGTCTGATTCAAATTCAGGGGTAACAATACAGTTTTGTCCCCAATACCTTTAGACTCAGACATCATTCACTGCTTTTCCAATAGCCTCACTTGTGATTGATTGAGCTTTGTGGGTCTTCTAGTGAGAACATAACATCAACCTGGCCCCCCTCAAATCTGTTCTAAACCTAGCGGCTAGGCTTTCAACTGACTGCAAACGCTCTGACCACATCTCACCGGCTCTTAAGACCCTTACATGGCTTCCTATTGAAGGCAGATCCTCCTATAAATTAGCATGCATTACACACAAAGCCCTCCATCAAAAGACCCCACTCTACCTTTCAAACAAACTCAAAAAAGCGGGCAGTGCCCGACCGATGAGAAGCACTGACTCTCTGCTAAAAAAGAAAGCTGCTCAATCTCGCTCCTTCTCTGGTAAGGCCCCCAACATCTGGAATGCCCTCCCTAAAGACCTACGACTTAACCCCTCATACGTCAGTTTCAAAAAAAGACCTTAAAATACACCTGCTAAACAAATACTGGGGTCCATAATCTCTCTACTTCCATACTTGCCACACAATCTCTTCCTTTCTCAATCTCCTACCCTCCCCCCTCTCTCCCACCTCTCCTATACTCTTCCAACCCCTTCTCACCACCCACAGTACCCATCCCCACCTCTCGCGTCCCCCTCCTTTCAACTCTCTCCTAACACTTCGCCACCCGTCCTTGACAAAAATGAGTCTAGCTCCTTTTACTGTATAACAATTTGTAATTATTTCATTCATATATTTTTTGTAAATAGCTTCATCCTTTTCACTTTATATCATAATCAAGATATGTTACTCATTTTGTTCTTTAAGTCTATAATATCTTAATGCTTCTTTTTGTTACCATTTGTTTTGTAATCCATGTACTCTCGTCTTTCCAATGTAAAGCGCTCTGATACCTCAGGGTGAAGCCAGCGCTATATAAAACCTCTTAAATAAATAAATAAATAAATCTTTAAACAATAATATTTTGTGTACTCCTCCCGCAAATTAGAATGTCTTGATCAAAGGAGCCATATGAATCTAAATGATCAATTTGGATGGACAGAACAAACCATAATTGGGACATCAGGCATCCCGGTTTGATAACCCTTCACAGTGCAAAGAACGATGAATACACTTTATTAATTAACACCCTAGTTTGAAGTACATGGTTGCTCACCATCAGTAAACCTAACAGTCTGAATTTTCCAAATACCTTTTACAGAAGGAACCAGTTCATCTTGTTGAATGCTTTCTCCATTTCTAAAACCAGATGTCATGTTCTTTCATTTTAACTTTCCACATGGTGAGTGAGCCTGCAAACATTATCAAAAGTTTGTTAGCCCATTGCAAACCCTACCTGGTGTTTATGGATCAGTGTTGGTAACACCACAGTGATTCTACTCATTAGTAGTTTCACACATATTTTAACAGCTGTATTGAGCAGCCTTATGGGCTTGTATGAAGAGCAAAGAGATTGTTTCCCAGTTTGGGTATCACCCCTATGTCGACTTATGACATTGAAGGTGTGACCCTCAGCATGTCCAGAGTAATGAAATACATCTTTCAAAAGCAACCAGTTTAGAGGGGAACATCTTGTAGAATTCCCCACTAAAGCCCTTTTGGTCAGGCACTATATTTAATTACAATCCTTTATTTGCTGCATATATTAGTCACTACCTCTATTTGGGCCTCTAATTCACTGACTTGGGTCTTCTTCAAAATTAGGAATTGTATTTGATTTAGGATCGATTCTTGACTCTGCTGTCTTTCTCCTCCCTTAGAGTAGAGAATATTATAAAAAGATTGGAACAGGTTGGCCTTATCTCTGTTTATCACCACTACATTTCTAGGGCCCTTTTTCACCTTGCATGTATTCTGCTTACATTTTAGCTTTCTTACAACCTATTAGCTTTATTTCCTGTCTCTTACACCTTTAAGAACTAAGAGTGTCCTTTCCGATTTGCTGACCATCAAGATTGTCAACTGGCCCCTCGCCTTAGTTGTGCCCTTTAGATCTGCCCTGGAACCCTTATAAATATGTTTCTCTCGCAATACTTTGAAATCAGCTTCCAATTTGGTCTGAACCTCTCAATGCCAATTGATTTCCCCTTTTCGAGTTTCAACACCGGGACAAACAGTAATTGAACATATTAATTAATATCATCACCATCCACCTCTTTGGTCTTGTGCAGAATTCAGATGTTGTCCTTCCTCACCCTGTTCCCCAGATTCTCGTGAATCAACTGCAATATATCGCCTTACATTTCCAGTGCTTTGGATCTGACCCTTTTCTCTCCTATCACCCCGAAATCTTGCATTTTTTTTCCTACCTCATCCACTCTGCCCACAATCTGATCTACATTTTGTCACAGAGTGGTTAGTGCTTGAGTTAGTGCTTTTTTCCCCACCATAAACATAACCTTTTTGCCTCCTGTTTGCCTCCATAAACCTTGTTTTACTCTCGCCTAATAAAACTTTTTCCTCCATAACCTTCTTTCTCTACCTCCTATTCATGACCCTTTCTCCCACCAACTGTGACTCTTTTCCCCGTTTTGTAACATTGTATCTTTTTCCTAATCGTGTTTTCTGATTCCTGCCTAAACTTAACGTATTTACCCCTCCCACTTCCCAGCTTCTCCTAAACCCATCCACTGCCCGCCCCCTCCCAGGAACATACTTAATGGAGACCGCAGTGCCGGCGCGCCAGATGCACACTAAAGGCAAGCCCGCCTGTGCCCATCCGCGCCTGGACCGCGCCCAGCGCCAGGAGCCCTGGATCTCTAACCATCCACAGCTACTCCAGAGCCGAGTTAACTGCCCTGATCCCAGGATCTTGCAGTGAACCCTGAAGCCTCACTTCCCCTCGATCAACGGCAGGACCATTCTCCTGCCGACATTGCAGATTCTCCTGCAACGTCGACCCACCCCTCTTTGGAATCTAGCCCATACACACCGACAAAAGAGAAATCCAATGCCTCCTGATCAACGCCCGATCACTCCACAAACACGCCACGGACATCTGGGACACCATCACCTCCCTCTTCCTGATGTCATCTTCCACACCGAGACATGGCTCAACCCCGCTTCTGCACCAGACATCGCTACCGGCATGCCCAGCGGCTACAAGATCATACATTGAGACAGAGTCAACAAACATGGAGGTGGTATAGCCATCATACACAAAGCGTCCCTCCACTGCACAGCAGCAGCTGACAACACCACCCCATTATGGAACACCTCAATTTCAAACTCAACACTTACAGCAAGTCCACCATCAGCGGCACTCTGGCATACAGACCAACAGGACCCAGCTTCTGCAAGGACATCTCTGACTTCCTAGCCCCCCTGGCCATCCACTCCGAGAACTTCATCTTCCTTGGAGACCTGAATTTCCACATTGACGACCCAAGCGACACCAACACGGCAAACTCAATAGAGAGCATGAACAACTTCGTCCTCACCCAAATCGTCACCAACCCCACGCACATAGCTGGACACACTTTGGACCTGATCTTCACAGCCACCAACAGAATCAAATACAGCCACACCTCTGAAATCACCTGGTTCGACCACTCAATCATCCACTTCTTCATCTCCAACACAGCCACTGACCAGACCAGCACCGCCCACAGGAGCTGGAGCAAGGTAGTGGAAAATCTATGGACCAACACCCTCAATACCTCCCCCTGTACACCACCGCTGACCTCAAGGTGACTGTCCAAAATTTCAACACTTGGATCACCGATTGCGCAGACATAGTCGCACCCCTCAAACCCACAAAACAAGGCAGACCCTCCAAACACACCAGCTGGTTCACTCCTGAAGTAAGAGCCTCCAAAACCAATTGAAAACAACTAGAAAGAATCTGGTGCACCATTAAAATACTCAGCGACCAAGCCAACTTCAAAGTGGCTCTCAATAAATATCACATACGCCTAAAAAATGCCAAAAATGATGCCCTAGCCAACCGCCTCGAAGCTAGCTCCAACCATAGCAAGGAACTCCTCAGCATCATCAAAGAGTTCACCTACCTCTCAACAACCGAGAACACCAACGTAACCCCCTCACAGGAGCTCTGCAACACCCTCTCAGACTTCTTCTACAACAAAATTGTCACCAACTATGAAGACTTCAACTCGAAACCACCCAGCGACAACTTTGACAAACTCCTCAACATGAGCTGCTCCACCTCAAACACTATAATCGCCACGAGGGATCAACTAACCACTTGAACCACCGCTACAATCATTAGCTCCATTTACTCAGGAGCGCCGAGAGACCCCTGCCCTCATCACATGTTGAACCTGGGGAGCAACTCCATCAGTAAGAAACTCACCACCATCCTCAACTCATCCATCACCTCTGCCTCCTTCCCAAAAGGATGGAACACGCAAAAGTAAAACCTCTGCTAAAAAAACTACAGCTGACCCAGAAGAACTCAAGAACTACCGGCCCATCTCCCTGCTCTCGTTCTAGGCTAAGGTCCTGGAGATAGCAATAAACAGCCAACTCTCCAACCACCTAGAGATCAACAACCTCCTGGATCCATCCCAGTTGGGATTCCGTGTTAATCACAGCACAAAAACTGCCCTAATCGCAGCCACAGATGACATCCGATCTCACCTTGAAAAGGGAGAGACCGCAGCCCTGATCCTCCTCGATCTCTCTGCAGCATTTGATACTGTGTCACAGTACATCCTCCTACATGGACTCCATCAGATGGGGATCCAAGGAAATGCCTTTAAATGGATCGCTTCCTTTCTCACCGGAAGAACCCGGAGCGTCCATCTCCCGCCTTACACCTCAGGCCCAAAGAACATCATCTGCGGTATTCCCCAAAGGTCCTCAATGAGTCTAATCCTGTTCAACACATACATGGCCCCCCTGGCATCGCTGGTCAAATCCTATGGTATGAACATCATATCATACACTGACAACACCCAGCTCATATTCTCCCTATCCTCAAACCCCACTAACACCAAAACCAATTTCCACAGGTGCATGACCAGCGTAGCCAGCTGGATGCAAAACAAATGCCTCAAACTCAACACTGACAAAACAGAGGTACTCGTCTTCAGGAGCAACACCCCCCATGGGACGACTCCTGGTGGCCAGCGGAACTAGGCCCCTCGCCCACTCCCACAGACCACGCCAGCAACCTCGGCATCATACTCGACAACAAGCTCACCATGAAGAAGCAGATAAACGCTGCTTCCTCTGGTTGCTTCCCACCCTCCACATGCTCTGGAAAATATTCAAATGGCTCCCCATCAACACCAGACACACCTTCACCCAAGCCCTCATCACCAGCCATATGGACTATTGAAACTCCCTCTACGTGGGCATCCCTTAACAACCAATGAGCAGACTGCAAACCATCCAAAATGCTACAGCCAGGCTCATCCTCACACTTCACTGGCTCCCTGTCCAAAAAAGGTGGAAGTTCAAACTGCTCACCCACACCTACAAGGCCCTGAACAACAAAGGACCAGCCTACCTCAACCACGGACTGAACTTCCACCAACCCTGCAGACAACTAGGCTTCACCTTCACCTCCCTCTCCCTCGCCCACATGCCCGCTTCCACAAAAGCAGAATTGGCAACCGCACCTTCTTCTACCTGGAATGGCCTCCCACTTCATCTCCAGACTGCAGCCACCCTACAGAAGTTCAGAGATGGCCTAAAAACCTGGATGTTCGACTGACAACTCCCAGCAGCAGCTGGATACCCTAATGGGTAAAAAGCAGCTCTCTATAAATAGTTTATTGATTGGATGAAGCTATTTTTGTCCTCAGCCCTTTCTCACTACATGTTCTCTTTACATTCTTTCCTGAGCTCTTGCAGGCATGGGTGGAAGTCTTTTATGAGACTCATGCCATAATGTTAAATAATGTTCTTGACTGGTGTAGCCCCCGGATTCCTCTCATTCGGTGGTTCTAAAACCCTGTACGGTTCAATCGTTTTGGGACTTCTGGTATCTTTGTGTGGTGTGCAGACATCCAGGTTCTTCATTCTTTTGAATCTGCTGTTAGTTATACGGACCTTCAACATTCCTTCGCCACCTCCCAATTCCATCCTTATCAAGGGAATGCCATTATGTCTCATTGGACACCCCTCTTCTGTGCGAGAAAAAACATCTTTGAGTACTCTTGCAGTTAAGAACAAATGGGGACATTATACCTTTACTGACACATCCAAGCTAAGTCCTTATTCCTCATTCAGGTTTCCCTAAATGTCAAATTGCCAGACCGTTGCAAAACATTGACATCTTAACAACAGTTGAGGGCATTCCCCGACCCCTTCTATTGGTGCCTTTGAATTACTGCTGTCTCACTTCTCTGTGTTATAATATTTTGTGGTCATACACTGGGTGAGGGGAGGCAGATACCTCCCTGATTCTGTTCCAGGTCTGGATGGAATTCACATATGAGCCATTCCCCCGACCTCACCTAGAGGTGGTCTTGTATCTGTGTTTTTTTTTTTAAACTTTATTTGTAAATTTTAACATCAAACTGAGCGGTCATATACAGAATCTTTTGAGACAATATCCATCGACTTGTTTTCGTTACACACATTAGAGTCCCGAACACATAGCACAGCTGAATACACTTTACACTTTTCATGGCTTAGCAGCAGATACAGCATCATATACAGTTAGGGTGACGCAGGCACCAACGTTTACATACTCTCGTCACTATCAGTCTCGGCAGTCTGTTCACTATCTGTCCCTGTTGAATTCAACAATTCTCTGCATAGCTCTCTCCAGCTTGCTATGGCCTCATCCAACCTTTCGTCCCTGCTGCAGGCTTTCATGTGTAGTTCCTCCACCAAGGACCACTCCCCCACGTCTCTCATCCAATTTACAAAAGAGGGGGCCCACTCACCCATCCAGCAAATGGCAACCCTCCGTTAAGCCAATACCAGCGCTAACTGTAGCAGCTTGTTGGCCATTTTCCTCTTCTTGCGTTGCGGTACGAGCCCTAGGAGGCACTGCTCAGGCATAGCCTCCAGCGCAATTCTCACCCTTCCATGGAGCCGTGCTACTACCTCAAGCCAATACTGATGTACTTCTGGGCATTCCCACGCCAAATGCATGAACCCAGTATGGGCTCCATGACATCTAGGACATTCATGCGAACAGGAGGCATCAAAACGATGGAGCCTCGCAGGGTCATATACACTAAGCCTGGGCGTAGTTTGCGAAGTAGCGCTACGCGAAGCTACGCAAAGTGCAGTTCGCACTACGCGAGCTACGCGTAGCACTACGCGAACTGCGTAGTGCACTGTTCGCAATGATTGCACAGTGCCGGATGCTTGTCCGCACTGTGCAATCATTGAAAACGGCATCTTGCACAGTGCGAGCTGTCTTTACTGCCGCTCGAGTAGATTTTTACTCGAGCGGCAGCTTCTCAACGCGGACTGGTAGTTTCTCATCGCGAGCGGTCGCGAGCATACGCGACCACTCGCAATGAGAGACCTGACCTCCCCGCGTTGAGAATCTCGCCGGGAGGTTTATTTTCCACGCTCGCGATCAGCAACTTGATGTTGCTGATCGCGAACGAGGAAAAAGTCTCGCCGGGATGTCATTTTGCTTGCTCGCGGTCGCCAACTTGACGTTGAGGACCGCGAGCAAGCAAAAAATGACCGCTGGACTACGCTACGCTACGCGTGTTTGCACTGTGCTACGTGCAATTCGCGTTGTGCGAAGTAGCGCAAACTTCGCAAACTACGCGAGCGTAGCGTAGTGCTTTGCCCAGGGTTAATATACACCTGTTGCAAGAAGTTATAGGGCAGCAACTTCAACCGGGCATTGCAAGACACCTTGCGTGTTAGCGTACATACTCTGACCCACTCGCTCTCCAGTAACGGCACCTGCAAATCCTTGTTCCAAGTATCCCACGCCCTAAGCGCCAAAGACCCCGAGTCCGCCCTCATAGCCTTGTACAACAAAGACACCAATCTACGCCCCCTCCACATGTTAGCAATATGTCCAATATCTCAGTGATCCGGGGCATATCCGGATATGTGGGCCATGTCACCTTAGCCACTTCCATCAGGCCAGCATATTGTAGATATTGCCTGTCCCAAACCGAACCCTTCACACGCCTGCTCAAACGTAAGGTAGGTATCATTTATATATAAATCTGCCAATACCATGCAGCCACCCTTGATCCAAGCCTGGAAAGACATGTTTTCCACCATCCTGCGCACAGGGACCAACTGCCAAATGGACAATTCCGGGTGGAAGGGAGCCCACCCCAACACTCGTACCACAACTTTCTGTCATATATAGGCGGTTTGTCTAACAACATATGGCAACTCCGCGCTCACCCCAGCACCCTCCATCAAAAACGTAGGGAGATCCTCTGGCTGCACTCGTCCGGCTAATAAACGCTTTTCCCAGTGATCACCCTCATCCAACCACTGCACTGCATACTGAAGGTGTGCCGCATAATAATAAAGATCAAATCTGGGTACTCCTAGACCACCCTCCTCATACCGTTTCTGGAGCACCTGCAGCGCAACCCTACAATGCTTTCCTGCCCAAAGCAGGGTCACCAGGAGAGAATTCAGTTGCCGAAACACTTTCGCAGGAATCGGGCACAACGCATTCTGCAAAGCATATAGACATCTCGGCAGCATCACCATCTTTGCCACCGCTATTCTACCCATTAAGGACAGAGGCAGCGTATTCCAGAACTCTACGGAGTTCCTCAGCGACTCAACCACCCTGTTCATACTCAGCTGGAGCATGAGCCACCTGCACTCCTAGGTATCTAAAATGGTCTGTCTCCCATCTCAATCCCAGGCTAGGCAAGTCCCCTGCCTCACTGTCTCTCAGTCCTGCTAGGGGGAACGCCAGGGATTTACGCCTATTTATGCGCAGTCCTGAATAAGTCGTGAACTTGTCCATCAGCCTCAGTAAGCACGGTATGGCTTCACGCGGAGACGTAACATAAAACAGCGCATCATCCTCATAGAGTGAAATAAGATGCGTACTATGCCCAATTTGTATGCCCCAGCGGCCCAGTTCCTGTCTCGCTCATATTGCCATAGGCTCAATGGCCAGAGCAAACAGTAGTGGTGACAGTGGGCACCCCTGCCGCGTGCCCCGCCCCAACAACCACTGCACCGATCTGGTTTGACCCATTCGCACACATACCGCTGGGTTTGTATATAGTATTTTAACCCATCTACGAAAGCGTGGTCCAATCCCCAGCTTCCTAAGGATTTCGAGCAAGTACCCCCAATCCACTGTGTCAAACGCCTTTTCAAGGTTGATGGACACCAACGCCATCTCCTCAGGGGCCTCCCGCGTCTCATGCAATACATGCGCCAGCCTCCTTATGTTCATTGACGTACTACGGCCCGGGATAAAACCGCACTGGTCCTCGTGGACTAAATGGGGCATATGTGGTCCCAACCGTTTGGCCAGTACTTTACATAAAACTTTTACATCCAAATTAATCATCGTCAGGAGTCGGTATGCCGCCGGGTCCTGGACATCGCCGCCCAGCTTTGGAATCAGACAAATTTCGCCCACATGCATCGGGGGGGCATTATTCCACTTTCAAAGGACTGATTAAAAGTTTGCAACAACGGCCGGGCCAGTATTGCTGAATATGCTTGATAATACTCAATGGGCAACCCGTCCCCTCCCGGAGCCTTGGCCCTAGGTATGTCTGCCATCGCCTCCATGAGCTCCTCCTCAGTGATCTGCGCATCCAGATCCGTCCTAACCTCGTCAGATACCTGCCTCAACTGTAGACCCTCCAAAAAGGGAATATAATGGTCCGCACTTACCAGGGGGTCTGCCCTGTACACTGTCTGCAGGTGTTGCCGAAACACCTCCAGCATAGCTGCCCGAGAATAAACCAGCTCGCCCGACTGTGCTCGAAGACTGGTAACCAAGGGGGGGGGGGGCCTGTTCCCTACGCAATATCCAGGCCAATAACCAACCACATTTATCTCCCTCTACATGTAGCCGCTGGCGATATTTCGTAAGGGTATACTTATCCAGCCTATCCCAAGTATCTGCAACCTGCTCCCGTAACGCAAGCTCTCGTTCCTGGGTGCCACCTTGCCCCTGCGGCCCTGACTGAAGCTCAGCTAACATTTTCTCCCAATCCTGTAGCTCAGATTGTAGTTGCCTCCGAAAGCCATATGTCAGCCCCATTGCCGCCCCTCTAACCACTGACTTCATCGCATCCCACTCATGGGCTCTATTGCTTGCAGTGCCCCAATTAAGGGAAATATACCCCGTTAACGCGCTCGAAATTGCCTCCTTCCCAACCTCATCCTCCAGAATATCAGCAGGAAGCCGCCATCTACGGGAGCCCTGCTCCCACACCGCACCGAGCAACACACAGGCGCATGATCAGACAAAAAACACGCCAGGTGTATAATCTCTGCTGCCATAAACGCTGGGTGCTCTGTCGCTAGTACCCTATCTAGATGACTGTGTGTGTTATGAGTGGGTGTAAAACAGGTGAATATTTTCTGGGTCGGGTGGTGCTCCCTCCAAACATCCCGGATGCCTAGGTCACTCATTAGTTTTTGCAACTGCTTAGTCATACGCGGCTTGGTGCCCCTTCGAGGGGGGCATCTATCCAACTCCGGATCCACCACACAATTAAAGTCTCCCAACCATAGTAGGGGAGTGTCCAAGTCTACAGTAATCAAATCCTGTAAAGCTGCAAAGAAATTTGGCTCATCAATATTAGGGGAATAGGTGGTTAGTATACTGATATCTTTGCCATCTAGCTTGCCCCGCAATAGCACGTAACGACCCTCTACGTCTGCTTCGGCATACTGTAGTGTAAACGGGGCCCCAGGTGCCACCCAAATCAACACCCCCCTGGCATAGGTAGAATACGACGAGTGGAACACCTGCCCCTTCCACTTTTGGGACAGGCGCCCCGCCCCAGCATCATCCAGATGTGTCTCCTGCAAGCACGCAATCATTATGCTATGCCGCTTAAGGAATGAAAGGACCCACTCAGCCCTCCACAGGGCTTGGTCGCCCCACTCACTGCTGCCGCTCCTGCCTGCCTTGCCGCCTCCTGCCTGGAGATTCCTTCGCTCGCTGCCCGCTGCTCCTGGGACTTTCCCGCTGCCCGCTGCTCCTGGGACTTTCCCGCTGCTCCTGGGACTTTCCCGCTGCCCGCTGCTCCTGGGACTTTCCCGCTGCTCCTGGGACTTTCCCGCTGCCCGCTGCTCCTGGGACTTCCCGCCACTGCCTCCCTGCGGCCCCGCCCCCGTGATTCCATTCGCCGCCCCGCTCCCGCCACCCAGCTGCTCCTCCCTCCCGGCTCCTTACTTAAGGGGACCGTAGGGGACCACAGAGTGTGACCGCTCAGCCCTCCACAGGGCTTGGTCGCCCCACTCACTGCTGCCGCTCCTGCCTGCCTTGCCGCCTCCTGCCTGGAGATTCCTTCGCTCGCTGCCCGCTGCTCCTGGGACTTTCCCGCTGCCCGCTGCTCCTGGGACTTTCCCGCTGCCCGCTGCTCCTGGGACTTTCCCGCTGCTCCTGGGACTTTCCCGCTGCTCCTGGGACTTTCCCGCTGCCCGCTGCTCCTGGGACTTTCCCGCTGCTCCTGGGACTTTCCCGCTGCCCGCTGCTCCTGGGACTTCCCGCCACTGCCTCCCTGCGGCCCCGCCCCCCGTGATTCCATTCGCCGCCCCGCTCCCGCCACCCAGCTGCTCCTCCCTCCCGGCTCCTTACTTAAGGGGACCGTAGGGGACCACAGAGTGTGACCGCTCAGCCCTCCACAGGGCTTGGTCGCCCCCACTCACTGCTGCCGCTCCTGCCTGCCTTGCCGCCTCCTGCCTGGAGATTCCTTCGCTCGCTGCCCGCTGCTCCTGGGACTTTCCCGCTGCCCGCTGCTCCTGGGACTTTCCCGCTGCTCCTGGGACTTTCCCGCTGCCCGCTGCTCCTGGGACTTTCCCGCTGCTCCTGGGACTTTCCCGCTGCCCGCTGCTCCTGGGACTTCCCGCCACTGCCTCCCTGCGGCCCCGCCCCCCGTGATTCCATTCGCCGCCCCGCTCCCGCCACCCAGCTGCTCCTCCCTCCAGGCTCCTTACTTATGACGCCCCCTGAGCGACCGCGCGCAGCGGGAGCACCGACGGAGCGCCGAAGGTGCGCCAAAGGTAAGCCCGTCTGCGCCTGGCCCGCGCCCAGCGCCAGGACCCCTGGATCCCACCGATGCAACACTACTCGACGGACCTACGACGCCGCCACCCTCACCGCACTCAATGCCGGCCGGAACCCTGCCTGCTACCGAGCCTCACCGAGACGCACCCACGGACCCTTCACCTGCCAAGCCTGCCGATTCACCTGCCCCCGGACGTGCACCACCTCCGCCAAGTCGAGCACCAGCAGCAACCACCTGAAATGCATCCTGTTGAACACCCGCTCCGTCCACAGGCACGCCGTGGAACTCTGGGACCTGCTCGACGCAACAGCACCGGACGTCGCCTTCCTCACCGAAACCTGGATGAACGCCTCCTCAGCGCCCGACATCGCTATAGCCATCCCGGACGGATACAAGATCACCCGGAAGGACCGCGTCAACCAGACGGGAGGAGGCATCGCCATCGTACACAAGAACACCATCCGCATCTCGACTAACTCCGATGAGACCTTCACCGCCGCCGAACACCTACACTTCCAGATACACACTGACCCCAAGACCACCCTCCGAGGCACCCTCATCTACCGACCCCCGGGACCACGCACACTATTCAGCGAAGACATCGCAGACTTCATCAGCCCGCACGCCATGCCCTCCGCCGACTACATCCTCCTAGGGACCTCAACTTCCACCTGGAGAACAACAACGACAGAAACACCACCGCCCTGCTGGACAACCTCGCCAACCTCGGACTCAAGCAACTGGTGAACACGCCCACCCACTACGCCGGCCACACGCTTGACCCCGTCTTCTCTTCCAGCAAGCACATCTCCTTCAGCCACGCCACCGGACTCCACTGGACCGACCACAGCTGCGTCCACTTCAGCTTCAGAAAGACTGCGACCCACCACCACCCGCAACAGGCTCCCCGCCGGAGCTGGAGCAAGATCACCGCCGAGCAGCTCACCGCCTCCCTCAGCCAGAACACACCCACCAACACAACGGACCCAAACGAAGCAGCCAGCAACCTCGCCAAGTGGCTGACCGCCTGCGCCGACGACCTCGCACCACTAAAAACCCTCCCAGCAGACCCGGAAGCAAGAAAACCCCTTGGTTCACCAACGAACTCAAGGAATCCAAGAAGAACTGCCGCACTCTCGAGAAAGCCTGGCGACTCGACCAGACCACAGACAACAGGACCGCCCTCAAGCACGCCACCCGCAAACACCACCAGCTGATCCGTGCCACCAAGAAGTCGGCACTCAAAGAACGACTGGACAACAACGCCCACGACAGCAAGGAACTTTTAGCATCGTCAAAGAGTTCTCCAACCCCAGCGCCGGAAACAACGACATCACCCCTCGCAAGACCTCTGCAACTCACTCGCCGCGTTCTTCCACCGCAAGATCACCGACATACATAACAGCTTCGACGCACAGACCACGCACCCTACCGCCGAACCAACGCCCGCCACCACCACCCTCTGCAACTGGACCCCGATCAGCACCGAAGACACCACCCGCACGATGAACTCCATCCACTCCGGATCACCAACCGACCCCTGCCCACACCACGTCTTCAACAAAGCCGACGCCACCATCGCACCCCATCTCCGGGACATCATCAACTCCTCCTTCCACACCGCCACCTTCCCGGAGAGCTGGAAGCACGCCGAGCTTACCGCCCTCCTGAAGAAACCAACGGCGGACCCCACCGACCTCAAGAACTACCGTCCCATCTCGCTCCTTCCGTTTCCGGCCAAAGTCATCGAGAAGACCGTCAACAGACAGCTTGCCGCCTTCCTCGAGACGAATGGATCCTCGACCCCTCGCAGTCCGGGTTTCGGGCCAACCACAGCACCGAGACCGCCCTTATCGCAGCCACCGACGACATCAGAACCCTAACCGACAACGGGGAAACAGCAGCCCTCATCCTCTTGGACCTCTCCGCGGCGTTCGACACCGTCTGCCACCGCACCCTAGTGAAGCGCCTCAGCAACATCGGAATCCGAGAGAAAGCACTGGAATGGATCATCTCGTTCCTCGCCGGAAGAACCCAGAGAGTCCGCCTCCCCCGTTCAGATCCGAGGCCACCGAAGTCATCTGCGGCGTTCCACAAGGATCTTCACTCAGTCCAACCCTCTTCAACGTCTACATGAGCCCCCTCGCAGCCATCGCACGCCAACACAACCTCAACATCATCTCCTACGCCGACGACACCCAGCTGATCCTCTCCCTCACCAACGACCCCACCACCGCCAGAGCCAACCTACACGACGGGATGAGAGACGTCGCCGACTGGATGAGGAACAGCCACCTTAAACTGAACTCAGACAAGACGGAAGTCCTCATCCTGGGCTCATCACCCTCCGCCTGGGACGACTCTTGGTGGCCCCCGGCCCTGGGCACCGCGCCCAAGCCAACGGACCACGCACGCAACCTGGGCTTCATCCTGGACTCCTCCCTGTCGATGACCAGACAAGTCAACGCCGTCTCATCTTCGTGCTTCAACACCCTGCGCATGCTCCGCAAGATCTTCAGATGGATCCCCACTGAAACCAGGAAGACCGTCACCCAGGCACTCGTCACCAGCCGACTGGACTATGGGAACACCCTCTACGCCGGAACCACAGCCAAACTTCAAAAAAGACTCCAGCGCATCCAGAACGCCTCCGCACGACTCATCCTGGACATCCCCCGACACAGCCACATCACCGGACACCTGAAAGACCTGCACTGGCTCCCCGTCAGCAAGAGAATCACGTTCAGACTCCTCACCCACGCACACAAGGCCCTCCACGACCTGGGCCCCAAGTACCTCAACGACCGCATGACCTTCTACACGCCGACCCGCCAGCTACGATCAACCAGCCACGCCCTCGCCACCGTACCACGCATCCGCAGAGCCACCGCCGGAGGAAGATCCTTCTCCTACCTGGCAGCCAAGACCTGGAACTCCCTCCCCACTCACCTTCGGCGAACCCAGGACCATCTCTCCTTCAGGAAGCAGCTCAAGACCTGGCTGTTCGAGCAGTAACTTACCCCCTCCCCCAGCGCCTTGAGACCCTCCCGGGTGAGTAGCGCGCTCTATAAATGCCGTGATTGATTGATTGATTGATTGACCCTATGTCGTTTGGCGCAGGTGCCTAAACCCCTAACATTCCAGCTAAGGAACCTTACTACGTCTGCCATGATCATACATTTGCACTTTCTGTCTGGCGACGCGCCAGGACTCAGCACTCTTCTGCAATGACTCGCTCTTGGGCACAACACCACCAGAATTCACACAATAACAACTAAACCAACAAAAACCCCGCCTCCCCCCACCCACGGACAAAGCTCGACTACCATCACAGACGATTTTGCCCACCCACCGCTCGTGCCAGGACGTGCACAGCATCCCACTAAGCCCAACAGGGGCAACAAGAAAGCATTGCATCCCCCGTCCGCCCGCCCACCACAGATCAATGATCCCGCTGCCATTCCATTTATAACTTTATTCGGTCATTTGTACAAAACACCATCAAAGTGTACAAAAAGTAAAACATAAATATATATACAATTAAAAATAGTATTAAACCATTCGAACACAAGTACAAATGACATCCCAAAACAAGTTAAAAAGACAAGGGTACGTAAATACATAAATGCAAACGACCTGGTCAGCTAAAGTGGAGCACTAAAGCAGCCACCAAACAATTAAAATGCGAAACCATGCATACCAAGCTAAATATTTAAAATATATGTACAGCATCAGAAGGAAAAGGGTTAAAAGATCGTATCATTACTATAATAAAAGTTTTTGCGGATCAGCCAGAAAGAAAATAAAAAACGGCTAAGAGCAAAGACTATTGGCCCTGATGTGTCAGTTTTTAAAATCCTAAACGCAGACTGGTGCTGCCTAGCACCCAGATTGAGGCATAAAGGTCTGATCCATCTCCTGCGTAACTGCCGATACTTTGGACAGAAAAACAAAATGTGTTCTTCTGTTTTGACAACTTCACGGCAAGCAGGACAGATGTCTAAAACTAGGCCGATCGCCTCTTTCCCCGGAAATTTCAATAACAGATTACCATATCTAAACCTAATATACAAGCTTTTAGCAAAAGGGGGTGAAATCAAGTCAAGAAAAGATTCAAACAAAGGGCTTGATTTAATGTTTAAAAAGTTGGATGTTAGCTGTCCGCTTGTTTGATTACTTGTATAATGCTCCCCTACTACCCTCCAATACGTTGCTTTAAGGGTCAGGATGTCACGTTTAGTGGCCCTTTCTGGGTACTCCCACAGGCCCATCAGGTTCAATAGTTTACACCATCTGGCGATATGTCTGAACCAAGGTAATAGTTTGGCCCCGTTAAGTGCTAGGACCTCCCGAAGGGAATTGCGATATTCAGTTAGTTGTGGAGTAGTCCATAAGCGTAGCCAATAAGTCAGTGGTCTCAAGGCTGCCAGGTCGCCTATTCTCTTTAACCCAAGATCAATAAAAAGTGGGATGAGAGGTGTTGTAACACGTAGCGAGATGAGAGCCCTTGCAAAATTATTCTCACATCCCGCTGCCATTCTGAAATACACCTGCTGCATATATTGTTAATCCAGGCAACATCCCCTCCCCTAGGTCCCATCAAGCCCACAGATAGCGCTATTCTCCCCCCCCCTTCAAGTCTCAGAGCAACAAACATCACCATACAGCATTACCGCACTCCTGCGTAGTAGTCCTGAATCAGCAAGCAGTGCTGCAGTCCAACAGTCAATGATTAATCACTTTCACCCCCCAGGAAGATCCTCCAACAAGGTCTTGGGCACAACATCTATCGTTAGAGGCAGAGTCTGATCCTGCATATCCGGTTCAGCGGAAGCAGCTCCCAGCAAGTCGACCTCCGTAGCACTCTCCATAAGGGGATCAGACTGCAGGGTTCCATCATCTCCCACTGTTATCCTCCACTGCGACACCTCCGGGGCATTTTGGAAGTTCGTTCGATTCTGCTGCCGTCGCCGGCCCCCATCCGACCGTGTCCCCCATCGTCGCTTCTGACCCCTTGCTTCTCCAGGCGGCAATCGATCACCACGGATCTCCAACCACTCCCAGACATCTTCCGGGGAGTCAAAGAATTGCGCCTTACCCCCCGAAATCACCTTCAGCTTGGCAGGATACAGGAGCATATATTGCATGTTCAGGTCTCGCAGCTTACGTTTCACACCCAGGAAGGATTTCCGAAGTTCCTGAACTTGCTTAGTGTAATCCGGATATATAGTCACTTTATTGTTTTCATACTGAAGGTTCTGGTGTTCCCTTGCCGCCCTCAGAATGCAGTCTCTATCCAGATAGTTGAGGATTTTAGCTATGATGGCTCGTGGCTGCCCCCCGGAGGCGGGGGAGGGACGAGAGCCTTATGCGCTCTCTCAATCACAAACACATCCGACAAACCCTCGGGGCACAGCTGGGTACGAATCCAGTGCTCAAGGAACTGCTCGGCCGCCCCCAGTTCCGCCTGTTCCGGGATGCCCAGAACTCGAATATTGCTGCGTTTCGCCCTCCGCCTCCTCAGCACGATTCTCCAGTGCTTTCGTGACCACAGTCATCTGCGCCACCTGCTGCTTGAGGGTAACCATCTCTCCTTTCAATTCTGCTATATCCCCCCTCAGCACTCGTGACTTTATCAGCTACCTTCCGGAGGTCCGCGCGTAGTAGGTTCACATCCACAGAGACAGTATCTATTCTGTCTTCCCGCGCCTTCCTGGAGCCCTGTATGGCTGCCCCGAGTTCCGCCCTGGTGCGCTCCGGGCTCTCCCCTCCCGAGTCCCGTTCCGTCCCCCCAGTCTGTCTTGTCAGGCGCTGAGGGGGGTGCCTAGGCGTAGTATACTGCGTGATGGTATTCGGCCCAGTCGTCTTCTGAGGCTTGTCTTTGCCCATTGCGACCCCCGGCGCACGTACCTCACGCACCCACCGACGCGATGCACGCACCAAGAGAGTCTCCTCAGCGAGGGTCCACTAATCAATCCAGGCCAGCAGACGCAATAACACACAGTGACAGCAATCCAGGTAAATAGCATACACTGCCCCTTCGTCCCAGCACAGAAGCCAATGCCAGTTCCAAGCCTGCCCTGGCAAGTCCACACATGCACATTTACAAGGCTGTAGCGGCTTGACAGGGGGGAGGATTTCCCCTCAGTTCAGTGGAAGTCCACACATGCAGCAATTCAGGTCAGCAGGACCAGAGCTAGGGCACCACAATCCACATAGGCAGTGAGCGTGGGGAGGGCAAGATAATGCACAATAAATGCAGCTCTCAGGCTGCTCCCTGTTGTGCCTCTCTCCTTAGGCCCTCAATTATGTGCTGCTGATTTTTTGCGGGCCCCACACGCTCACCAGAGACACCGCAGCAGAGCCGGCACAACAGTGTAGATGTCCTCAGCCCCCACAGTCCGGCAATGCCTAGGCCTCTGAGCACAAGAAGGGGGGGGGGGCTCAATGCACAGTAACCCCCCCCACACACGCACCAGCAGGCCTCAGCACAAGTCTCTCAGCTCCGGGGGGGGGGCACCAAGCGCACACGCGGCTCCTAGACACCCCGACCAGGCCCAAAGCGGACCGCTCCGCCCTTCAGGCCCCGACCGGGGGAGCCGCGCCCTCCCCAGGCCCACCCACCAGCACCAGCCAGATGCCCAGACCGCTTCGCCTCTTCACAGTCTGCTCCCGGACGCCGATTACAGGCAGTGCGTCACGGGAGCGCTCCACTCACTCGGCCGGGGGTCAAGATAAGGCCACTCCGCCGTCAGGCTTCCAGGCAGTCGGCTCACTTCACGCGGAGCGCGCCGCTCTCTACAGCCAGGATCTCGAGGCCGTCTTCCGCGGCAGCCAGGCAGTCAGGGTGCACAAGGAGAGGGCCCAACCAGCTGCGCTCGCACTCCTCCGAGGCCCGATCACCTCGGCAAAGTGTACGGACGTCGCAGATCTTCCCGCGTAGGCCCGAGCGGCACTACGCACTTTCGTGCTCGGCACAGCGCCGGCCCACAGCTCGCCCGGGACCGATCCGTGGGACCCAGGGGAGCTTCCTTAGACCTTCCCCCACGCAGAAGTAGAGATTTCAACAGGGTATCGAGGATAAATGCAGGATTTTCGGGCGGGCGGACGGACGGAGAGCTAAGGAGGCTTACGTCCCGTCAGCCATGTTGCTAGGCCACGCCCCCCCCCTTGTATCTGTTTATTCAGGGAGTACTTCCTCCACTTTTTAGTGCTCTCCCGTCTCCACCCAGGCCTACAATACTGCAGCCATCTTGCTTCTGGATCCTTTCTTACCTGCTCCATTCATCAGTGCACTGGCGCCATCTTGGCAGGCCTGCTAAGTACCTCTGCTTTGGTGGGAGGCTTTCGTTTTCCAACCTATGCATCAGTCCGGCGAACGCCAAGGAGTCCATAGAGGCATCTCCACTCTGCCTGGCTCTTCCTCGTAGGTGGGACTTTGCAGTGTTCGTGAATCGTGACTTGCTTCATCAGCAGATACCAGGCCAGATCGATGCTCCAACCGTGGAGCGAAAAGGGCCTGCACCCAGCTAAAAAGCGTTCTTACTCAACCCCACCCACCCCCATCCCAGAATGTCCTTCTACAGATACAAATCCTATTGTGGAAGAAGGAAGGCAGAGTAAGAGGCTTGTGGCAACAATAATATTGTCTAAAAGACTTAAGTACCTAAAAATAATAACCACAGGGAGAACAGGTATGTATATTGAGTGAGTCACTGTCAACAGGTACTCGTAAGGTTTCATTTTAGGATAAACTTAAATACAATAGTGTCACCGTTTCCAAACAGGATTTAGTCATGCTAATATAATCAATGCATAAGCATGAACAAAGCTTGCACACAGATTTTTTATTTTTACTTTATTAAGAAGGACTTTTGGGTCAAGCAAGGCCTTTGACCTCTGTATTTCATTTGCGTTTTGAAGGTTTAGATAAACAAAAGAATGTTTTACACGCAAAACTGAAGGTGTGGACAATATATATTATTGGAATTATTGTGCACTGTGTTTCAGAGGTTCAGCAGTGATGGTTTTTGTCAATCTTCGTTAGAACAGAAACAAAAAAAAATGCCTGTGATTATTTCATAGATGAACTTGAGGCACAACGTATGAAAACAATTCAAATATACTGTTGTGGTCGTTTCTGCTCTCTATGTAAGTTTAGCTTCAATGTGTTACGATGCATCCACTTTAGACCAAGTGCCACCATAGTCTTATACCATTCAGGTAAATATTTGTCAGCTTGCTGAGTCTTATAAGTGAAGCACTCAATCCGGGTAAAAATGCCTAAGGCAAAACGCATTAACCTTATGCGCAATACATATGGGCAATCATTATTAAGAGTCTTAGTCATCTCTATACGGTATGAGCAAATACAAATGAAACATATGCAGTACTGAACATGCTCCAACTTGCATCCCAAACCGTGCTAAACTGCATTTTCTTCTATCCCTCAGAACGAACAAACCCAGAACCGCTTTGAACCAAAATGAAGCACTGCAGGGGTGGAACACAATCAGATAAGTACATAAGTAAAACAATCTCTTGAAATCCACACATTTTTCTTCCATTTAACCTATTTATTAATTGATGCACAATGAACCAATCCAATTCAGTTATAGAAATAATCGCTAGATAGCCGTTCATTGCTTCTTTCTGGATAGTCGATGATTTAAATATGCCTCTAGCTGTAACAATCTCAGAGTGAAATAACCCCCCCCCTTAGTCTTTAGTGAGGGTTTTACTATTTCTCAATTTGAAAACTTAACAGTGCAACTGTATGTGATGCCAGGGTCAGGCAGGTCTTTTATTCTACTGGGCATTTCCCCTGTGGGCTGGAGCCCTTGGAGACTGGTTTCAAATGTTCAGGCCTCTCCTGGTATCGCTATCACTTTCGCCAGCTTCCAAAGATTGATTGCAGCTGGCATGGGGAGACTTCAAAAGAAAGAGAGGGAGGGAGGGGAAGATAGAGAGAAAGTAATCAGAGAGGGAGAGGAGAGAAGGAAAGAAAGAGAATGGATGGATGGAAGGAGACAAGGGGAGAGAGGCTGGTTTGAGCATTTTTGCCAGGGCTGCGTTGGTTCCCCAGTCTGGCCTCATGTCCTGCCTCCATAGAACGTTTTGCAGCCATTGATTTTTTGTAATCCTTATTTCTTATGTTTAATTGACGTTCATGTACCATAATCTCAATATTCTAGAGGTGTATTCAATATAACATTTTCTGCAAGGTCATTTAAAGAGATATATCACTTTTTTGTGTTGCAAGTTCCAAGGTCTCTAATAGATACAGCTTTTCTAGTGTTTGAATAAGTGATAAATGATCTTTTTATTACATTGTTACAATTAGAACAGCTTAAACAAAGAAAAGCCCCTTTCAATGGCTTGGTGCATTGTTCAACATTCTTTAGACCTAATGTATAAACCAATATTTGTCATGAAGTATGGGAGCCTAACCTGAATCATTTTTTGAACCCCAATATCGCAAAACACTAATATTTACCTTCGATATTTGAGCTCCGCAACCTTTCTCATCGATGTAGCAGCAAGAGATTACCCTCCCCTTTAATCAGACAATTGTAGCAGAGTAAAACCATTTTAGAAACTGGGCCCTCTCAAGAATTGAGTTCTGGATCAAAATTAAGTTTAAAGGTTTAATACAGAAATCGTTAACAAAACATTACAGAGGAATGCAAATTGTTAGTCATAAAGACTCAGAAATACAGCAATTCAAGATCATAAATCATAACAGAACCCTAATTAGTTAACAAAAGTCTCTCTAAATTCTAAATGTCAATCTCATGAAGTGTATGGACAATATCTTATGAGAAAGAAAGTCTCAAAACTCTAAAACAGAGTCTTGCAAGGAAAATGAGAAGTCGCCCATGCTCGTTCAAAACCAGGGTTTTTTTATACACATTCTATGCATATTAATTAATACAACTGCAAATTCAGCATAGTACAATCATGGTTAGATCGCATCGGTAAATCACAAACTGTTTTGTAAATTCATAAGGTCCTTAACACTAACCCATTTCTTAAGGTAAGAGAAATTTTTTGCTCGCTTCCTCAGCAGATGTTCATTCCCATATGAAACATTTGTTAAACAATAGCCCATAAAATCATGTTCTTTTGCATGCTTACATCAGAACTTCCAGCGGAAATCGTTCAAAATAATACTTTTTCAAATTCATAACAAAATCTACTTTTTTTTTTTCCAATAAATTGGTGTCAGATTTCTTAATGAGTATGTGAACCATTTATTGACTGCGTGTGTACAACAAATTCTTAACACTCTCTCCCCTCTGATAAGCCTAAACTGCTCGACCACACTACCACAAATAGAGAACTTGGGATTATTAAAGTAAGCCCTGTAAACCAAATAAGGGCCATCTGGACTTTTTG
Source organism: Calotriton arnoldi (assembly GCA_963921515.1). Classification (NCBI taxonomy): domain Eukaryota; kingdom Metazoa; phylum Chordata; class Amphibia; order Caudata; family Salamandridae; genus Calotriton; species Calotriton arnoldi. The sequence continues at coordinate 834,563 of CAWUFW010003956.1, forward strand.
CATGGTGTGCCCTTACATTGGCATCACTACATAAAAAGCCAGCTTCCTACAAGATCTAACTGGATGCACCTTCCACTCTAAATTGGGAGGTTTACAACAGTTTTCTTTTACAGAACAATTGTCAAAATGTCCTTCTAATAAAGAGACTGGATCCTGAACATGTACAGGGTAAATTTGGAGGTTTATTATGATTTGAAGATAAAGAAATGGTGTTCTTGGTTGAAAGAAACCATACGAAATAGAATTAATGAAAATAAGGAACTTTAAATCCACGTTGAAGGCTTCACTTATTTGACTCACCAAGCAAACAAACATTTACTTGCATGAAAACAATTGTCATCCTAGCTAAATGTTAACATCTTATATTTGTATACATATATGTATAAAATATATCTGCTTAACAGGTTTTTTTAAGGTTAACAGAGTTAGGCATATTTCTGAATGAGTGAGACGTCATTTTCAGTACATAGCATACAGCACCAATATTTCAAATGGTGAAGGGTTTCTCCAAGAAGAACAAGTTACTTACTTTCAATAATGATCTTTCTGGTGGATTATCTATCCAACAGCAGATGTCTTACCTTGTGAATATCCCCCAGGCATCAGACTGGACCAGAAGCTTTAAAGCAGTACTCCTGCATTCCAGCAGCAGGTGTTGTGCAGCTATGCACCAATATTGTTCCACTCAGAAGTGACAAGCAGTGCCGCATATAGGCACCACCCATGAATGCCGACGTTGGTTGCTTTCTTAGGCTATTCACATCCTCAGATGCAGAGTTTATCAGCAGATTGGCATGCCCAGTGTGTAGATCTCTAAATTGAGACCTTTTTAAATGGAAAAAAGAGCCCAGTTCACAGAACAGGGAGGTAGGAAGGTCTGAGAGGAATCTGCGGATAGACAGAGTAACCACCAGAAAGACTATTACTGAAAGTAAGTAACTTGTTCTTCTGATGGATACTTCTAACTGCAGATTCCTCACCGTGTGAAAAGATACTATAGCAGTACCTTCCCGGGTGGTGGGTCTGTGACCTGGCTCAGACCAAAAAGTCCTGCAGAATCGAGAGGGAAAAATGCCCCTCTTGACAGACTTGACTGTCGAGGCAGTAGTGTTTTGTGACTGTATGTACTGACGCCTGACAAATATCCAAGGACAGGCGCTCCGTGTGCCAGTGCAATCGTTGCAGCTTTGGCTCTGATGGAATTAGCCCACAAACCATCTGGAGGCTGCTGTTTAGCCAGTGTGCAGCAGATCTTAATGCAGAGAACAATCCATCAGTAAATGGTCCTTTTTTGCAATGTTTTCCCCTTCTTCATCCCGAGAACCCACAAAGAGCTTATCATCCACCCATTATTCTATCGTGCGATCTATATAATAGCTTAGTGCTCTCTTTGGGTTCAAATAATGGATTCTTTCTTCTGCTTTAGAGTAATGAGGTGGGGCAAATAATGCTTGAAGGGTAAAAGCCTGTCCGACATGGGAAGAATAATGTTTAAGGTGGCTTGAATAAAATAAACTGGTGATGAGAAAGACTTTTCAATTTCAAAATTCAACTGTGCAGCGGCTCATACTTGATGCATATCAAAAAGTAAGAACTAAATGTAAGCCCCATTGTGGCATCACAAAGGGTTTTGGTGGGAATAAATGCTGTAAACTTGACAAAAATCTCATCACAACAGGTGACTTAAGTAAAGAAGTCTGATCTGGCAACTGCAAAAAAGCTGAAAGAGCAGACAAATAGCCTTTAACAGTGCCCAAAGCAAGCCCTTGCTGCGCCTGGGACAAAACACACAACAAAAACGTAGACAATTTGGCTTGCAATGGATCAATTTGGAGGGTGTTGCACCAAGCCACAAATATTTCCCAACTGTTGTACACCGATTTTGTAGAGGGATGTCTTTCCCCCCTAAGAATGCAGTTTTCACAGGCCCAGTGCAGCACTCTGTCTTGCTGCTGCAACAGGAGATCCCCCAGAAGGGGCAGCTTGATTGGAGGACAGATGCAGATACCCAGGAGTTCCGGGTACTACACTCTCCTGGTCCACTCCAGTGCCACCATGATAACTTGGGCCAAGTCATTCCTGATCTTCTTTAGAACTCAGGAGAGTCAGTGTCGGGTGGCATACAGTTATGAACTCCACTCTAGGCAGAATGTGTCTCATAGAAAGCTTTCTTGTGACCTCCAATGCACAAAAGTTCTGATATACCACGTCCTCGGCAGTGAAGAAAAGATCGAACCAAGGTTTCCTCTATTGATGGAAGATGCCCTGTGCCACCTCTGGATGCAACTGCCATTAGTGATCTAATAAGCGTCAAGAGCGGAGTTAGTCCGCCCTGGCATTTAGAGATCCCGCCAGGAGGTTCACCACCAGAGAAATTGCCTGGTGGTCCAGTCACTTCCAGAAGCATAGGGCCTCTTGGCATAGGACCCAAGACCCTACCCCACCCTGCTTTTTTGCAGTACCATATGGCAGTGGTATTTTCAATGAGCACCTGTACCAGCCTTCTTCTGATGATAGACAGGAAGGCCTTCAATGACAGGCAAATCGCCCTCAACTCCAACACATTGATGTGGAGTCAAGCATCCCCTGGAGACCAGAGGCCTCTGATCTCCACCAGTATCCCACATGGCCTTCCCAACCCAGAAGTGATACAGCCATCACCACTATCAAAACTCAGAGTTCTACGGAGAGGGACCTGCCACTGACCAAATCACTGTCCGGCATCCACCACTTCAGGTCTTTAGCAGTGTTCCCTAAAATCTGGATACAATCCGACAGATTCCACTCGTGCTGTGCCGACTGGGACTTCAGGTTCCACTGCGGAACCTGCATAGAACATCTAGCATGTTTCACAAGCGGGATGCAGGTGGTCAACAATCCTAGCAGCCTCAGAGTCATCACCACAGAGATCCAGGACAGAGGCTGAAACATCAGATCATAGCCTGAATGTACTGGACACTGTTCCAAGGGAAAGCACAAACTGTACTGTATCCATAATAGCTCCAATAAAAGAGAACATCTGCAAAGGAATCAGGAGTGACTTCGGCATGTTGATAGATAACCCCAACAATATCAGGATTATCGCCGTAGCCTGGACGTGGTTAATGACTTATTGGGGCGAACTTGCCTTCAACAGACAGTATTCGACGTAGGAAAAGACTGCCACCTCCAACCTTTGAAGGTCGACTGCAACCACCACCATCACCTCAGTAAACACCCGAGGGACAGTGGTGAGGCCAAAACGAAGCACTGCAAACTGAAAATGGTCTTGGGCTTTCTGTGAACTGCAGGTAGCCCCTGTGGAGCTGCAAGTCAAGCACCATCATCCAGCCTCTGAGGTCTACGGCAGACACAACATGGGACAGCGTGAGCAATTTGAATTTGTCCTTCAACAGCAAGGTATTGGGAGGGCGAAGATCTAGAAAAGGACAAAGGCCTCCATCCTTCTACAGCACCAGGAAGTAGGAATAACACCCAGCTCCTACAACCGACGCCGGACCCTCTTTACGGCCTCTTTGAAAAGGGCCTGCACTTCCTGCTGCAAGACAGACAAGTGCTCCACTGTCATCTGCCCAGAAAGTGGTGGAAGTTGCAGCAGTGTGAAAGAAATGGAGGGGTGGGGGACAGGGCGGAACATTGTCCCTGATGCCCTGGCCATTGTTTTCGTGAGCCGCGACCTCAGCCATTAAAAGACTGGAAGGCCTCCAGGACTGGCTTAGGGGTCTGGTGTTGGCAAAACTGGAAACCCTTGCCATAGCCATGGAGGGGATTCAATTGCTGATGGAACTGTCTGGTAGGACAGATAGACCTAAAGCACGTGCTATGGCCCTGCTTTCCTTAAACTAGACCAAGGCTGAATCCGCTTTTTGGGCAAAAAAGGCGAGAACCATCAAATAGCATGTCCATTAAGGATGCCTAGACATCCCTAGAGAAGCCCAAAGACCTCAACCAGTCTTGGGCCAAAATGCCACACATCTTCTCATTGCCCCACCTAAACAGTTGGTTGTGTTCAAGCCGCAACAATAGACAAAGTTTGCTGCTTCACAACCATCCTGAATAGCCTAGGTGATGGACGCCTATCCGGGACAGCTGGCAAAATGTGGGCCTCGGTGTCCCATAGGGCATGAGAATAGCAACCTGAGAGGCAGTTGGCATTGCCAGGTCTGACAGCAAGGTTCACAGACCAAAAAAAAAAATGCTTTCCAAATGTTTTGATGCTATTTGACTCGCGATTCGGTGGAGAAGCGGGATAGGCATTGGGAATAACTCTACCTGCGGACTCCTGCACTACCAAGCTATCTGGGGTGGGATGTTGTGAAGAAAGTCAGGGTCGGCTGATGCGGGTCAATGGCGTAGTGATCTGCCTGTTAACTGGGGTCCTGAACATGTTTTTGCCCAAATGCCCCAGTGGCCATGTGGGCCTCATTACATAGTAATAGAGGTTCTGGAGGCCCTTGACTAGGCTGGGGTACATCTGTCAAAAAATTAATATTCACCTCCATAGTAGGGAGTTGTAGGTCTAGTACTTCTGACCCCATCCGCATAACAACAGCGAAAAATGTGCTTTCTTCAGTAGCTGGGCTAGGAGGAGAAACTAGGCTGTATCTAGAAAAGTATCTAGGCCACTGGGATCCTGTAGTTCTTTATACAAGTTTTCCTTAACATATTAGGGAACTAAATCATTTCTTTCAATTAAAATAGTCACTGTCCAAATCTGTGCTGAAAAGATTGTGCAAAGTCTGAGCCCTACTGCATGGTAAGGGCAAGGTATCACAATCAGAAGGGGTGCGGCTGGTTGCACACCGGTCAAAGCAGGGCACGCCCTCAGTCGAGGTTGTGGTGGATTCTTGGAGTCGGAAAGCACAGTGGGCTGCAAGTCCTTCTCCGGCATTGGTGATATCAGTTTCAGCATTGATGCTAAGGGAACCAGCTCAGTGGAAGGTGGCAGAACTCAGAGTCAGTGCTGATCCTAAAGTGGGTTCGAGGGTCACAGACGGCGTCAATGGCAGATGCGCCAGCAGAAGTCGGATTGGAGTCCCATGTGGTTCCTTGGCCCTGAAGGCATGCCAGATAGAGCAGGTAAAGTGCAGAGAATGCATCTCATTAAAGTCCCCCACTTGCTGCGATGCCACCGACAGACCCGGAAATTCAGGGTGCAAGAGTACTAGGCTCGGGATCAGTTCCAATGGACAGCAAGAACGGGTAGTTCATTGATGCCCTTGCACCTTCTTTGGAGCTCAAGAGTGGTGGAAAGGGGCAGAATGTTGCTTCACTTTCTAATGATTACTCTTCTGACTTACCTGAAGGATTCGACCGCAATGGCGATCTGCTGCAAGAACAGCTTCGGGAGTGGGACCAGGGCCTTCTTTTCAGTGTCGACCGGTCATACACTTCACTGCGTGGCCCTGTATTGCCTTCGGATTAATCTGGGTGCAGTTTTCAAAGGCCCTGAAACCGCGAGCTGACCCTCAAACCACAGACACACTTCGTGAGGCAGGCCTCAAGAAATCTATTCACCAACCCGTTATGTTGAGTCAGATTTTATCACGGCAACCTATTTTTAGGGCCTACAGGCCCGTTCTGGTGAGCTAACAAAGAACAAGTGTTCTGTTCATTCAGAAAGTGAATGATCAATGCCTTTAAAACTCGTTTTTATCTTTTCACATTTGCGGTGCTTTCAAAGACCGAGTTCAAATGTCAGCTTATGTCTTACAATTTGCTGCTTATTTTATTCTTGAGGTTGGTGTTTACTTTCCGGTCTCGGACCGCAAAGTTAGAAGCTTTTGTAAAGCGAACTGTATGACAGTCGTGCTGAACACGGAGTGTGAAATGAAAGGCTGTAGGTGTAGGATGTCAGATTTTTTTTTGAGGTCACAACATTTAAATCGCTCGTAAATGAACTGTGCAAATATTTCAAAATATATTTCAGTAGTTAGGAAATTACATTTTTTTGTAATTCTGTGTAATAAAAACAGATTTTGATAGGACCAAAACAAATCAGAAAACTTTACTTTGTATGTGCAAAAGATAAATATCTTTTGCTGAAACCCAATTTCTACGTTATTGTTTGTACGCTATGTAGTTTTATATGTAAAACTGCATGTTAGTAGGAAAGTTTGTGGCCATTTCAATGGAAAATGTGCTGCTTGTAAATGACATTGTGTTAACACATCATGCTTTAGTAATATGGTTATTAAAAGTGAGAGTCTTTAAACATGAACTGAAAAACATTCCTGCCCCCGCCCTGATGACAATGCTATTAGTGAGCTAAGAGGCACATCAATGGTCATGTGCACGCTATATGTGGGCAAGATTCTTATTATACATGGAGAAAAAGTTTAGCCTATGAAATCAAACAAAAAATATTTTTGTACAGCAGACATGCTCAACTCACATATTTGAAGGTGCTCTCATATGTGATAATAAACAAAAGAGCAACTCTAAAATAGAATATTTGCCGGGGGTTACACAATTTGAGACCAATTACAGGTCAAGTGCATTATAGTTAGGTCAAGTAGATTATTCACATCACTAGGCCTACAGGTCTGACAACATTTTTAGGACTTTTCGGGGTCTGTGTGGGTTTGTCACAGACATGTGTTTGCAACAGTCCCTATATGACTTGAACCCTGTTGTCTTAGGAGGTTACATTTTCCCTTCTACACTGGAACATTTATTGAGAAAAGGGACTTGAAAAGACCAGGGAGTAGTTCCGGATCTGCGTCTTAAGATGCAGGAAGAAAGTAACTGATGTAAGTGCGCATGGGTGGTGCTTATACGCAGCTCCACCGGTCACTTCCAGAGCAGAACAACACTTGTGCGAGCAACATAACACCACTTATCGGCATGTAGGCATTCTGCTTTAAAGTATAGTCACAAGATGAGGAATCTGCGGTTAGAAGTATCGATTAGAATTAGCTGTTAATAGAAATATAGTACCAGGAAGTACTAGGGCGAGAGAAGCAGTAAGGAGGGAGGAACAGTAATACTTCATTAAGCTCTCTGGTCCGTCCTTTCATAGACACTCATGCCTATGAACATTATTTTGGGAAGTAAAAACAAATCCTTGTCCGAAGCCAATGTCCAGATAGTGCTTTCAAATGGGCTGTTCCCATTTGCCTTTTTGATGCTAGGATTTTCTACAATGATATTGTCATGAAAGACAGATTCAATAAGACTGCATATCGGCTTATGAGTTCTGAAACGAAACACGCTTGTCTCAAATATACACTCTCAATTTTGGTATACGTATATTAATTCACTCAATCAAAACCTTCTAATTTAGTAGGCTGGACTGCACACAGGAGAGCTACTTACAGGTAGCTGGAGAGCTATCAGTAGCTCAAGAGCAACTCGTTGGAGAAGCCTGCTGCAGGATGTCAGATTTATTTTGAGCTCACAACATTGAAATAGCTTGTAAATGAACTGTACAAATATTTCAAAATATATTTCAGTAGTTAGGAAAGGAAATTTTTTTGTAATTCTGTGTAATGCAAACAGATTTTGGTAGGACCAAAACAAATCAGAAAATTTTACTTGGTGATGTGTAAATGATAAATATCTTTTGCTGAAACCCAATTTCCACATATTATTGTTTGTACGATATGTAGTTTTAGCTGTAAAACTGCATGTTAGTATGAAAGATTGTGGCCATTTCAATGGAAAACGTGCTGCCTGTAAATGACAGTGTGCTAACACATCATGCTTTAGTAAAATGTTTATTAAAAGTGAGAGTCTTTAACTGTTTCCATGCATCGGACGGCTGGGAGCCGCCTGACGCCACAGTGCTCGAGTGCGTTGGACAGCTCCCGGCCGTCCGCACACATGGCACTTGAAATCCCTCTGGTGCGGCACCAAAAGGATTTCTTGCAGTCCAAAACAGCCTCAGGAGCTGGGGATGGGCTTCCCCAGCACCCGAGGTGGTTTGGATTGTTTCAGTAAAATGACTATCAGCGCGCATGTCGCGATTACGTCATTTCACTGAAACCGAAACTGAAATGAGCCGATAGATGTCTACAAGCCTGGGACCAAATAGACAGGTGCCCACCTATCTCTCACAAAACGACCTAGTTTTTCAAGGGGGTCACCTGCGTTTTTGGTCCTGGGCTCAGTGGCAATCTTGGGAAACCTACCAAACCCAGACATTTCTGAAAACTAGACTCCCAGGGGAGTCCAGGGAGGTGTGGCTTACATGGATCCCACAACATTTTTCTACACAGAATCCCCTGCAAACCTTAAATTTAGCTGAAAAAATCTAATTTCTCTCACGTTTCTGTGTGGGAAAATTGTGGGGTCACCGGGCCGGCACAAATTTCCTACCAGCCAGCATTCCCCCAGGTCTCCTGATAAAACTGGTACCTCACTTGTGTGGGTGGGCCAAGTACCCGCGACAGGCAAGGGGCCAAAACGTATTGTGGAGACATCAAAATGACCTATCACAAAACAACCTGGTTTTGCAAGGGGAATCCCTGGGTCTTTGGCCCCGGGCTCACGGCCACCTAGGGAAACCTACCAAACCTTCACATATCTGAAAAATAGACACCTGGGGGAGTCCAGAGAAGTATGGCTTGCGTGGAGCCCCCAACGTTTTCCTACCCAGAATCCCCTGCAAACCTCAAATCTAGCTGCAGAAAAAAAAATCACATTTTCCTCACATTTCTGTGTGGATCACTGTGCCGGCACAAATGTCCTACCACTCAGCATTCCCCTTAGTCTCCCGATAAAAATGATACCTCACTTGTGTGGGTATCCAACGTAGAATCGCCTAAAAACTGATAAAAAAATTAAAAAAGTGCTTACAGTTCGCTGTGCTATCCCCTCAATCGCTATGTTTTTGGCCCATACCCAGTCGCAGGCCCTTGGCCAACCGACACAAGTGAGGTATCATTTTACTCGGTAGACTGGGAGGGGGGGACGCTGAGTGGTAGGACATTTGTGTCAGCCCGGTGATCCCACAACTTTCCCACACAGAAACATGAGAAAATGTGGGTTTTTTCAGCTTAATTTGAGGTTTACAGGGGAGTCTGGGTATGAAAATGTTGGGCGATCCACACAAGCCACATCTCCCTAGACTCCCCTGGGTGTCTAGTTTTCAGAAATGTCTGGGTGTGGTAGGTTTCCCTAGATGGCCGCCGAGCCTGGGCCAGAAACCCAGGTGACCCCTCCCTTGCAAAACCAGGTCATTGGGATTGGTAATGTTGTGGCTGCCCAACGTCACCTTGTAATGAACATTTTGAACATTATACCTCATCTTACTAGAGGATATTTCAGCTACAAGCTCAAATTAAAAAATGACTACCATCAATTGGTGTTAAAGCATTCTTCAAGGTACATTTTGCACTCAAGTTGGTCTTCCAAGGTACAAGACAGTGAACAATGACATACCAGGGGCCTCACAGGTATTTTGGGATATCACCAGTTAAAGACTAGTGGGGCTACCAGTACACTGAACAGGAGTCATGATGTTCAAGTACATACCACCTTGCTTAAAAGATAATTAATAAAGGCATGTTTTCCAACAGTGAAAGAACATGGCCTCACGTTGTATAAGCAAAGTATGAATAATTAACAACCTGGAAACTCTAGAATTTTCTGAAATTTTTCAGATGCATTCGGCAAATGCAGCTTAATGGCTGACCCACAGAATGCCATGAATGTCAAGCCTGCTGGGCACAGCAAATTTCTGTGGCAGGTTTATTCCCAATTTGACAACACTTAGGGCAACTCCGAGGCACCCACTGATGCCTTCAACACACCGGTAGTACGGCCCAGGGGGAAAATGCCATTCTTTGAATTAAAGAAAACTTCTTTCAGATACAGCTTTACCGTACTCTGAAAGGAAGAAAAAAGTGGAGCTGATCATAGATGGCAGCCTCTGCGTCTTCACAGATGTACTCAAGCAGCAATAGTCTCTCAGTGGCTTGTTTGCACCTATGGTTCACACCAGCAGAGCACTGACCTAGACAAAGCTGAGATACTACCAAATCGAGAGAAGCTAGTATGATTCTCTGGGGCGCTCCCATACTCTGTATTTCTGTGGCCAATCATTAACTGCTTCTAGCAGTTACACACCACTCAACTCCATCTCTAATGGCTGAACATTACACTGCCCTGCTAAGACAGAGAAAAGTATGCTGCAGCAAGATGTGATGCAATTCATCAGGTTGGAATAGACAACTCTGCAGATTTTCTCTGCCTGCGTTCGAGGACAGCAACCAAGGAGCAGCTGAAGGCTGAAGGCGCAGCCAGGTGGAGTGCAGTTGTCAAACAAACCTATTAAAATGGTCTTTAGGTCCACCCCTTTCAACCATTAGCTTTTTTCGACCTGCCTCCTCCAGCCATTGGCTTGAGACTTTGTCAATCACAACTTGGCTCAACCCAGTGAAATATTCATCTCTCACTAATACTAATTTCTGTCTGGATGTATCTTTCCACCTCCACTCGAAAGCTTACTTTGAACTGTATGAGGGACAACTTTACATCTGAAGCTCTCTATCTCTGCTTCTGCTGACTCCCTCCTGTGTGTCTGGCTTCAATGTACTACTGCTGCATGCATTAACACTTTAACTCAGACCTATTGGCTTTATCAATGCTTGTTAGGCGAGTTTCCCCGATTCATATTGCACATGAGGTATGACCCAGTAGCAATGACCATTAGTGTTTATGGACTGCCACCACAGCCACCAACTAGGCAGATTGAAGGTTTACTTGATGGCAAAAAAAAAAACAACCACCATTGGTGGTTTCCTGCCAAGTGGGACTTAGGCAACACTCCTGACAACTTGGCTCACAGAATGGCTAGACTGACAGAATAGACTTACCAGAGCATCGTAAAAACCAAGTCATGCCTCAGAGAGAAGGTATGGTTCACTGGCATTGACAAAATACTATAAAAGGAAGAGGAGATGTGTGTAATGTGCCAGGTGGTGAAACACCTGACTAGTCTTCATCTACTCTACCCAGTGCGGTTTGTATGCATGGTTAAGTGTAACTGCAGATTTCTGAACTCGTTCGAAGGCATCTTCCTTGTTATCATGATGGATGAACATTGAGTATTCCACTCCAATCTGTAATATCAGAGGCAGCAATCTCCAAATTTGAGATGTTCATCTACCATGAGTGATACAAAAAGTGGTTGGGCGGGTGGAAGGGGGCGCGGGGAGTTTAGTAATAAATAAAATACCGGGAGACTTTCCTGAAGCTGCCGGCCGCCTCCCTCGTCGCGTCTCGTCGTATTCTTCTTCCTGGTCCCAGCAGACACTGGGACAGGATCACAGACTCCTTGTACAATCCCCGCGCTGCTCTCATACTATGAGAGCAGCGCGGGGATTGGCCTGAGCGGGCTGGTTTGACGCTCTGCTCAGGCACAGGGACTCTGTGCTGTTTCTCTAATCCGGCTGTTGAATAGAGCCAGGTTTTAGAAACCTAATTGCGCATGTGTGTTTGGCCAGCCAAACACACATGCGCACTTAGAGTGTGCACTCCACTCCTACTCTCCCCCTTCCCATGGCCCAGCCCCACCCCTCCCTACACACGCTGGCTGAGCCAGCTGCTGAAAAATAAAACGATGATAGAACATTGTTTCATTTTTCAGATGCTGGCTCTGAGCCAGTGGGGCGACGCTCCTCCTTCGGAAGAGCTGCCCCTGCTCCTATCACAAGATTGCACAGTGAAAGCCATAAGTGAAGGGAGAGGTAATGTTTTCCAAGGACACTAAATGAGTTGCTCAGAATTTCATTGGACAAGCAGACAGCCAAACAGTCATCATTCAGTTTTTTGAGAGTTTCAGATGACTCCTCACTTGCTTAAGGACAGGCACTTGCTGCCATCATGTTCAGTAGACAGAACATGATATCAATCCCTGGTCATCGTCATGAACACCCTTTCAAATGGGTATGCTAATAAGTTAAAATGATTAAAGAAACAAGAATGGAAGTGAAATAAAGACAGTAAGTGAGTCTGTTGCAGTTAAAGAAAGCATGGCCCACGGTTGGCCGTGCTAAAGCATCGTCCGAATCAATAAGACAAGAATCGAAGAAGTATCATTGACACCAGCAGCTAAGGATATGTCTGGAACAACTCTGGAGTCAACACTATGTTCTGATAAGTGGCCACCATTATCAACCCAACTGGCTAGCCCCACCAGTCCGATTAGAGTCTGCCAGGACTTCACCAAGCGTGCCAGCAACTCAAGGGATGGGAATATGGACTACGTCAGAGGGTTCATAGACCAATCAACTACATGACTGCTCAGAGTTCAGAGGAATTGTGACATTTTTAGCATCATGGTCTACTCCTGTATTGACCACTCAAAGGTCACTTCTACCAGTTATAAAGCTCTTATCTTAATTTGCATCAATATATTGTGCATAAATATAAACCTGAAGAGTTTTGTTGGAGCCTCCAGGGCAATATGCTTAACAGCCTGCTCCATAGATTTGTATTTTCTTATAAATGCCAGGACACCATCAGAAACACAATCCTGCTGACTTATATCATAGATTTTGGATTCAGTGAGCAGTCTTCCTTGATCCAACCCACACCGGCCCTTCACTCCGTGCTTCAGTAAAGGGACATATCTAGGTCTTCACTGCCACTGACCCTGATATCACGGATGGTACAGAAGCTGAAATTCAAAATTACTGATAGGTGAGCTGGTCAGTTAGCACATTTGCCTGTTAACAACCTTGTATCAATGATCTGCATCAAAATCAGAGGAAGGCAGTAAAGGAACCAGACAGGTAACTTGAATATTCTATCCGTGTATATACAGCATTGCCTGCAGGAGGAAGTGGTAGATTGACCTTAGAGAATCATGATATAGAATCCCAATGCATACACTGTATATTTACCTGAGCCTTTGAAACTAGAGAGGGCTCTCCAGCAAAGCTGCCTTTCAGACCCCAGAAGCAGACAATACGGCGTACATACCACCTTAATACTGCAGTTTCATCATCAGTGCTGTCATTAAGCATCTCACTTCTTCAACTCCTTTGATATTTTTTTTTAAACAGCAAGCTTCTGTTGTACAGCATACATTTGGCAGGCATCGGTTTGTGTTTAGATGCTGCCAAATCGCCAAGATGGTACAGTGCAGAGTTTGGACTGGATCACAGAAACACATCTCACGACTTGTCAAACTTAACAAGCATTTACAATGCAATAGGTTTTGCAAACGCGAGTCTTCGAGCCATTGGCACTGTAAATGGCAATGCCTTTTATAAAAAATAAAAGGCATTGTCATTTACAGTACCAACAGCTCCAACCTTTGCAAAAGCAACGCCGATTGCATTGCAGAATGCGGTATCCGTGATGCGCTCATTGTTAAAAAAATTTTTTAAAGTGCGCGGTGTCCCTGAAGCGGGCGCCGCGCTCATTACTAAAGTTACAAAAAAAAATATGAAACCGAGCGCAGTGTCCCTGAAGCGGGCGCCACGCTCGGTATTAAAGCAAAAAAATTGAAACCGAGCGCGGTGTCCCTGAAGCGGGCGTCGCGCTCAGTATTAAATTAAAAATAAATAGAGCGCGGTGTCCCTGAAGCGGGCGCCGCGCTCAACATCAAAGCTTTAAAAAAAAAAAAAAAAACAGTGCGGCGGGTACTAAAGCAGGTGCCGCGCTCAGCATGCATTTTTTTTTTTGGGCAAACCTTTTTATTCGTTTTTCAATGTACATACAGTGTATACATTTTATAACGTCATTGATAGCCATGTAACATTTGTCTAGTTATATTGCCATTATAACAGAAAAACATCAGGGTCCTTATTTGTTCTGGTAGGCATCCTGTGTCTGATCATGTATGGGTGCCTAGTGAAAATGGGTCTCCTCCCCGCTTGTTAGTTACCGGGGTTTATTCAGTGGCTGAAAAGAGTTCACCTGTTTGAACCAACTGGGGTAACTCGGGAATGGAAAGAAGGGGGGCTGGGAATGAGGGCATTGGTTGCTGCTGGTCTATTGGCACTGGGAATCACTTTCACACCGGGACTCATATGGGAGGGGGGGGTGGGACCCGTCCGGGGGGTTCCTTTGTTGCTCGGGGTACCACAGGGCCGAGCTCCGTCTGCGTGGCCGCTGGGGAATTCGTGGGGGTGTTATGTGTCTGTTTGAAGCTATGGAGGAGCATTGACCACTCCATAGATATGGGACGTCTTTGTGTGCCCCACGCCTCCTCTAGGCTGATTGCGTCCTCTTCGGCTGCTCCCCATTTTTGGACTGCCCCCCTCCAAGCTGCTATCGGGGGGCCGCTTGGAGAGCGCCAGTGTAGTGTAATGCTGCGCTTAGCAAGGAGTAGGGCCAATATTCCAAAGCGACTCTCCACCTCCCTCTGCTTTTTCCGTTTAAAAATCCCCAGGGCACTGGCCTCCCAGGAGGCGAGGCCTGTCAGACCTGTGACCGTCAATATAGCGGCATGTACAGGTGCCTAGTAAGGCTGCAGGGTGGGGCAGGACCATAGCATGTGAACAAATGGAGCCTCTGGCATGTGGCAGCGCGGGCATTCTAAGTGCGTCGCAGGGAAGACGCGCTTGAGCCGCTCCGGCGTGAGGTACGCGCGATGAAGTATGTTAAATTGGATGTTTTTAAAGCGTTGATTACGCGACACTTTTTTATGATGCTCTAGTGCTGTTAACCATTCCTTATCATGTAGTGCCCGGCCAAATTCCTCTTCCCACTTCAGCCGTAATCGCGTCAGTGGTACACATGTGAGATCTATGATTGATTTGTATATCCAAGTGATAAGGTGTCTCCCTGCTCCCATATTCAATATCCGCGCTCAGCATGCATATAAAAAAAAATAGCAGCCGCCATTGTCCCCATCAGTGTCCATTATCAAAATAGTGCTCACCCTCTAGATAAAGCTGACCATATAACAAGTCAAGTAAAAGGTCCAGTCCTTATGGGTGGTAACCAGTGGAGGCTAGGAGGTACTAAGGAGGGACTAACAAGCCTCATAATGAATCGGAAGCCAGCCTTTATGAAAGACAATGACACAAAGCCAATCACAAATATGGGTGGAGAATGGGCGGGGCTGCTAGTGCATTCCCTTATACAGCATGCCTCGCATAGCGAGCAGAGTATGCGCGCTGCCGCTAGGCTTGACCTAAAAATCATAAATGTAATTGGGAAACCACAAGACACTCACCAAGACACAGTATTTGGGAATACGACCGTCATGTAATAGATGGCATTTTTTTTTACATGGAAAGGCACTAGCACCTTAAAAGTACCTCCTACCTCTCCTCACATTAACCCCAAATACCCCCAAACCCCACTATTGGGTTGAGATGCTCTTTACTTAAGGCTAACCTCCAGTCCCCAGTCTGTCTGGCACATAAAGAAAACTGTCCATGGGAAAAGTAAATGAGTGTGCCAGAACTTAATTTGTGCTGGTGTTTATAGGTGCTCGGCACTAGCACTTGTTTCTGACAGTCCACCTCATGGGTGGGGCTGTCTATTTTGAACAGAGCACAAGAGCAGCTAGTTTAAAAATTCAATATACATTAAAATTAAAATAACAATACCTTATCCAGGCCATTCTTAAATCTTTGCTGTGATGGCACACTTGGAAACATGGTGGCCATCCTTAAGACAAAGTTTGCCTCACAGGCCCATGTTTGCAACAGTGATATATGTTTGTAGCTCAAGGTGGTTTCCAGAAATAGCTCTCAAAGTTGGAGAAACCTCCTCTAGCATGAGTTTGGGTCTCGGCTTCACATATGGATATGTATTCAGCATGTTTTACCCCATAGGGGCAAGCTTTACTCCTTGGTAAATATATTAAACATTGGCAAAGCCAATGGGTCTTGCCTACGGGAGAGCTATTGGCTTTATCAATTACTTTAAGCCATGTTGTACAGCAGTACGGCTGAAAGTTATAAGCAAAGTGCTATGGCTCAGCCAGTGCTGACCGCAATGGGCTGTGATCTATTTTCCCACTGTGGGATTATTCGCTGCCTTCACAAAAAATGTAATTATCTTACATCGCCTCACATGAATACAGCAGGAAAAAAGGCTGTGCAGAGCAGGATGCGCAGTGCGGTCTGCATCCTGAAACCTGTTGAGGTGACTTTTGGGTGCTTTTTTTTCTTGCTGGACGGGAGTGGGTGTGGGTGAGGGGTGGATGGGACAAGCAGAAAAGGGGAGAGGCAGGCGCAGACCGGGCAAATATTAACACAGGAGGAGAATGGGGACAGGTCAAGCAACAATGAAGGAAGGGGGAGGGAGGAAGAGGGTGCAAGGAAAAGGAAAAAAAAGTACCTCTAAAAGTGACAAGCAGTGGAAGGACACTGGGCAAGGGAAGCAGTACTTGGACCAGGCATGTTCCAGGGTAGGGACAAACACATGAAGAGGAAGTGAAGCCAGCACTTGCTGACCAAAAAGAAGCAAGCAAATAAGTGACGATGAAACCAAGCAATGATAAGCAATGGGCAGGCTCTAAGCCCCCTGGAAGTAAACCAAATGCTTCACAAGCAACAGCGCATGTGCTGTCTCAAGTAAGACCTAGAGTATAGGCTGTGGGGGGAGAGGCAGGGGGTAACTGTCAAAGAGGCAAAGGTGCCCGCCAAACGTTCTGAAGGTCATAAAAGAACCAACAGTGCCCCCAAAACATTGAGGAGCACTAGGGTGAAGGCAGGAGAGTGTTTAAGAACGGGGAGGGGATGTGTCCTGCCTGAGGGGAAACAGCCTTTACCACGCAGCCTTTGGCATGCAGGTAAGCACCAGGCAGGTAAGTATTTGCAACTTTACCATGAGGTTAAGTATTCTTTCTTTCAAATAACATCCTATTTAGGTTATTTTTTTTCCAAACAAAAAGTGACTTGAGGGTTTAAGGATGGGTAGAGGTAAAGGCAGGTGATGGTGAATTGAGGGCTCAGAGGTGGGTAGAGGGAAAGGGGGGCGAGGGTGACTAGAGGATTATGGGGGTAGAGGTAAAAGGGGCTGTGGGTGACTTGAGGGATATGAGGGGTAGAGGCAAAGAGAGGTGACGGTGACTTGAGGGATATGGGGTGGGTAGAGGTAAAAGCAGATGAGTGACTTGAAGGCTCTGGGGTGGGTAGCGTAAAGGGAGGTAAGGATAACTTGAGGATTATGGGGCAGGTAAGGGTGCTAGGAGGTGAGGGGGACTGTAGGTATGGGGGGTGGGTAGAGGTAAAAGGAAGTAAGGGTGTCTTGAAGGTTCCAGGGTGGGTAGTCGTAAAGGGATGTAAAGTGACATGAGGGTTATGGGGGATGTAGAGGTAATGGGAAGTGAGGGTGGCTTGAGGGGCTATGAGATGGCTAGAGGTAAAAGGGGATGAGGGTGTCTTAAGGGCTCAGGGGTGGGTAAAAGTAAAGGGAGGTGAGTGACTTGAGGGCTAAGGGGTATGACTTTTCACACAATCCCATTTTTTCTACAGAAGTCTGAGTAGGGGGCATTTGTTTAGAACAATTTCCTTTCACTGCTTATTCTAGAAGAAGTAATGGCTACAAAAAGCCAACCTAGCAAGAGAAACATTGTATTGTTTGTTATGATGCATACATGTTTACACTACGTACTCTCTACAGGTCACTAGTTATTGAGTAGCAATGATGCCCGGGTGAGAAACCCAGCTGTTGTGAAGTAATGACGAACAGACGAGGTAAGATTTCAGGAACTCCTTATTAGCCATCCACTCTCCGAATGCACACAGTGGACTTTAACATTCTAAGGCAGACTCCCATGGGAGAGTCCACTGGGGAACAAGCGCAGGGGTGGAAGGGAAGTACCAAGGTACGGAAAGGAGATTACAACACACCTCCCCAACAATACAGGGTTAAACATAATCACATTTGACAATCCTGTCGCAACTCCACACTTGTCCATTCTCAAGTAGTACCACATTGTTGTAGGACTTGGCTACACAACAAGGAGGGTAACATTTGCTTTTGTTCTGATAGTCTTTAACACTCCTTTTGACTTGTACCCAAACTCCTACCCTCCACCTGGGATCTTTCTTCCCATCGTACCACTCCTTGTATTTGCCTTGGTGTAGTTCTCGTTTCTTTCCAGATTCCTTAAGATTGGACTCAACCGCCCTACCACCCCTCAACCAGATGGGGTTAAACTTTGTACAGGGTGCTCTTCCTCTGAGAGCGACAAACGGGGACACCCCTGTGATGATGTTGGGTGATGTGTGGTAGGCCCATAAGCAGTCCCGCAAGGATGACTCAACCTTGTGACCATTTACCACTGCTAGTTGTATGTGTTCTTTAATAAGCCTATTGGCTCTTTCAACTAGGCCGTTTGCCTTAGGGCAATATAGTGCTGTTCTTTCGTGCTTGATATTGAGATTTACTAGAAAGTCCTTCATCTGTTGGGACGTAAACTGTACCCCATTGTCGGTGACCAGGGTAGATGGAATACCCTCCCGTGAGAATACGTCCTTGAGGAAATCTAAGACAGCATTTGTGTTGACCCCATGGACGAACTTGTGTGTGACCCAGTGTGAGGTGTAATCAACCAGCACCAACATGAACTTTCTGTGCATCCCTAAATTGTCTATTGGCCCAATTATGTCCATGGCCAGTTTGCTCCACGGTTTGAGGGGTACCTCTACCGGTGATAACGGAGCCCTGTGGGTAGACCTCGACTTGTCACTTTTTGCACAGCTGTGACAGTCCTTTACCATTTGTTCTACCATAGAGTCCATCCTAGGGAACCAGAAGTTTACTCTAACTCTGTTCTTTGTCATGCTTTGCCCCAGGTGTCCTTCATGGGCTAATTCTACAATTCTCCTTCTCAACCCTTCTGGAGGTATAATCTTATTGTTGCAAAAAACTTTCCCTCCTATGGTGCTCAATTCAAACCTGACCTCCCAAAAGTCTCCGATTTCCTCATCAACCTCACTGCATTTACTGGGCCACCCTTCTACCATCATCTCCTTTAACTTACACAGCCCCTTATCTTCGTCCATGCCTTTACCCCACTCTTCTTCTGTTAATGCAGGATCAGTTATGGCTAGAATGGGACTGTCTAGCACTTCTGCACCTTGTAATGGTGAACGGGACAAGAAGTCTGCAATTTTGTTTTTACCCCCTGGAACATACTCCAGCCTGAAGCAAAAATTCTCAAGTCCTAATATCCATTTGCAAATGCGGGTGTGCCATGTTCCATGCCTTTGACCGTGAACATGAAGGTAAGTGGCTTGTGGTCAGTGCGGATAGTGAAATTCACCCCCTACAGGAAGAACTTAAAGTGTTTCACTGCCCAGTAACACGCTAGGGCCTCCTTCTCCACTACCGAATAATTGCTCTCTGCTGTAGTAAGACAGCGGGAGGCAAAGGCAATGATTTTTTCCTCACTGCCCTCTTTCTGAGACAGTGTTGCTCCCAGGCCCTTGTTTGAGGCGTCTGTGGTAAGAATGTTTTTTTTCCTGGGGTCAAACGTGCCCAACGCCGGAGAACTGACAATTTCCTCTTTTAATGCATCCACCGTGCACTTGTGTTCCTCTTGCCACTCAAACTCCTTATTTTTCTTCAAAAGCTCACGTAAGTGTTCACACTTCTCTGAAAAGTTTTTAATGTATTTTGCCATATACTACAGTAAACCCAAGAATGATTTCAACTCATCCTTGCTCTTGGAATACGGGGCCTCCCTCACGGCTTTCAACAAGTTGTTTTTTGGTCTAAAACCATTTTCTGAAATGGAGTGCCCCAGGTATTCCACTGACGTCACTCTGATCTGGCACTTAGATTTCTGTACCGTCAATCCAGCCTCCATCAGCCTTTTGAAGACGTCCCTGAGGGTCTGGTCATGGGCCTCGGCGGTCTGTCCATACACAAGGATGCCGTCCTGGAAACACATGGTGTTGCCCACGTCTCTCAAGACTTGGTGCATTATCTTTTGGAAGACGGCCGCAGCCGATGCCAGACCGAACGGCATTCTTTGGAACATGTACGCTCCCTGTGGGGTGATAAAGGCTGTGAGCGGTCTAGAGTCGGGGTGGAGATCTACCTGGTGGTAGGCCATGGAGAGGTCAATGACCCTAAAGTACTTAGCTGGTCCCATGGTACTGAGCATTTCGTTTATGTTGGGGAGTGGGTGTCTTTCAACCCAGATGCTTTCATTGAAGCTGCGCAAGTCCACGCATAAACGAATGCCGTCCCCACTGGCCTTAGATGCAATCACGATTGGGGCCAACCATTCGGACGCGTCAATAGGTTGGATGACGCCCATATTGCACAATCTTTCCAACTCCTTCTCTAAGGGTTCCTTCATTAAATGAGGTACCGGGCGAAGCTTGTGCACAGTTGTTCTAGCATTAGATTTGAGCTTAATCTTATGTTGGAAATCATGGCGAAGACCAAGCTTCTCGGAAAATAACTTGGGGAACTCCTCACATATACTTGCTCCGGTTTGGGTAACATCCAGCACAAGCACTTGTTCTTGGTTATTGGGGTCAAGGATTATGCCCAACTCTTCTTTTCCTTCTTGATGGCCTAAGAGGAGGGTTTTCCAAGGGAGGGAGGGGTAGGGAGTCACGGATAGTTATTAGTGCACGGGTGAGGGAGCAGTGGGTAAAAAAGAAAAAAATATTTGGTCCTCAGCGGAAAAGATATAATTTAACATCCAACAAGACAATGACTCTAAGGAATATAAGATGACAGCCAGCCAGAAGACACAGATAGAAATCCTATCATGGAACGTTAATGGGCTTAGAGTGAAACATAGAAGGGAGAAGTTGTTACAATATTTAAAGGACGCCCAGCCCAGATCATAATTCTACAAGAAACACATCTATTGAGTGAAGAGATGAAAGAAGTTCTTAAATCAAGGAAATGGATACAGAAAGCGGTATTTACTGATCAACAGCTTACCATCAGAGGGGTAGCAATTCTGGTGAAAACGAACCCCCAGATAATAGCAGAGCACAGCAAAGTAGATGGGGCAGGTAGGTGGGCGATAGCCAAAATAAGATGCTATAATCAGGCCTATACAGTGGCTGGCTATTACGGCCCAAATCTAGATGACCCTACTCCATTTGGTAACTTGCTCACAGAACTTTTGGATTTCCCTGACCCTGTCATTTTGGCAGGGGATTTCAATGTAGTTTTGGATATTAAGTTAGATCGTTCCACCAAAAGTAGAGCAGTGACAAACAATAAGACTCGTTCCCTGATAAAAAACTCAATAAAGGATCGAAGTTGGTGTGATATCTGGAGAGAGAGGAAGGGATCCCTTAAGAGTTATACCTTTAACAATAAAAAATATGGGCACCAATCAAGAACTGATTTATTTTTAATTAGTCAAAATATAAAAGATCAGGTTGGAGGTGTGAATCATGTGGGATCACACATGTCAGACGATTCGGCCATCACTTTATCTTTGGCCCCCTCAAATAGTGTAGTACAGAAGAGGTGGTCTATGGATCGTACTATACTGTTTGATGATGATATAGTAGATAAACTCGGGATGGAAACCCAAGAATTTTTCGAGAACAATTTAGAGACAGCATCAATAGGTATAGTTTGGGATGCCTATAAGGTATTCTTAAGGGGGAAAATAATATCCATTCAATCCCACAAAAACAAGCAACGAAGGGAAGAGATAGCAAATATCGAGAGAAAGATTTGGCTTTTAGAACAGCAGCTGTTGGATAATGAGATAGTACAAGAACCCTTGCAAATCACTATCCAGGATTTAAAAACGATCTTGCGGGAGTGGTGGAAGGCAGATTACAAGACAGGTGGCAAGCAAGTAAGCTTGCTCATTTTAATTATGGAGAAGGATGCGGCAAACTGCTTGCTTGGAAGATCAAAAACGATCAGGCAAAAAACTTTATTAAAGAACTAAAGCAAACAGGTACAGGGAATCTAATTGGGACTAGAGAGGGTATAGAGGAGGCTTTTCTGGACCACTTTGGAGAAGTATATTCGGAAGATCTAATCACGAGGGAAGGGGAGGTGGA
Source organism: Calotriton arnoldi (assembly GCA_963921515.1). Taxonomy (NCBI): domain Eukaryota; kingdom Metazoa; phylum Chordata; class Amphibia; order Caudata; family Salamandridae; genus Calotriton; species Calotriton arnoldi. The sequence continues at coordinate 856,483 of CAWUFW010003956.1, forward strand.
AAAATGGTTAGGTCAAGATACTCCACGGGAAATTTCCGATGCCCAGAGACAAGCTATTAATAGCTCAATAACAGTAGAGGAAATAAGGAAATCTATTAGAGCAGGGAAATCAAATAAAGCAGCAGGTCCAGACGGCCTCCCTATTGAGATTTACAAAAGTTAGGGGATTGTTTAGCCCCGATTATGGCCAAACTGTTATCAGCTATCTTTGAAAATGGCAGGGAGATTCCACCTTCCTGGAATTAAGCTATTGTGATGTTGATACTAAAACCTGACAAGCCACCTTATTGCTGTGATTCCTATAGGCCTATCTCGCTACTTAATTCAGACTATAAAATCTTCTCGAAAATACTGGCGGATAGGCTTAGTGGGGTAGTGGGGAATCTCTTACATGAAGATCAGAAGGGTTTTGTACAAGGAAGGGGAATTAAAGACCTTACATATAGTTTAATCGGTGCCATAAATATAGCCACCACATATAAAGTACCACTGGCGGTGATTACAGTGGACGCAACCAAGGCCTTTGATAGGATAAACTGGTCCTATCTACAGAAGATTTTAAAGTTATCTAATCTTGGAGAGAATTTTTGCAGGGCAATAGACCTACTATATAGAAGTCCTACAGCTAGAATTGTAGTGAATGGGAACTTGTCCAAATCTTTTAACATCTTCAGGGGGACAAGGCAAGGGTGTCCTTTATCCCCCCTTCTATTTAATATATATATCGAGCCCCTTGCGGAAAAGATAAGAAATCATAAGAGCATTTCCTCTTTTAAATTCCGAGGATGGGAGAAAAAAGTAGGGTTATATGCTGACGACCTGGTGGTTTATTCTTCCGAAGCGGACTCCTCACTTCCTGTGGTCTACGAAATAGCATCGCGGTTCGGAGCTGTCTCAGGATATGAGATAAATGAAAATAAAACAGTAGTAATGGCCTGGAATATTAACTCGCAGTTGAACTGTATTCAGGAGGAGATGAGATATTTGGGCATTAAAATAGTTTCGAAAGTAGAACAAATCTCGGAATCCAACTTTTATAAGATCAATAAAGAAGTGGGAAAATTGCTACTAAGTTGGGCCCATCTTCCTTTGACATTATATGGGAGAATTAACCTTGTAAAAATGTCTATTCTTCCCAAGTATACCTTCTTGTTTCAGAATATTCCTATGGCGTTTAAGGATGTCTGGCTCAATAAGGCTCAATCTAAAATCACAAGCTTTATTTGGGCCTCAAAAGGGGTCCATATTTCAAGGAAGAAGCTAAGGCGGCAGTACGACAAAGGAGGTCTACGATTACCAGATCTATCATACTACGCTTGGGTATTTCTTTTAAAATCAGGGAAAATGCTATTTAGTATACCTGACTTTTCTGATCTCTGGAATATGTTTAAGGCAATGCTCCAGGAGGTAGAAGGGGGTGAATATGGATTTATACATAAGTATGGAGATCCGAGTTTCTTTAAAAAAGTGAGACTTAAGATTCTACAGTCTTTTGCGGAGACATGGTACAAAATCAGGAAAGCAATACAAATAAATTATTATAGCGAAATGGCTCCTATCTGGAACTCGCCAGGTTCCCCGGAGTGGTCCAAAGATAGCCTGGCTCTCCCTTTGGAAAAACACAGGAATAATACACTGGGGACAACTGATATCAGAGGGGACTTTGATTTCTTGGGAGGAATGTCAAGGAGTAGCTAACAATCAGCTTTCAAGATTCAAATATCTTCAAATAAAAAGCTGGTTCCTTTCTGTGGGCTCCGGTATTGGAATATCAAATGATTTGGAATCTAGGATGATAACAAATGTGACCCGGAAAAAAGAGGTGGCGGGCTGGTATTGGCTTTTAATGGAGTCGGCAGAAGGAGACTTCAATCTACCATCGTAACTGTGGGAGAAGATCTTGCCTGGAGTACAGATTGAAGAATTATGGCAAGTATCTTGTAACTTTGTATACTCCATGGTCCGTGCTGCAAATTTAAGGCAGAACCACCTTTTCTGTCTTCACAGAGTGTACTGGACCCCGTATAAACTGTCCAAACTGGGAAAAGGCCCCACGCCGAGATGTCCAAAGTGTGGTAAGGAAAAAGGAGATGATACTCACATGTTTTTGGAATGCCCCGAACTCCAGGTGTTTTGGGAGGACGTGAGTAGTACATTATCCTTAATAATTGGAGAGCCACTTCAGGTGAGCAAAACTCTTGTCTTTTTGGGATTACGGAGCTCTGGGAAGTTTTGTCAAATAACACGAAAAAGTTGATTTTTACCTGATACTCTTGGCCCGTAGAGAAATTTGTAAAAATTGGGTCAAATCTACTCCCCCAAATAAAATAGAATGGATGATGTCAGTAAAGTATACTAATCAGTTGGATAGGACATCTAAGAAAAAGCGTTAACGAGTTTTGGCTTCCCTATGAGAACTGGGTGAAGCAATTTACCTAAATGTAGTCCGATGATTAGGCCTCTATACTATACTGCTTGATTACTCCTTTTGGTGACTTCACAGGTGACGGTGTGTAATCAAGTTACCTATGGTTGGAGATTAGTAAGCAAGGTATAGAGTGACCCATCCTTGGTGTGGTATAAAAGATCTCTGGCTGGCGCTATTCCAAGGGAGGCCCCGGAGTACGGAATACTAGCTATTGGTAACCGAGGCTAATGAGGACTAACAAAAAAAGGATTATGCCCAACTCTTTCGGATGTTGCCATCCCAATAAATTAGATCCCGTTTCAACAATGTACACCTTCCCCTCCGTATTCCTTCCTTTAAATTCAATGTGCATTTTTTTCATTCCCATAAGTGGTATGGGTTGTTTGGTATAACCTGTGGGTGAAATACCAGGCTTTTCTAGGATCACATTCCCATCTACATTCATGTTTACAAAATCTGCATGGCTCAACAAAGTAAATGGCGAAAAAGAATCTGCATACATGGTGACAACATTCTTATGTAGCATCACAACACATTTGGGATAACTGATATTTATACTTCCCACTGTGTCTTTTACCTGGAAGACAAACTTCCTTTCACTAGGAGAGACATAACTAACTTCTTTTACTGAACTCCCTTCCTTTCCCCCACCCTCTCTGTTGTTGGGGTCATTTTCTCTACATACTCTTGCAAAATGCCCCCTACGATTGCAATTCTTGCATGTCACACTTTTGGCTGGGCAATGAGCATTGTTAGCTAGATGGTTGCTGCTGCCACATCTGTAACATCTGAGTTTTCTCTCATTAAGGTGCGATTTGTTCAGTATACTTTCCTTTCCTTTGACTTTAAAAACCTCGGTCTCCACTACATACTCCTTTATGTTGGCGACCAACTCAGTAGGAGATTTCATTTCTTTGATGCACTTGGCTGTGTGCTCTACAGATTGGGCAATGGCAACTGACTCCCGGAGAGAAGGATCTTTGGCCAGCAATTTTTCCTGTATGCGCAAATTATTCGTGCAGCGTACCAGCTGGTCCCTTATAAGAGAATCAGTTAGGTTCCCAAAGTCACACAATTGGCTCAGGCCCCTTAAGGCAGCGATGTAGTTGCTGACCGACTCCTGTTTCCCTTGTGTTCTGCAGAAGCGCCTATGACGTTCCAACACTACGTTTATTTTGTCTCCAAAATGAAGTTCTAGTTTTGCCATAGTGCTTGCAAAAATGTCCAATGCTCCCTCTTCCCCTTCTCCATTATTCTCTGGTTCTCGCAGTGTCTCATAAATTTTCCGACCATATACACCCAAATTATGTAGTAAAATGTGCTGTTTCCGCAACAGAGAGAACCGTTCCCCCCCAATCGCAATCAGATAAGATTCAAACAGTTTGACCCAGTCTTTCCAATTTATCTCTGGCTCTCCATTCTCATTAAGGAATGATGAGGGTTGGCTCATGCTCGCTGCGGCCATCATTGTGCACCAGAAGGGGAGACTTAATGCACAGGGAGGCTAACAGACAGCGGGACAGAGAGACAAGTCGTACCTGAACAACCTAGAAAACTGCAATGGGGTGCTGTACTAACAAGAGCAAAAGAAAACACCCAAGCACAATACTACGCTAGGCTGGCGCTGGTGGAGGTAACAAGTGCTACTGTATGCAAAAGTGTAATAGTTCATAAACTCCAGGAGCGCCCGGCGTGAGCAGAAGAATATGCAGGGTTAATAATTTAGGTTAACCTCCTTAACCTGACGTCTTGCGCAAACAAAAGAGTCTCACCTCCTTTGACTGGGTACCGGTGAATGCAGCGTCTCCCCCCTGGGCCTGGAACACACGTATTGAAATGGTAGACGAGGGCACACTCACACCCTTGGGCAGAGAGTTGCTGAGACACTGATATAGATGATGTCTCTTGTAGCACGCTGTTGAAATATGCGCTCTTTCAACCAAACCGACATGCGCTGAAAACAACTGCCACCCTTCGCGCAGGCTCCGTTCCGCTCGAAAGACACTGCTTCCCTGCAGCTGTCTCTGGAGCACGCCTGCGCTTTTAGAAACTGCGCTCCCTCATCCAGGACACTACGTTTCCGGTCAGGGAACGGCTCCGCCTCACACATGCGCGATACCGGACGAGGCTACAGCCCGCTGCACAACGCCCTGCTCACAGAAATCCAGTCAGGTGGCACCCCATACACTCGACACTGCTGGAGAATTGCTGCTCGGCTCGAAGGGGTCACTTGCTTCGTGGATACGGGAAGGCTGAAATGCCAGGAAGAGCCCTGCGAAACACAGCCAGAAGGGAATTCTCCTCAGCTCCAGTCAGGCGGCACCCCAGACACTCGACACCGCCGGAGGTTTGCTGCTTGGCTAAAAGGGGATCTCTCTCTTCGTGGATACGGAAGCCTGAAACCCACGAAGAGCCCACGACACACGGCTAGAAGGGATATCTCCTCAGCTGATCACGATGCAGTTGCTGTAGGCTGCTGAATGCGCACCACTTCCAACGTGGGTTACACCAGAACCCTTCACTCCACCTTCCATCCCACAGTGCCGGAATCGAGGTCGTCTGTTCTTCTAGTAGGATTATGGTGCTGCCCGCAGGACCAGGGCACACTACTTTTGCGACACCAGGGTATACCACCCGTAGATGGCACAGATGGATCACAGCTCTAACACGCAGAACTGCTTGGATGGCAAGGACGGCTGAGGCAGCACTAACAACCTTCACGATTCCTTAATCCACTTCTAATGCTGTAATTGGAGAGAGTACACAAAGGGGAGATGGCTGAAGCTGCCCCCTTCGCAGTTGATCGTCGCCAGTGTTGTGAAGTAATGACGAACAGAAGAGGTAAGATTTCAGGAACTCGTATTAGGCATCCACTCTCCGAATGCACACAGTGGACTTCAACATTCTAAGGCAGACTCGCAAAGGAGAGTCCACGGGGTAACAAGGGCAGGGGTGGAAGGGACGTACCAAGGTAGGGAAAGGAGATTACAACACCAGCCTTGTAGATAAACATGAGATGACAGTCATGTTTGGTGAAATCTCCAAGATGGACACATCCTTCATAAGTAGGTTTTCCTGTTTTCAGTTCCTATTCATTGTGAATTCTGCTGGAATTGCTTTAGTGTTTTCCATTTTTTTCAATATTAGTTAAAATCTGTGGTTATCAGCGTTTAATCTTTTTTCTCCTTAAAACAAAATCACTGGGATGGTATTTTTCCAGTGTTTATAAAGAAATTTGCTTTTATTTCCCTCATTCATTCTTATTGTCAATCACCCTTCTCTTCTTTCCTGCTACTCCCATGTTTGTATCCTTTCCGTATATCTGATCTTCCAAGTAACTTCTCATTATTTGTCATCTCCCTGCCTATTTAATGTCCCAGTACTCAAACCCCTTTCGCGCATGCCATTCGGACCTTATGTCAAGGATGTGCATGGGTGGAGATATGTTTGCACCTCATTACGATTTGATTGTAGCAGATAAAATGTTAATTGCGGGCACTTAAAGCACCTTCTTGCTACTCTGTAATTCAGACAGATGGCAAAGATCAGCTAAATAAATGGTTTCCACTTAGGACATGAGATATATATGGTGGGATCTTAGTGCTCTGTCACTGCAAGGCAGTGTCACACTGCACTGTTCTTTATCTCAAGACAGCAAGAAAGAAGCGGGCTAATAAATGTATTATTATTACTCTGATCTGGGCCTATTCCTGCTCTAGTTGGTCATAGGGGAGAAGACTGTCAAGGAATTAATTAGAATACTATAAGCTATAGGGACTTTGGTGACAGTAAACTGTACTGCTGTATGAAGAAGCAGAAAAGGCAGGAAAATAACCTACATGATGACTTAGGTCATTTGTCTGTGTAGTTCACACCATGAATAAAGTTTATTTTACATTGTTGGGCATGTCTATGGCATTGTGTGTCCAGCCAGCATATTGATTTTATCAAGAATGTTGTTGTTTATTTGAAAGCAGCGTGGAGACAGTGTCCCTCCCAGGAATGAGTGAAATTTGCACAAGGCACTTGACCTTTGTGTTCTGTGCAGCGTGCTCTGTTTCCCAACTTGTGGGGAAGAAAACAAGCATTTGCAATGCAATAGGTCTCGCATTTACGCGAGTTTAAGCTATTGGCATTGTAAATCACAATGCCTATTTTTTTTGTATTTTAAAACATAAATAAAAGGCATTGTCATTTACAATGCCAATACCTTAAACTCGCATAAATGCGAGACCTATTGCATTAGCAAATACTTAAATAAGTTGAAAACTTGTATAAGGAGATCTAAAAAAATTAAATAAACGGGCAAACATTTATTAACAGGTTAATGAATGCTTGTCTGTTTATTTAACATTTTTTTCTGAATATTTGTGCTCAGCAACTAAAGAGCTGCTGTTCACCAAGGTGGCCGCATGTAAAGGTCAAGAGGGCTGCAAGCTGCCCCCGGGACGTACTTTGAGTATCACTGCTCTAGACTATATCTGCTCCAATGTCACCCACTCTTTCTTCAGTATTTTTAAGCATATGTTGTCCTAGGTAATTTTTATAAACGTTCTTGCCTTCTCGCCATCCTTGCATGTTGGCTAAGTATACTGTTACCTTTTACAGTGCTCAGTTGTCTTCTGGGGTTAGGTTTGTGCTTTATGACTACCCCCAATAAAATAAACTGAATATATGCTACAAAAAAATAAAACCCTCAAAACCAGAAGATGGATGCGGTGTCCTGAGTCCACAAAGAAAATTGTAGTTAAAGTGTACAAAATTGTTTAAGAAAATTAAAGTAATCACATCATGGGGGTCAAAAAACGGCAATCTTCAATTCGCAGACTAATCTAGTCCTGCCATCCTTCTGAATCTGGTAGGAAAGCTATTGTGCAATGTTTTTGTAAGAACATACCTCCCAAAGTTCGTGGTGTTGATTTTGCACTTGAATACAGCAGGAATGCATTTAGCTCAGGAATGCATTTAGCTATGTGTGCTTCTCCACGAATGACATAGTAACAACAGCAGAACGATTATTCTGAACAAAGCTTTCAAAGGTCAAGTTTGCTCAGCTTCTTCGGAACCAGATGCAGCAACACTTGTATGCACTGTACAGCTAAATAACTTGCAGGGAAGTAATGCTACCCTCCAGAAAAGCACTAGATGCCCATCGTCCACCAATATTAAGCATGTCCAACTAACTGTTGAGGAATGCCAAAGACCTATAATAACCAAGTTGGAAGACTAAAAGTAAACGTAGTGGTCCATGAATTGTAGTTTCACCTGCACTGTTTACAAAAGTTGCCAGGAACTAAAAGAGGTCATCAATACCCCACCCGCCCAGTCTGGCCCGACCTTCACCTTGGACACAGAAGAGGACCCCTTAACTCCCGAGTGACTAAGCCATTCTGTGGTTTAATTTCCAGGGCCCTCGGTGTGCAGCTAATGCACAAATCCTGAGAGCTCTCTGTTAAAGGGTTCAACCTTGGTACACTATCTAGGCTGGCAGATGTTAGATTAGATGGAATTTGCAAATAACGCCCTACTGCCTGCCTGTTATTCCTATTTGCTTGAGAAGTAACCGATTCTAAGCGTAAAGCAAATGTACAACACCCTTTTACTCAGGCAGTTATAATCGCTCTTCATGTATTTGTTTTATGAAAATTGAGAATTCTTATGATTTTTCCAATCTGCTTATCATGTGGTTTGTGGCACTATGACCAGCACTCTTTTCACACCAAGGGCGGTACACAAAAGAAAAGCGTCCATTCAAGAACATACGCGGTTTCAAGCAGGCGATCGACCACACATCACCCTGAAAGGCCAGATCAAACTTACAAGTCGAATTGTCTTCTAGAGTTTTAAAAACACCCAAAATGCAATCCACATCAAGTTCAGTTCAAGCCTGAGGACTTTTGAGAGCCTGTGCAGACATGCCTTTTTTACCCAGTCAGGACTTCCTAACAGGTGAAGTAACCGTGGCTGTCCGTCCATACATGCTATTCTTTAGCACACAGTCATAAAAACGACGTTTTTTGCCATTAGTTTCTACAGCTAAAAATGTTTTGGATGTCAAGCAAGTTCTAGCATGCCATCTTTCATACCGGTACAGAATCATATTTAAAGAAGTTAAAATATTAAAAGCCAACTTTTTAGAGCTGTGCTGCTACACAAATGTAATTCCAAGTCCTAAACCACATGAACAAATCTTTGCTTGAGGGCCTGGCCCACAACAGTAGTTAGAGGCAGGCTATTAAAAAAGTGAAACCCCTTTTAAATGAAACTTTCTGTGAAGTTTCTAAGCAGCTATTGAAGTGATCTCAAAACTGATGTTACATTCGAGGAATGGCTGCCCGATGATAACCTACTATGGGCAACACCATCACGTGCAAATACCACAACACTGGCGGCAGTGCTGGTACACAGCACTGGCTTGCAGCAGAGGCACGCATGATAAAACCTGTTACGTGAGTGCGGTAGCAACAAACTGGTTATGCGTCTCAGACATTACAGCAATTAGTGGAAGTGTAACGGAGGGAAAAAATTGCTAGTCTATTTGGCACGAAGAACAAACCCACACGACTGACATATATGCAACGAACACAAGTACACTGGCATCAGATGTTAAATAAATAAACAAGAAACTATATGCTTTACTGGAGATCAAAAAGGAAAAAAATCATTAACAATTCATTTTCAAATAACGTTGAACCAGTTGTAGAAAATCAAAACAACCTTTGGGAAGAAACATACATTTCCACATAAGGTGCAAACGAAACTACTACTTTTTGCGTCCCTTGGTTGCCAGCTAGAAAGAAGATCTTAACATTTGTGCTCTGATCTGATCTAAACAGTTCAGCATTCTTTTTATTTCCACGTTTATTCCTTCGAGGTCCCTGCATGCTGCGGGCTGCGTCTGGTCACGGGTCTCTTTTGCCAGGTCAGGACAGGATTATGGCAACATTTGCCCTATTTTGGGAATGACTGCAATGTCAAGATTGTGTCATTCGAGGGCTCGCGTGCGGTAGCCGCAGCTCACATTCGGCTGAGGGGAACAGGCGCATTGACGCATCTCTCTCGAAACACACAGGTTAAACTTTTACGAAGCCCCCGCTCCCTTGACCCAGCAGAAACGCAAGTGGTAACCGGGGACCGAAGTGCGCTAAGGTTATGGGTGCTGCAAGGTGGTGCTCAGTCTCGGTTCCTTGCTCAGAAGTCACCGAAACATTAACAACCACCAATACCGTGCAGATATACCAGTCCAAAACACACAGAACACGGTCGCCCAAGCTTAGGGTCAAATAAAACGCAATGCGAACGACAGGGTACCTCCTCAAGGTTACAGAAGTGCACGTTATACAAGCTCAAAGATCATCCTTACCCCCGGCGTGAAGCAGGAATTGCAGTTGAATCAGACCAAATGCATCCAGGGGCTCTAGTAGCTTGCTGCTGAAATGTACCGTAGTACCTCGTGTACATGCTCAGTCTCATATGAAAGAACTCGTCCTCCTCCAGTATGTAATACTGGAGCACTCCTTGTGCGTCAAAAAAGGCAACCTCCGTTGACGTTGCAGAGAAATCTGCAAAGCCATTAATTAGTCCTATGTCATTTATGGAACCTTTAGCCAGCCATGGCTTTTTCATAGTAGCTCGCTGTAGTCTGGGACTTGTGGTTTTGCGTTTAATGTTGCAAGTACTGTAAAACAAGCGCGGTCCCGAAAGTGAAAGAGGACCGCGCTGCAGCCGGAGCATGGGGATCTCTTGTCTTTATGGGGCCATGTGTTTCTAATTAGAAACACATGGCCCCATAAAGATAAGAAAGTGCTTTGCGACAGACGCAAAGCAGGGAAGCCAGTCCGGGTGGGCCGGCACAAAAAGCGAAAGGGAGGCAACCCAAACACCTAATTTCCAATGGCAGGCCACCGTTTACCATAAACGGTGACGCCAGCCAATGGAAATAAGGGGCGGGGCTTCAAGCCCTTTTCTCAAAGTCCTCATTTACAATAAATCTCGCCGAGCGAGCTGCGCATGTGCGCAGCAACGCTAGGCGAGACCTAAAAACACATCTCAATATGTTTCTATTAAATGTGGTCACAATGATTTGTGCAGGTGATGTTACCAAGTGTCAAGCCTTGTTTTGGCACCATAAGTTCAAATTTAGTTTTTGACTCAGAGGCAGTAGGCATGAAAGCTGAAGTTGGTGATCATGAGGTTGTATCATGACCTGTCCCATGTCAATGCCTAGACTTCAAACTGGTCAATGCCCCTATATTTGCTTAAATTGTGCTGTCTGCAACACATACTAGAAAACACAACTTAGAGGCTGCCGCTTAATGTTTGAGTTGAAAGGTCTGCAGCTCATACACTAACCCATACATTTTCTGGGTTTATGTATGTGATAAAAGCAGCACAATTTACCACAAAATCACATGAACCCCTTTTGGGTTTCGACATAGGCACTGAAGATATTTGTCCGACCCCTGGTCCTTCTGTTTAGGCATTCTTTTCAAACCATTATGATGTAAACCTAAGAGCAGGAGTGTTGGTGCAATATTTTATGGAGGAACGTTGATTCCTGAGGCATCTATATGCACAGTGATAGATTTTACCACAAGCCTGACACACGAGCTTTTAGATAAAAAAAGCTCCATCCCACTCTCAGCGAAGGAGGAGGACATCATGGAGTTGCTGCTTGCCTTGGACTGAGATACTTCTCAGAGTTTATCTTTGAACATGCTTTCCACTAAACAGCAACATGCAGTGAACAGTGTGCGGAGTCCATATGTGGTGACCATACCCCCAAAATATGAGTAGAAGTAGGTCCAGGGGGTTCAGGGATGTTATGGATGGTTACCTTGTCATCATAAGTGGCTTATCATTGCCTGTGCAGGTCATAGCGGGATCATCCACCACAAAGTGCTTAGAAGTAGCGGCTGTACTTGCACAACTTGACAACAGAGGATGTTAAAGTGAAGCATGATCGTCTTTTTCCAGCTTCTATTGTAAAGTAAACATTCCCATTGGTGGTTTTTTATCAGTTTTAATAGGAAACCGGAAACCATATTCATAATGCTTCTCATGGCTGTTTTCCATAGACAGGGATATGAGCTTGTTGATGAAATGCTGGTTTTGGAATACAACTGTCTGCAACCAGTTTTCATTGGCCATTCAGACACACTTGTGCAAGAACAAACGATGCAGTACACTTACACCAACACTGGTAAAATCTTTTCTACATCTTGTGGAGGAAAGAGCTTCGCTCTGAAAGAAACCCTCCTTGTTGTTTCCAAGAAATTAGCAAATAATGAACTACCCTGCTTAAGATAGGTTCTGCCTTCTATCGGTTTACTAACTGCCCTACACTGTCAGGTCGCTCCACCCTCTAATATTAATAAATTCAAGGTTCCCTGTAAAAAGGTTTCCATCAATATGTCAATTATTTAGATAAAAAAAGGCCGAAGATGCCTGCCTACCAAAAACGTGCTACTACTGTAATGCATTGTGAAAGAAAAAAAACACACACACACTCTTTGGGGCAGGCTTCAGCCTGACTAGGAGTACTTGAAACTAGAAAGGCTGCTGCCCTTCTCAGAAGCAGAAGTAGTTACTGCGAGCAGAACACACACCCTGAAGTTTTTCTTTTTGATTAATTTCATCACAAAAATCTAATTTAAGACTGCCTTTGGGCAGGCCACTGGGGATCTTCTCATTAGAGAAAAAATGTGTTTTCTTATATGCATTTGTACATTTATAACTTACAAAACAGTCATGGTCTTGAAGAAGGGCATTTCTATTACTGTCACAGTGCAGTCATACAATTACAGCACAGTAGGTCTTAAACATGTATAAATACTAGGAATGGCTGCAGCACTAATACAGTATCAAATAAAGAAAAGAAACAACTGATGGAGTAGTCGGCAAAATGGCCGCAATTTCAGGGAGGGTACAGATGTACATGAACCCTATCCCTAAGGAAAGTGGTGTGTGGTACTGGGGTGGGGTCACTCAAGCCCTTTAGAGTGAGTGGATCCAGAGAGTCGTCAGATGCAGAGCGGAGGACATAAGCTCGGTATGGTTCCCATATATCCCATGGCAAGGATGTAGGGGGGTTGCAATAGCACATTGGTTTCAATCCTGTCATTACAGACCGCCATATCACACAGCCAGTTAGTGACAGTCTAACTTTGGTGTGCCCTCAGGACAGCGCCACCCTACATTTGGCCAGTAGGAGTGTAATTGCACTGAGTCATCGAAACCCAGAACAGACATCCTTGACAAAGCTAAGAAGGGTTATTAGTGGGTATGGTTGTAAGGAATATTGGGTAATATTGGCTATCCCAACAATGATCTCCAGCCAATAAGACTGAATCGGGGGACATTCCGAGGCAAGGTGAAGGAAACCAGCATCATCAGGTCTACAGCAGCGGCAACTGAGGGGGGCAAAAGGGGTCAATTCTGTGCTACTTATGTGGGGTAACATAGGCCGAGAAAAATCCTTTAACAGAGACTTAAATGGTAACTGTCTCTGCATAAAGGGTCTTCATAACTGCCGATGGACTGGCGCTGCTGGTACCATCTTTGGTCCACCCAGACCAGAATGGCTTTGTTCCATCCCATAACACCTTGTTGAACCTCAGACGGTTTTTTCGGGTCTCCACTTACTCCACATTGCAATGGCCACACTCTGGGTGTCTGGTGCTTGACCTTGAGAAAGCCTGATTCCCTGGAATGGCACTTCCTTTTTGCCACCCTACCTCAATACGGCAGCAGAGACCTGATTCCTTCACCTGATCCGCTTGCTATATACAGCACCGACAGCTAGGGTGAAGACTAGGCCTGGGCGGAAAACTACGCTACGCTCGCGTAGTTTGCGCAACTACGCGCTACGCGAATTGCACGTAGCACAGTGAAAGGCGCGTAGCGGGCATTTTTTGCTTGCTCGCGGTCCTCAACGTCAAGTTGGCGACCGCGAGCGAGCAAAATGACATTCCGGCGAGACTTTTTCCTCGTTCGCGATTAGCAACATCAAGTTATTGATCGCGAGCGTGGAAAATAAACCTCCCGGCGAGATTCTCAACGCGGGGAGGTCAGGTTTCTCATTGCGAGTGGTCGCGTATGCTCGCGACCGCTCGCGATGAGAAACTACCAGTCTGCGTTGAGAAAACTGCCGCTCGAGTACAAATCTACTCGAGCGGCAGAAAACGACCGCTTGCACTGTGCAAGATGCCGTTTGCAATGATTGCACAGTGCGGACAAGCATCCGGCACTGTGCAATCATTGCGAACAGCATTTCCTACCGCACTACGCAGTTCGCGTAGTGCTACGCGTAGCTCGCGAAGTGCACATCGCGTAGCTACGCATAGCGCTACTACGCCCAGGGTTAGTGAAGACGAGCCCCTACATCTCCACCTCTATACCAGTGGGATGGGGCACTAGTCAGGGATGTCCGCTGTCTCTGTTACTTTTCTTAATGGCTATAGAACCCCTTGCGGCCGCCATCCGAGTGCAGGGCACAAACTGGGGTATCCCCCTGGGAGACAGCACACACATAATTTCGTTATATGCCGACGACATTCTATTATATATCCGAGATGTGTGGTTGATCCCCCTCTTTTGGCCCAATACTCAATGATTTTGAAGCCCTCTCTAGACTGCGTGTTAACTGGACTAAATCATGCCTTTTCCTGTTTGCCTCCGCGTGCCCTAATCCTACTTTCACCCACAACAGTGTCCCCATTGCGTGGCAACCTGACACATTCCGTTAATTAGGGATAAGAGTGTATCGCCAACAAACGGATCTACTGGACGGTAACCTTGGGAAAACTGTTACAGCTCTCCGTTCCCAGATGTCTTTTTGGCATACACTTTGCCTGTCGGTCATGGGCCGGATAGCCCTCCTTAAAATGGTGGCCCTGCCCAGACTGTTATACTATTTTACTAACCTGCCCCTTCAAATTGAGCCTCCCCTCTTCTGTGCGTTTGAACGTGTCATGAGGAAATTTATATGGAATAACTCCTGTTGCCACATCGCACTTTCCAAACTATACTTGGCCACCGACTAGGGAGGACTGGCAGTCCCGAACATGTAAAAATACTACCTCGCCTCTCAGCTCCACTGGGTAGCTGGATGGATGGCGGGACTTCAGCTGCCTGACACAGCCACTCTCTCGCCACCCTGGTCGCTTGCATCAATACTGCAACTGTTTCATCCCTGCGCAAAAGGAGACCACCGGAACCTCTACTTCTGGCAGTCGAGCACCAGTGCCACCGTAGAAGAATATACATAACACGTTCGTCGATACCATATGCACCGGCACACCGCAAGGCTGCCTCATCACCACATCTGCCAAACTGGCCACCTGGCTGGAGGACGAACTTCACACTTTAGGTGATCTGTATCAAGAGGGTACTTTAATACCCTATGACACGCTAATAGAAGTAAATGGCCTGCGATCAGGCCAATTCTTATTGTACAACCCGCTGATTGCTGCCCTGTGAGGCAAATGGGGGGGGACAAGACAAATGAGCATCAAACACATTTGACCATCCAGTACTTACATGTCATGGGAGAGGGAAGGCACCTCATTAAATGGTTTGCCACCTCACTGAGACACCACACAGCGGTGTTGCTACTGCCCTTGAGACAACGCTGGGAAGCGGACATGCTTCGCCCCGATACCGAAAATGAATGGGCCGAGATATTGGAAGGCCCCAACCAAATTCCCCGCAATACTCGTTTCCACCTTATTCAATATTATATTGTGCAGAGAGCATACCTCACCCCAGCCAAAATCAATCGGTACTTTCACCGTACATATGCAGCCTGGGCAAGATGCTGACCTACTCCACATGCTTTGAGCCTGCCTGATCCTGTGCACATACTGGCGTTCAGCCGTCACTGCGTTATCTGCCTGCATGGGGTGCACTGTGCCATGCACATGGGAAGCATGTATCCTACATCTCTACCCTAGAAACAAACGTCAAAAAGTAACCTCCCGTTTTCTTGCTCTGGGTATGTTAATGGCCAAGCGACTGATCATGAAAGGTGGAAATCACTCGAACCCCCATAACCCTATAGCCTGGCGACGTTCACTGCCAAGGTGAAAAGTGTGGCATTGCATGCAGAAAACATGCAGGGCCTCTACAAAATCCCCATAGCTGCGAAATGGGATGCTATACTGCATGATATTCAGAACGAGCTGCAGTTAGAGCTAGACACCCCAAACACCTCCCCCCCACCTCCTCCTCCCCTCCCCAAGAGAGATGAGAACAGAAGAGCCCTGACCAACCCTCGCATAGCTGTCTTAGAAGTGCCGTACCTGGGGTTGTGTATTTGCCTTCTGTAACTAAAGTTAAGCCCGAAGACCACAGTTTCGTCAACGGACATTGCACTCACATTTGTCATGCATGAGGGCCAGGAGCATTCAAGTTGGGCTGAGTTCCTCCCGTTATTATTGTTTTGTCCAGCTTCTTCCCCTCCCGCCTCCTATTCGTCACAAGTTCAAATGGAAAGGATATGCTGCCAATGTTGCACAGTGGTGCCCCCAGCATAGCCATTGTCATCTCTAACTGCACGTTCTTGAACATGTCACATTTCACATATCCACACCACACGACACCGCATGCACACACACAATGGTTATTGCAGTAGACATTGTACTGTAGACGAAATGTCACATGAAGCATGAAGGAACATTATGCATCTAGCACTGCCATTCACATTGTAATGCCGCTTCCCTGAACTTGTAACTGTTTCACTATCTTAAAGAAATAAAAACAGATTTAAACAAAGGGTCTTCATAACAAAAGGCAGCCTTTCGACGATGAGCCGTGTCTAGAGAACTAGAAAGCACTTGTTAGAAAGCAAGTCACTTTTTGTCATTGAGTGATCCATGGACAACAATAAACATCTTGTCATCAGAGTCCATATCAAGCAGTAACTAGCCATTACCCAAAGGAGTGTCACAAAGGGACTCGTGTAAAAGTGTCAAGTGGCAGCGCAGACTGAGAAAAGCATCAGGTTGTTTACCCTCTATCTGAGCTTTGGCTTCTGACACTCTTAGCAGATATGCTCAGCGAGGTAATTTCCAGGTAGTTCATGCTTGGGTTTTCTCATCAGCAGGCCAGGAACAAGCTGAAGTAATATGCTCTCATTCAATTTGGCACATTCGCTATGTCTTGTCTATTCCTCTCCCACGCCTAAAGTACCCCGTTAAACATCACACCACAAGTAATGTCACTTGTCCAATTCTGGGGTTTTGGAAATCGAAAAGACAACTTGTCTGTATTTCCATCCCATATTACCACCACATTTGGAGCATTACAGAAAGATCAGAGTGGAAAGTGAACAAACTACCAGACACCTGACACAATCCAATCTCCTTGTGTTTACCTGACACAATCCTGTCATAAACAATGATAGGTAAAGAAAAAAGCTGAGACATATTGAACACTGAGTGGTGAAGCCTTTAAAAAGAGTATACAAAATGAAAAAGAGACTGTTCCCTTGGAGGAGCAGGGGTCTTAGCCAGTGGAGTTCTGTGACGGATGCATACTTGCAGGGCTCCCTTGCAGCTGCCTGTCTTGTGCAGCACCTGGTGGTCTTATTGCACCCAAACTGCTTCGATACTTGTTGAGGTGCTAGAGGCAGTGGGGCTACTTGGACACCTAAAATGGAGGTTCCTGTGGACTGCGGTGGCAAAAGAGAAGACAGTGAAAGAGGCCCAACTTCAGAAACGAGGCCAGATCTTCCAAGGTGGTTATCAAGTTCATGCCTATTGGTTCTCAATGCCATTACAAAGACTGTTTTTAGTGGATTCTCACTCCTGATCCAGAGTGCCAAAGAGGTGCTAAAAACTAATGGCAGAGTGAGGCACTGGACATGGCATGGCAGCTGAGACAGCAGGGTGGTCTCACCAAGAGCAGGACTGGGCACACAAGACAGATGTCATCTTACAAAATTCCAGCTTTCATGACCATCACCAGACACCACTGAAGTGCTGCAAACTGTCTCTTCACACTAGCTGCCCAAGGGAACTGAAGGGAAAGACACACCCACTACAGCAGCACACCATACCTCGTAAAGAGAATAAGAAAAAAGCAAGCATGGATATGAGGGGATTTCTATTGCCCAGATACCCTCTTCAGGTGCAGACAGAGAGCAAGCTCTGCACAGAGCAATGTTACATGCATTGCTGCTCTGAATTGGGAAGAGATATGGGGTTAACAAGACCAAGAGAAGATCTTGCAAGGGCTGTGGTGAAGAAAAGAGCTCTGATCCTCAGGGACAGATGAACAAGTGACCTTTGGTAACGCTTTTTCTGGTGGATACAGTATCTGCCTGTGGATTCCTCACCTTTTGAATGACGCCTTGTGCAGCATTCCACGGAAACCTTTTCCATAGCTCTCCCACGTCGATGAGGACATCACAAAGGCACGGCTCCGCTCGCAATTTCGTGTGACATCATCAGAGCCATAAGAAGACCTAGTCAGCGTGCGGACGTCCGTTCCACTCATTTTTTCCGTGCCTTCGAAGCGAACGGGTGAAACGACAACATTTCACAAGTATACACAGCATACAAAATATACACATACTATTCAAGAAGAAAGGAAACTGGAAATTCTAAAACATAGACATTTCCTAACGACAAGCATCATATTATTTCCAATGACAATGAAATACAAGAATCTCATACCCAAAATTCTTTTCGGTATAAGTAGGTAGACAACGGGGCGGCAGGTGGGTTAGTGCGGAAGCCACAGGCAGATACTGTATCCACCAGAAAAAGCGTTACCGAAGGTAAGTAACTTGTTCTTCGGATGGATACATCTGCCTGTGGATTCCTCACCTTTTGAATTGAATCCCCAAGCAGTCCCGCTCCCGGAGGAGGATTTCCACCTACCTATACCAAAAAATCCTACAGCACAGATCGTGCAAAACGGCCGTCCCTCCTCACCTCCGAATCTAAGCAGTAATGCTTCGCAAAAGTGTGGAGGGAGGCCCAAGTTGCCGCCTTGCAGATATCTACAACAGGGACACCTCTAGCCAAAGCCGAAGATAAAGACTTAGCTCTGTTGGAATGAGCTTGAATACCTTCAGGAGGCTGCTTCTTGCCCAAGGCATAGCAGATCTTGATGCAGAGGATGATCCACCTGGACAGCGTTCGCTTGTGGACAACCTTGCCCTTCATTTTTCCCACATATCCAATGAAGAGTTGGTCGTCCAGCCTAAAGTCTTTAGACCTGTCAGGTAGAAGCTAACCGCCCTCTTAGGGTCGAGGCTGTGAAGCCTCTCCTCCTCCTTAGAAGGGTGAGGGGGAAAGAAAGTGGGTAGAGTAATAGATTGCCCTAGGTGGAAAGGAGTGAACACCTTAGGTAGGAAAGCAGCTCTGGTCCTAAGAACCATCTTATCTGCATGAATAGAGGTGAAAGGAGGCTTAGAACTAAGAGCCTGTAGCTCACTAACGCTCCTAGCCGAGGTAATCACAATCAGAAAAATTGTCTTGAATGACAGGAGCCTCAACTGACAACTATGTAGAGGCTCCAAGTGGGATCCAATCAGAAAAGTAAGAACTACATTTAAATCCCACTGAGGCATGATAAATGGAGTGGGAGGAAACCTGTTAGTGAGACCCTTAATGAATCTCATGACTATAGGACATTTAAACAATGAGAGTTGGTCTGGCAAGCAAAGAAAGGCTGACAAGGCAGACAAGTAGCCTTTAACAGTTGCTACAGCACAACCCTATTGAGCCAAGGAAAGAGCGAAACTCAATGTCAGACAAATGGATCAATTGATCTCTCTCCGCACCATTTGACAAACTTGGCCCACCTACCAGAATATACCGATTTGGTGAACTGTCTTCTGGCCGACAATAAAACAGCCACAACATCCGGTGGGAGAGAGAAAGAACTCAGTTTGCCCCGTTCAATCTCCAGGCATGAAGGTGCAGACTCTGGAGGTGGGGGGTATAGAACCTGCCCCCGTGACTGCAAGAGGAGGTCTGCCCTGAGAGGGAGACGGAGCGTAGGGTGCGATGAGAGGTGAAGGAGGACTGTGTACCACACCCTTCTAGGCCAATCCGGGGTGATCAATATGACTTGGTCCCGGTCTTGGCAAATCTTCCTCAGAACCCGAGAAATCAAGGGTATGGGAGGGAACGCGTAAAGAAGCTGAGAGACCCAATCTAACTGAAACGCGCTCCCTAGCGCTCCGCGCATCAGATACTGGAGACTGCAGAACGACGGGCAGTGCACGTTCTCGTGAGTGGCAAACAGGTCCAACCGAGAAAACCCCCACATCCTGAAAATGTGATGGACCACCTCTGGATGAAGACGCCACTCGTGATCGGCCCAGTATTGCTAACTGAGACTGTCCGCACGCACATTCAGCACCCCGGCCAGATGATTTGCAATCATACAAATCTGATGGCACTGAGCCCAGGACCAGAATCGCAGAGCCTCTCTGCAGAGACGATACGACCCTACTCCTCCCTGTTTGTTGATGTATCACATCGCGGTAGTGTTGTCCATCAGGACCAGTACTGACTGACCACGAAGGGAGGGAAGAAAGGCCTTGAGAGCCAAACTTATTGCCCGCAATTCTAGAAGATTGATGTGAAGCAATCTCTCCTCTGGAGACCAAGGACCCTTGATCTCTAGATCCCCCAGATGAGCACCCCACCCCAGAGTGGAGGCATCCGTTATCACTGTGGCCACCGGAGAAGGAGGTTGGAACGGCTTCCCTTAAGACAGGTTGTCCGAAACACTCCACCACAACAGCTCTGCTGCAGTGTCCCTGGAGATTCTGACCAACTCCCTGAGATCTCCGTTGTGTTGAAACCACTGCCTGCGGAGGCAACACTGGAGTGCCCTCATGTGCCAGCGTGCATGGTTGACCAACAGTATGCAGGAAGCGAACAGACCGACCAGACGTAGAACCTTCAGGACTGGAACCGCCGCTCCATCTTGAAACATTGGAATCATAGCATGGATGTCTAGAATCCTCTAAAGAGGTGGGAAAGCACAACTCACAGTAGTGTCCAGTACTGCCCCTATGAACAGGTTGCACTAAGATGGCACCAGGAGAGAATGGGAAAAAGAAAGAAAGAGAGAAAGAGAGAGAGAGAGAGAGAGAGAGAGAGAGAGAGAGAGAGAGAGAGAGAGAGAGAGAGAGAGAGAGAGAGAGAGAGAGAGAGAGAGAGAGAGAGAGAGAGGGAGGGAGAGAGAGAGAGAGAGAGAGAGAGAGAGAGAGAGAGAGAGAGAGAGAGAGAGAGAGAGAGAGAAGAGAGAGAGAGAGAGAGGCGAAAGAGGGGGAGAGCGAGAGGGGGAAGAGAAGGAGGAGGAGGCTGTAGCGCGGAGTCCGCCTTGGTCCCGAAAAGTCTGGAGCCATCAAAAGGGAGGTCCAACAGCGTGGCCTGAACCCCGATCCTCTCAGCCAGGCGTGCCTCCTAGTAGCCACCGCAGAACCCATCACCCTTGCAACGGGGTCGGCCGTGTCAAGCCCAGACTGAATAACCTGACAGGCCGCCGCCTGAGTGTCCGTCAGCACCTCAGCAAAGTGGCCCTGGACATCCTCGGGGAGTTTAGGAATCACTTCCTTAGCCGTGTCTATCAACACATGGATGTAACGTCCCAGCAGGCATGTAGCATTAGTCGACTTTAAGGCCATACTAGCCGATTAAAATACTTTCTTTGCCGACTGTCCCAGCTTCTTTGAGTCCCTATCCCCAGGAGTGGACGGGAAGGAACTCGAAGACTGCTTTGATGAACATGAAGCCTGAACCACCAAACTCTCAGGCAAAGGGTGCGTTGACAAAAAAACGGGATCCCCAGGCACAACTTTGTATCACCTTGCTACTGATCTGGAAACAGCTGGGGTAGACATAGGCTTTTGCCACACTTCCAGATGGGTTCTGACAAAGCTTCATTGAACGGAAGTAAAGGTTCCATCACTGATGAAGGGGAGCGAAGAACCTCTGTCACAATGTTTGACTTGACCTCTGCTGTGGGCAACTGTAAATCCAGAAGGTCAGCAGCCTTCCTGAGAAGGAAGAGCTTTGGGAGAAGATAGTTCCCACTCTGTTGATGTATCCAGCCCAATGACTTCTTGAAGCCCTTCAACATCCTGCATGGGATCCAGTATCTCTCCCTCCTCTGCTTCTTCCTGCTGCTCCTGGAATTCCTCCTCTTTCAGAAGCCTCTGAGCCTCCCTTCTTGAACTCATCTTAGGTATCGGCGGCGCCAGACGCGGCGCCGGTGACCTCTGAGCCCGCGTTGATGGAGGCCCTTCAGGAGCGGCTGGCGGCGCTGCATGAAGTTGGGACGGCGCCGGAGAATAGTCCATCCTTCCCTCCTGAGACGGGATCGGCGTCGAGAACCTTGGCGTCGGGAGAGGCCAAGACGGAGTCATTGGCATGAAAGGCATAAATGGTGCCTGGGCATAATGATGGGGAACGCCCATATTAATGGAAACGGTCCCACAGGGCCACCAGGCGCACTGGATGGGTTAACCGCACTGGCAAACATGCCATACATTGCATTTAAAAATGCGAAGGATCCGCACCTGGAGCCGGGAAAGGTGGGTATGGATCTGGAACCGCCTGATCTGGAACAGGCTGAGGTCTTATGGCTAGCTCTGGCTGCGGCGCCGGAGACACCAGAGCCAGGGTCGGACTGTCCGGAGGCGAAGGAGTCGCTTCCCTGGACGCCAGAGAATGCACCAGTCACCTGCGGTGAAGGAGAAGGCGAGATGTTATCCTTCCTGTGACGCCACAGGACCGGGGACCCCGACTTCGGCGACTTGCCTTTAGAAGAGCAACACTTGGACCCATGACGCCGCTATGCTTCATCGACTACCTCGAGGTGTGTGGAGTCGGCGACTTAGACTTTGTACCCTTCCGACCTCTTTTCCTTCTTCGCCCGAGCCATGAACAACTTCACTTCCCTTTCTTTGAGGGCCTTCGGGTTCATCCGACGACACTAAGAGCATTCCTCAACGTCGTGGTCAGACGACAAGCACCAAAGGCAATCTTCGTGGGGGTCCGTGACGGACATATGACCCCCACATTCCCTACAGAGTTTAAATCCAGGGTTTTTCTGAGCAGCCATCATACAGATACAGGTTCAGACATTACTGTAACAATGTAAACCACAAAGAAAGGAGAGTCCTAGAAAAACCGTTACGCGTCGATGGTGCGGAAAAAAAGGAACGGACGTCAGCACGCCGAAGAGGGCTTCTTATGGCTCCGAGACCTGCACCTCTAGATTCTTATTCCCCCGTAAGGAAATGGGGAAGGAACAACACTCATGCTGGGATGACCAAGTAAAGTCTATCCGTAGCCCCGTCACGCGGAGTCGCGGGCAGAGCCGTGCCATTGTGACATCCTCGTTGACGTGGGAGGGCTATGAAAAAAGTTTCTGTGGAATGCTGCACAAGGGGTTATTCAAAAGGTGAGGAATCCAGAGGCAGATGTATCAATCAGAAATATATATACATCTTAGTACGTTTTGATGTTGTATTAGTTTGAAATACTTTAATGAAAATAAAAAAGCCGTTGGATGGCATTACCACAGGGTGAGAGAGGAAAGGGCCTGAAAATTGCCTCACTACGTACTGCAAAGAGAACTGAAATAACTTACACGGTGAAGAGCATTGTGAGTTATCGCTGGTATCGTGCTTTAAGGGACGGGACAGTGCTCTGGTTTGCCTGCAAATGCCTCTGTCAAAATGTATACTATTAAAATGTGCAGGCAGGGTGACTCAGTAAGGTGAATGGTCACCGCTAACAAACACAACGATCTAAAAGTGACTAGATTCAATTGACTACTTGAAGGATTTTTAGTCCACACAGTGGATTGTAACAAGTGCCTCTTTGTGGACTACACTGAAGCACCTTTCCAAGGAGTTTTCTGAACATATGGGTCTTGTGTTTGTGAGAGAAAAAACACATGTGAATTTTGAACTTAGAGAGACAATGGTTTTGTGAAGAGTATGAGGTGTTTTGGGCAATGTCTCGGAAGGAAATTTGGAATTTAGATGGTTTCATTTAACAATGTGAGTTCCATGTGCAGAGTATACTAAGGCATGTTAGCATGTTAGCATGTACAATCACCTCCTCTGAAAAATTGGCATCCAAACGAAAAACATGGTCTTGAGTTAGCAAGACAGATAATTTTACTTCCACATGAATATACCACTATTTATAATTCCTCTAAAGTCTTTACAGTCCACCAGGGTTTCTGTATTTTACTGAATAACTGCTTGATGCAAGTCACAGCAATACAGCGTGTACTATTCAGAAAGCTACAGAGAGACATTTTGTTTTGTACGCAGTTTTTGTCTTTCAAGTCTATTAAATAAGATGCCCGTGTCAGGGCCCAAGTTCCGTCCTTCGAAGGAACAAGCTTTTCCATGGTATCTGGACAAGAACTGAAGACCTGTCAATGTCCTTTCGTGAGGCGCAACTGCTAGTCTGGAAAGTAATTTATCTGCAATAGATGGCACAACAGGTTGGAGTAAAGTACCATACATGCGCAGGCACTCCAAGGTCACGTAGAGGAGAGTGTCCAGCCAGCACTTATCTGCCGGGTTACTCCTGTCAAGCTTCCATGGCACATGTCTCTGAAAGAACGCATTTGTTTGCTTCACCCTTACATTTATGGCTTCTAACGCTTTATAAACCTGAAAGTTTTCATAGTAGTCGTTCACCTCGGTCGGCAAGCCTTCTACGGACTCCAGCAGCTTATAATCCTCTTCTGTGGCTCTTGTCAACGCTTCTTCCTCAAGGGGCACCAGCCTGTTTGGAAAGCAAGCACTGGAAAAGAAAGGATAATTCTGGGCAGAGTTAATGGCAGGTGCAGTGCAGCGGTTCAGAAGCCCACCGAGAGCATCTGCTAGCTCCGCGTTCACCAGTTTAACCACTTTATCTTCGTAATAATCGCAGTCTCGGTCAGGGACACCTTGCCGTAGGAGAAAGTACCTGAAGCCATCGACTGTGAACTGTGTGCAGCAGTCCACAGGATCAACTACATTACCAAGGCTTTTCGACATTTTCTGACCATGAACTGTCCAGTGAGAATGCACATAGATCCGCGAAGGTGGCTCCAGGCCAGATGCCATTAGAAACGCAGGCCAATAGATGGCATGAAATTTAAGAATGTCTTTGCCCACAACGTGATGTGCACCGGGCCACCAGGACCCCTGGGCCTCGGGATAGCCAGCAATGGTGAGGTAATTAACCAATGCGTCTAACCAAACATAGACAGTCTGAGTGTCATCACCAGGAACAGGAATACCCCACGTCAGACGACCTCTTTCTCGAGATACAGAAAGGTCGGGTAGATCCTCCTGCAGAGCTTGTAGGACCAACTGGTAAAACTTATCCGGATAAATTGCGCTTGGGTTGTTCTGAAGCCACTTTAATAGTGGAAGTCTAAATTC
Source organism: Calotriton arnoldi (assembly GCA_963921515.1). Classification (NCBI taxonomy): domain Eukaryota; kingdom Metazoa; phylum Chordata; class Amphibia; order Caudata; family Salamandridae; genus Calotriton; species Calotriton arnoldi. The sequence goes on from CAWUFW010003956.1 coordinate 881,334, forward strand.
TGATAATTTAAACATATAATTTTCTTCCTTGGTCCAGTGTACCTAAAAACAAAAAAAGATTTATATTAAAATAGAGCTTTATACATCATAAGTTATGTTTGCATTTGTTTATCGGTTTACATAGAATAACTACAACAAATTCGGGAATAAAAGCTCTGTATGCCTCGTTTTATATCCTAGTATTGCACAAGAATATTTTTATCCAGGGCTTCAAGTGGGATGAAAAAAACTGGGGGGGGGTGGGTCTCTCAAAGGGGCGTGGCCGATGTAATTGAGGGCGTGGCTTAAAACACATAATCTAAAAATCTGTGCTTAGCATAGTGTGCCGCCCGACTTGTATTTTGCTGTTTCTGTCATTGCATCCAGATATGATACAACAAGTAACATACCTACAACAAGTCAGGACTATTGGCTTTGTCAATGGTTGTTAGTTGCATAAGATACATACGCAGCAACTATGGCTTGTGTATAATATTGAAAAAGCTTCCACTTAAAGCCCTGGTGAAACCACGACGATGTTGCTGCTCCTGCGTTTCAAAAAGAGAAAGGAAATCCAGAGAGAAAATGACTCTTTAAAGGATTTCCCTTCCCCTATAACACTCCCCTGGCATGGCATGACGTCATAAGGAAACAAAAAGGGGGGGGGGACCGACGGGCTTTCTCCTCCTATCGGGATGGAGGAAGGTCCAGCATAAACGCCCTGAGTGAACTAATGAAAGTATACAGATATGCTGTTCCTGATGGTTGTCAACACAAGGGAAGTGACACCGACCTGATCCAAATTTGGTTCAAGGTGGGAAGTCCAATTATTGGATTATAATGCCCTCACACACCCAAAGGGTGTCATGCTTCATCATCTGGGCTGCTCCTCGTCGGGTCGGCGGTGCAATACCCAACGGGCTCCCTATAGTAGGGGCTCTTTATCGGAGATCTTCTTCCAATAGCCGTATGGTGAAGTGGGGGTATGGGGCCAGAATTGTGTAGATGTGTAAAGTTGAATGTATGATCTAAAATAGAGTTGGGAGTTCCATTAAATGTGATTTATTCAAATGGTCTCCTACCCTAATTAAAAAGTGATAATGTGATGCTCAAAAGTGAGTATTATGTCTCAAGTAAAGGCATCATCATTCTTAAAGGAAGGTCAACATGTTTCACGCTTGTTGTCAAGATCTACATGCGATTCGGTCAGGACCTCTATAAAAGGTAGACTATCTACACATACACACGGTGCGGTGGCCAAATACTCACCGCAGCCGATTCATTACCTACGTAAGTATACCTGTCAATCCCTGATCCTACCTATGTTGGTGAGAAAAAGGAACATGAATCATAAATATACACATATAGGTATATAAACAGTGTGGTAACCCTTGTGACTCTTAACAGAATGTTGTATTCATTATGATGTGAGTAGCAGAAAACTATAGTGCCGAACAGTGAATGTCCAAAGTGTACTATAGTGAGCTATGGCCATAGCGGCACTGTGAAGCGCAGCAGATAAAAACAAGTAAACTCACCCCATAAAGTGAGTATAACCAGGCGTCATCAGTGCCCGGTAGGGATACAAACAAGAGGAGTTCCTCAATTGCTGGATAAAACCATTGAAATAAAAGTAAATCAATGTAAACAAGGAAAAGTGTGGTCAATTCAACAACCAACATCCATTCTCATACGTTATGATCGTACATGTAACTTGATATTGTGGCCCCGGGTTAAATATCCCATATCAGTGGACAATCAAAGTCATCAGTAATCATGTAGCACCTCTAAACTCTGATTCCCCCATAAGGAAATGGGGAGGAACAACACTCATACTGCACCTCTAGATTCTTATTCCCCGTAAGGAAATGGGGAAGGAACAACACTCATGCTGGGATGACCAAGTAAAGTCTATCCGTAGCCCCGTTCATAAGCAGGTAAGGTCTATCCATAGCCCCGTGCATGAACACATGATATAAATGTAAGCCCGCACACGCTGCGTACTCTATACTATGCTGACATTCCCACCAAATAACTCACACTGGTTGGAGACAGTGTCTTAAAACTAAGTGGGTTTTACGGTGGGTACATAGTATGATGGTAGTAGAAAAATTGGTGGCCAATCCATTATTAAACAGATAACACTGTATTAACGGGGAGTATTACAGAATTTGCCGAGCGTCATGTAATCATAACTAGAATGGGGGTCAAGTTCTAGTAACTGTAACCAATCTGTCGCGCACTAGTAGCGTACTTACTTCTGTGTCAATAGCACATCTCCAAGCGACCTACCCACATCTACCGGGTCCGGGAGGTGAACTGCTCTGTTTGCGGACTGAATTTATAGTCCCACCTTGCTGTCAATGAAGTATTACAGGCAGAAGTGGCTGGATGTATAGCGGCCATCTTGGAATGGTGTTATTTGGTATACAAACAGAGTTATAAAATAGCATGATAGGCAGTAAGAGTCTATAAATCCCCGACAATCGTAGTCAAGGGAAAGGTCGATAGAGAGTTGGCTTGTTTAAAGACTCTGTATGTAGTCCATCCTTTCTGTTAAACAGAGCTGTGCGTGCCAAAGTGACCGGATGTATAGCGGCCATATTGGAAAGGTGTTTATTGTTTAAGAACTGGCACAAAAGGTAAATATAAGGGTCTGTCAGACAGCCAACAGTCATGATCAGAAAAAGAAAAGAAAGCACTACAGTCAATCAAAGATTAACTGTCAGTGTCTCATGCATAGATAGAGTTAGAAAGATGTATAAAGCCATTCCATGAGTAAAATTAGTCTGTTGTCATCCCCCAGTCAAGAGTGATGGTGATTTGGACTGAAGGGGAAAGTATTCAAGTCCCTTAATATGTTAGCCAGAAAATTATATGCGAGAAGTATGTGAGGTTTATTGACACGCAGACCAAAGGAGAGTAGCGAAATATCGCCAGTGTTCCAAGGAGGATTATTGATGGGTAGGGTCCAAGGGTGGATCCCAGCCGCACCACAAAGCTAACCCATCAGTGCCCGGTCAGATTGTATTTCATCACCACCTTCTCTAGTTGTCAAATAAAGTGTCCTGACCCATGTTATAGGCCATCGATGTTAAATAATGAGAGAATTCCACGGGATTTCCTCATTCAGTCCTCCAATATGGGAGGACAATCTGTGCACCCACCTCTGTTCTTTGATAAGCAGTGCCGCTTTCGTGATTTTTGGAAATGATTCTAGAACAACCCATTCTAATGCTTCTGGAGTGTGGCGTTTCTCTAAATAGTGTGTGCACATTTTGGTATTGTTCTTCTGGCAGCGGAAGTTACTGCGATGTTCAGATATGCGTTTTCTGGCTAACATATTAAGGGACTTGAATACTATCATATTATCACCTTTTATAGCAACAGTACAGTAATGGCTATATTAATGTAAAGGGGTGTGGATGGATAAATAAAAATACAAAGAAAGGATCTTAAAATGCAGGATGAAATGTATAGTGGGCGACAGGGACTACGTATGATTTAATTAAAAAAATATATATAATAAAAACACAAGTGGCTGAAGGCTGTTTTATAAGATTTCAAGGCAAAATAAACCAATAAAATTAATATTTAGAGTGACCTTGTTTGCTTTAATTAATCTACTACTATTTTAGTAATTAACGGAACACAACACAGGGTGATTCTGCAGCTTTAACACACCTGAGTTATAGGACCATGAGCTGGCAATGGATGGTATAGGATTAGAGCCCCACCGTAAACTGAAGATCTAAAAAAAAAAGCATTTGCAATGCAATAGGTCTCGCATTTACGAGATTTGAGCTATTAGCATTGTAAATGACAATGCCTTTTATTTATGTGTTGTTTTTCAAACAGATAAATAAAAGGCATTGTCATTTACAATGCCAATAGCTTAAACTCTTGTAAATGTGAGACCTATTGCAAATGCGTTCGTGCTATCAATTTTTTTTTTAAAGCTTTAGGAGAGAGCGTTGCCTGCCTGCAACATCTGGCAGGACAAAGCTATTTGAGAAAATAGTGCTCGGAGGCTGTAATTAAAGCATACAGAGTAAGAACACACGTAACAGGGAGTGTCGCCATGGGAGGTTACAAAATAAGACAAGGCGGTATCAAGAAGGGACTACTAAGCCTATTGACCAATGAACAGCTACAGTATACAGAGGACAATGAAAAATATGGGCGGAGAGTGGGCGGAGCTTCAAGTGTCTACCCGAATACAGCATGCCTCGCCGAGCAGGGCATGCGCTGTCCAGACTCAACCTAAATAAGCAGAAGACGTAGCCTGGCATTTGACCTCTGGCTTTGAAGCACAGCAAATGTCACACGATAAATTCAGAATGTAAAGGCTTCTTTATTTATTGCCTAGACTTTGGCGACTCACCAAAAATCGGCTCGACCCCGAACCACAGCTTGAGGAAACACTGGCATAAGGGTTTTTATTCACAGTATTCCTCCTCTAAATCTATTATTTCTAGGCTGCCAACTAACCCATAACATATAATCCAAGGTAAAGCTCTTTCATGTAGCCTACCTCTAAACCCTTCTGTTTCCATAAGCCACTCCATGTAGTGTTTTTTTTAATGATTTCCAAATAATGATCTTTATTTCTCACGTTTTGTTTTTCTCACTTTTTTTTCCACATTCTTTTCTCATCTGGGACTTAGGACAAGGCCATCCCCACCCTGGAACGCTGACTTGTTGCTCCCAGGTGTAAGATTTTCTTATGCACAAGAATACACCATTTGGGGGTAACACTGCATTTGAGTAATTGTATATACAAGAACAAGAGCACGCTTTGTGAATAGCTTCTCCTCAGGAGTAAAGCCATTTGCACTGTTAAGTTGAACTTAGATGTGCAAATGATTTTGAAAATTGGGCCCAGTGTGTCAAGGTGACACTGAAACATCTTGTAACCCCATGCAGCAATAATGCATGGTGTTACAAGATGTCATGAGTACTGCATGCATAAATGCATTCCTACTTCCCATCTTTAACCCCTTCATAACCCCTGGTGCACCTTGACCTACACTGCATTTTGCCTCTTGAAGAGGAAAAAGCTCAACTAGGACATGGTTGCTCAGGATGTATTCCTAAAATGCACCAAGAAAGATCATTTTCACGCCTCTAATATTGTATTTAAAAAATAAAGGTATGTGGCCCTACTTACAGTTGTCAAAAGTCATCTCACCAATATCAAATCCTCTGTTTAGTGTATATCGGCATGCCTTTATGTTTTACACTGCCGAAGGCCATTATTTAAAACACTGCCTGAGATACAGGGTGTGGGAGTGTAAAAATGATTCAATTTTGCAATGGTCACAAAACGACGGTTCTAACGTGCAGGGGGGTGGGGGGCGGAGAGGGCAGAGGCCGTGGCAGGACACGAGTGTGAGGGCTGGGGCATGGCAGGTAGTGGAGAACACGCGGAGACAGGGGATGGGAGGAACCGGTGACCTTTCGCTAAGGGCGTCAAGAATCCTTGCACCGACCACAGACCCCGCCATTAGTGACTTAATAGTCTGTTTCTCTGTGTTCCCCTGCTGGAGCACGGCCCTACCTGCACTCCCACACCCCGCCAATAAGGGGAAACAAGAATTTGGACCAAAACACATGCAAAGTAGAATGAGAAATGACAGGCAAATGGAGCAGCTGGGGTGATGCGCCTCCTCAGTCTGTGACATTGTAAGGCGCCATAACTGATCCTAGTTCGGAAGCGCACTGTACAGCACAAGGCCGGCAACTAGAGTTAAGTGGATTATTTTTCACTATGGGGACAAATAATATTTGTTATAAATACTTGGAAGACGCTGGTGTCCAGAATCATTATTTTAAGCCTTCATCAAGGCCTTCTTTTATGTCACTTCCTTTGTAGGTTTGGAATGCAAGTGAAGCGTTAATCACTGGATCTGGTGGGAGGGTAGGGGCGGGGATGAGCGCGCAGATGCGGGTGATGCGGTGGGGGTCCTTTGTGGAGTGGCATGCAGAATTAATAGACTGGTAATTAAAACCAATAATAAGGATGCCTGCTTAAGTAGCATAATTAAATGGCACATCTTGTTGAATGTAATTAAAAGAACTCCTTTTATTTCCTGGGCTAGACACAGCCATGGAGTTCTGCTTTGTTTGGGTTTTTGCTTGCATTTTTCTATGGACCATCCTCCACTGTTTCGGAGCTTAGGCTGGGCCTGCCACCCAGCCTGCCTGCCTCCATTTGCACACTAAGACCTCACACCACAGTGTTTATGATGAATCCGTTGGCAGACAGGAGGCCAGAGTTCTGAACAGAGGTCCATTCAGCGGGTTGCCTTCCCTGGCCATGCTACATTAACCATTCAAAATCAGCCATCCCTTCTCCTCCTGTAATAGACACAAACTCCGTGTGGTCTTGGACGCGCCTGCACGTCCCTTAATCACATCTCAGGTAGTTCTGGCACGTGCAAAAACGTCTCTACATTCACCAAGCATCTTACCTGCACAGATCCCTCACTGATACAGCACTGGCCCCTGTGTATTGTTGTTCTGGAGCTGTGTTCTGCGTCCACTAGCTTTCATGGCCAGTCCACACCCCCTGTGCTGCTGTTTGACGACAGAGCATCCCCATTCCGCGGTAAATTACCCCAAAAAGAGAGCAGGTTTTTTGTGTGTGCAGATTTATATAGCGCGAACTCGACCCGAAGGTATTGGAGCGCTTTACATGAGCACCAGTTACCTTACACAAGGACACATTCATTTTACACAAATTGATAAGGATTTCCGTGAACATAAAAAACACGCCACGTTCCAAGACCATGCCACTGTTTTGTAAAACATTAATCATCGATCGTTCACGCACTAAAACAATCAGTCAAAAGGGCAACAAAAGAATGTTCATCCCATTGGGATGGTTATCCCTAGAACTGCATGCACGGCCCACCCAACTCTGTTATCCCTTCATTACTGCAGTCCACAAATACCATTGCTAATTAATTCAGTGCCGAAAATCTCTTTTGAAATATAAGCAACGACTATAAGGAGTTTCAAGGCGCTATATGTGAGTCATGTGTGCTGCTTTGGACGCAGGCAGGCCTTAAAGAGTCGTCTAACTGCCAGGTGTTTTTTAGTAGCCCAGTGGCACATTCAAAAAGTATTTCATAGTTCCCTGCAAGCGCCTAGAATTCCCAGCTCTCGTCTTCTGTAAACATTTGATGGTTAAAAGATCTCAGAGGAGGGTTGGATGGCAGCAAACTATTGAAGCGTGATATAGATGCCCAAAGAGAAGATGCAGCATAACAAAAGGCCCTGAGAGCCGGAGTGTGTGCAGGGAGTGTGTGCCCTACACCAATGGGATAAGATCCCATATGCTCCTCCTTTCTGGCAGACCTGTACTGCGGCCTGTTCTGAGCCCACGAAAGACTCGAAATCCTACCATTTGCCATGCCAGTGCCGACTGAGTATGCCATTACAGTGGTCAAAAAGTTCTCAAGAAGCAGCAGCGCTTGTTATGGCTCTTTAATAGTAGCAAACAAAGGAAAACCACGTTGGGCTAATTTAAGGCGAGAATAAAGCCTTCGGTTCCCGTCATCTCGTGAATGTTAGGTAGAGTTCGCAATACACTAACCACAGAGGAGCGGGGGAGGGAGCGCGGCAGCGGCAGCAGACGAACGCGCGCTGCTGCGCGTTCTGGCCACCGCCGGGAATGGGCGCGGCAAAGGCGGGACATGCGCCCGCCTTTGACCAATCACGTGCCGTCCCCGTAAAAAAAACGGACGCACCAGCCAATGTGGGCTTCTGAAAACAAAACCACACGTACGAGCGTGTAGGTCGTTTTCAGAAGCCCTTTCTAGAGGTCTCACGCTGCGCAGCTGGGACTCGGTGTGTCATACGTCCTGGGAGTGATCCCCAGACACAGACGAACCACTGCATTTAGTTTGAGTATTATTTGAGGGTCACTGCACTTAAACCTGCTTGGCACCAACCTCTCTTTTTCTCCTTGGATGTCAGGGCGCTTCAAGCACAGATCAGTCTTCCGGAAACAGCTTTTTTGGCCTGTTTTACCATCCTTTGATCCCTTCCCTCATCCAGTAGGGTGTCATCTCTCTTGGGGCTGGGACTCGAGCTGTTGTATCATCACCAGTAACAATGTATCTACTACTGCGAGGGCCCCAATCCCCCACACACTCACTTCCGCTTCAAAGGACACATCGCCTTAACTCTGGCTGCCAATTGCGCACCATCAGCCCTAGGCATTTGGGTAAGAGTGCACTTCTGGGTAGGACTGTGATGTATGTGCCACAGGGTGACACTGTGCATTGTTGCCGCTTGTTTGCTTTCTCGTACCGTATTCACCACACATTCATTTAGCACAAAATGGGGAAATCCTGTGCAAACCCTGGTGGCACTTTTTGTCAATCTTGAACCTTCTCCCCACTCACACTCCGGTACCTTCTTGTCACTGAGCCATGAAGGACCATTGAGGACGGCGAGCAGTACCGCCTTGAGCTGCACCAAGTGCCACCACATCCACGCATGCACTGACGTCACTCGAGATCAGACGTGCTCCCTCGCGCTGTTCCTCACGCTGCCAAGTATGGGTGAGGGCTGCCTCCTGCAAAGTTACGCCGTGAGTTGCAAGATTTGATATCTGAAGCACCTGTAAAGATCCTTTTCTCACCTGACGGCATTTTCAGATCCCGACACGAAGCCCCCGTTTTGGGGGAGAGTGCTTCTTAAATGCACGTTCTTTCGCAGTGCATATTTTAAAATGTAAATTCGCATTAATCTTGTACAGGAAAATAACATGCTTGCATATGCAAACATCGGCTGCAGGCTGAGAGACCCTGTAATATGAGTTGAACAATTATTGGTCCCAGTGCTTTCGTTTCTTTTCAATGGCTGTAGGGGAAGGATTAATATCTGCCTTCATTGCTCAGTTCGCACTAAAATCACTCCAGGGACCTTTTTTAATGGTTCTTGCTTAGGTAAATTTCAGCCGCGTTCCCTGCCGTCAAGATAAGAAAAAACACGAAGTGATGAAGATTCTGATGTGCATACTAATAAAATACACACCGAGATCTCGGCCCCGCTCCCGGGCTCGCTGCGCCAGCACTGGCTGCGTGTGAGGAAATATATGTTTTAACTCGCACGCAGCGTCAGTATAGGTTTGTTTCAACTTGTCTGAATTAAAGTTAATGCCCATGGGGATGTCTGGTTTGAAATATTTTATATACACTAACCAGTGGTGCGCGCGCACCACAGAGGAGCGGGGGGAGGGAGCGCGGCAGCGGCAGCAGACGAACGCGCGCTGCTGCGCGTTCTGGCCACCGTCGGGAATGGGCGCGGCAAAGGCGGGACATGCGCCCGCCTTTGACCAATCGCGTGCTGTCCCCGTAAAAAAAACGGACGCACCAGCCAATGTGGGCTTCTGAAAACAAAACCACACGCACGAGCGTGTAGGTCGTTTTCAGAAGCCCTTTCTAGAGGTCTCGCGCTGCGCACTGCAACGCTAGGCGCGAGACCTAAAAATGCATATTTTGATGTATGGGTAGAGGGGGCACCAACAGTGGTTGTTGCACAGGGCGCCACCTTTTCTAAAGCCGGTCCTGGGGCCAGGTGATGTTGTGAATTCACACCATCTTCACCCCGAATGTGGGCCACTTTTTTCGGCAGTTCCCGGGCCAAATTGTGATCCCAATCCGACCCTGCAGACCAACAGAACAACTGTGTGGCCGATGCCGTATGTCGAGGTTTTTCCGAGCTCCCACCCGGTGATCCCCCATCCAACAGCATCCTCAGATTTAATGACCCCAGGGGCTACAGAAGCATAGCAAAAGTCCCCTGGAACCCCTCAGCGTGCCGTAATCCCCCGTTTTAGCCGCTTTTAACACCGAGTGGAAACTTGTTGGACTCTGGGGAGCCGGTGTGGCGACACTCCCAAGTCGGCGGCCGGGAGATCCTGCATTAGGTGCTGAGGCCCAGATTAGAACGGTGCCCAGGCACCCGACGTGCCCGGACGAGATGGCACTGCTGATGCAAGCTTGTGCTGCAGGGGCTCTGACAACCGGCCACACTTGATTGAGGTGAGATTGGCGGAGACCTGCAAGCACCCGGGGGCCTGATGGCACAGAGCAGATCTAGTGCGAGGGAAGGTGCGGCCAAAGAATAGAGGAGGCGAGTGTCGGGCCAACACACGCGTAGCCCGGAGGGCGTTCTTCCCGACTCACCTCCTGCAGCCTGATGCGTAGATCTCTGTGGGGGAGTTGGAGGACACAGCGTGGCAGCGAGGTGCAGCTGATTGAGGGCTCCTGCACCCAAAACTCTGAGGGCCCCTGTGAGCTTTCGGAGAGTTCAGAGGAGAGGAGCCGCGGGTGACTGTAAGGCCCCCCCCAGCACACTCAAGTTGATTACAGTGAGTTACTGGGGTCCTGCGATATGAGGGGGGAACTGGGAGACCACTGGGAGACTCTGCATGTGTAGGAAGCTGGAGGATTGAGTGATACTTAGAGGAGAACGATCTGTCACGGGGACTGGGGTCTAGTGTGGGCACCTTAATATAGACATAGTCCCCATTCTGGAGCCTTGAGTGCAGTGCACTTGTGGGGGATTCTCTGAGGAACGCTCATGAGAGCAGAGGGGGGACATAATCTGTGAGGGCAGTGCCGGATCATCCACAAAGCCTTGCAGCACCCCAAGGTCTGGGAAGCGCCCGGATCACATGAATTACAGCACTCTATTGCCTGGCTTATTGGAAAAGCAATTGAGGGGAGATTCCATACTCTGCTAACCGTGAAGCTAGCCCAGCTGCTTGATCAGAGCAGGTGGTGAGGGGAATGGGGGAGAGCGGGGGGGAGGGGGGGGAGTGCTCAGGTGGGTTCCTATTGCAGCACAGAAAGGGGAGTGATGAACATTGTTAGGTGCAGCCCTGGTTATCGTGCTACTGAGTCTTGGATGCTGGGTCTGGCGGCTGCCTGGGGTATGGACGTGACTGGCGCTGGCACACGGAGACAGAGGCACCCGTAAAGGCACTTACACCACTGGCTGCTCCCGCACAAACATGGGCAACGTTGCAAAGAAAAAGGATCTGGATGCCAGAGGACAGGCTCCGCCTGTGAGGACCCCCGATGTGCTGGCGGGCTCGCTGCCGCCGTCCCAAGCGGGGTCCCTGGAGGGGCCCAATCTTGGGGTCATACTACAGGCCACTTCTGCCTCTGGAGAAGCATTAGAAACAAAGATGGATTCCATTGGGACGGACCTGAGCCTCCTGAAAGATGACCACAGATGCCTTGCTGAGAGAGTCACAACAGCAGAGAGGGAAATGGCAGAAATCCCATCAGATTTGATAGCAATGAGTGAAAGGCTTGCAATCATGGAAGACACGGTTCGAACTCTGGAAGTCAGGGCAGAGGACAGCAAAACTAGATCACAAAGGAATAAAATCAGTGTTATAGGTCTTCCAGAACGCACTGAGGGGGTCGAACATGTTGTCCTATCTGGAACACTGGTTGTATGAAGAAGTGTAGCCGGAGGACCTATCCACACTCTATGCCCAAGAGAGGGTGCAACGGTCCCTGTCTCAGCTGCCCCTGCCCGGTGGTTGCCCGGCTCATCTACTATAGGGACCGGAATCATATCCTTGCCCAGGCTAGGGCCAAGGGGGACATCAAATTTGACAACAAAGTCATGATCTTCCCTGACTTTACAAAGAAGTTCTAGTGACAGTGCTCGACGTTTCTCGATGCCAAGAAACAGCTCCGCCAAATGGGCTTGCTCTATGCTATGCTATTTCAGGCCCGGCTGCAAGTATCGGCTCCAGAGGGGGTGCAGTTCTTCGAGACCCCACAGGAGGTGTGGGACTGGATCGAGACGCACCGCAAGCCGGTCCCAGCCGAGGGACTCCGAGACGCAAGCCCAAGCAGAGATGGTTGAAGAGACGAGGTGGAGACGCCCACGGGGAGCGACCCGTCCAATGCAAGGCCCAGCGAGATCGACCGAGGACGGTGGAGGTGGTGGTGGCGATGATCTGGGGTGGAACAAGCCCAGCTTTGCCTCTGGATGGAAGAGATGCCCGGATCTCGGATCTATATCACAAGAGCAGTTCTGCTGAGGACTTGGACAATGACTTGCCTGAAGCCACGCCCCACACAGCAGACAAACTCCTTTGATGAAGATGACGAACTGTAAGATTTATGCTGTTTATTGAAAGGGACCTTTGATAAATTATATGTTCATGTTCTGATATGGCGTTGGGGCAGTGCCCTTCTTTACTATATATAGTTGGTTGGGGTAGCTGGTTGTGAGGCTCTTCGATGGCCCCTACCTCTGCTCCTTTGAGTTTCTTGTGGGTGCACCCACAAATGCATGCAAAGTGACTGCCTATTTGGATTGGGGTGTTAACCTGTCCTGCGGTGTGGGAGTTGGGAAATGTGTTGTTTGCCAGTTGGAGGGGGATATCGGGTGCATGTCCTAGACAGGAGTTCATCATTATACGGTTGTGGAATGGTCCCCTATATATGGGATATGGGTGTCTGGTGGTGTCCTCTCCTTTGTCTTTGCCTCACCCAATGGCGGCCCCATGAAGCACAAAGGTCTGTCTTGGAATATTAGGGGATGCATTCTATGGCCAAGAGGCACAACGTTTTCTCATATCTTACTAACAGATGGGTTCAGGTGGCATTCCTCCAGGAAACATCTCATTGCTTAGAAGGGGAAGGCGCTGCAACGCAGATGCAGAGGGCAGGCTTACTACACTACATACTCAGCCTATGTGAGAGGAGTCATGGTGTGGATACGTCCTGGGTCCCCTTCCAACATAATGGGCATTTAATAGACCCAGGCCGTTATGTAGTGGTTACTGGGAGGTTAGATGGCCGAGACATCACAATAGGTAGCATTTATGGGCCGAATGGGGACCAGATAACATTCTTTGCTGAGATTTCTAGAGTATTGCCCCCCCTAGAGGTCTTAGTTATACTTGGGGGAGATTATAATTGTGTTGCGGACCCCATGCTTGATTGTTCTCACCCCCCATTGAGGGATTCCCCGACAATTCGAGTGGCCTGTGTGTTCTCTGCCTGGCAGGAGGAATGGGGCTTAAGTGATTCCTGGTGAGCCCATCGCCCGGGGGAGCAAGACTATTCCTTCTGTTCCGGTCTCCACAACATCTATGTGCGCCTGGATGCCCTCCTGTGTTTTCCTGATGCGCACGGATTGGTTCAGACCACTGAATACCTCTCCAGAACCCTATCTGATCATAACCCCTTGTTGATGGGACTCGGGTGGGTGAGAGTTCGGACCTGCATCCTGCCGAGGAGGCTAAGATGGGAGGTGCTGGAGGACCCGGTCTTCAAAGACTCTATTGGAGCAGCCATTAACTATTACTTTGACGAAAATACTGGCTCTGCGTCGTCTCCCCAGGTGGAGTGGGATGCATTCAAGACTGTGATAAGGGGTAGCTGTATCTCCGAGTTGATGGCAGTCCAGAGGACTTTACTGACGGAAGTCTTGTCATCCAAGGAGGCTCTGCGGACTCTTGAATGGTACACGCCAGGGCACCCGGAGGTCCAGGCTGATCTCTTGGAGGTTAAAGAAAAAGTTGCAGAACCCAGAGTGACTGAGATCCGTTTGTTTGGAAGAAGACAGAGGCCTTTTTAGAGCCTGTGCCCTTTCCTACTATTATACTTGAAGAGGCTGAGGAATTGAGGAGTGACATCACGATCCCGGAGGCCCGAGGTGCCATAAAATCTATGGCCAGGAACAAAACGCCCGACACAGACGGGCTACCAATCGAGTTCTACTTCAGTCACGGGACGAGGAGCATTACTAAAAATGATGACACTCCCCGGTCTGTTATATTTCTTTGTGGTTTTGCCGATCTGGATACCTAGGGCATTTTTCCGGGATATAGAAATGCTTGTTATGGGCTTTCTATGTGGGACGGGCCGCAGGAGAGTGGCTCTGACCATGCTCCAGAGGCCAGCGATGGAGGAAGGGCTGGCTATACCCAATTTTGAGACATATTACCTGGTAGAACTACTCCAGTGGCTCACGCAGTGGATAATGGGCAGGCTCACACCCGGAAGAGAAATTGGCCCATTTGTTCCTGACCTTTCCAGACTGATTAAGGTGCTCCTTAGGCTCCACAATCTAAGTGTTGGTGACACTATGGAATTTCAGGTGCTGCTTCGCTGCTGGACTAGAAGCCTACAGAAGACACGAGGGAAGCTGCCGAATTCTCTTGACTTTCCAATGGGATTCCTTGAGAAGCTCACACATGGAGGAGATTAGCGGGAGCTGACGGAGTGGGTAGCAGTGGGAGCAATGACGGTTGGGGCCCTTTTTGCGAATGAAGCGCTCCTCCTATTCGAAGAGTTCCGCCAGAGGCATGATCTGCCTCAGGGTAATTTCCTGCTGCAAAGGGGCGATAACAGCAGCCGTTAGTAGACATTGGAAGATGGGCTTGACGGAACCATAGCATACTAAAGGATGCCAATATTTAGTCACTTCCTCCGGGGCCTTCAAAGCTGTTACTTGCTTATATAGGCTGAGGGGAGACATGATGGCGCACTTATACGCCTTTAGGGCCCACTGGAAGGGAACTTGGCTACTCCCATATCGGAGGGGGACTGGGAGACCATCCTAGAGCGAACCCCCAAGGTGTCCAGGAACGCCCGGTTTAAACTCATCAACTTCTATGTGCTGCACAGAGCTTTTTTCACCCCCAGAAGAATTAACAGGCACTTCGCAGTGGAGGGAACAGGATGCCCGTGGTGCTGGGAGGTGGGAGACGAGTTCTTGCATATGTTCTGGGAATGCCCGGGGTTTGCGGACTACTAGGAGAGCATCACTGGAATATTGGCTGAGATCACTGAGAGGGAGGTCCCATGCACCCATGGACATTGCCTTCTGGTTGGTTTCCGCACACTGCCAAAACTAAGGCAACAAGCAAGTTTCAGGATCTGGCATTTCTCCTTGCCAAGAGAGAAATCACCAGAAACTGGAAGACACAGAAAGGACCCTGAGTGGCGGTTTGGAAACGTGAAATAAGGTGGACGGGCTACGAGAGCGCAGTGAAGCTTTGTGAGGCCAAATGAGGGCATGGCTCGCTTGATGCGGCAAGGGCCTGGGAGACTTGCTGTAGATCCCTGACCCCTCTTCACCGGAGGAGATGCCGAATACCCACTAGAATATACTAGCTACATAGGGGATTAGCTCTCCCCACGTGGATTGTACATGAGAGAGATGAAGGGTCTGGTTTCCATGGGAGCCCGAGATAGCACCGAGTACCGGGAAACCACTTCCACTGTAGTGTTGACACATGTCTGCCTATGGACATTAGAGCTACCTGGGATACGACTGGGGAGGGGGGAGTTGAAGGGTGGGGGGAATGTTCTTGCACTGTTATGGAAGAATGGTGAGAGAAAGGTCCGATAGGAAGATTCATTGGATGTGTAGAGACCATCTAGCATGTATAGGCTACTCAGTGCCCTATTGCATATTTTCCCATGATTACATTGCAACGGAATGTACATAGCTGCATGGCACTTTTGAACTGGTTGTCGACCTTGATCTATGCTATGTCTAATGATGTATTAGATGTTTGAAACTGCAATAAAATTTAAAACAAACACAAAAGAACTGTGTGGGAGAGGCATGCTTAAAGTGTGGAACTGTGCAGTGTGGTGGAGCCAAAGGAGAGGGTAGTTTTGTTACTTGCAGGCTAATTAAGAGGAAATTCAAAACTTTCACAAAGAATACATTGACATGATTCAGGTTTCCTTTCAACATTTCATTATGAATTAGTGCCATTCAGGAGTTTAAGAGATCAAATGAGTATCTGCATATTTTTGGTATTTTATTTGATACGTTATTCGAAACGGCTTGTCGGGAAAAACCCGTACGAAACAAAGATAAAAAGTTAAATAATTGCAAATATAAAGCCCTGAAGACATCAATGTTTAATATACAGCATTTCAGGCAGCAGGCAGTTTGTGCTCTAATCTTTCGCCCTTCCCTGTATTTCCATTCTTTCTAGAAGTGGCAGGGAAGCATGGAAATACTATTGTGCCTATAAGAATTGCCCGTATATTTACACCTCTACTCACAAACGAAGGGAAGGCACAGAAATCCCCCAAACATTTGAGGAAAGAAACGTTTCCCATTCTAACTACAGGTTTATAAGATTTGGGAATGCTTAGTGGGAACACCCCGAAATACACTTATTAAAATTACAACAGTAAAGTAGCCTGTCCTCCCACATTTGGGCAAGTTGTATTCCTATGTCTCCCCTCTGCTTTTGAGGGAAAGCATTGAGATATGGCAACTATCGATAGCCTTCCTATCGCCTACAACTAAAAATAAATTCATTTTGAGATCCTCTACTGAGCATATGCAACGTGAGCGTGTAATACAAGCAAGCACATGTGCCATGCAGATTCGAGTAGTGTGGACTCTGAAAGTATGCCAGTTTTGCTTCCGTGCTGGTGTGCACGCACGATAGAGACACACATGCCTAGTAGAGGAAATGGGGTTAGCAGATGGAGTGGTGCAACATAAGGAACACCCACCCTATTATATATAGTACCCAGACATCTGCCTCGGGTGGCAGAAGCCAAGGAATGACAAAACGCAGACATCTCAGGAACTGCTTATCTTTCTGAAACAGCATGTGAAGGTGTTACATGCAATAATTAACGTAAATTAAAGGCTACAATTTACACATTCATAGCTGAACATTAGCACCAAACCGATACATCTTAAAAAAAACATACAAGCAGCAGCGTCTTATTTATTGCCCGTGAAAAGCTCAATTATCTCTTCATGTGTGAAAAAGATAGAAATGCGATAGGTACATTTTACTAAAAATCTTTTGAGCTTATGAATTGTATTTATTACTTTTAAATAGCACTCGCTCAGTAGGGAGCCTACTTCTAACCTAACAAGCATTGGAAATGCAATAGGTCTCGCATTTTTTTAAGTTAGAGCTATTGGCATTGTAAATGGCAATGTCTGTTACCTACTAAGGGAGGATGGAGGGAGCAGTTGGTGTCGGAGTGCCAAAATGCTCTGTTGGAGAGTGACTGGCCAAAAGTAAACCAAACAAGCAGCGACTTTTAAAAAAGAAAGCATGTGTGGACCGTGTAAGTGTGTAGCCATGAAGCATATTTTTAACAACTAAGCTTGGGGAATACTTGGATATTACTTTGTGCCAGGGAACAAAACAGAGCCCGATAGAGACCCGTTTCAAGGCCCCCTTTAAAAACTGCCGGTGCTCAGCACCGGTGAGACCCGGCCCACTTAAAGCCCTGGGTTTTGCACTCTAATTGTGGAAATAATCGTAGGTATTGGTGCTTGGGAACCAACTCATGCACGTTTTCCATCCTAACCAGGTGGTTTTCCCATTAAATGATTCCTCCTTGGGAAATGTGAATAGGAAAGAAGGATGGCAGCACAATTCAAACACACTACTGCAATTCCGGTGAAAACAGGTTTTTCTACCCACAATGGTATCATGAAAAAGCCCGGAAGACGGGCCCTTCAAGTATATGACCAAATGGTTGTGCAGTGGTTGCCTCTCAGACAGTGTGTTCTGGACTTGTAAAGTCTAAGTTGGGCAAAAGGCTTATCCTCTCCCCCAGCAGACACTGCTTTCCATTTGTAACAGTGGTTTTTTTGTAAAGGAAGAAACTCCCCCACCCGCAACTATTGTACTGCAGTGTCCTTACTATATATTTTTCCTTGGCTTACCATAGCTCCCTCTCACTTGAAATTTTGTAACCAAGGATGTGACCTGATCTATGTTCTTGCTATCAATATTTTCAATAAAAATATACAAAAAAAAAAAAATCACTCAGTGTTTTTGCCTGTAAAGTTTAGGACATGACTATAGTCTCCAACAGGGACCCGCTTCAATGCCCGTTTTAAATTCTTCCGGGTCTGAGACCCAGACGGACCCAGCCCACTTAAAGCCCTGACGATTGATATTAGGTAGGTTCAGACGCCTTTAGGTATAAACTGTGCAAATAAACTTGGGATTCTGAGAGCGAACAATGTCTAGTGATGAATATGTAATGTCAAGTTTAACAATTTCGCTATGACATTTATTTTTTACATGTAAATTTATGTGTGGGGAATTTTTTTTTTTAGATGGATTTTCATGTAACATTTGTATTGTGCTGTTTTGTTAAAACATTAATCACGTAACTATATATATATATTTTTTTTTTTTACATTTATTTCTAGGTTGAACCAAATGCACTGTATCCATAACTTCATTAAAATTAATTAGAAAGGTACATTGTATTTTATTGCATTAGTACTTATTTTGTTATTTAGCACTTAACATACTCTTTGCAAGGCCTACAGCGTTCATTAGACTTCGAAACATTGCAGAAAGAAGTATTAGATACATTTAGAAAGTAAAGTTTTTTGCGTGGTTAAGGTTTTCACAAAACAGCACAATACAAATGTTACAAGAAAATCCATATAATAAAAAAATATATTTATATTATTTTTATTTATTAAAAGGTTGAACCAAATGCACTGTATCCATAACTTCATTAAAATTAATTAGAAAGGTACATTGTATATACACACGCACACACATCGCCACATGTTAGTTTTCCATTAAGAAGAAATAAAAAGTATGAGCAATGTACACAGGAACAAACTTGCATTGTATTGTAATTGCATTTATATAGCGCTTACTACCCCTGACGAGGCGTCGAAGCACTTTTTTCGGCGAGTAGCACGCTACTCCGGGACACAAAGAGGATTAGTGTTGAATTAGTATAGTGAAACATGCAAGTAAATTTTAAGTGGTGGATAGGTTACTCAGTTATTTGGATTCGGAAGGATAGCAGAAAGATAGAAGAGGAAAAAAGGTTTGTATTTATATAGCGCTTGTTACCCCTGATGGGGTGTTGAAGCACGCTACTCCGGAAACCCATAAAGGATTTGTGGTGAATTAGTATAGTGAAATATGAAAGTAATTTGAGTGGTGGATATTAGTCAGTTATTTGGAGTGAGAAGGATAGCGGAGGGATAGAAGGGGAAGAAAGGTTTGCATTCATATAGCACTTGTTACCCCTGATGGGTGTTGAAGCGTTTTCTGGTGAGTAGCACGCTACTCCGGAACCCATAAAAGGATTAGTGTTAGTGTACACACAGTCTCTCACATACATTCACAATGCACACACACACACCTGTAAACACACACTCAGCCTTTCACATTCATTCATACCTTCACACAGACGCACACCAGTACATACAAACACACACCAAATACACACCTGTACACACACAGCCTCACAAATACACTCACACCTGCGCACACACCAGTAAATAGAAACACACACCTGCTCGCGCCCAGCATCTCACATACATTCACACAGACACTAGTACATACACACACCTGTAAAAACACACTCAGCCTTTCACATTCATTCACACCTGCACACAGGCGCACACCAGTACATACAAACACACACCAAATACACACCTGTACACACACAGCCTCTCAAATACACTCACACGTGCGCACACACCAGTACATACAAACACACACCTGCTCGCGCCCAGCATCTCACATACATTCACACAGACGGACACTACTACATACACACACCTGTAAACACACACTCAGCCTTTCACATTCATTCACACCTTCACACAGACACACACCAGTACATAGAAACACACACCAAATACACACCTGTACACACACAGCCTCTCAAATACACTCACACATGCGCACACACCAGTACATACAAACACACACCTGCTCGCGCCCAGCATCTCACATACATTCACACAGGCAGACACTAGTACATACACACACCTGTAAAAACACACTCAGCCTTTCACATTCATTCACACCTGCACACAGACGCACACCAGTACATACAAACACACACCAAATACACACAGCCTCTCAAATACACTCACACGTGCGCACACACCAGTACATACAAACACACACCTGCTCGCACCCAGCATCTCACATACATTCACACAGACGGACACTAGTACATACACACACCTGTAAAAACACACTCAGGTATGAGCGATAAGGAGGCAGATGGCATTATGTAGGAGTGACGGGCTGCGGGGACTGTGTCTGAGGTATGAGTGATAAAGGTGGCTGACATTATGTGTGAGGAAGAGTCATTCTGGACTGTGCCTGAGGTATGAATGATAAAGGTGACTGACATTGTGTGTAAGTGATGGCCACTGCGGACTGTGCGTGAGGTATGAGTGATAAGGGGGCAGATGGCATTATGTGTGAGGGAGAGTCATTCTGGACTGTGCCTGAGGTATATCCGATGAGGGGGTCTGTCATTCTACATGCGTGATGGTCTATGGGGAATGTGTTTGAGGTAAGAGTGAAAAGGTGGTAGGCGTGTGAGTGACGCACTCTGGACTGTGTCTGAGGTATATGTGATGAGGGGGTGTGAAATTATGTGTGAGAGATGTGCACTGTGTCTGAGGTATGTGTGATGAGGGGGTCTGACGTGTGAGTGATAGGCACTGTGGACTGTGTCTGAGGTGTGTGCATGTGAGTCTGAGGTGTGAGAGATGGGCACTGTGGACTGTGTCTGAGATGTGTGTGATGAGGGGGTCTGACTTGTGAATGATGGGCAGAAGTATTTGCAATGAGGGGGCTGGCATTGTGTGTAAGATCGATTTGCGGTATTGAGTGTGTCTGACTGGTATGAGTAATAAGGAGGAGTTGGCATTATGCTAGAGTGATGAGCTGTGGGGACGGTGTCTGAGGTACGAGAGATAAAGAGGTGACATTGTGCGTCAGCGATGAGAAGAGGAGAGATAGATTCACCCATCTACTGCCAGTGCAGTGAGGAGAGGGGAGCACGGAAGGAGTACAGGAGACAAAAGCGGAAGTGTTCAAGACGAGAGGTCACAAAACTGCGAGAGTCGAGGCGCTCATACGTACCGGTGTGATCGGAGCGCAGAGGGGGTGGCTGGACGTGTGGAAGAAAGAGTCAGCCTGTGCTGCGGACAAGACACGCAGCCCAGAGTCCCCCTTCAACTTCAAAGCCAGATGCCAGGCTATGCCACGCTCCCTGCCGACATCTGCACCATGTCACGCGGCCTTCAGAGAACAGTGAACACGCTCTAGAGGCTATCAACTCACAGCGCGGCGCTTTGGGAGTTGTGTGGTGGGAGTGTTATGTACGCCGCGTGGTTCCTCCACAGACCTGGAACGGGGCTGCAGGGGTTGTCAAGCTTAGCTCGCCTTGCCCGAGGTTCCCAGTACCGGCGTACGCTCCTCGCGCTGCCCGCTGCCCTCTCAGCACCGGCGCAGTCCTGCTCCATCTTGTGGTTACAGCCGGCGCCACTCTCTGACGGATTCTTAAACAAACTCCAGCGTTTTTTACGCAGTAACCGGCTCATGTTAAGCGCTCCAATACATTCGGTTCGAGCTCGCTCTATATAAAACTGCAGGAGAAACCAGTGGTGCGCGCGCACCACAGAGGAGCGGGGGGAGGGACCGCGGCAGCGAGACAAACGCGCGCTGCTGCGCGTGCTGGCCACCGACGGGAATGGGCGGAGCAAAGGCGGGACAGGCGCCCGCCTTTGCCCAATTGCGTGCTGGATTTTTTTTTAAAAAGCACGCGAAAGCCAATGGCAGCCGCGGAAAGCAAAACCACTCGCACAAGCTTGTGGTTAGCTTTCTAAAGCCCTTTCTAGAGGTCTCGCGCTGCGCGAGCAGTGCTGCGCACTGCAACGGTAGGCGCGAGACCTAATAAAACCTGAATCATACATTTAATAAACTGTCATTTTCGTCCTGCGTGTTTAAGCGTAGTTGAGACATTAACAGCGCGAGTTTGAAATATAAATGACAACAACGCAGGAGGGCCTGGCGCCTCTTCATCCCTAAATTTGTTTATCATTTGACGAAGGACAATGCGCGAGACCGAAATGCATCGAATGACGACGTTGCATTGAGGGGTGTGAGGTACAACGATGTCTATCTAGAATGTGAACGATTGTCCAATAAAGTATTTCAATCTATTATGCAAAATGAATATAGAAAATAATTTTCAGTTATGAGAAGACGAATGCACCAGTTTAGGTTTGGATGACTGAATGCCAGCCATTGATGCAAGAAAAGTTATCAGGGATTCCAGGGTGCAATCGCTTAAGAAAGTGACAGTTTTTAAATAGTTTTGAAAAGTTATCGGAAAGAAATTGTCAGATCAGTGATTTGTGAAGAAAATGAATTCAGTGTTTTTATAAACCGCTTTGTACTGTTGATAAGGCCCATCAATCAGCTCAAGAGCATGATCAGCCTTTGGCATCGCAATTTTCTGTTTCACCAAGTACAAAAACACAGGTTCTACTTCGGTCATATTTAATTTAAGCAGTTGTAGGTAGTCTGGAAAGTCAAGTGTGGCAGTTCTCAAACATTGTGTCGTTGTTACTAATTTAAATAAGATGGGTATTTTCCGATCTGACTTGCTGCATGTCCCCAATAAGGTGTCAAACAACACAGATGAAGAAATCAGAAAAGGAAAAAGGATTCAGCCATGGGTTGTCCAAGCCTTTGTGTCGAGTTGTTGCAGCATCGCGCATTCCATGGATTGGAATGGGCGATGCGTTCAGTTATACGGCATTTGAACGGAGGGGGCAGTTGCCTTGTTGGTGAGGCTCCGTCCCACCGAAAAGAAGGCCCGCACACCAGTAGAGTGAAGCACTGGGATTTCATAAAGGTAAAAATCCAGGTTCTCCACCGCCAGCACCCTCACCAAAGGATAAACTTGTCCATGTAATTATGAATACTAGTTCCTTACCGTGAAACGTTGCGAGTTGATACTCCTCCTCATTTATTTAGATATTGGGATAGTCAAAAAGAAACCATTGAGTCTTTTTTTTGAAAAAGCTTGTTTTGTTTATTTTTTTAATAAATATTCTTTGAATGATCCACCACAGAAGTTGCATCCTTATTTCTGTATGATGTTATTTTGAGATCATATTGGTGAGTACTAACAGCCGACACGTGTTTCGCCCACAGGGTCAAGTTTACCAGGGCTTTTTCAAGGCTTGTATTTTAAAGTAGTAGCGCATCACAGGTATTTTTTATCAAGGTTTAAGTTTGGTAGGTCTTCACATTTACAAGTGGTATGAATATTTGTGGTCTAGGTCAGGCAGTCGTAGTCCAGGGACAATCCCCCGTTTGTGCTTCCTTACCTAGTTCCTTACCGTGTAAGTGCTATAAATGTTTAGGGTCATATCTCTTCCCCTGCAGGTATTATGCATTTCTGATTTGTTTGTGTTCATCTTGATTTACGATAGAAAATGCAAAAGAGTACAAACAAAAACCTACAAAGATGTAGGTCCAACTGGATAGAGACCTTCATTATGATAACGTCTGCATATCCCAACCCTTCATCAGCTCTTAGAATAAGCCTTGACTCCTTGAACATGCTGCCCTTCAGAGAGTCAAAGCATAAAGGAAGACATAATACTCACTGAACAGTAAAAAAGTACCAAAAGCCCTAGAACACCAGAAGTAAACAATAGTTACTCCCCAAACGACTACCTAATAAACACTTGACTCCCCAAGTTGTGGAGAAAGGAGCGGACATAACTATTGTTATTCAACGGAATACAGAAACATGTCAAGACAACACACTGGGAAATGCTCACTGGAGGCAGGGTCAAGCGAAGAGTCCCATTTCCCAACTAACGTTTCTGGTTGTGTTGTGTTCAACATGTAAGTTAAGCACAAGACAAGTTCCAAAATGTGTCATCCCTCTTAAGTATGTTCCAAGATACCCCTGTCGCACATGACCTATGGCATGGTTTGAACATGATGGAGATAACTATCACACCAGACAACTTTATCTTATTGTTTCTAGACCATCCACTTCATTGGCATTCATTTTACCAAACTATGAAGAAAAGAATACTGACAAACCATGAAGAATGGCGAGAGACACCACTAGGCTCATATTTCAATTTACACTTCTGATATGATCCAGAATGCTGATCTAAAAATAGCGAAATAAAGGCATATGTTTACTTAAGGCTACCAATGCACCGTCATAAGAGGAAACAAGACAGATTAATGAAAAATACATCATCTGTGAAAGAGACTTGACCATGAACAACTCTCTCTCAGATATACACCTTGGTTGAAAAGAATAGAATTGGTAAAAATGAGAATGACACCTGTGATAAACTACCTATTACAACTGGTTCCAATGATGATGTCTGATGTTTTCTTCAAAAGAATACAATCCAATATTGAATTTATTTGGACCCATGAAAGATCTAAAATGTCAATGAAAAAGATTATACTACTCAAAAAAAGAGAAGGGCTCAATTTCCTGACTTGCTGTATCCATCAAAGAGCCTTCCTAGCTAGGCAAGGTATGTGCTGGCTATTAAAGGATAGCTCTGATGGGATTACTCCTGTATGCCTACTTTGGTTGAAGCAGAATTACTGATGGTTAAACCTAATACCATTACACTATTAAAACCCCTCCTTTGCCTCCAAAATTAAAGTCACTCAGATTTTAACAGATATGGCAGCAGCACTCCCCAATGCTGGATAGAAAATGCAAACACAAATTTAAACACACATTCATAATCCCATCATGGCACAATAAACAATAAAATGAACAGGAAAAGTTTCCATTGGACGGGGATTTGCAAACTAGTGGAATAACACAAGAGAGATCCATGAGCATTTAGACAACTTCAGCAGAAATATGAATTTGCGACTGCAAAACGGTGTTTTGCCATGTACTAAACCAATTTTTCAGTTTCTTAAAACCTTTCTGATTCACAAAATGGTTTTGACAACTCATTCTGAATCTGAAACAGAAGGGGGACTGAAAGGTGTGCTCTGCCTATTTGCGATTCAGATAGTGAAGCAGTTGTAGTCTTGCAATGTCGCAATTTGGGAGGCTAAAATGAATGCTATTTGCATAACCCAATCACCTGCCAATGGCAGCTGCCATAATAGTCCTCTTCGATTCAACAGAAAGAAACGGTTGTAGCTTCTTGAAGGTCCGTAGAATAAAAACACATTTTGAGACCACAGAATTAATTTGCCGTCTTAATGAAAGTTGTTGGTCATCTACTATTCCTAAGCTTTTTACTGCTGGCTCGGCAACCGGTAGTGGCCTCATTTCGCTGGGCCAATAAAGATTAGACCAGGATGCAGAGTGGCCATTAAAAACTACTATTTCGGTTTCCTCCGCATTTAACTTTGAATAATCACTCCTCATCCAACCGCTAACAGTACATAATGTCTTGAATTAAAGACTGAGGCGCAGCTTGACCATCAAGACATAGTAAGATCTGAGAGTCATCAGCATAATTAAAAATTCAACACCCTCTATTAGCCAGTTCCTTTATCGGGGTTGAATGTAAATGTTGAATAAATGAGATGAGAAGGTCGAATCTTGAGGAACCCTGGAATCAACTTTAACTTAAACGAGGCCAATTGTACTGCCGGAGTTCTGCTATTCAGAAATGAGGCCATCCATTTATGTGCCATCTCAGATACACCTGCAGCCCTTCGACGGTGGAGCAAGATAGTATAGTCCACTGTGTCAAAAGGCTACGGGCAGTTTAAGCTGGACTAAAGCCGAAATATGTCCTATGTCCCAGGACATCAGTGACTGATAGTATCACAATTTCAGTGTTATGTTTAACATGAAAAACATCTTGCTGAGGTCCAGGAACAAATGATTACTAATTTCCTGGGCAACATACGATTCAAGGAGTTTGGCACATTTCCCTGGGTTGTCATTGGGTTTTTACATAGTGCTAGCATTATGGCTTTTTTAAAGTCATCAGGAACTATTCCTATCTTCAAGGAGGAATTTAATAAGACATTAAGTGGTTTTACTATGGCAGGGGCTATAGCTTGTATAACTCTGGGCAGGCAAGGATCTCGGGGTAGCCAGATTTTATTTTGGTCAACAGGTGTTGTAAAGATTCTTGATTTAAAGGGGTAAAGATAGCTAACTTTATGTAATCTTGCTTCTTCTCCTCTGACTTCTCAATCCCAATCTACCAGGGCTCGAAAAATCATAAAAATTGCACTAGACCTGCAGGTCTAGTAACTTACAAAATCTCCTCGACCTAACTGAAATGCACTTGACCTCTGACTCTGAAAGCTGAGCAAATGTGACAAGTTAACAAGATTTAAAAGCATTTTTATTGCTCATTTACTTTGTGAGCAATAAAGATGCCTTTAAATCTTGCTATCTGGTCACATTTCATCTGCTTTCAGAGGCAGAGGTCAAGTGTCAGTTTGTCTTCCTACTCGCAAGAAAGGGCGAGTAGGACCTAAAAATAGCTCGTCATGAATTAATCTGACTCGCAAATGCGAGCGGTCGAGTGGATTTTTCAAGCCCTGCTTAGGGCTATCTGTAATGGGCTCTTTGATTGACCTTATCTTTTCAATAAAGAACCCGTTCAGATCATTGCAGCGTTCTTAAGAAATCACCGTAGGTTGACAAATTCTGTCCATAGAAGAGAGGATGATCTTAAAGGTTTCTCTCTGGGGGCTCCAGGCTTCGCAAACACTTTTTGAATAGTACGCGATCTTAGTTTGTGTGATCAGTTTTTTAGGTCGAGCCTAGGCAGCGGGCATGAGTTGTCTGGAAGACCTGCTGTAATCACTATACGGAATATAAACCCGCCTGCTGCTTGCCATTAGTTCACTCCTGCGTCGCTTTACTTTGCTGGATCCTTATTGGTTGGCGCTCCCAATACATCACTTCCGTTTTTCGATCAGGAGCACTGGCAAACTACAGTTTCCTTACGCTGTAAAGTGTTTATGTGTTCCTTTGGGGACTACTTGTTTTATTTCCTTCTCGTGTTACACTGTTGGTGTCTGTCTGTAGTACTGTGCGGTGTTTATTTCATCATCACGGCACCTTCTTCATGTTTCACGCATAACTTTTATGTACACGGGCGTTCATGTTTCAGCACGCCGCCCGCTTTCATGTTTGTCTATTTTGATACCAGAAGGAATGAACTAGAGATTTCAGGAGCCGTTCCCTATGCCTTGGATGACTGCAGCGTTTTTTTTTTTTTGTGTGTCCACTCCACTGCAAACCAAATAGAAATTGTCATTTAGAACGCCAATAGCTCTAAGTCTCCCAAATGCAAGACCTATTGCATTGCAAATGCTTGTTATAGTTAGAGCTTTCTTATATTTAACTTTACATATTTCATCGTATTTGCTTCGCCATTTCCGCTCCCGGTGCCTTAGGCACAATTTAGCTTCTATTAAATCTTTATAAAATCAAGCAGCAGATGGCCTTTTTTCATTTTCCAACTGCTAACAGGCGGAGCAAACTCACTTTCTATCCTATAAAGCCAGTTATTAAAAACTTGAACTGCTTCAACAGATTATTATTACTAAGTAAAGGATTAGTTTCTTGCAAGGCCTCTTTCATTCTCTCTTTGTTAATCTTAGCTGATTTCATCACCTGTCGAAAATAGGATGGATACCGGTTTAATATTTTTTCAAAACTTAGTACTTCCATCTGAATGGTAGGATGATCAGACCAGGCACATGGTTCTATAGTCTTTTGACTGCTTACTGGGAAATTGCAGTATTATAGCTAGCATGAACATGGAGCAAGAAGTGCGGATAGTGGTAAAGTGAAAGAAGCAATCAAGGGGGGGGGAGGGACAATGAAAAGGCGGGCGGGCAATGATGCAGAGCAAAGATGGGGAGTGAGGGAGAAGAGATAAATAGGACTACTTCTTGAAGCCCATCTCCAAAACCTATTGGGAACTGTACAGAAGAGTACAACCTTCCTCAAAATGCAGTGGGCTTTCCGTCCATCCAAGCAATAGCAAACCACACAAAACTCAGGAAAGCGCCATAGCTGGTCCAAAGTCTACTCTCTTTCTATACTTCTCTGTATTGTATTTTTTAAAGTATTCATGACATGAAGACTCCCAGATGACTAAAGCGGTCCGCAGCGAGACCTAAGCATATCTAAGTAGTGGAGCAGAGCCCTTTTGAGCATAGAGCGGCTCCTCCATTTGGCTAATTAGCTCTCAATGTGGTGTGAGGGATTCCTGAAGCCTCTTCATCCATGAGGAGCTGTTCTGCTCATAGTTTAATTGTGAATGGGGAATCATTTAGCGGGCAGTTTCCAGTACTCGTGACACAGAGCAAAATTCAGCCATGCACAAGATAGCACTCAATCCTAGCCCACAAATATGCAAGTCTCACTAGGGGAGAAGGGGACTTGATGTATCTGTTAGGAGCTTTGTCAAATGAATGCCTTAATGTTCACAATGTGCATTCAGATAATTTTTCTCAACAGCATATGTTCTTTACCTGATGTCTGCTCTCTGTGGACACTTTCATGATATTGCCCTGTTTGTCTGAAACGTCCATGACTTGAGAATCAGTGAGGAAACTCTCATCGGGTGTTGAATACCATCCTTCATAAACCCCTTTATAAATAAAACCGCTTTGACGTAAAACGGTCCAGAAATGTTCCACGGCTGATCTGTGACGCTGCTCTGTAGTCCGGATGTAATCCGTGTAGGAGATACGGAGATGGTTAAAGACATTCTTATACTGTTCGGAGACTTCATCACAGAACACCAAGGGGTCTTTTCCAGCAGTGTCCGCAGCTTGTTGAATTTTCAACCCATGTTCATCCGTTCCTTTAAGAGAGATAAAAGCCATTTCAGACTTTAAGAGACTGAATCAAAACACTTAATTTTTAAAGTCACATTTTACATTTTCTTACTACATATCACATGTAAACAGTTAGGCCTACGGAGAGGAGAAAGGTGTACTACTTTGACAACAATGCAATAGGCAACTATGATTAACTTGATTGAACATTTGAAATATACACACATCCCTCAGACAATAAACTACAAGTCAAAATAGGATACCTAGATTTCATCAACTTACCTTGCCTTAAGGTTACATTCAGGACCAACATGGTGGGTGAACACAGGTAGGTGGCGCTCTACTCCCACTTCAAAAGAGAGGACAGTGTCTCCTTTAGCACGAAAAAAAGAGGAGGATAGTGTCCCCTTCCATGTGGCTTTGGAAGCTTAGGGAAATAAAGTGCATATTACTTACCAGTTATCCTTATTACTACTAAGCTTACTTCATTGTCCCAGGCATTACCTCTGTGAGGTGTATCACATGACAGGCTGACCCATCCAACTACCAGAATTCCTTTCCAATGAGGAGTTGCACGTCCTGAAATAACCATTGCCCACCAGGTACTATGAAGAACACATGGTCAGGGGATATTTCTGGGCAATAGTAGATCTCTGCATCTTGCTGGTGGAAATACAGAATAAAGCAATTACTCCTAATTTACAGTCAGGTCGACACAAAAAACATGCTGATAACACAGTTGGGAAGAAAGTTTAACACCCTGAGATAGGAAGATGTAATCAGACTGTTCTTTCCGGATTAATACTTGGCTGAATACAGTGGAGCTCATTTTTCACCCCCATTCTAGGTCATATTTGTATTGTGACTCATTCACATAGCAACACATTTTTTAATGTAATCAATTAAAAGGTATCCTTGTGTGTTAGCATTAAAGCAGCCATTTCAGATGAGCATCAACAGATCCTACAAGGATTCAAATACAAGTTGCTCTCAGTTCCTGCAGCTGCAGATTGCCCACAATGGACCATGTTCCATACTAGATTCAGAGGTGGGCACTGGGTCTGCCACTTGTTGGAGATGTATCAAGGACTCTGGGGTTGTGCAGTTATTTCCGAGTCATTCCTTTCTGGCACTGGGAACACAGGGTGCAGTGGATAGCATCTGGTATATAAGGCTTTACCTTAAATATGCAATAGCCCCAGATAAATCCAAGTGGCTCCTGATAACAGCAGAAATTACCAGCACCCAAAGGCAACTTTCAGGTCCTGCACCACAAATCCTTATTTCCACTACTACCAAAGCATAATAAAAATTGACTAAAATTAATTTATGTCAAACTAAGCAAATACCAAAGGCCTCCTACCCACACACCACGATCCTCAGAAGCATCACTATTCAAATGACTTACCTTATCCAAGACAGAAACAGAAGGGAGATCCTTCCCAGTGTGGGCCCTCTATACACTGGAACTGGGTACCTTGACATATCCAGAAATCTGAAACCATCTTACATTTTTTGGAAAACACCAAAGCATTCCTTTTTCCTAGGACTCGCTGAGTACCCTGTTTAAACGGAGGGCAAGGGACTCAATTAACTCAGTCTGCAGAACTTGAATCCATTTAACTTGCTCCACAGCTGTTAACTCATCCAGCATCAACACTGATCCCACAAAAACACACATACCAGCACCTTCACTAACAACTAACGAAAATTCTGCAGGGCCACCTGCATGCTGGAACACACATAACCTACTCTAGGAGAAGGCGGCATGGACACCGGGATAAAGAGAGAGTCTTAAGGGTAAAGACTAAGCGCTGTACCTGGCCTTTATGGATTTGTCAACAGCCTTTGACTGTGTTAATAGATCCAAACTATGGCTGTTGTAGCTGGACCTAGATGTGGAGTTGTCATCAGTTAACTTTCAGCACACACTACATGAGAACCGGGAAGCGAAGGTTCAGTATGGCCGGTTAGGTGAATTGTTGGGCTCTTTTACCTTAGCCAATGGGGTGCAAGGGTGTATTCCGACCCCCTTGCTCTTCATTATTTATATTAACAATTTGTGTCCCGCTTTGGTTAAAGCCACTAGCGACATTCCGAGGATTTCCCAAGTGCCAGTACCGGAGCTGCTTTACGCAGACTACGGAATAATAGAAAGGGCCTTTCTTAATTTATGATTGACTACAGAACAGTGGGTATCGAAACAATGTGGGTCTGACTCCCTACTCCTGATCAGCTGTAAAAGTAGTTTTCTAATACTCAGATTAAGGTAATCAAAATAATCTAACATTTTGCACATCGGGCAAACAATTCAGGAAGGCCATTTAGTGGGACTTTAAAAGCGTGGCAAGGGTGATCCCCGGATCTTTCAAATGCCAAACAAGTCTTAATCCATCACTGGTGTACGGGATGATAGATAGTGTGGCCTCAGAGGGGTGGTTTTAAGCACTAGAAAATGACCTACTGCATGCAAGGCATTATGATCATCTCATTCTGTTGCTAATATGGCACCATGCGAAAACCATGATGAAAAATTTCTTGTTGCAAATATATAAAATCGATAATCGAGGCCCTAACATGCCCTCTATAAGAAGCCAACGTTACCCCATCTATATTAAACAATTTAACGAGGTCAACTAAATCATGCTCAGCAAGGATCCTGATTAACTCCTCCCCCTGCTGTTGGGTTTCATCCAACGGAGTACAGAACTATCTGTGCCTGTGCCTTAAACCCAACAGCTTAGTATTACATTCCCCACAAGAAGATAGTTCGGTTGTGATATGTGCTCGACTCCTACAGGCCTCAGATCAGCAAGAAAAGCAAATAAACACTCACAATGGATACATATAAAGTTTGAGAAATCGGTATTATAAAGGTTAATTAAATATAAACAGAAAGCACGAAAGCTATTCTTTATAAGTAAGCCATAAACTCTGGGCTTTCCATATCCAGGACCGAAACTCCACTTTCAGGTTTAAGTTTATCCAAATTTAGAGACCCCACTTCGGCCTACCATGTAAAGCAGAGACAGCCGGGCAAGAATAGCATGCAAAACCAGGGCAGGAAAGACAAGTGGTGCCCCATGTTTCTTGTAAAGCCACAATATCATATTTTGCAACTAAATTTAGCCAAGCAGGATTGTTAACCTTATCTTTTAATCCAGCAACATTCCAACTCATAAAAGTGAAGGAACCAACCAAGTTGTTATTCGTGAGGCTCTTCACCAGTGACTATCACCAGTCTCAGACTGAGTGGAGGGGGGGAAGCTAAATTGCCCTCTACAGTTCCATCAGTAAGTCAAACTGTAGTGTAGCTCCTATTTCCCTTATAGGCTCTGCGCATTGGAATAATATATCCTATAGGTTTGACATAGGACTGAGGTCGGTATGTCCCTATCGAGTATATTAAACTTAATTACTTGTGCCAGCTAGCTCAGAGGCCACTAGAAACTTCTTGACGACAAGAAGGGATTAGTTTCTGGCTGCCGCAAAACATGACCACTGTGTTTCCCTTACAGAATCAGGATGTGTCCCAGAGTCGTAGAAACAATAGATAACTATTTCACTCAGCTCAGTCGTGCATGTTTCAGTTATTCTCAGAGTTACACAGAAATAACAGACGGGCGTTTCAATAAAGGATTTATTGAACAGTCTTGTTTCTGTTGTAAAGTAGATGTGCTGTTATGATCACAAGACAGTATGCAAGATAAATGATGTACAAGGTGAGCAGTAAAAACAAATAATACTGCGTTAGCATTATCTTTTCAGCATATATGCATTTACATAAAATGACACAGCCTAAAAATGCGAGTACTCATACGATGCGTTTCTACCCTAGTTCTACCCCAGTATACCCAACCTATCCTAGGTGTAGGGAGAAGTAGGTGCTGTATCCTTGACTAGAGTATACCAAGAGTCTAGTATGCCAAGAGTCTAGTATGCCAAGAGTCTAGTATGCCAAGAGTCTCTCTAGGTTCTAGTCTGCTCCATACCTGAAGAATGAGAGAGGTAGGAATCTCTTTTCCGGACTTGAACTCCAACACCCCGCAAGGGAAGTTAGATCACTGGAAGCTGGACTCTCTTCGAGCAGGAAGGGCAGCGTCTTCTCAGTGCGCCTGGCCGGGAATCGGGCTCCTCTGAAGTCGAGGTCTCCTCTGATTTACAGGGGTTTGGGAAGGTATATTTATACCTGAAAATGGTAGCATTGACGTGAGTTGGGTAGCGAAAGACGTCATGAATGAATCCCTTAGGGAATAAGAGGTTCATGCATAATGTATGAGTCCTTGAAGAAATCAATAGTCCTGGGCAAGGGAAACTCCCGCATCCTGAGGGTCTGTTTTTTCATGGAATCGTTGAGACGCTAGGGTGGACGGATGTCGGAAGCTATGCCTGTATTTGGTATGCATAGTTTATGCCTAAATAAGGCCTGGGATTCTATGCCTATATAAGGGCAGGTTGGGTTATGTCTATATAAGGACATGATTCTAGAAAGCCCGTTTAAGGACACCCTATGAAGTATACAACAAAACCACACAGGAAAGGACATCGTAGTGATTTGAAAGTGGTAGGGGGGCATGAACCCTCAAATTGGCATGATGATCAGGCTGTGATTTAACTAAAGGTGGATAATTGACGAAACAAGGGAAGCCCACCTGAGTGTTTTTTCATATATATTTGAGAGTATGATAGCTGAATGATAACTTTGTGGCTGCTGAGACAAATTATGTGGTCTATCGAAAAAGACAAGGGGAGCCAAGGTTATTTTTGGCCTCTATCCTTTCCCACTCAAAGGTCCAAACAGAAGAATTTGTACTAAAAAAGGAGATCTAAAATTAACAATAACGCAAAGGGGCTGAATCCACACCCTCAGTTTGACAGAACTGGGTTGCTGTATCTGGTAATGTCTTTTTATTGCTGCAGATTACTCGCTTCATTTTCTTGTTGGCTGGGAGGGGGAAGGAACTAAATGCTTGGTCTGAGAATATAATGGTGGTATCAGAGGTTCTAACAGAGACAGATGTGCCTTACCGCCAACTGCACTATTACCAAGCGGACTATTCCCCGAAACCACAACAAGAGGATCTCCTAAATTCCCCTCACGGTTAGTAGCAGGGGACATTGTACCCATATTCAACGAGAGTCTCTTCTCTGTGAGCAGAATTTCTATGCTAATTACCCCCATGACCCTTTCGAGCATACAACTGATTGAAGTGGTTTTTACCTGTGGGGTGAATGCCATTTGGATCCCAGTGTTTTGTTTTTCTTTACCATTGAAAAATGAAATAAGTGAGCAACCTAACACCGCAGTAAGAATGTGCAGACCAGGGTTAGCTTCAAGATGAGGGATCAGAAACTAGATGGCAAAAGAAATCCAACTTCAAATAATGTCCTAACCAGAACCACCACCAGTACCTTGATAAAGGGGTGGCACGGTCTGGCTCAGCCCAGCCTCCTCTGGGCTCTGATGGGCATGGATGGACCCACCCTTGGCCTGGGCCATTCCCAGGCATGTCCCGCACTACGGGAGACCACGTCCTCCTTTTAAAGCGCCTGCCTGGAGTTCCATGCAGTGCGGCTGTGTCTCCCTGCCGCTCAGCCCTCTGGTCGCTGTAGTCCTCTGGGCACCCGCAGGACTGAAAAAAGGCCCATGCTGGGGGAGATAATGTCCTCCTTTTAAAGCACCTACCCGGGGCTCAATACAGTGCCTACTGATGCTTACATTTTCACCACCAACAGTATTTGTGTAGTCGCATCACTGAGGAAGCCAAGTGGTGACAACAAGAGAAACACTATTGGGCTAAGAGTTGCAGGATTGGGGTGTCACTAAAAACTGAGAATTGGGAGCTTTA
Organism: Calotriton arnoldi; assembly: GCA_963921515.1. NCBI lineage: Eukaryota > Metazoa > Chordata > Amphibia > Caudata > Salamandridae > Calotriton > Calotriton arnoldi. The sequence continues at coordinate 915,789 of CAWUFW010003956.1, forward strand.
GTTTTAACCTATTCTTCCTTGAAGATGGTCCTTCTTTTCTACATTTTTTAGTTTAGTTATATTGTACATAGGGTTATTATTACAGTTTTAATATATATTTTGTATTTAGTTTGATTATACTTTAAATAGTGCTTTACGCTGCCCATTTGACTGCTTCAGGACAAAACTAAAAGGTACATATTAAGCACTCCTAAATCTAAATATATTTTGCAATCTGAATGCAAGATTACAAATATGACTGAATGAGATTGTCCTATAAGGAAATCTAGTGCCTGGGAAGACCGGTTACCCCTTCTTAAAGTTGGGAAAAAGTCACAGTAGCTAAGTTGTGAAAAAAATAACTGTATGATTTGGAAATATTGTATTGTGTGTCATTCAGTGCCAACAACGTGCTGGGTGAAGCTTCCTCTTTAAGGCACTGCCATCTTTTGGAACAAGAGACATTTGTTTGGGTTTCCTCCTTTTGCCACTGATCCACCCTTTCATTCTGAGCACGATAACCCAATATAAACTGAGATAAGATAATTTACTGGATATAGATGTCAAGTCTATAAAGTTAATAATCTTCACCAGTATTATAAGAAAATTGTTAAAATGTTACTTCATAAGGAATCATTTAGTAGTTCTTTCTCTTTAGTCTACCTATCCAATAGTGAAGAAAACATCACCCACAACTTACACTGCACCAGTGTCTACATTTGCATTAAACCATGTACAAAAACAAGAGAAACTGTGGATTTTTCCAAATTAAGCAGAGAACATTCACTATAAAACACATCAGTACTCCACCACCATTACTCTAATTTGCCCTTTAAGATGTCTGTTTACATGCCTGCCGCTCAGCCCCCTGGTCGCTGTAGTTCTACGGACCGCAGGAGTGAAAAACCTCCAGCGCTGCAGAGACAATGTCCTCCTTTTAAAGCTCCCGCCCGGGGCTAAATACAGTGTGGCTGTGTCTCCCTGTGGCTCAGCCCTCTGGTCGCTATAGTACTCCAGGCCCCTGCAGGAGTGAGAAACGCCCCTTTCATAGGGACTTAAGACAGAGACCCTGGTACATAAAGGGAACCAGGATACACTGTTTATCTGAGTGCCTGTCTTTCCTTCCCAGAACTAGACAAAGGCTGATAAAGAGAAGGACAAGGAGAAATGGTATACACAGACATCAAGACCGTATAAATACAGATATTGGTAGTCACAGAAACTCAGTCCATATCTATGGGGAAATGGTATCATGGAGTCAAGGACATGAAGGCACTAAGATATGGCGGCACTGACTCAAGGACTGAAGTACAATGGACATTGTTGCATGGAGACGGCATTAAGCTAAACCCAGAAAACATTTGGAAACTAGTCCCAGGCCGCTCACAGTGCTGCAAGGCTATACCAATGACAAACATGTTCTATGTACTTCGAACACTAACCCAACATATAACACTACATACTAGGGACACCCACCCGCCACCCTCAACTGCATTGTAGGTACAATAACCCAACACATTACATTTAATTATATCGGATTAGCCCACTACTACTTATATAGTGCTTTCTGGGGACAATAACCTACACACTGTACCCTTAGCAGACCTGAATTAGTACCCGCTTCTACATTCTTAAAATTTTGAAGAAAGTGTTGCCGTACATCCCTTTGGAGCTACATCGGCCCACCATCATTGCACTAGTTACCTCCCGGTTAGACTACTGCAATGCATTGTATCTTAATGCCAGCACAGGTTCTCTGAACAAGCTCCAGGTGGTGCAAAACGCAGCGGCAAGGCTAATTCTTAACATCCCGAAACACCAGTCCACCAAGGAAGGAATCCGTGCCTTGCACTGGCTTCCTATCAGGAAGCGCATCTCCTTCAAGGCTCTGAACTTGGTGCACAAAGCTATGCATAGCAAAGGCTCACCACACCTTAAAACCTTGTTCCAATGGTACACTCCAAGAAGAGCCTTGAGATCCTCTACTCATAAAAAACTTGTCTCTCCCAGATTCCGCAGGTCCAAATGGGGTGGCCGCTCATTCTCAGTGGCGGCCGCTAAACTCTGGAACTCTCTGTCCCCTTCTATCACCATGGCTGACTCACTACAGGTCTTCAGGAAGCTTCTGAAGACCTGGCTCTTTGCCTCTTAGCTGGCTGTTGCTGGTCTCTCTTTCGCTCGCCCAGCGCCTTATCACCTTTTGGTTTTAGTGTGCTCTATAAATACCATCCTATCCTATCCTACTCATTGCAGTGTATCCTAGAGACACTAACCCACCCACTACACTGCATCATAGGATCACTATCCAACCACAGTGTACTGCATCCTATGGAAAATATCAGGTTACAGTACTTCAATGGGTTCATAAATGGTAACTAAACCAAGACAACAAGTCCCAGAATGCAGATGCAGTAATCAAAGCCTAGGACAGGGAACAAAATATCCTCATTTTATATGAGGTCAATTTTATATCTATAACCCGAAAGGTCAAAAGTGGCGAGGGGAGAGGTTCATCTGGATTCCAGAGTATCTACTTGAATGCTACAGCAAAACACACACATTTTCAGAGATTTGTAAAAATGTAACAACTTGGTCCTAGACCAGAGATGCATTGGAAGAGCATTCCAGAGAGCCGAGGCTAGTACGAAGAAGCTTCTGCTCCATCTCATACCTTCCTCATTCCATGTAGTCATAGGTAACCAAACTAACTCCCCATACTGCACTGCCCCCGCCACACTGCATTCTAGTGACACCTGGGAATACAGTGAAATGGCATTCTGGTTGGGTTCTGCCAGAATCAAGCCATCAAAAAATACTGATGCATGATTACATGTGAAATTCCAACAGCAATTCTTTAAACCAAAGGTCATAGATAATGTGGCTACAAATAAGAACTAGCAGAACCATGCAGTCTGCATCTTTCTTCACTAAACAGAACACCAAAGCCCTGCATGATGATCTCCTGATGTTGGAATTCAGAAAATGCGAACATTATTTCAGTATTTTATTCGAATGGGGAATGCTACTATCATGATCACTTTATAATCCTTACATAAAAACGTGATGGAAGGTATTTTAACACTGATATTTACAAAGCTGCATATTTCCATGGTGTAGGCTGACAGGATAAGGTCTAGCACATTGTCTTTGGCATTGCCTGGTTCGAGGGTGTGCTATGTTTCCAGAGTGTTGAGGTGTGCAGTGGGATCCCTTCATAGTCTATGTGCTGGACTCGTTTGGTAAGTTGAAGTCTCGGAGAAATGTAAGGTGGCTGTTCTGGAAGGAGGGGATAAGGACTCGTAAGTCTTCTATAAAGTCCTTGTGAAAAGTATACATTCACATTGGGTGTCTTTTTTTCCTATGTTTATAAGTTTGGGTTCCCCATCTGCCATTTTAATTGTGTTAATACTCTTCCCAATGATTGGAAGCTTGGTGCCACACGAAGATGTGCGCTCCGGGACTCAGGAGGAGGAGGTCCACTCGTGCGGGCATTTCCCTATGCATGGCACCTACTTAAGTGGCGGAATCGTCTGCAAATCCTTACTCCTCCCCAACAGCCCTTCTATTCACAAAACTGTAGCGGTTTTTGCATCAACTGTATCTAGATGGTGGATGCGCTGAAAGGATGAGTCGCACCAGTCATTTTGCGATTCCCTATGTATGATGATTTTCTCCCTGGCGACGCTTTTTCTGAAAGAAGATGCGATTCAATAAGTTAAATTTCTTCTTCCAGGTACTATATCAAAATGACACTTTTTCTCCCAATTTAAATTATTAATGGTGGCACTTGTTTTCCTATAGAATGTTGCTCATATGTATTGCATACTCAATTAAGACCTCTAGTCAACATTTTGCTTCTGTGTACTTCAGCTGGTTTCTTGACACAGTCTCCTATATTCGGCTCCTCTTCTATTGGGGAAAACATGCAATTTAAAAGTCAACTCTCTGCTTATTAAACCATTTTCAAATATTTCTGACCCTAATCCTTTTGCCTCATTACTTTTGAACATGAAGAGTTGTGATCTTCCTGCGCAGAGTGCGTCAACATCTTCCTCATTAGTTGCTTCTCCTCCAGTGACAACTTATTTCAAGAGTAACTCTAAATTGGGTAATTCTGCAGCTCTTTCCTCACACAAAAGGGTAAAAAAGGATCTTCCATCTTCGGTCAAGTCCTCTTCACCAGTTACAATGGACATTATATCAACACCCACAAATTAGGATGAAAAATTATCCTGGCTCGATGAATGGGCCACAAACGTTTGGAACAAACTTGGAAATCAACTTATACTCCTATAAACAGAAGTACGTCAAATCAAGAAACAAGCTAAAGATTTAGAAAATAGAAACCAGGGCAATAATCTTCACATTTATGGATTGGCAGAGAGCTTGGCAGGATCGATATTTTTCAATCCTTCATTCCCAAAGTTCTTGGGTTGCCAGAGTCTACTTCTTTAAATATCCAAAGAGCACATCGCCTAGGGCATGCTCCTAAATCAGAGATATCTTTTCTGAAATCTAGAGGGGTCATACCTTTCTTTCTGGAATATACTGACCTGTTGTTGGTCCTCAGAGCAGCTAAAACTAAAAGACAAATATCTTGGCTGGGATCTAACCTGTTTTTTACTCAAGATTTGTCCAAGGCGCTTGCTGATAAATGTAAGACATTTTTGAAGATGCGCCCTGCTCTCAGATCTTTAAATGCAAAATTTGGACGTCTTCATCCTGGTTTATTTAAGGTTACCTACAAAAACAAGACCACCGCATACGAAGATCCAGCACTTATACAGAAATTCATTGATGGTTGCAAAGAAGAAGCAATGGATGTTACAATACTTATTCCTACTTGATTTCTATAAATATTATACAGTATTTTATTGATTACTCGTATATAGTGTTATTGACATCTTATACTGATAGATATATATATATATTTCTCTTTCCTGTCGCTTCATTTAGGTGTGCACATTACCTTGCTGAAGTGTTCATCGGCCGGTGTGTTTAGACTTACCTCTCCATTGTGTCCCGAGGCCCAGTGTGTCGTCTTCCTCATGTGGTCTCACCATCCATGAACATCTGTCTGTTTCCTAGGTATGTTTCATATGTTATTGTTGTTATTCTATGTTTCTGATGGTTTATTTATTTCTAGTTTATTCTATTTTCATTTCTTCTCTTTCCAACTCTTGGTTTATATCTCTGCTTTTATTATGTATTAGGTATATTTCCGATATATACTTTTACCTACAGCATTTTCTCTGTATTATTGATATAACTTGTAATACTTTTACCAAAATTAAAGATAAACTTTTATGTCCTTATGAATAACCTCTTGGAATGTTAGGGGGTCGGGTTCACCTATGAAGAGACAGAGTTTTATTGCATTTGGTTAAGTTAAAAACGGATGTGGCTTTATTACAAGAAAGTCATCTGGTTCAATCTGAAGTTAATAAACTAACTTGTTCTTGGGTGGGACAGTTGTTTTCAGCTCCAGGCACTTGTAAGAAAAGTGGAGTGGTAGTCCTTTGTAAAAAATCTCTAGATATTCACATAGTATCTCAAGAATATGATGCAGATGGGAGTTGGTCGATTGTTCAATTAATTATTATTAAAATTCCTTTTTCTGTTTTTAATATATATATGCACCCACGCAACATGACAAAACATTTTGGCCTGACATTTCACATAAACTAAGGTCTATCACAGATGACACTTGATTTTAGGTGGAGACTGTAATCTAGTTATAGACCCCTTCATTGACAGGAAATGTTAAGTTCCATTTAATCCTTCCACTATGCATAAACAATTTCTATCATTCATAGATCAACGAGCCCTAGTAGATGCTTGGAGAATATGTTATCTCACATTGAGGGAATATACCTTCTATTCCCCAGTACATTCTTCCCAAACCAGATTAGATCATATATTTATTTCTGAGTCTTTATCTTCCCATCTATTAAATTCAGGAATCTGTCCTATCATAATCTCTGATCATGCTCCAGTGAGTGTCGATTTGAATCTATTTCCAGTATCTAAAGGCGAAAAACAATGGAGATTTAATCACTCTCTTCTTCTAGATATTCAGTTCACTCAAGGTTTTGAATCTTTTATACAATTCTTTTTCTTCTAAACAATACCCTGTTATATATCGCCCCAGATTTTATGGAATTCATTTAAAGCTTCAGCAAGAGATATTTTAAATACGCATGCAGCCAAAAAAAGGAAATTTAATTTTTATAAATCATCTGAACTAATGAAAAATAATATCAAACAACTTGAACAACTGTACTTCGCTACTCAATCCAAATCTAGTCTTGATGAGTTAACCAATACTAAATTTCACTTTAATGAACTGCCCACAGAAGAGGCCACTTTATACTTACTTAAACACAGTGCTAAGCATTATGGGGATCAAAATAAAGCTGGTAAACATTTTAGCTCACTATTTTAAAATAAAATAAAAAATAAATTAAAATGTATTCAATTATAACAAACATTAATGTTTCTCTCTTCAAAGATACTGACAACCTTGAGGAAATTATAAATTACTTCTCTAAATTATATACGCTGTAAGCAACTACCTCCTCGAGCCATATTACACAATATTTCACCCACATCCCACATGATTCATCTACTGATTTCTCCTCTCTGGAAAATTAAATTATTAAAGAAATTTTATCAGCAATGAATTTGATCAAAAAAGGGAAAGCTCCAGGTCCCGATGGCTCTTCAATATAATTTTACCTTTATTTTTCTAAGTCACTTGGTTTCATTCATTTTCCTTCTTTATTAAAAAGAAATACGCAGAAGGCACATTTCAGGATGCCCTGATGTGTCTAATTCACAAAGAGGGTAGAGATTTGCGATTATGTAAAAATTACAGACCCATATCTTTAGCTGATTTGGATTATAAACTTTTTTGCAAAATAGATTGCTATACATATGTCTTGAATCAGTGCTTCCCAAGTTGATAAGTCATGAACAACCAGGATTTGTTAAAGGTAGACGTTTATCTAACAATACCAGATTATTCTTCAATATATTAACTAAGTCTAATATATATAACAATTAATTAGAGGCTATATCACTTGAGGCAGAAAAAACATTTGACTGAATGAGTTGGTCTTTTATTTTTTATTCACTTCAGAGGTTTGGTTGTGGCCCATATTTTCTCAATTTAGTTTCCCTTTTATATTGCTCACCGACAGCATCAATTTATGTACATAGTTTACTACCTTCTTCCTTCTCTCTACACAGAGGAACCAGTGTTGTCCTCTATCCCTTATTCTACCCTTAGAACCCTTCTTATTTAAAATTCCACATAATCCAAATATTGATGGTTTTCACTATGGTGAAAAGCAGGTCAAATTGATGGCAAATGCCGACGACATTTTGAGGTTTATTTCTAATCGGATTTCTTCTATACCAACTTTCCTTAATGAATGAATAATTTCGCTGCAGTTTATAAACTCAACTCAGATAAATGCGAAATTCTCCTTCTTGATAAATTCTGCTTTAAAAGTGATTTTGCGTGCATTAATTTTGCATGGACTTCCCAGAAAGTTAAATACTTCGGTCTATAGTTTGCCAACAACATAAAAGACAAGAGCTGGTCAATCTCAATTTAGTAATTTCAAAACTCTCATCTTTCACCTCTAGATGGAGTACACTATTTTTATCATGTTGGGGTAGACCTGATTCAATTAAAATGATACTTGTCCCTATTATTCTTTTTACAACAGCTAATATTCCTGTGTTGATTACAGGTTGTTATTTTAAATTAATAAATAGTATCTTAACCAAATTCTCATGGCATAATAAAAGACCTCGGATGTCATTATCTAAACTACAAAGACCTAAGGAATTGGGTTCGGGTGGGGTTAATTTTCCTAATTTTCATTTCCATCACACTGCTTTTTTTTTAATCAATACACATATTTTAATAAAAATTATATTTTGCATAATCCTCCTCTCTGGGCCAAAATTGAACTGTCTTTTCTTCTTCAATTGATGAATTGTTAACAATTACTCGCCGACCTTCGTATTTAGCTCTTCCTATTCTAATGAACCTATGGAGAACACTACGTCCTATATTCAATAATAATTATCTCTCGGAATTGGACACATTTTTCGAATCTTCTTTCTGGTACAATAAAAACATCAAGCTTAAGGGTAGGACCGTCTTTGGTAATCTTGGAGGGATAGAGGCCTTTTTAAAGGGTTAAACAGAATGTATAAAATGCCACATGTATATCATTTCAACAGGCTCAATTGTGTTTTCACTTACCAAATTCTTTTGCTCATACATTTTCATTATTACAAAATATGATCTCACACACATTACTAGTGATTTCTTCTATAGATGGATCAAATGTTCCTGTTATACAAATTACATATCCCATAGTGTTGTCTTCCACTGCCCATAGTAGTTATAAAGCCATTACCTCACCCAACATTACAAGAGATAAGGCACAAAATGAACGTCTATGATTAAAATAATTTAATGTCTCTTGGTCACTTCAACTATGGAATACAATTTGGACCAATATTCGTAAATCCTCTAGGGTAGCCAAGCTAATTAAAAAATATTATTTACTAACATATTCCTAATCACACCTTTTTTATTAAACAAAATGACTCCTACCACTCCTGCAGATTATTGGCCTTGTGAAAGACACTCAGCTGATTTACATCAAATGTTATTTTCATGTCCTCTCACTCATCAGTTCTGGCTCAAAGTTTGGAAACAAATGAATGGTTAGGCCTCAAAAAAATCATTAAAATGTTATTAGACCTGCAGGTTTAGTGACTTAGATCATGTACTCAACCTAATTGTAATGCTCTTGACCCATAAACTGGTTTCAAATTATGTGATCCTGGGCAAATATTTTAATTCACTGAGATTCAATTTCTTTCATTATCAATCAATCAATCACAGAATTTGTAGAGCGCACTACTTACCCGCGAGGGTCTCAAGGCGCTGGGGAGAGGGAAGGGGGGGGGGGATGCTGCTACTGGTCGAACAGCCAGGTCTTGAGTAGCCTCCTGAAGGTCAGCAGGTCTTGGGTCTGTCGTAGGCTTAGTGGAAGGGTGTTCCAGGTCTTGGCGGCGAGGTGTGAGAAGGATCTGCCGCCGGTGGTTGTTCTTCGAATGCGAGGGACGGTGGCGAGGAGAGGTCGGCGGAGCGGAGCTGGCGGTTGGGGACGTAGAAGAAGAGTCGTCTGTTGAGGTAGGCTGGGCCAGTTTTGTGGAGTGCCTTGTGTGCGTGGATGAGGAGTTTGAAGGTGATCCTCCTGTCGACGGGGAGCCAGTGCAGGTTCCTCAAGTGGGGGTGATGTGGCTGTGGCGTGGTACGCCGAGGATCAGTCGTGCGGAGGCGTTTTGTATGCGTTGCAGTCGCTTGATGAGCTTGGCCGGGCTCCCGCAGAGGGCGTTCCCATAGTCCAGTCTGCTACTGACGAGGGCCTGGGTGACTGTTCTTCTTGTGTCTGTCGGGATCCACCTGTAGATCTTGCGAAGCATGCGGAGGGTGTTGAAGCAGGAGGAGGAGACTGCGTTGACTTGCTTGGCCATGGAGAGCGTTGAGTCGAGGATGACTCCCAGGTTGCGTGCGTGGTCGGTGGGTGCCGGGGCTGCTCCCAGCGTCGTTGGCCACCAGGAGTCGTCCCAGGCTGAGGGGTTGGAGCCGAGGATGAGGACCTCCGTTTTGTCCGTGTTCAGCTTTAGTCGGCTGATCTTCATCCAATCGGCGACGGCCTTCATTCCTTCGTGGAGATTGGCTTTGGCGGCGAGGGGGTCCTTGGTGAGGGAGAGGATCAGTGGAGTGTCGTCGGCGTAGGAGATAATGTTGAGGTAGTGTTGTCTGGCGATGCGTGCGAGTGGGGCCATGTAGATGTCACATATGAAAGCACCTTCAAGTATGTTCAACATGTCTACTGTACAAAAACTCGTTTGATTAAATAGACCACACTTTGGCGATATATATATATATATATATATATATTCACTGAAAAAAACCATAGGTTTCAGACATGTTATAGTTAGGAATTAGCATTTAAAAACCTTTGAAATTCACTGAAAAAACCATAGGTTTCAGGCACGTTATAGTTAGAAATTAGCATTTAAAAACCTTTGAAATTCACTGAAAAACCATAGGTTTCAGGCACGTTATAGTTAGAAATTAGCATTTAAAAACCTTAGAAATTCACTGAAAAACCATAGGTTTCAGACACGTTATAGTTAGAAATTTGCATTTAAAAACCTTACAAATTCACTGAAAAACCATAGGTTTTAGGGACAGTTATAGTTAGTTGGACATTGCACTCGTACAAAACCCGTGAAATTCCCCGTTATAGTTAGTTCAGCTAACTATAACTCGCGCCCGCAATGCACTGCTGATGACGTCACATATTACATCACTCATGACATGGTCAGTGACATCACTGATGACATCACTGATGACATCTCAAATGACATCACTGATGACATCATCCAGTGACTGTGTTTCTGTAAAGTTTAAATATTTTTAATATATATAGGGAAAGGCGTATTGAAGAATGAGTGGGTGTATAAGTGTCTGTATGGATGATTTAGTAGGTGCGTGACTAACTCTATAAGTGAGTGATTAAACGTATCTTACTGAATGCATGGGTTAGTGACTAAACTGGGTGAATGTCTGTATCCGTCTGTCTGTTGCTGTGTAAGTGGCTGCATGGGTTTGTGAATAGCTACATGAGTGTCTATATGTGTTATTGATTGGTTGTCTGAGTATCTGTATGGGTGCCTGAGTGTTTGTGTGGGTGGGGTGGGTGCGACTCTGTGCATAGATGTGTGAGTGGGTGATTCACTGGGTGGATGGTTTCAAGAGTGCATCTGTGATGGACTGTATGGGTGGGTAAGTGTGTGTAAGAGTGTATTAGTGAGTGAATTTATGTCCCAGTGGTACATGTGTGAGAGGCAGTATATATGTGTGTTGGAGTATATAAATAGCTATAAGCGAGAGTGTGTGATTGGGAGAGTGACTGTATGGATGAGTGTGTGCTTGCATCAGTGATTGTATAAGAGCGTAAGAATGTGCTAGTATTTGTATGAGTAAGTGAGCTGGTATGTGTATAACTGTATAGGTGAGTAAATGGCAGTGTGTTTAATTATTTGCATGACTGACTAGGTGTGTGAGTACCTCTATGGATGAGTGGCGGTGTTTGAGTGTCTATATAGGAGTATGAGTGCATATGATAGTCCTGTACTGAGTGACCGTAAGTATGAGTGACTGTCCAGGTGAGTGAGTGGATGTGTGTGTAGACCTAAGAATCAATGAGTGGGTATGTAGTTATTGGTGTTGGAGTGTCTATGGTTTTGCGAATGGCAGTCTGTAATTTAGAGTGGGTGTATCAAAGGTTATATTAGGGTGTGAGGAGGTGCATCAGATTTTCACGTGGATGATGTCATCAGTGATGTCATCAGTGATGTCATTTGAGATGTCATCAGTGATGTCATCAGTGATGTCACTGACCATGTCATGAGTGATGTAATATGTGACGTCATCAGCAGTGCATTGCGGGCGCGAGTTATAGTTAGCTGAACTAACTATAACGGGGAATTTCACGGGTTTTGTACGAGTGCAATGTCCAACTAACTATAACTGTCCCTAAAACCTATGGTTTTTTCAGTGAATTTGTAAGGTTTTTTAAATGCAAATTTCTAACTATAACGTGTCTGAAACCTATGGTTTTTTCAGTGAATTTCTAAGGTTTTTTAAATGCTAATTTCTAACTATAACGTGCCTGAAACCTATGGTTTTTTTCAGTGAATTTCAAAGGTTTTGTAAATGACAATTTTTAAATGCATTAATTGTTATCTTTTTTTTTTTTGATACTGATTTACTACATTTTTTTAAACTTTTTATTTTTTAAATTACATTGTAATTACATTATACATTACATTACAAAATATACTTTCTCAGAATGAATTACTTTAGTTTAAATTCTTTGCAAATAGGCAATAGAGTTTTAAGTACAGTAGTTACAGTTGTTGCAATGGGCAACACAATTTCAAACACAATGCAACATTGAGCTCAATGTGAATTTCTAGTTAAATGCAATTAGGAACTTTATGGATTACTTTTTCTAACCACAGGACTGGATCCTAGATTCAGTCCTGGGACATCTCCTGTAAACAGTTGAGTAAAAGCGTTTTGGTTACAGTAGTGATTTTTAAGGAATATTATTGTATTTTAAAAGTTGAGACAGAAACTTTTTCACATAGAATCACCAATGTTATCCTATGGGAGGAAATTCACTTAGCAGGTAAGTAGTGTTATCGTTACTTTTTCTTACTCAGTGGTGGATCCTGGATCCAGCACTGGTGCATCTCCTGTAAACAGTTGAAAGATGGCGTTTAAGTCATACAGGCGATTTTTAAGGAATATTTGTAGTTTGTGAAAAACGGCACTTTGAAACTTTTCTGCGGAAAACCAGACAATGGATTCCAATGGAAGGAAATACAAGTTACTGGTAAGTACGGTTAGAATTACTTATCAGGGTCAGTGCTGGGCTAAAAGATGCAGCACTGAGGTCTCTCCTGATAACAGGTGAGTAAATCGGAATTCGTAGTTCGGCTGATTTTAGAGGAATATTTGTATGTTTCAAAATCGACACTTAGAAACGTTTTCAGCAAAAAGCAGGCAATGATATCCTATGGAAGGAAATTCAAGTTACTGGTAAGTACGGTTAAAATTACTTTTCAAGATCAGTACTGGGCTCAAAGATGCAGCACTGAGGTCTCTCCTGATAACAGGTGAGTAAATCGGAATTCGTAGTTCGGCTGATTTTAGAGGAATATTTGCACAATGGTGAAGGAAGGGGGTGGGGCCTGAGGTGACATGTCTGCAAACACGCCTTGTGGCGCGTTTTAAGTTGGAGAATTAATTCCTCCTCAATCCCGAGGGTCCCTAGGGGCCAACTGGCCCACCAGATACCTCCAGTATGCGCCAGAGAGCTGCGTTGCAGAGAGGTGTTCAGAGGCCACGCCCTTTTACAACACTCTGCAACGCAGCTCCGTGGCGCTTTACTGGAGGTACCTGGTGGGCTAGTTGGCCCTCAGGGACCCTCAGGATTGAAGGGATTTAATTCCCCATCTTAAAACGCGCCATGGGGCCTGTTTGCACACATGTCACCTGAAGCCCCGCCCCTCCCTTCACCACTGTGCAAACGCGCCCGTCATTGCAAACTACAGTGTCCCGGGGTGAGCACCCCGGGACACTGCAGGAGCCGGCCCTGGGGGTGGCGGTCCCCAGGGCCATCAATGGCTCCAGGAGGGGGCCGCGCGGCCCCCTCCCCACATCTGCAAAGCCCCGGGAGGTGGTGGTCCCCGGGCTTCGGGGGTCCAAAACAGACCCCCATTTTAATTTGTTAGTGCCCCGGGAGGTGGCGGTCTCCGGGCGTGTGGGGCTGGAGCCCCCACACAGGTTATTTAATTTAAAAAAGAAGCCCCGGGGGTGGCGGTCTCGGGGCTGCGGGAGGGCTCAGAGCCCTCCCGCACCATTTTGTTTAAAGCCCCGGGGGTGGCGGTCCCCGGGCTTGGGGCCTTAGAGGCCCCCCATATAATTAATAATAAAGCCCCGCATGCCCTCGGGACTTGGCCCACCCGGGGGCCAATTAACCACGAGCGCGGCAGCCCGCGCTTCGTTTTTTTTTTTTTTTTTTTAAATCGGCAGGATCCGCGCACCCAGCGCGTTTTCTGCCGATTTAAAAAAAAAAAAAAATTATTTTTTGGCCCTGAGCAGGGCTAGGGGGTCAGGGTGTTTCTACCCTGCCCCCTTTTTGCGTTTTGCGCCCTTGTTTTTGTCTTTTCTTGTCCCTCGGTTCTACCGAGGAACAAGATGGCTGCCAACACTTCCTGGTTTGGAGTGTTGACAGCCAATTAGCATGCAGCTCGTGGTCGGGAGGGTGCGCGGATCCTCCGTGCCTCTAAATATCGAAACTTTTATTTTGGATTTTCTCAGCAACTACTGAACGGATTTACACCATTTTTAAAAAGGGTGCTTTCTGAACCAAGCACTACCTTTTTGCCAAATTTGGTGTAATTCCGTTCAGCAGTTTTTGCTGTAGCCTTGCATAAAGTTTCCTATGGGAAATCGATTTTTCACTCTTATTTTTTGAATTTCTCCGCAACTACTGAACGGATTTACACCATTTAAAAAAAGGTCGCTTTCTGAACCAAGCGCTACCTTTTTCAAAATTTGGTGTAATTCCGTTCAGCAGTTCGGGCTGTAGCCGTGGCTAAAATTTCCTATGGGAATTAACATGGAGAAAACTCGCTTTGGGACCCCCTTTTCTCGGCCGCCGCTTGATGAATCACCCCGAAACTTTCAAGACAGGAACGGACCGGAGCGCCCCACTAGTTTTGAAAATTTCGCGATGATTCGTCAAACGACGCCAAACTTATTGGGAATAGAATGTTGCGGATTTCCTATGGATAAAGGTCCTAACTATAACTATCTACTGGCGACCGCCAGTAGATAATATATATATATATATATATATATATATATATACATACATACATACATATACACACACGCACGCATATTTTTTTTTTTTAAACATATTTTATTGGTATTTTCACATCGGCCATGTACATACATTTGCATTTAGTCATCAGTAGTATCTTTCATTGTAGTTCAGCAGCGTGGCCGTTACTTAGGTTACATTAGGTCAGGCTGCTTGTATCATTCTCTATTTGTCGTTGGTAATTTCTAAGGATCGCATTCCGAACAGTGTAGTCCTCCCGTCGTCCGTTTGAGGACTGCCCCCCCAACTCCCCAACTAGCCCCCTCCCACCCCTGCGCTGCTGTCAACTAAGAAACCTATGGCTCTCTGGTGTGTGGGCGTGATCTGGGTCCTCCTCTATTGTGGCCAGGTGTGTTAGGCCGTGTATACCGCTCCAGGGCTACTGGTTCGGCATGTCATTGTGCTCCATGCTACTCATGCTGTCTCCCTCCGGGGTCTACTTGGGCCGGACTTACAGGTCGGGACGGTCCCGGAGGTGTGCTAGGCGCGGACTCCCGCCCTCGTTCCTAATGTCATCAAGTAGTGTGCCCCACGCTTGTGCCCTCTCCAACCTCCCTATTCCCCGTTCTGCATTTCTGAGCAATATTCTGTGTTCACAGCCTGCCCATTTTGCTAATTCGCACTTCCACCTGGTGACCCCAGGGCCCGTTGGAGCCTTCCACCTACTGGTCAGTTCACGCTTCGCCAATATAAAGGCCAAGTCCTGGAACCGCGCAGTCACTTTAGTCTTCGCTGAGTGGGGGAACAGGTTGAGCAACACGTGGCTTGGCGTGCATGGTACTACCCTTCCTATGATTCGTGCTGTTTCCCGAGTCACCTCCTGCCAATACATGTCTAAGTGTGGGCAACTCCACATCATGTGGATGTAGTTAGCATTGTTTTCCCCGCAGCGTGGGCAGCCTGCATCGTCCCTATGGAAGTATCGGTTAATTCCATCTGGGGTGATGTATGCACGGTGTAAGGTATAGAAACTGATCAACCGAAATCGCTTGTTACGAGATACTTTAGTGGCCCGCTGAAGCGCATTTTCCCATTCCTTATCTTCCAACGGGTTTCCCAGGTCTGCCTCCCATTTGGTTCTCAGCCCCTCCAGCGGCTTCGTGAAGTCCCGCCTAAGGGCTCGGTAGAGGCATGAAACCGCTTTGATCACACCACCCGCCAGGCTAATATATTCACATGTGAAGTGTGTGGGTGGTTCTGTTGTTACCCTCCTCCAGTGTCTACGCATGGCCCCCGTAACAGCCCCATAGAGTAAGAAGTGTCCCCGGGGGATGTTCCAGTCTGCACGAAATTCCTCGAATGTGAGCAGCTCTCCATCCCTATAAAGATCGCCTATTTTGGTTACCCCAGCTTGCCGCCATTCCTCGAGCCCCCTCCATTGCCCCCCATGCGGGAGCGCCTCAAGTAGCGTCACCGGCATCTCTGGTGAATAAGGGCGCTTGGTCTTTGTTTTTGTAAACATCTGCTCCAGCAGCGCCTCAGCACTTTGTGCTCGGAGGAGCATACCCTTCGCGGTTTAATAGTGCTCATGAGTGTGCTCAGTACGTCTGCCCTATCCGGGGTAAATGGCAACTGTCTACGGTCCGGGTCGAGACTCCCTGCCACCCACTGTGTAAACCTCTGAAGTTGTCCCACTAGATAGTAATTCTCCATATCCGGGACTGCTAGGCCACCTTCGGTTGTCGCCCTCATCAACGTGGTCAGTGCAACCCGTCGTCTACTCGTCCCCCAGATGAAGGCCGTGATAAGGGAATTAAGGGTGCGGAACCACGCACTGGGAATCCATACGGGCAGTGTGGTGAAGAAGTACAGCAATCTGGGGAGGGCTATCATTTTTAGGAGGGAGATCCGCCCGCTACTGATATGGGCAGACTCCCCAGAAGGCCATACTGCCCTTCAATGCACGTAGGGCCCCTCCCACATTTCCTTCTTGGACATCTGCCAGGGTGTGGTACACTTTCACTCCCAAGTACCTAAAGCAGCGGGGTTCCCACGTCAGACCATGCAATTCCGCCGGAGGTGGGGTATCCCCTTTTACCGGGAACAGGTGTGACTTCTGCCAGTTGACGTGCAATCCCGATAGGGCCCCAAACTCGTCCATCATGTCCCTGGCTCCTCTCAGGGCAGTTGTTGTATCATTTAGAAATAGTAAGAGGTCGTCCGCGTAGAGCGCTATATGATGTGGCTGATCAGCTAGGCACAGACCCTCATAGGCTGTCCCCATGCGTGCCTTACAGGCCAGTGGTTCTACGGCCAAGGCAAATAAGAGAGGGGACACCCCTGCCGTGTGCCCCTCTCCACCCGATACTGTGTTGAAATTGTGCGGCCCGTGCGAACTCTCGCCAGTGGGTCTTCGTAGAGAACTTTCACCCATCGTATGAACCCCTGCCCGATCCCCAGTCGTGTCATCACGGCGTACAGGAACTCCCACTCGAGGCTATCAAAGGCTTTTTCTATATCGATAACAAATATCGCTCCTCCAGGGACTGCCTCGCCCCGTAGTTCTAATATGGCGAAAAGTCGCCTAATGTTAAGTGTCGTATTTCTGCTGGGAATGAATCCCGCCTGATCATGGTGGACCAGGGAGGTCATATACGATAGCAGTCTGGTGGCCAATATCTTACTGAGTATTTTAAAATCAAAATTTAGCATCGATAGAGGCCTGTACGCCGTGCATTCCGTTGGGGGTTTATTGGGCTTGAGCAAGGGGACCACCACTGCTTCTCGGGCAGTGCGTGGCAGAATCCCTCCCTCCCAGACCTCAGCATATAAGTCCACTAATCTAGGGGCTAACTCCGGCAAATAGGCAGCGTAGAACTCCTGAGGGAGTCCATCTGTGCCCGGGGTTTTTCCCCGCGCCATGGCTTTAACGGCTGCTCTAATTTCTTGTTCAGTGATCCCGGCCCCCAGCAGATCTGCCTCTTCGTCCGTGAGTGTGTGTAGAGGAAGCTCCGCCAAGTAGGCTGTGATCTCTCCTGCTGCTCGAGGTCCGGAGCTTTGATACAGGTGTGTGTAATACTCTCGAAATCGGTTATTAATCTCTACTTGGCTATGTAGGGGCCTCCCCGTTTGATCGTGAATTGCCACAATATTAGTACCTTGCCTTAATGGATTGGCAAGCCACGCCAGCAGTCGCCCGCCTTATCCCGCTCTGCATGTGTCCTATCTGTGTATGCCTGATAGTCAAAACAACGCAGCGGCTCCTCCTGCACCGCCACTGCCTCTTTAGCGTCTAATTCCTCTTGCCTTATCTCGGGGTGCTCTGGGCGTCGTATTTCTAGGTCCCTGAGTACCTTGTCGGCCTTATCTACATCAGCCGCGAGCGTCTTGCGCACTCCAATTGATGTGGCCATGCACTTGCCTCTAATAACGGCCTTAAAGTCCTCCCACTCTGTAGCCCTGGAGTCCGTGGAGCCGGCGTTCTCAGTGAAATATTGTTCAATATGATCTTTAACCTCCTGTCTGAAGGCGTGGTCTTCCAGTGTCTCCGGTTTAAGGCGCCATGTAGGGATTGGCTGCAATTGCACCCCCCCTTGTAGTCTAACCAGTAGTGGATTATGGTCAGAGACTGTTCTAGTCAAGTACTCTGCCCCTCCCAGCATGGCATGTATATCGGGCGAACTCAAGAAGGTGTCCAGGCGGACATGTAATTCATGGGCGTGAGAGAGGTGCGAGTATTCCCTGTGGAGTGGGTGTGTACGGCGCCATGTATCCACCAATCCCCAATGAGTTTGCCATTCCCTAAAGGTTCGGGCCACGTTATGTACTGGGGAGATCTCGAAGCGGAGGATGTGACCTATCCAAGGCGGGTTCAGCAATACAGTTAAAGTCTCCCCCTATTAGGACCGGTCCGGTCATATACGGTGCCAGGACCCCTGACATCTGTTCCAGGAAGCGGGCCTGGTCTATATTTGGGCCATATATGTTAATGAGGGTAAGGTCCCGGCCATCCAGTCGCCCGTACACGATTACGTATCGGCCCTCTGGATCTATTTTGTGCCCGACCGGCTGGAAGGGGACCCCCGCCCGTATCCAAATTAACACCCCACTGGCATATGCCGAGTATGATGTGTAAAATGTCTGACCCCTCCATCGTCTCTGCAACGCTGCCCCCTCCGTAGCTAGTGTATGGGTCTCCTGGAGCATAGCTATGTGCACCCCCCGCCGATTCAATTGGGAGAATATTTTATATCTTTTGTGCATAGAGTGCATGCCCCTGACGTTCCAAGATATTATGTTTTATGTAGCCCGCGGCATCTGTGGTATTGCCCAACGCCGCCCCCCTTGGGGCTCCTATACCCAGACCAGCGTTCAGATTTTCAGGATCTCCCAGTATGGGATATCCTGTCTTGTTGCCTTCCCCCGTTGACAGCAGCGACCCCCAAAATTCTTCTAAAACTATGCAAACATCCCAACTCCCCCTCCCCAGGACAAGTGAGAACAGCTCCCTCATCCAAACCTTGCGCACTCGCGCCAAAACAGCCAGTATCTGGCGGTGGTGACTAGACCAGTATCCGCTTGGAGGAAAGCCCGCTGCCCCCGCTCCCCCGGATCCCCCCATCCAGCCTTTAATTCGTATGTTACTGTGTTGAGGCCCCACATTGCGTTACTTGTTGCAGTGGTAGTCCATACCCCCCTCCCTAGCCAAAAATGTCCGATTTGTACTTGCGTGCCGTGGCTGGTTCACATCAGGTCGTCCGCCGATCTGGGGGTTACCTCTGGGAGGACCTGGCTGGTGTCTCCCAATGTACTTGAGCTGGCCTTAGAGTCCGAGTCTTTCTGCTCCTCACCAGAGGGCGAAGAGGTGTCCTGCAGACTTACAATGCTCAGGGAGGCCACCGCCGCCACCGCATTTTCTCTGTCTCGGCGAACCTCTGCAAAGGTCGGGTGGTTCTTGGGTTGCATCCCTCTTCCAGGCGACCGCATGTATCCTTTCTCCGGTGAGGCTGTTCCATTTCTCCTTCGATCGCGCGGGTCCTGCTCTTCTATCCAGTCCCAGACATTCTGAGGCACGGTGAAGAATGTAGTCCCTTCTGCATGCACTATGCGGAGTCTAGCTGGGAACACCATGGAGTAGGACACCCCCATTTGGCGCAGTTTCCTTTTGGCTGGGACAAAAGAGGCTCTCTGTCGCTGCACTTCTTTGGAGAAATCGGGGAAAATCCTGACCACGCTATTGTCTATTTTGAGTTGTCCTTTAAGGCGCGCCTGGCTCAGTATGTGATCCCTATCCTTATAAAATAGGAGGCGAGCCACCACCGGCCTCGGTGGTCGTCCAGGTAGTGATGCCCTGGCAGGGACTCTATGCGCCCTCTCCAGGGCGAAGAACGACGAGAGACCCTCCTCTGCCACCTCAGTGTGGAGCCAGTTCTCCAGGTATTCCACCATATTATTGCCTTCCACTTTTTCGGGCAGCCCTGTGACCCTAATGTTGTTTCGGCGTGCCCTATTTTTTCGGCGTCCTCGGCGCGCTGCTCTAGGACCCGGACTCGTTTTTCCATGTCCGTGACTTTGCGTGTGGACGTGGATATTAATGGTTTCATGCCTTCGACATCTTCCTCCACTGTCGTGACCCGGTCTGCCAATTTTCTATGGTCCGTTCTCAGCAGACCCAAATCTTCCCGGAGTGTGTCTATCTTCGTTTCCACCGCCGTCCGTGATGTTTCAATGGCTTGTAGGATGTCGTGGAGTGATAGCTCGCCCTGGGGTGCAGCCTTTTCTGTTCAGGTCCCTGCGCGTGCGCGCGTTTCCCCATTATTCTCACCCGCTGACTCCTGTTGTTCTGCTTCGCGTCTCTTGGTGACGCGTCCCATGGTGTGCTTGGGGCACTCGCCGCTGGCCACGACCGAGCTGTAGTCCTCGTACTGTGAGAGGCAAGAGTGATAGTACTGTTGTTGCCCCAGCGGCTGCGTGCTTACCAGGCCGCTAGCTCCCAAGAGCTCTGTGGTCCCTCAGTCGTTTCTGCGTGTATTTTGTGGCCTGCAGGTTCTTGCATGCATAATAGAAGGTTGCGCAGGCCTATGAATAGAGCCAGGGCCTGGTCTCTGTGGTGTGCACCCTCTGGTGTTGCTACGTCAGCGGCCACTGCTCCCCAAATTCGGCGCGATTGCCCAGGCCTCGCACGTCCCAGGGGGGGTGTTGGCACACGCCCGTATCGTCCCTGGTATGCAGCCCCCACCTGTGGCGTCTGTTGTATAGTCCCCGCAGCCCCTCGGGCGCACTTTTGTGTCTGCGGCAAGTCACCTGTATGGTTGCTCCCGTTTGTCGGTAGTGGCCTGTAGGCCCGTCCCAGGTCCGTCGCAGGTCGATGCCTGCAGTGTCGTGGGCCGCCCCGCCTGCCCCCCCGGCTCCTCTCTGCAGTGATTCCTCTGTTCGCCGTTTGGGCGGCTCCCGAGTCTGCAGTCCGGAGGATTCCGTCTCCGCTTGGGCCCCAGTGAGTGTCGTGTCCTCTTCTAGCCCTCAGGTAGCGGTCACCATTACTCGCAGCTCCGCCACTGGTCGCGCTCTGTCTCCAGGCCTCCGTCGGGCCCCCTCCTCCGTTTCCGTGGCAGTCTCGGTGGCGCCGCCTCCCGGCCCGCGCACTGTGCTTCAGGGCCCCTCCGGCCGCTGTCTGGATCGCCGCGGGGTATCGGGCATAGACGGTGCTGCGACGTCCGAATCTCCGCTACACCCGTAGTAACAGCTAGTTAATCCCTTCGGGTCGCGTCCGCCATTTTGCGTGACCTCGCGGTCCGGCCCCGAGCCGCGAATTTGCCGCTTTCTCCGGCTCCCCGCGGCTTGCAGCTTTTCTTCTACAGGTCCCCCGATGTCACCAGGGCTAGGGGATCCATCTCCTATCTGCGGGGTCCCCCTATATCTGTCAGGATGGTGCTAGACGGGGGATCACCAGCGGGAGCGCAGGCTCAAGCTCCCAGCTCCATCGGCGTCCGGCCACGCCCCCACACACACCCACATATATATACATACATATACATATGCACACAAATCTAGCCACATATGGGATACCCATGACCCCTGACTTGACTCTTAGTTCATTAACAGCATTGTCAGCAGGGCGGGGTAGAAATGTTTCTCAAATAAGGTTTAAAAACTCTCTTTTAATCAATACATAACAAAAGCATGCAGTGGTAGCACACTTCCTGATGCAGCGGAGCGGGTAGGTGAGCCGGACTGCTCTGAGCGGGAGCAGCGACACTACGTTGAGTGTCCATATACTCCGCTGCGGTCTGATGAAGCAGCACTTGAATCCTTAAGAGGTTGGCTGCTTTTCTCCGGGGCAACGTCCTACCGAGAGAAGAAGTGGTATGTAGAACCACACCATACACTGTAGATAGTTTTCATTTAGTCACTAGGTCCTGAGGAATCGCCAACTGATCTATTAGAGACATTTTATAGGCGAGAAACATGTTGACCACTAAGGGGTGGAGCGTAATTTTTGTCAGATTAAAACAAAATAGTCGCCCTCCTTCTTTACTTTTTAATCAGGTTGTGACCTCTCCAGAATAAAAATAATTATAGAGGATTCCCTTACCTGTTTTAACCCACACACCACATCTACATCTTACCAGGCCCCTCACACCCACGGCACCTATACGGCAAGGAACAAAAGATCTCCGATAAAGAGCCCCTTTATGGGTGCCCGTCGAGCATTGCAGCGCTGGCTCGACGAGGAGCAGACCCATATGATGAAGCATGACACCTAGCTTGCTGGGTGTGTGAGGGTCCTAGTTCCGAAAGGAGGTATTCCCCACCTCCCCACCACTCGGAGTACTAACCAGGTGGCCAACTTGCCACCCAGGAACACCGTACCTCTTTTGTCTTCTAGTGGTAGCACACTGTCATTTGCAATCAGCAGATTTTCATTTGAAATGGCCACAAAATTTCCCACTGACATGCGGTTTTGCTGATAAAACTATATAGTGTACAAACAATAATGTTTGAAAATTGAGTTTCTGCAAATATTTGTCATCTGCACATCACCAAGTAAAGTATTTTGATTTGTTTTTCTCCTATTTAAATCTTTGTTTGCATCACACTTCTGAATTACAAAAAAATGTGCTATCGCAATTCCCGATATATTTTGAAATATTTGTACTATTCATTTAGGGAGAGGAGTTGGCCTAACGGCTAGGGCGGTCGACCACGAATCTGGGGAACTGGGTTTGAGTCTCGGCAATGACGCTGAACATCCTGCGATTCTGGGCAAATCACTTAATCTCTCTGTGCCTAACAAAAAAAAAAAAATGAATGTGTCCTCATGTAATGCAACTGGTGCCATGTAAAGCGCTCTGATACCCGATACCTTCGGGTCAAGTTCGCGCTATATAAAACTCCGTAAAATAAAACAAAAAATAAAAAAATTACAAGCTATTTAAATGTTGTGTGTTAGAAACAAATCTGACATCTTACGGGCTTTTGTTTCACAAGGATTGTCAGCTCACTTGACAAAAACCTCTAACTGTAGTAACAGAAAGAAAAGTAAATACCATTTTCCAGGAGAAGATAAGCAGGAATTAGTAAAAAGACAAACTGTCATTTTATCTCTGTCCTTGAACAGACAGCAAATGTGTCAAGATAAAAACACGATTTAAAGGCATCTTTATTGCTCATTCACTTTCTAAATGAACAGAATACCTGTTCCTTTCCAGCTTAAGTTGACTCGCCATAGAGAGTGGGCGAGTAGATTTTTCGAGGCCTGATGATATTTTTCAAACCAACATTCCATTTTCATATGTATTCTCAGGAACTTTATTAGACGATTGGAAATGTTCTGCTTATATGATTTTTTGTTTAAGACATAAATGCAATTACAATACATATTTCATTATTTTCAATGATGCAAACAACAACCAACTGCTACATAAACAAATGCCATCTTCCACCACGTCACAGGTAAGGTAGGTTGATACTGTAGGATCATTACTTAATCACAATAAAGACATGCCCAACATACATATTTGCATAACCATCCAAAACAATAACTGAGTATCCCCTCCCACAACATTCCACAAGGATCATAACAGCTGACCAAGTCAGTCCTCATCTGGGACAAGCAGCCCTTCATCATCCATGCAGGAGAATGATCTAGTACCCTCCGGGTTACTAAATCTGCCCACAGGACTTCCTCCGTCTTATCGTCTCACCTGCACCGCTTCAGACGGACTTCCTCAGCTACGGCCCACTCCGCCACCCACCGCTCCACACTCAGTCCTCGCTGACCCATCCATGTGATTGCCACCCACTGCTTGGCCAGTAATAAAATGAGGTGCAGGAATTTAATGGCCATTTTCTGAGCGCTCTGCCTTTAGATGTCGCTCATACAGACAGGGGGGTCCACGTCCACAGGATTCCACACCACAGTCCTCACTCAGGCCAACACTCTCAACCAATATTCATTCCCCTTGGGGCAATCCCAGGCCAGATGCGAAAGTGAGGCAAAGGTTGCCCGGCACCTGGGGCAGGAAACCAACTTACTAGGATTCATTTTATGTAGTAGAACGGGTAGTGACATATGAGCTGTGCAGAAAGTGTATGTTTAAATTGTGCATTGCTCGACACAGTCTTCACCAAGGCACACATTCTCCTCCACTAGGGATCCTCGAGCCGCACCTCCAGGTCACCCTCCTAGACCACCCGTGCAGGGAACGGAACCGGTCTATGACCTGCTGTCATGGCCTTGTACAAGAGGGAGACCAGATGGCGGCCCCCACCCAACTCCAAAAGGCCTCGAAAGGTGAGTGAAGTAGCCGGGTCACTAGAAATGTGGGCCATATGTACCGGACATTGGCTGCAATACTGGCATGCTGCAAGAATTGGCTCAGCCCTATACGGAAGCTTTCCTGTGCCTCCTCAAAAGCAATAAATTCTTTGTTTGGAAACAAGTCCCCCAACATCTCGCATCCTCCAGCCCACTAGGCTGACATATCCACAGATTACCTCAGCGCTCTAAAAGCTGGAAGGTCCCATAAGATAAATTCTCTAGTGAAGGGGGCCCTGCCCAGGACCACCCTAACTGTCCGCTCCCACAGGGAGGCAGTGTGCCTGACAAGATATGGTACTGAGGCTACACCCCGACCCCCTGACATCAGGAGTTTAGGGAGGTAAGAGCACCTTCTTGTGTCCCCTAAGAGCGAATTCTCCTGAGTGCCCTCCTCCACTAACCAGTGCGCCGCATGCTGGACTTCGGAGGCCAAGTAATATTGCTCTAAGTTGGGTACCGCTAATTCCCCCTCTTCCAATGGTTGAAACATATGGGTTCTGTCTACCCTGCTCTGTCCCCCAGCCCAAATCAGCGAAGTTAGGAGGGAATGCAACCTTCAGAATACAGCGTGGGGTAGAATGTCGAACGAATGCTGGATAACCTATAGGCAATGAGGTAAGAACACAGTCTTTGCGAAGGCCACATGACCCATGAGAGAGAGCAGAGGGGAGTTTCAAACTGCTCTGATGAGCGAAGGCCCTCAGTGACCCTTCCTATATTATGGCGTACACAAGTCCGTGGTGCATGGGCCACCATCTTTCCCAGGTACCAGAATTTATCCGTCTCCCAAGGGGCAGGGCACTCGGGTCGCAAGCGGCAAGGGTTCCCAGAGGAAACACTAGCGACTTTAGAGTATATTGAGTTTAAGACCTGACAGTTCCCCGAATTAGGTGAACTGTGACAACAGGATGGGAAGAGATCGCAGAGGAGTTGAGAGATAGAAGAGCATATCTTCGGCATAAAGTGACACCAAGGGAGTGACATCCCCTACGTTAATCCCCATTCGGCCATGTTCTGGCAGATTTGGACTGCAAGATGCTCCAATACAATTGCAAAGAGGAGGAGTGACAGTGGACAGCCCTGGCGGGTGCCTCTGCCCACCTCCCTTGTTTCAGAGCATAGCCTACCCACTCGCATCCTGGCCGTGGGTCCTGTATACAGGAGGCATACCCAAGAGCGAAAGTGTGCGCCTAACCCCATCGCCTCCAACACCTGCATAAGGTAGTTTCATTTAACTGTGTCAAACGCTTTGGCTATGTTGATTGATACCACTGTTAATTCCTCCTCTCTACCTTCCACCTAAAGTAAGACGTGCATTAGGCGCCGCAGATTCATGGAAGTACTACGACCGGGTATAAAACTGCATTGGTCATCATGGATTAAGTGTGTACAAATGTGTCTCAAACGAAGAGCAAGCACTTTGCAGAATACTTAAGTGTTTGTATTAAATCATTGTAAGCAGTCTATAGACAGATGGATCAGAGCCAGGCTTCAGCAGCATACAGATGCAGCCCTCCCTCTTAAAAGGCGGGATCATACCAGACCCCAGTCCCCCCCAGCGTCCAAGTATACCTCCAGCAAGCGTTGGGTAAGAACTGGGGTGAAGGTCTGATAAAACTCGACAGGAAAACCATCGCTGCCTTGAGCTTTCCCTCCAGGCAGTTGCCCTAAGGCTGTATTAATTTCCTCCAAAGTGAGGTCAGCATGCAAATCGTGGGCAGCAATTTCTCCCAGCTGCAGAAGTAGCAAGGATGCCAGAAAGGCATCGATGTGCACCTGTGCGGACAGGGTTGAGTCGCGATACACCTGCTCCATATGAGTTTTAAAGGCATCCATTATGCCCCCCTGCATATAAACGTCACAGCCCTGAGAGAAGAGAAGGTGTACAAAGGTGGAGTGGGGAAGCTCCTGCCGAATAATCCAGGCAAGAAGGCGGCTGGAGCCAACTCCCTCCCTATGGAGAAGTTGGCGATATGATTTCACTGTACTCTTCTCAAGCCTATCCTGCACCTTAGAGACCAATCATTGAGCTTGCAATTCCTCCCGCCGCCCATCCTCAACGGCTGGAGCCAGATGCTGAGCACGCGCCTAATTGTCCTCCCTCTGCAAAAGCTCGGATTGCAGTGTTTGACAGACCCCACAAGAGAGGCCTATACAACGTCCCCGGATCACAGCTTTCATAGCCTCCTACTCGGTCGACTACGACCAATTTAGCTCAGAGAAATCTGTCAGGGCACCAGCCGGAACCTCCCTGTCCTCGGAATCCTGTAGGACTTCCGGAGATAACCTCCTGGTCAGCGGCGATGGTTGAGCCCCCTCCCCAAAATTCGATTTCACAATAAACCGGGGCATGGTCGAACAAGCAGCAGGAGAGATGTGATACCGCAAGAATACTGGGGCCCAGTGATGAACTTAACAGAAAACAGACTAGTCTGCTGTGGGTGCCGTGCATCGGCGAATAGCAAGTGTAATCTTTAGACGAGGGGTGGAGAGCCCTCCTGATAGCACAAAGCCCCAAGTGCTCGGTAGCTTCCCGGAGCACGGCAGTCATTTTATGTTTGGCATGCTGTCATGGCTGGTGCCTATCTAGGGTACCATCTGATATACAGTTGAAGTCCCCTGCCCAAAGAAGCTGCGAGTCTAAAGCTGGTGAAATAACATCTCACACCTTCGGACAGAAGGTCTCATCATCTATATTGTGCCTATATGCATTAACCAAGACCACCTCTTCCCTGTCTAGTCTGTCCTGGATCAACAGATAGCATTCCTCCTCATCCTCGATCTGTGCTCCAGGGTGTTGGAGACAGCCTGAAACTCAGAGACCTGCTTAAGTTGCTGCACCTCGGTCTGCAGAGTAGTGATGTTGGTTTCCGCATTCTCAACCTTATCCGTCACCTTACAGAGATCGCTCTCAGCAATTAACTTCAATTGATACCCCTGCTATTTGACCCTCAAGAGCTGCTCTCAAACCCTGTATCGCTTTCAGGAAACACGAGGGCTTCTCCTGATGCTCAGGAAATGTGTTTGGGGTCGTTGGGTGATCTTGACGAGTGAGTCTATGCGTTGCCTGACAAGATGTAGTCTATTGCATGATAGCATTCCCCTGCTGCTGTCTTTGGTGCCTGTCCTTCCCCATAGTGTAAAGAAAAGAAGGGGAGTGCGTGGAACAAGACACTCCCAAGTCGGCTCAGGAGAAAAAGTCCCCCCCGAGACCTCCCCGTCCGGGGACAAGTGCTACACAGACTCACCATTGCTGGGCACATTCAGTATTTGAGGTAGCTGAAAGTGTCCCAAATCTGAATCTGTGTGATTGCCAGTGTCCCCTAAAGGCAGCCCCACCCCGGCAGCCCCACTTCAGCACCCAGGACAGGGAATGAGGTCCTACCAGGCCACCAGCACATCAGGAGGAAACTGCTGAGTAGAGAGTGTGCTGAGGTATTGGGACCAGATGGCGGAGGCAGTTCAGGACCCCGGCATCAAGGACATCGGCAAATTGTCAATGTCCTTGGGGATTCCCTTCGCTCTCCGCCAACGCCTACCAACTGGATGGAGCCCCTTTCCCCATGAGTCACTCCCACGCTTGTCGCCCTGGGGGAAGACCTACCAAGCCAGGTGCTAAATCGTTTGCTGCTGATGCCTCCTCTCACCATCCAGTGCAATGTTACCCCACACATTGGGGGCACCTCTCCCTGCAACAGCGCCATTCCCGGTGGGCCGTCCTCCTACTCATCTCTTCTCCCGGATTCAACAGGGTGCCAAATTTCAGCCCCAAAGCGAGGTGAGCGTTGTGCGCTCCCAACCTCAACGCAGGGGCAGAGATCTCCTTTGCAGAGGGTGGCCCAGCGGGCCCCCCAAGGACCCAATGCCGTGCATGAACCTGCCCAGAAAGCCGCCCAGTGGAACAGGCCCTCCTGGTGCCCCCGCTCCAGCAGCTGCGGATGGCAGCAATGCCGGGATACAAATCAAGGAGGGGCCAAAGGGAAATTCAATGGCCGGCCCTTCCAGCAACAGCATTTCTCTGGGCGTGGGCGCCAAACCCGATCTGGGTTACCCACACCCCCTGTGCAGCCCTTCCCACAAGCCCCGCAGTGGATCGCGGCAAGAAGTCCTCCGGCCTGAAGTAGCAGTGCGGGGATCGGCATGTATCACTCGTCCGATCGGCTCCCAACTGAAGGGGGAGCCAGACCTCAGGTGGTCCCCCCAGCAGGTCGGATGGGTTCAGGGGGGCAGCGGCACTACCTGGTGCCCTCGGATGGAGTGCAGCGTACAAGAGAATTAAGGATTTCTAAGGGGCGAGATGGCGCAACTGGGCAACTCGTATCCCTCCACCGTTGTGATTAATAAGCAGTCCTTCTATCATTGCACTGCTCTCCCTCATGTGAGCTAGACCACTGCCTTCAATGAATCTTAAGCCGTACTTCAGGGCCATATTGGCAATGCCGCTCTGATCCCCACGTATACTGCATGGTACACATATAGAAGAGGAGACCATGTATATACAATATATGCTCCATATTCCACAACCCCAACTAGAGGAGAGGCGTCATTGATTACTGGCACACAGAACAAACCTTCAGATTGAACAACATGTAGTTGATACATATGGACATAATGACCGTCTGAGTTCATGATGTTAGATCACTTCATATAAAATATAAACAGTTCTAATCAATAGTAGGATATCATTTTGCCGGGGCAGGCTGATGATACATTTCAAATTATAACTGCTGGTCTCATGACTCGATAATACGATGGGAAAAGGCATATCGTAATTGGACTGTGCAAAATGCAAATCAGTAGCAGCAAAGCCAATATTATAAAAAGCGTTCATGTGCAAGTCACTGGCCACAATAACATTCAACTGCAGATGTCGGCCAATTGGCTTGATGGTACAGAAATTAGAAGCTTGTCATAGTATGTGTATATATATATATATATATATATATAGTTTACTGTACTCTTATAATTGGATTTCAAGTTATGTAGTCTGTATAATTACTACTTGGTTATAGTATTCGATATTTCATGATGTTGGTATTGATTGCACCACTGATCAATATCCTATCTTTTTTCTCTAACTTTCTTTTCCCTCTTATTCCACTTTTTCTTTTTTATATTTTACAATTCCTCCCATCTCATAAACTGTTCATCTTACTATCAACTGTGTTTAAGACATAAGGATATAATTTGTTTTACACAATGCTTTGTTATAGTTTGCTATTTCTCCTGTTCTTTTAATAAACTCTCTTTTTAAACTAAAAAATACTCTTTCCACAAACTCTCTGTGTAGCTTTTTTCAAAGAAAGCATGCAGCCAAACTTCATCAAAGGGATGCTATTACACGTGATATAAGGAACCACGTACATTTTTTGTTTCCTCCTAATTGTGCTATGTTAGTTCTCTTCACACTTTGTTTGTTGTTGAACATTTTCATTATGAACATGTTAGTACAAATAGTTCAGCAGTTGCAGAGCGTAGTGGAACATTGATTCACATACAGGTAAAAAGTAGCAAGCAGTAGCCAACAGCAACAATTCTTACATCAGGGATAAGAATGAGACATACAGAGACATGTTTGTCATCACCGTATCAGTCATAAACTATAGAAGTGGAGGCTCATTAGCGTGGGTATTGATCAAGCATATAGGGGTGTGTGCGGGACTGATCGCAGAGGTGTTATGGCCTGAACCAGCATCTGCCAAGCGTGAAGGTAAGTAACCAGCGGTCCCCAGATATCATGTGGCCTACTCGCTGTCGGCATAAGGTTCCAGAACTCTGTCAGTTATGTCTGGCAATATGTGGCATCGGCGAGCCAGGATTTGAGCAATAGTGCCGGTTTCCGCCCCCAGTGTATCGCCACTCTACGCCTGGCCAGAACCAGTAGCATCGCTACCAGACGCTGACTGGCGTCAGGAATTTCTTTAACATACCCAAGTAGGCAAAGAAGGGGGATCAGGTGTAATGGTATTCGAGGTGATAGCCCTAATGGCCTCACAGAACTCCAGCCAGTAAGAAGCCACTTTAGGACATGACCAGGCCAGGTGAGTGAATGTGGCGTCGGGAGCCGAGCAGCGTGTGCATCGTGTTTCCGCAGCCAAGCCCATTTTGTGTAGTGTCATAGGGGTACGGTATAGTCTGTGAAGTGGATCTGTCTCAACCTATAATTGGGGGATAGTCTTTCGGTCTGGTTGCAGCAGTATTGCCACTGCTCAGGAGTGGGACTGTCTAGCAAGTCTCCCCACCACGCACTGTGCGCACGTTCTGTATCAATGGGTGATGCTGCCATAGATAACGAATAAAGTCTGGTGACAAGTTTTCGTTGCAAGGTAGTTGTGTGAATGTATTCTAGTGCCGCGTTGGAAGGAGGTGGTGCGGGGATGCACTGTTTGTGTTTTTACAGGTTGCCCGTATTTGGTGATACAGTGAGCTGTCCAGAAGTGTGGGTGTTGATGTTTCGGTGCGCTCAGGTGGAGGAAGGAAGTTACCCTCCGGATATTGATCTGCATTTATGCAGATTCCTAGTGCCTTCGCGCGCCGCGCTATACCTTTGTTTTTTAATGGAGGGAAGGCAGGATTTTCGGCGAGTTGCATAGGTGGGGCGTATAGGGTTTCTGTGCCAGTAAGCTTACGAAGTCCCTCCCATGCCCAACGCAAGCATTCAACCGTGTTTATTTCTTTCCTGGGATTTTTATAGGGCAGGAACAGTGCCGTGCTGAGCGGCCAGGGAGAGGCCAGATCAGCCTCCTCCGCCGTGTGCGGTTGGAATGGTGTCGGATGGAGCCTAGAAGTGTAGAAAACTAGCCTGAGCGCAATTTGCGTACATTTTCTGAATTGGGGCGCCAAGTCCGCCGCGTGAGAAAGGCAGCGTCAGTATATCGTATGCAATTTGCGGCCGACGTCCCGCCCATGTACGTGAGATTAAGTTAGAGCACAATCTGTTAAAAAATTGATTTGTAAGAGGGAGCGGAATGTTTAAAAATAAATAAAGCAATTTTGGTAGGATAATCATTTTGGCAATTGCTATGCGGCCAGTCAAGAATAGAGGAAGTTTTTTCCAAATTGGTATTTTTGCTTCCAGCCATTCCATAGCCTTGCCATACTTCGTTGACCAGAGTTCATCCGTGTTTCTGCTGAGCCAAATGCCTAAGTATCTAATCGGCTCAGTTGCCGATTTAAGTGGAAACTCTGTCGCGCAAGGTTGTGTTACATCCGTAAGAGGAAATAAGACGGATTTACTCCAATTGATGTGGACGCCCGAGTATCCGCCGAAATGTATGACCTCCCTGGTCATGGAGTCTAAGTTCTTGTGTGGCTCACGGATATATAATACGACATCTGCATACATAGAGGCGACCAATGCACGGGCAGAGAACCCGATGCCGCGCTGAGTGTGATGCTGTCGTAGCCAAGCAGCGAAGGGCTCCATGGCGATGGCAAAAAGCAGGGGAGAAAGTGAGCAACCCTGCCGTGTGCTTCTAGTGATTGCGATGGGTTCGGTTATCTGCCCATTGAGTTTGATGCCCGCAGTAGGGAGGGTGTATAGCAGACTAATGTTTCGAATGAAGTCCTGGCTGAGGCCAAGGCAGGCCAGGAGAGAGAACAGAAAAGGCCACTCGAGGGAGTGAAACGCCTTAGTGGCATCAAGGAGCGCAGCCACTGTAGGTAAGGTGGGATTAATTTGATGCATTACGGAGAAAATAGTTCTAAGGTTATGTGAGGTGGCTCGGCCAGGAATAAAGCCGGATTCGTCTGGGCGTATTATTAGCGGCATAAGGGGGGAGTAGTAGATTTGCTAATATTTTGGCCAGTATTTTGTTGTCCGTGTTAATGAGCAAGAGGGGGAAGTACGAGTCGCAGGATGTTGGTGGCTTATCTGGTTTCAATATTAGAGTGATGAGTGCCTCGCGTGGTGAAGGGGGAAGGCGTCCGACTTCAATGGATTCATTATACATTTCCACTAGTTGGGGTATTAAGATTGAGGCATAGTCTTCATAGAACGCCGGGGTAAGGCCATCCGTGCCAGGTGCTTTGTCAGCAGGGAGGCTCGCAATGACCTGAGTGATTTCCTCATTTGTGAATGGGGCATCAAGGTATTCGCGATGGGCCGGACTGAGCCATAGGAGTTCAATCGAGTCATCAAAGTACTGTTGTAGGGAGTCTGGGTCCTGACTAGACCCCGCGGTGTAAAGTTGAGAATAGAAGGTGGTGATTGTTTCTATGATGTCGTCCGGCGCGGTAATTCTATTGCCAGACTCAGTGCACAGCTCCATCATATAAGTGGATGCATGGGGTTTTCGCAGCAGGTTAGCCATGGTCTTACCGGGGCGCTCGCCCTTGCCATATCTGTGGGCAGACGCCTCGCGGCCAAGGCAGCTTATTTCGCGTTCGGCTTCTGAGTGGTATGCAGGGATTTTGACCCTTATGTCAGCCAGTGTATCCAGGTTGGGGTTGGAACAGTAAGCCTGATCTAGAGCTTGGATGTCAGTTTCTAAGCGTCTCAAGGTGTCCTGTATGGCCCGGAGGACTCCGGCCTGTTTTGCGATGCATATCTCCCTAATCACCACCTTAAACGATTCCCAGAGAATTGAGGGAGATTCGACTTAGCCGGTGTTGAGTTCGAAGAAGTCGATAATGGCGCTGCACAATTCTTCCTTAAACACCGTGTGGCGCAAGGCATGAGGAGGTAAACGACACGAGAACATGCGCTGACGGGTTTGTGGCGCTTTAAAGTAAAACGTACAGGGGCGTGATCAGATAAGGTGCAGGGCATGTGTTCGACTGATGAGGTCCAGCTGGCCACATCTCTCGTTGTAAGCCATAAATCGATACGTGACCAAGAGCCGTGTGTGGTGGATATGCAAGTGCCTTCAGTGTCCGTGGGGCGAGTGTGTCACCAGAGGTCCATTAAGGCGATCCCCTGTATTAATGTGTGTAGGGCAGCAGTGGCTTGTGGATGCTGTATTCTCACGCCCGATCGATCAATAGTGTTGAGCGGTGCTACGTTGAAGTCACCGCCCCATATGACTGGATATGAGCCGAGGGATGAAAGCAGTCTCCAAATGTTAAGAAAAAAGTCTGGGTCATCCAGATTGGGTCAATAAATGGCAGCCAGGATAAGAGGTTGGGAATAAAGTGTGCCTGTTAGTATAACGTATCTGCCAGCTGCATCAGTGTACGTTTGATCATTGCGCCATGGTAAGCCACGGCTAATCAAAATAGTGACCCCCCTGGCATAGTTGGAGTAGGCCGCCGAGTAGAAATCTCCCCAATGGAGGGCCTTGAGTCTAGCAGTATTAATGGAGGCAGGATGCGTTTCCTGTAGGAAACATATGTCGGTGTTGTGTCTGGCTAAGTAGGCGTGGATAAGCCTAGATTTACGGTGATCATTGATGCCTCTAACATTCCAAGTAATAAAAGTTACCTCAGCCATGCTAGTAATCTGCGATGTATATAGGTGTACCACTGGTGTCGTGCCGGCAGCCGCTGGAGTAGGGAACCTTGCTGTGCAGTAGTCTTATATGGCGATAGATGCTATGTGCTGAACCTGTCGGACTGTTTGAAGTAACCCAAACTCATAGGAGAGGGGCAAATTTCAGGCCCCCAACTGCAACAAACCTAACCCTTCCTCTTCCCACTCCAACCCCCCCAATCAGGTTGAGATGCATTCCCCCCACCTCCCCAAAAAAAACAACAAATGCGGAACAGAAAACAAGTGGGATTCATCCCAATTGGGAGCGAGGGCTCAGCCAGACCATCACCCGTCCGAAGGCAGGGTGACCGGGCGAAGGTGTGAAATAACAGAGACAAGGCCCGGTTATCAAATCATTGTTCGCCTGCAAAATGCAAAGAAGTGCTATGCTGCGGAGAACGGGCAACAACGAAAATGTAATATTATATGTACCCCACAGAGGACAACAATGAAAAAATCTAGTCATTGTCATTTAGGTGGCTATTCTCACCCTCCACCGGTAAAGTGCGGGTCCGGTCCTTGTTCAATTGCTTCACAAAGGACATAGCCACCTTAGGATCCGTGAAATAGCGGGGTTTGCCCTCTGTATCAATTTGCAACTTGGCCGGGTACAAGAAGGCATATGTGATGTTGAGTTGCTGAAGCAGCCGCTTGGCCGGTAGAAAGTCCTTTCTGGCATTTTGGACATTTAAGGTAAAATCCGGGTAAAAAGCAAGGATGTTGCCCTGATGTCGAACTTCTTTCATCTCTCTCGCTTTCCACAGGATGGCATCGCGGTCGCGATAATTTAGGATGCGGGCGATGATTGGTCTTGCCGCAGCTCCCGAAGGGGTGGGCGGGGGCGGGGGGCAGTGGGCACGCTCCACTATGAAGCATTCAGATAATGCCGAGCCAAAGAGTTCGCACAGCTGCGCTTCCAGGTAGTCCTCCACTTTGGCCATCGCAGTGGTCTCGGGAATGCCCATTATGCGCAGATTGTTCCTGCAGGAACGGGATTCGAGGTCTTCATTTTTGGCGCGTATGAGGTCCAAGACCTTGTCCATCTTAAGCAATCGTTGCCGGGCCTCAGCAATGGAGTCATCGGCGTCTGACACCCGCGCCTCCAGGTGCGTGATTCGGTTATCATGAGAGTCGACACGTTGTTTGACCTGATCTAGCATCAATGCAAGATGGTCTATTTTTAGAGTCAATGGTCTTCAGGCTAGTTTTGACTTCTAGAAGTAATGATTTGATGTCCTCATCCTGTACAGTAGGAGCCTCTGTTTGGGTAGCCTGATCGGCAGCATCTTGCTGCACATCTCCGCCTAGACCTGTGCATCTGCCCTCAAAGTTCAATTTAGGCTGCTTCTGGTCAGTTTTCCCCATTTGGACCAAGGGGCAGGATCTCTGTATTGGGGTGGTTCAGATAGTGCACCCCTCAGAACCTCAATGTAGGAGGCCCAACGGAAGGCCCAAGGAGGACAGAATTCGCTATGTGCCCCACAGCGCAGTCGGCAATAATAATGTTCAGGGAGGCCCACGGGCGCATTCGCCACCGACCACCTTGCAGTAGCTGGAGGTTGTAGGAGTAACAGGGTGTTATACAGATGAAGGGCGAGATTCTAGTACAGGGCGCGTGCCCCGACAGACATGGGGCACCCCCAGCATGCCAGCCTTTGCAGATAATTTGTCCCGACCCGCTGTCTTTG
Source organism: Calotriton arnoldi (assembly GCA_963921515.1). Taxonomy (NCBI): domain Eukaryota; kingdom Metazoa; phylum Chordata; class Amphibia; order Caudata; family Salamandridae; genus Calotriton; species Calotriton arnoldi. The sequence goes on from CAWUFW010003956.1 coordinate 951,249, forward strand.
TATTGGGTCCCAAATCATATGGTGTCTGGGCTCCTTAAAAAGAGCCTTGGTGCTCAATCACCGCATGGCAGGTTCCGGGGGCCGGTTCTCCCAGGGCCCACATGGAGAGCGACTCCAGGCCCAGGCAGTCGACGCGGCAGAAATCCCAGGTGGGCTGGAGAGCACACCTCCAGGCCGCACCGCGTCAGATCAGGGGGAAGTTGAAGAGCCTCAGGCAACAGGCAGGCCGCAGCCTTCTTCCGACCGCCAGCTGGTCACTCACCCCACAGTCAGGAAGGGGCCTCCCCGCAGCAGTATGGGTATTTCGGCAGCAGCGCTGGGACAGCAGGATCTCCGGATTTGACCGTGCAAGCTCTCACTGGGAGCACGCGGGTCCGCCGGGCCAACGCAGAATCTTGATCAGGGGGGCTGCGCCTGGAACCTCGCAGCTGCCGCTGCACACCCTCCGGGGCCCGCATCCCTCCAGACGTCCGCAGGTATCATGACAGGCAGGTCAGGCGCAGCCGGCGTCACCAGTCAGGAGCAAGTTAGCAGCCAGCTCCGCTTCGCGCCGCCCAGCCAGCCACCACGTCCACGCAGCCTACCAGTCTGAGCGGGGTCCACAGAGGGCCTCCGTTCATTCGCCTTCCCGGGCGGCCTAGCCCCGGCGAATCAGCCAGATTGGGCCGGGTGGTGTTCCGCACCGCAGGCAGGTATCGCAGGCCGTGATTGGCAGGCCTTGTCGCAGGATGATGTCGGATAATTCTCGCCCGGTCGGCAGAGCTCACTCAAGGTGCAGCCATCTTGCCGCCGGCAAGACCACGCCCCCCAGTTCTCTTCACACCTTAAACAAAAACAAGCATCAGGTCTTTATCAGAGCCACTACTGATGTGTGCTGGGTACACAACAATGAACGCATCAGTGCGGACGGGAAAACGTTCCAGCTTATTCCACGAGTGATGCTGTCTGCTATGCATCAGTTACCGGGGTCCTGGACTGCCACTGTTGTGGGATCTGGTGTCCTCTTTAATATCATTTGTTTATTTGATCTACTCACGAACAAGTGAAAAGGCACTAAACTCCTGAATTATGAGCATTTCTCTGAATTGTGATAGCTAAGCAGCTTGAGACATAGTTAGGTAATGGGTGTTCATTTAAGTTATTCGCTTGCTTGGTGTGGGTGGTGTTTTACTGACCCATATACCAAAGACTCAACCAAAAAACAGATATTTGCTCAACAAAAATTAGAGTGACACTCCAGAATTATAGATGCATTTTGATGTGAATGCCGTTCGGTTAAACTGAGAATATGAAAGAGTTCTCTGATTTGCATATTTATGCAGAACCCTATGCATGCGAGAAGCTGGTTTACATGCAGTGGGTCCCTGGTTCAAGTCTCAACCAACTGTGCTCCTTGAAGAGCTAGGGAAAGAGGAAAAACATGTCCCAGCAGTTCCTGTATTCCAGGTAGGCATGGGCAGTGTTTAGCTAGATACAGGCACATGCATCATGGTAGGATTTTGCGAGTCCTTAATTGCGATTATTAAGGAATCGCAATTAAGGACTCGCAAAGCCTATGCATGTAGGAATCGCTATAAAAATAGCGATTCCTACACATTCTTATTTGCGACTCGCAAATTGCGAGTCGCAAATAAGGAATGGCTTCCATTCATTCCTATGGGCCTACAGGCCCATAGGAATGAATGGGAATTGCATGCGCAATTTGTGAGTACCAATTGGTACTCGCAAATTGCGCATGCAATTTCAAGGTGCAAGGGTGTCAAAAGGATACCCTGTTGCACCCTGAAATTGATCTGTGCACAAATGTTGCGCACACACATGTCCCAAGGACATGTGTGTGTGTGTAACCTGCATTTTTCAAAGTTTTTGCAAATTACCATCAAGTTCAACTTCATGGTAATTTGCGCCCCCTAGTAGCGAAATCGCTGCTTCAAAGTGGTTCTTGCATTGCATTTAAGGAATCGCAAAATGCGATTCCTTAAATGCTATCGCAATTTGAGAACTCGCAATTAATTGCGAATTCTCAAATTGCGAGTGCCTTGAACCTTGATGCATCGCAAATGCCATTTTTGCGGGTGCAAACGGCCGATTTTTGCGAATCGCACCGTTTGCGCTCGCAAAAATGGTTGATGCATGTGCCTGTTTATGTGTAGCAAAACATGTTGGTTGAACGATTTTTGAATATGTCACTTGCTGGGTGGACTGGGTACCATTTCACTGAGCTACGTGCCATTGAGTCGGACAGGTAAAAACAAGCATGTTAACAGGCAAATTAGAGTGATTGTGGTGGAGTACTAATGTGTTTTATACTGAACGTACTCTGCCTAATTTGGAAAAAGCTATTGTTCCTTTTGTTGTTTTACATGGATGGTTTAATGCAAGTGTAGACACTTGTGCAGTGCGAGCTCTGGGTGATATTTTCTTCACTACTGGATAGGTAGACTAAAGAGAAAGAACTACTAAATGATTCCTTATGAAGTAACATTTTAACCATTTTCATATAATACCAAAGAAGATCATGAATTTTATAGGCTTAATGTCTATATTCTGTATCCAGTAAATTATCTCATCTCAGTTTATACTGGGCTATCGTGCTCAGATTGAAAGCGTGGATCAGAGGCAAAAGGAGGAAACACAAGTAGATGTCTCTTGTTCGAAATGATGGCAGCGCATTAAAAAGGAAGCTTTGTGGCGTGGCCGGACGAGCCATCATGGCGGACGCTAAGAGCGCTCCGGTCAGCCTGGCCTAAGAATCCGACACCATCTGACGAAATCCCTCCCGAGAGCGGGCCTGACTGTACCCAGAGCGGGCGTGGTCTTACCGGTGACGGACGCCGGCGAGGCTGCAGAGAACATCTAACGGGTGTGTGACCCTGTGGAGTGCTCAGGCTGGGCCGCGCCTCGTGTCGGCCAGGCCCACCGTCGTTGCATACCGCCTGCGGTCCCAGTGGAGCCTGTGATCTGGTGGCCTTACCAGGAGTCTGGGACCCGTGGGACCCGCGGGGGCACCGGTGAAACGCCTGGTCAAAGAGCTCTGCGGGATGGTGTGCCGGGGGCCGCTGTGCTGAGTGGGTAGTGCCTGGGCCTCCAGAGCCTAGCGACGTGGGAGTCCGCCTACGGAGCTCATCGGCGGCGCAGAGGCCCTGAAGACCACCAGCGGGCGCGCTGTCTGGGTGGGGGGGGGCGGGACCCTCTGGCAGCCCACATCGCCCACCGTACTGGAAGGTGACACAGCTCGGCAGCTTTGCTGTAACCTAGGGAGACCGCTGGACCGTCGCCGTACAGGCGGTGCCTGCCGGAGCTGCGCCCTGGGGCCGCCTCCGAGCGGCCGAGAACCCCATACACATCCGGCGGCACCGCACCAGACCTGAAGAGAGGTAAGTCTGCTGTGCAAGACTGTGACGACGCATCACTGGGGGAATTGGACTCCTTCATCTTGCTCTGCCTTGGGATCAACCACGCTGGGCCTAGATTCGCTCCTCACTACACCGGGTCATGCTCGGATTCAATTTTAGCCTGGGGCTGCACCCGGGGCATGCGCATCGTGGGAGAAGCTGTGCATGGTTCGGGCGGTGGGACGACCTTACTGGTGCTCGGTTAGGATGCTGTGGGCTGGTGGTCCGGCAATTGAGATCCCATTAGGGGGTCCACGTTGCGGCTGGTCCCTGGGTGTCAGAAGCGGCCAAGCTAGGCCCGATGCAGCTTGCTGCCCAGGACTGGCTGTCTCCGTGAGGCCCAGCTCGTGACATCCCGACCAAGTGAGGAGTGTGCGGAGCGGCCTGGAAGCAGCAGTGTGTGAATCCCACAGAACCCCCCTGCGTGGGGTTATACTGCATGGTGGCTTCACCTGGCTCAGAAGGACTTCCTAACATTAACATGATGAAGGACAAATCCCTAGCCCACCCCCCACCCCCGATGAAGCAAAGCACCCTAGATCAATTCGCTACCACAAATGCAGGGGCGCCCGGTGGATCGGATGGTGCCGGGTCTGTCCCAGACAATGCTGCCCTACTTGCCACAATTACACAGTCACGCGACATACTGGACGCCAAGATTGGAGCGGTCTGATCAGAGGTCTCATTTCTCCGAGAAGATCTCCGGAAAGCGGTAGACCGCATTACAGAAGCAGAAACTAGGGTATCAACAGTAGAAGACACCGTAACATCGCTCCAACAAAAAGTCAAGAAATTGACGGTGGTGACCCAAGAACTTGCTGCACGGGTGGATGATGCAGAGGGCCACGCCCAGCGAAATAACCTGCGCTTCGAGGGTTTCCAAGAGGGGTGCGAAGGTGCCTCAATGGAAGTGTTCTTGACACAGTGGCAGCGTTCCCGCATGCCGGAGGACTCGCTTTCCCCCTGTTTTGTCATAGAGCTAGCTCATAGGGCCCTCACGAACCCCCCCCCCAAACCTCCCCCTCCCTCCCGGGAGCGAGGCCTCATACCGTGATCGCCAAACTGTTGAACTACCTTGATAGAAACGCTACTCTCAAATTTGCCCGGGCCACAAAGACAAGCTCATGCATGATTCCCAGGCTATCATGATATTCCCAGACTACACTAAAATAGTTCAGCAGCAACGCCAATAGTTTGTGGCGGCCAAACGCAGACTCCGGGAACTTAATATCCAATATATGCTGCTCTACCCTGCACGGATGAGGGTCATTTACAAGTCACAGCCCCTGTTTTTTGACACGCCCGAGGCGATTTTTACGTGGACGGATGAGACTATGCACCTTAGGTTGCATACACCACCTCCACTGGAGATCGACTCATCCCAGGGAACCAGGCGGATCCGCCCGAAGAAATCTACGTCGAAACGGAGGCACAGATCACGTTCTAACTGGTGCTCTCAGATGCAGGGTGAAGATTCAGAACTGAGCTAGTGGGGCTGTCCCGGGGACGGTCAAACCAATCCAAGTATGCTATACCCAGGTATGACCTGTTCAGCCCGCTCTCGTGGGGCCTCCAGGCCAGATGGCCCCCATTGAGTTACACCTGAAGGTTCTAAGGACCTACGGTTGAGAAAGTTGGGAGATTAGGGAAACACTGGTGCAGGATCCTCCCGGGATCCCGTTGGGGCTCGGGGGTGCCCCCTCCGTGACAGATACTTCATGTTTGCTGAGGTATTGGGGTGGGGGAGGGAGTTAGGGGTGTTGAATACAGTTGCTAAAGGTTTTAAACTGTTACAGCACAGACTTAGAGGTACTGCTACTCTCAAGCATCCAGCCAACAAATGGCACCCCCCTGAATATAGATGACTGCCAATATATCTAGTGACCAGCTCGGAGGGATCTGTATCATGACATGGAACGTTCGGGGTTTACTCGACAAAAAGTAAATGAGGGGCAATCCTGAAGCAGGCCAAACGGCTAGAGACTGACGTATTATTTTTGCAAGAAACCCACATGATGGGAACAAGGGAACTGTGCTTAGAGCGCTTTGGGTTTGATCAGATCTTCCACTCTGGGTTTATCCGTGGTTCACAGGGCACAGCAATCCTGGTCCATCGTAGAGTCCTTTATAGACCAACCAGGGTTTGGACGGACCTGGGCTGAATGTACACTCTTGTGACGGGGACGCTATTGACGCTCTGTAGCTTTTATGCCCCCCCCTCCCCAGGGCCATTTTATTAGCGGATATAGATAAACCATTCGATTCGATCAGCTGGGAGTACCTATTCCTCCTCCGGCAAGCTCTCAACTTTGGCCCAAGATTTCTGACATATATCCGTCTACTCTACACAGACCTTTCCACCTTAGTGCGCGTCCTGGGGCGCTGTCAGACCAACTCCCTATCCTTAGAGGTACCAGACCGGAGTGCCCGCTTTCCCTCCTATTATTTGCACTTGCAGTCGAGCCATTGGCCGCATGGGTGAGGCGGACCCCCTGGTTCGCAGGTTTGAATGGTCCATCGAGACGTCTGACAGGATCGCACTGTATGCAATCGACATGCTATTCTTTCTTATGGATCTGGGGTTCACAGCCCCACGAATGCTGCAGATACTTCAGGTATTTGGGGAGTCCTCCGGATTATGCACAAACCCGTCGAAATCAGTGCTGTTTCCCGTCTGTGGGGACCAAGGTCGTGGAACTTGGGCAACTCATTTGATCAATGCCGTGGATGGTTTTCAGTACCTCGGTATATCTCCCCCAAACCAACTATCTCCTGGACGCACAACATTAGCCCCTTACTGCCGCGTTTCCGAGAGAAGGTGAAAGCGTGGTCTTCCCTGCCCCATCACTACTCGGATGTTCGGCCATCTTCAAAATGGTTTCATTGCTGCGACTGCTCTACCGGCTCCAGAATTTCCCCTACGACATCCCACAATCATTGTTTAGGCAGATTAATGCAGTTCTCAATCATTTCCTGTGGAGGGGAGCTGCAGTTAGAGTGGCCCTCTGCACCTGTATACAGTCCACTTATTGTGGAGGAATAGCCGCGGCAGATGTATACGCCTACTATTCTGCCTCCCACCTACTTAACATTGAGTGGTGGTATAATGCGCAGACAGATCCGGCATATGCAGTTGAGAGACGAGCGATGGGCAACCAGTCGTTGTTAGATTTCCTCTTAAGTTGTACCGGAAAAGACCACTTGCCCCCAGCGGCTAAAGTGGTTATTCAACTGTGACGGCGGACGGTCCGGCGGTTGGGCTGGTGTGGGAGGTGGACTCAGGCGACCCCACTGTGGCATGAAATTTCTATACGGCAAGAAACGGTGCTGCCTGGGTTTCGCAGGACCTAATCGGTTTATCCACATTAGGTGACATTATGAAGAAGACAGTGCTCAAATCCTTTCAACAGCTGCATGATGAGTATCAGCTTCACCGTGGCCAGTTCTATAAGTACCTACAACTTAGACACGCACTGACACCATATATTAAGGACCTGACGGATTTACCGGAGTTTAACCCATTAGAAGGGCGGCTGTTAATGGTCAATATGGTTGCTCACAAGATCAGGTAACTATACCAAACTCTGGTAACACATAGCCACACTACTCTGTGCGCGTTGCAGGCGACTTGGGAGGGCGATATCGCGGACCTAAATGACAATGACTGGACGGAAGCCCTGGCAGGTCCTCGAGGCGCTGCCATTGCAACACGTTATCGGCTAATTCAGTTTAAATACCTGCATCGAGCATACTACACAAGGTCCCGCATCTGGCGTATGGGAGTGATATCTTCCCCCACATGCATCCGCTGCATGTGCAGGAGGGAACCTTCCTTCACACGGTATGGAGCTGCACCGCACTCCTGCCTTTCTGGCGCAGGGTAACCTCCTGCCTGGCTCAAGTGATGTCCTGGAAGATCCCCCTTGAACCCAAGTTAGTTCTCCTGCATAGCACAGAAGGGATTGGAAGCAACAAGTACAAACAACACCTTTTGTTTTGGGGGTTAACATTATCTAAGCGAGATATCGCCCAACATTGGAAAGGGGTCTCCCCACCCCTGGTGGGTGGGTGGAAGCGCGCCTTGGACAGATGTATGGGGATGGAACTGGCAGTATTTCAGGAGCGGGGTTGCCCCCAGAAACATAATAAAATCTGGAAGCAGTGGGCTGAGTAGAGGGGCATTGACCTGCCTTCTGCACAGCCCTCAAAATCCCTCATAGAGCAGGAAATACGGTCATATAGTCATGGTCACAACAACAACCCGTAGCTTTCACTATTCTAATACAGTGGATTAATACTCTGTGTGGTTCAGGGAGTAGTATTCAGTCTGTGCCCGGGATTTTGAAGTTTTGTAACATTGGTATTGCTCAGAACTATGCTATGATTGATATGTTTGCATATGCAGGCCTTTCAGGCCGTGTTGTATTACCAATAAAATCTCAATAAAATGTGTTATCCAAAAAAAAAAAAAAAAAAAAAGAGGAAGCTTCACCCAGCATGGTTTTGGCACTGAATAGCACACAATACAATATCTCAGAATCATCCAGTTAATTTTTTCACAAGTTAGCTTCTGTCACTTTTTTCCAACTTTAAGAAGGAGTACCCAGTCTTCCCATGCACTAAATTTCCCTATAGGACAGTCTCATTCAGTCATATTTGTAATCATGCATGCAGACTACAAAATTAGATTTAGAAGCGATTAATACGAACCTCTAGTTTTGTCCTGAAACAGTCAAATGGGCAGTGTATAGCACTATTTAAAATATAATCAAACTAAATATGAAATGCATATTAAACCTGTAATAATAACCCTATGTAAAATGTAATCAAACAAAATAATGTAGAAAAGAAAGCCCATCTTCAAGGAAGGATGGATTAAAACTAAAGCTTCCAATTCTCAGTTTTTGCTGCCACTCCAGTCCTGCGACTCTTGGCCCAATAGCGTTTTTCTTGTTGTTACCACATTTCGTCCTGCATATTGAGATTGCGGACTGCGCAAATACTGTTGGTGGTGAAAACGTAAGCATCAGGAGGCACAAGCATGCCACCTAACCCAACTGAATGTTTTTCAATTTCCTCTATCCTCAGCTCTCCTTCCTCTAGGTTGCACCCCAATTCTTGAGAAGGATGGTGGCAACAGTGTCGCAAACAATCAGTCATTGCGGAAGAAAGATGGGATTCAATTTAGAAAGATAAGCAAGGCTGACCGCAAAGAGACACCGCCAGTGAACACCATGAATCTGAGGAGCATGGGTAGACGTTCCGGAAGCTGGCTTGATGGCACCCTGCATAAACTCATGCAACATCTTCTTGAATGATTGTGTGAACTTGTGTTTGGCTGGTGCGTGTACGAGGGATCGTGATAGCACCATGGGTAGTACAACATAACTTGGGCGTGCTTAAGTGCATATAGGTATGTATATGCATGGATGTCTGTAGGACTGTTATTGTTTGTAAAGCCATATGTAATCTTTACCAATTCATACAAGGATGAGTTGTGTCTGTGTGCATGCATTGTACAAACCCCAAACCTGCTGACTTTATCAATATATACTTATGTTTCCATACTTCAAATGTATGTTTGTGGTCTTGCCAGAGCTTTACATGGGCAGGTACTGATTGGCTCGCAGAACCAGACACTTTTCATTTTGCACCTCTTGACGACTGGAACTTCTCCTTGCCAGCAGACTATACCAGTACTCAAGGCACAAGTAACGGTGCAAACAGGCAACTTAATGCTGATGTATGACCTCAGCCTGCTGGGTGCTGTATCAGCAGCACCCAAGAAAGGGCAGTGTCTCCCTGAGGATTAAAATTATGTTTGTCCCAGCTCCTGCCTTGCCCCATCTCTTTTTCGGTCTGGCTTGACAGCAAAGCTGTTGCTGGAACTTATGTGATAAACAGCTTTGAGAAGCACTAATGAGAGAGGAGTTTTGGCTCCGCCCACATGTTAATCTTCCTCACTATAGGATTGGATAGGGCAAATATGAGTTTCCGCTGAAAAAGGCGCTTGTAGGTCTCATTGGTTATGGAGACAAGTCAATCATCAAGGATGTAGGCCTGATTGGTTCTTTGAGAAAACGTTATGTCAGGTGCCATTAGTCTCATCTGTTTATTATGAAAAGCTATGACAAAGCTAGCAGGCCTCAACTGTTTATCGCAAAAAACACATATTTAAGCCAATATATATTCATGGGTGAATTATTTTTCAATGTGTTAAAGCCTGTAGACAAGTATTTTCTTCGTTGGATTTCCACACATTAACTTTAGTGTACAAGGGTTTTGGTTACGTCTTCTGACAAACCCTGGTTTTAGGTATTTTAGTGGATTTTAAGCAGGACTTGGCAGCGCACGATTAGAAAAGAACAAAGGGAAGGTGGTTTACATTGTGAACTCTCTGAAAAATTCATGGGGAAAAGATGTTTCAATAAGAACTCTGTGACAACTACAATAGGCAGAACTCCCAGTTGTGAACTCCTTGAAGAACACTGGGGGGTGGGGGCTGTGTATTGTTTATATTAAGAGACCGTCTAACAAAGATCTCTAGTTCAGGTGGTGCTACAGATGTCTCATTTCCATGGAGCGCTTTTTGCAATTTTACGTTTAGTATTTAGTTGTGTATGAATTAAAGTACTTTTTTCTTTTTGAAAGTACAACAATTGGATTTTGATTTATTAAAAATTACTTTGTTTACTGTTTACTTTGTGAAGTTCTTTAACATTTATTTAACCAGCGCATCTTACTTTTCTCTGGATCCCCAATTCTAATTTTTGTGTTATAGGTAAACACAGATCATGCGTATGCCCCATGACATAGGCCTGTCTCATGGATTGCAGTCTTGTTAGACCCTGAGTGGCGCCCAAAGCGATATCCTCATAGTGGTGGAAGGCTACCGTATTCACCAAGAGTTAAGCAGCACGAGCACGGTGGTGGCAGCATACCGTGTAGTGATTAGTAGACGTGAACAGGTCCTTTTTAGGTCTCGGCCTGCACCAGCGCTTGCGCTGGTCTGGCCGAGAGTTTTAGTAAGTGGGTTTTGGAAGTGCAAACACTGGCTTTCGGCTGGCGACCAGCTTGCGTTCACGATGGGCGTGCACGCGCGCAGCTGCCATGTTTCCTATCTCTTCCTCATTTCCTCGTCATGGCTCATTAACTCTCTGGACTCTGATGTTTCAATCGCAGCAGCAGCTCACATTACCAACTGACGGCCCTGGACTACAGTCACATGAAAAACAACAGCGATTAGCACTGAAATGCAAGCTTTTTTTTGTCTAGTTAGAAATATTGCTTCGGTGGGTTGATTTCACCTTATATCGCTATTTGTTTTATATTGGGAGTCACAGCCTAATTACCAGTATTTTTGTCTCACTCTTTTTTTTTTTATATTTATTCGCGCAAAGTACAAAGCTATATTTAAGGTTACTTTTTCCGCGTCACTTCTTCACTATTTAAACTCCACACCCCCCACTCTTATTGTCTCTCTCCCCTCTCTAATTCTCTCTCTACTTAATTAACTCTCCCCTCTCTATCTTTTTTAGCCTTTCATTCTCTCTGACCCCTTTATCGGTTTCTCTTTCAAACTCCTTCATTCACTCGCTCTCCCCTTCTTTCACTCGCTCTATCCCGCTCCACTCTTTATTCTATGTACACCCTTTCTCTCTCTTTCTCTCTCACCACCCTCTCTAATTGGGCATTATATCTTCACTCTATCTCTCACTCGGCAACACCACAGCATCACTCAGCATCACCACAGCATCACTCAGTGCAACCACAGCATCAATCAGAGCCAGCTCAGCATCAATCAGAGCCAGCACAGCATCAATCAGAGCCAGCACAGCATCACTCAGCACCAACACAGCATCACTCAACGCCATCACAGCATCACTCAACGCCATCACAGCATCACTCAACGCCATCACAGCATCACTCAACGCCATCACAGCATCACTCAACGCCGTCACAGCATCACTCAGTGCAACCACAGCATCACTCAGTGAAACCACAGCATTACTCAGTGAAACCACAGCATCACTTAGCGCCACAACAGCATCACTCAGCGCCACCACAGCATTACTCAGCAGCACCACAACATCACTCCGCGCCACCACAGCATCACTCCGCGCCACCATAGCTTCACTCCGCGCCACCACATCATCACTCAAGGCCAACACTGCATCACTCAGCACCACCACAGGATCACTCAGCACCACCACACGATGACTCAGCACCACCACACGATGACTCAGCACCAACACAGGATGACTCAGCACCAACACAGGATGACTCAGCACCAACACAGGATGACTCAGCACCAACACAGGATGACTCAGCACCAACACAGGATGACTCAGCACCACCACAGGATGACTCAGCACCACCACAGGATGACTCAGCACCACCACAGGATGACTCAGCACCACCACAGGATGACTCAGCACCACCACAGGATGACTCAGCACCACCACAGGATGACTCAGCACCACCACAGCATCGGTCAGCAACACAACAGCATCGGTCAGCACCACCACAGCAACACTCAGCACCACCCCAGCACCAACACAGCACCACCACAGCACCACTCAGCACCACCACAGCAACACCCCAGCACCACTCAGCACAGCACCATCCCAGCATCACTCCGCACCAACACAGTACCACCACAGCATCACTCAGCATCTCCACAGCACCAGCACACCACCACTAAGCACCACCACAGCATCACTCAGCACCACCACAGCATCGGTCAGCACCACCACAGCACCACTCCGCACCACCACAGCATCACTTAGCACCACCACAGCATCACTCAGCACCACAACAGCACCACCCCAGCACCACCACAGCACCACCCCAGCACCAACACAGCACCACCACAGCATCAGTCAGCAACACCACAGCATCAGTCAGCAGCACCACAGCATCAGTCAGCAGCACCACAGCACCACTCCGCACCACCACAGCATCACTCAGCACCACCACAGCGCCACCACATCACTCAGCACCAGCACAGCACCACTCAGCACCACAACAGCACCATCCCAGCACCACTCAGCACCAACACAGTACCACCACAGCACCACTCAGCACCACATCATCACTCAGCACCACCACAGCACCACCCCAGCATCACTCAGCACCAGCACAGCATCACTCAGCACCAGCACAGCATCACTCAGCACCACCACAGCATCACTCAGCACCACCACAGCATCACTCAGCACCACCACTCAGCACCACCACACCACCACAGCACCACCACAGCATCACTCAGCACCACCACAGCATCACTCAGCACCACCACAGCACCACTCAGCACCACCACAGCATCACTCAGCACCACCACAGCATCACTCAGCACCACCACACCACCACTCAGCACCACCACAGCACCAGTCAGCACCACCACAGCACCACTCAGCACCACCACAGCATCACTCAGCACCACCACAGCATCACTCAGCACCACCACACCACCACAGCACCACCACACCACCACAGCACCACTCAGCACCACCACAGCATCACTCAGCACCACCACAGCACCACCACACCACCAACACAGCATCACTCAGCACCACCACAGCATCACTCAGCACCACCACAGCATCACTCAGCACCACCACAGCATCACTCAGCACCACCACAGCACCACTCAGCACCACCACAGCATCACTCAGCACCACCACAGCATCACTCAGCACCACCACAGCATCACTCAGCACCACCACAGCACCACTCAGCACCACCACAGCACCACTCAGCACCACCACAGCACCACCACAGCACCACCACAGCACCACTCAGCATCACCACAGCACCACAGCATCACTCAGCACCACCACAGCATCACTCAGCACCACCACAGCATCACTCAGCACCACCACACCACTCAGCACCACCACACCACTCAGCACCACCACAGCATCACTCAGCACCACCACAGCACCACCACAGCATCACTCAGCACCACCACACCACCACTCAGCACCACCACACCACCACTCAGCACCACCACAGCATCACTCAGCACCACCACAGCATCACTCAGCACCACCACAGCATCACTAAGCACCACCCCACCACCACCACAGCATGACTCAGCACCACCACAGCATCACTCAGCACCACCACAGCATCACTCAGCACCACACCACCACACCACCACTCAGCACCACCACTCAGCACCACCACAGCACCACCACAGCATCACTCAGCACCACCACAGCACCACCACAGCATCACTCAGCACCACCACACCACCACTCAGCACCACCACAGCACCACTCAGAACCACCAAAGCATCACTCAGCACCACCGAAGCATCACTCAGCACCACTACAGCACCACCACAGCACCACTCAGCACCACCACAGCATCACTCAGCACCACCACAGCATCACTCCGCACCACCACAGCATCACTCCGCACCACCACAGCATCACTCAGCACCACCACAGCATCACTCAGCACCACCACAGCATCACTCAGCACCACCCCATCATCATCACTCAGCAAGACCCAAGTATCATTCAGCATCACCTCAGCATCGTCTCAGCACCAGTCACCACCACCACCACCACCACCACCACTACCACTACCACCTCAACATCACTCAACACCACCTCAGCCTGCTCTCGGAATCTGCCATCTGTTGATTCTCCCCTAGCGTCTGGCCGCTGCTAGTGTTATAATACAGGTACTAGTTCACAACCGTCAACCTCCAATTGTTTATGCCCCCTCAAAAAAAAACTTTAACAAACAACCATTGGAATAGGCAAAAACAAGTTGCCAGCATTGCAAGAACAAAAGAAAAATGATGAAATTTTTTATTGTACATACATTTTTTAATATGGTCGTTCTGTTGGACAGAATGCCTTTTTGGTCATATATAAGGTAACAAAAATGCTTCTGGCACTTTTTTATTACAACTTTTCAGCATGCTGCACAGCAGCCACACTTCTCTACAGCACAGCATAAACACATTGGCAAAGTCAATAGCTCTGCCTAAACACTTATAAGGCCCCAAAGGCGAGACCTATTGGCTATGCCAATGCTTGTTACTCTGTGTCAATGGTGTGACACCTACAGGCTCACACACCTTTTTAAAAGTTCTGTTGCTGTGTGCTTATCCCATGTTTGGCCTACATCAGGTAAGCCCTCTCATATGTTTCATTCCTTTTCTCATGCACTCTTGGTTGCTCCCATGTTCCATCACTCCAAAGCAGGAAGACACTTTTACTGGAAACAAGCATCCTGGGACTGGTTTCGGGGTAACAACCCTCATCAGCCAGGCTAGCTTGAATCCAGATCTGTGACTGGGGGTGAGTGTCTGAAAAGTTTCAGTGCTACGACCAGCATCTCCTTGTGTTTGCTTTGTTCGCCCTAAGTTGGCTGGGTATGCCCAGACGTGGGTCCCTAGCTCACTTTGCCACTGGATTCAAGCTAGCCTGGCTGATGAGGGGTGTTACCCCGAAACCGGTCCCAGGATGCTTGTTTCCGGTCCGGGGACGATCTGGCTTGGCAGTTCGGTCTGGACTGTTCCCATGAGGCACAGGGTCCATTACCTTAGAAATATCTCTCTGTGGTTCTCTCTTTTCTATCCCTTGCACCATGTCACTTTGTCACTTAGTTGTGTCATAATATTTCTGATGTGCTGAGACTGTCCCTGTCTTGTACACGTGTACCTTACATATGTGAATTTTTTATATGTGAATGTTCATATGTGAATTCTTTATATGCGAATATCTATATGTGTCGTTTTAATGGTATTTTATATGTGGTAATCTTGGTTGTTCACCATTGTGGTATTTTTATGTATTATTGCCAATCGTTTATTCGTTGTACTATACACTATATGTTTTGTATGTTCTACAGCCCTGAGGAAGTCCACGGAAGTTGGACGAAACGCGTTGGCTGTTTTAACTAAAATATCGAAGTAAAGAATAAAGCAATTTTGTGATACCAATATTTGGATGGACTTAACCAGTTTGGAATTTGGAACGGGTGGTGCAATCCACATTTGCAATTGATTTAACATTGGTCCTGGTGACTGCTCTCTGGAAACAGCAGGAGTGGTGGAGGTGCACACTGCATTAGTATAATACTCAACGCATTGGACTCTTGTGGGGGATTTGTACTTTGGGGGAAGTGCGTCGCATGTACATTGTTTTGGAAATGTTTTGGCTTGCTGTTTCACCTTGGTATTACAGGGTCAAGACTGATTTGCATATGGCTGGGTCTGAACCGGGATGGCGAAGTGAGCTAAAGAACGATGATGGATTCAACTCAGATCTGTGACTGGGAGTGAGTGTCTGAAAAGTTTCAGTGCTCCGTCCAGCATCTCCTTGTGTTTGCCCTAAGTTGGCAGGGTATGCCCAGACGTGGGTCCCTAGCTCACTTTGCCACTGGATTCAAGCTAGCCTGGCTGATGAGGAGTGTTACCCCAAAACCGCTCCCAGGATGCTTGTTTCCAGTCCAGGGAAGACCTGGCTTGGCAGTTCGGTCTGGACTGTTCCCATGAGGCACAGGGTCAAGACTGATTTGCATATGGCTGGGTCTGAACTGGAGTGGAAGTGAGCTATAGAACGATGATGGATTCAACTCAGATCTGTGACTGGGAGTGAGTGTCTGAAAAGTTTCAGTGCTCCGTCCAGCATCTCCTTGTGTTTGCTCAGATTAAACATATTAACAGATTTTTGAAGAAAGGTTTACAGACTGAAATAGTTCAAATTTAAAGTGGTGGGCTACCTGCAAGAAAAAGTACGGAGTTACCATTATACCCCACACACACTGTTAGGGTTTTAACCTTTTTTTTTTTTTTTATTAAGAGGGAGAAAAGTCTGTACCTTATTGACTCCTAAGTGGGAAGCCGATTTTGATAAGCCTGTGGTGTACCAAACATAACTTTCTTCATCTATTATAGATTCTAGAGAAACACTCCTCCCACACAAGCAGCAAATCCACACCGAGCCTTGTGCCTTAACATCAGCTTTCATCACTCTATTCAAAACTTTAAGAGACCCAACGTTAGACTGGATGTTGAAAAGCATCAATGCCAAGTTGTTGCCCGCCATCAGTTATGGCTGTGAAGCATTGCGTGGAAGGAAATCTACAACCCTGGATAAAATTATCATAAGAACATATAAACAACTATTTTACCTTCCAAGATCTGCATCCCCAGCCCAAGTTCGATTGGAGTATGGAATAACCAAAAAGGTTATTGCAAGACAAGGGGCATTTCTAAAATGTTGTCACAAACTCAGAACAAGGGGAGAGGATGTGACCTTACGGCCAGAGCCGCCGACTTTGGAGCTATAGAACCGGTTTTGAGCTTCAGCGTCGGCTCAGCATCCTGTGATTCTGGGCAAATCACTTAATCTCCCCATGCCTACCAAAAATGAATATGTCCTTGTGTAACGTAACTGGTGCTCATGTAAAGCGCTCCAATACCTTCAGGTCGAGTTTGTGCTACATAAATCTGCAACAAAAAAAAAAAAAAAACAAGCGAGGACTCTTTAAATAAATTGCTTTGGGCTGAAATGAACAGAGTGTAAAATCCCCTGCTAGATTATATCTGGAGCACTCGCTTACCAATTTCCAAGCACGAGAACCTTGGAACGCATCTGTCACTTTACAAGTTTTTAAAAGACAAATAAATATAAGTATGCGGAAAGTATTGCCAAACCTGGACAAAAAAGTCCTGGAAAAACAAACCCATGCTAGTATGGTTTTGAATAGTTCTACATCTTTGCACTGTCAAGCTTACTTTTCAACAGGGTAATCAAGTTCTATAAAACAAAAATGGATAATTTTTCCCTTTGGCAGTCTACTGTCACTAGATATTCCAAAGTAAGCAGGATAAGGAGAGGAAAAGCAATTTGTGCAGACTGTATAATAAAGTAGAGGAGACTTTAACCTATTTAGTCTGCATATGTCTGGCCCTCATTCGAGAGAAATGAAATCTGTTAAGACAACCTTACAACATACGGAATATGTGTACATGTTGGCAGACCATCATCAGCTTGCTAAATCCAGAAGATCCAATTTTGAACACTAGCTTCATTAAGTTCTTGGTGTCTGCAGAAAAGAAACTTAATATATGATTATGGTTATGCATATGTGTGGTTACATTTCAATACTATTAGTTGATTTTTAACCTTTTACTTTTTATTAGATTCTTGTTTTTAACATTCGTATGGAATATCTATATCTTGAAATTCATTCATTTATATGTACTAGCATGCAATTATTTTAAGTAACTAAGCAGGGATAAAGAAACTTTAAAATTGCAAATTATTCAACTACTAATTGCCTGCCTCGACTGGATCATTTGCACCTATGCCACATCACAACAAGCAGTGCCTTTCCCCCACCCCCACTTACAGCACATAACATAAAATATGTACTAAACTAATTCTTGTAGGTGTGGGCTACTCCGAAATTTTAGACACCCTAAAATCTGAACTCAGTCAGAATGTCAACATTTACTGGATCTAAGTCTCTGTTAACCCTCAATTTCATGAGACAATATGTCCCTGCGTTAAGGAACCTCCCAATTCATAAAAAATACAATCAATTAGTTAAATGGGTCAAGTCAATAATTGAGTTCGAGATCAAAAGAAAGTTTAAGAATGATATTACAAAATTCAAAAGTAAAGCAGTACTGAGTCAATGCCATGCAGGCTCTTAATTAAAAGGGTAATACAGAGATATGCAAAATCAAATATTATTTTAAGTCCCAAGTGGACAGCAATATTGGGAGAGTAACGAACAGCATCGCTAGTAGAACAGGAAAGTCTTCCGGCACTCCCACAAAATCAAGGGGTTTTATACATTATTTTTCACATGAAATTAACAGAAACTGCAGAATCACTGTGGCATGAGCAAATGTATAATTTCATGAGCAAATCAAGAGCACATAAAAAATAAACATCATATTATCTTGCCATCTAACCATTATCCCACTACATGAATAATAATTCTGCCCTCTATGCTAATGTCGTCCTGAGATTCTAGAACAAACTAGATATATGAACAATAACGTGAGAATGAATAGGGCATATTGAACCAGCGGAAGGACCTTTGAGGTTAAAGTTGCAGTTTGTCATTGAGCTGGAGATAATTCATTGAGAGTAGCATAAACTATGACTGTGGAAATAAAGAAGTACATACCAGCTTGACTACCTGCTGCAGAAATTGTGAGGAGAGACATGAGTAAGGGGGGTAAAGATATGAATGTCAAGGGTGCCTTCCATCTTGGACAAAGCCACGCTTATACCTAAAATGAGGCCTAGTTAACATAGATTAGAAAAACGCAGTTTTACAGTTCTAGGTCAGGACCAGAGGCGAGGATTATGCATTA
The DNA here is from genome assembly GCA_963921515.1 of Calotriton arnoldi. NCBI lineage: Eukaryota > Metazoa > Chordata > Amphibia > Caudata > Salamandridae > Calotriton > Calotriton arnoldi. Next base: position 970,005 of record CAWUFW010003956.1, read on the forward strand.
CTTTCTTCACTTTTTATTAAACAGCACGTTCAAAGATAAAAGTAAACAAGCATTGGAAATGCAATAGGTCTCACATTTGTTGGAGTTGGAGCTATTGGCATTGTAGATGGCAATGTTTTGTACTTGTGCAATAGGTCTTGTATTTGTTGGAGCTACGCTTACACGAGTTTAAGCTATTGGCATTGTAAATGACAATGCCTTTTATTTAGGTTTTTAAAACGAAAACAAAAATAAAAGGCATTGTTATTTGCAATGTCAATGGCTCAAACTCGCGTAAATGCGAGACCTATTGCATTGCAAATGCTTGTGTTTCTACTAACCCCTCCCTCCATCACAAAGTACTCTCCCTGTACCATAAAACTCCTAAGAAGCAACCACCACCAGAAAACATATTACAATATAGGAGGGACGTGAAGGCATATTATGATGCACTGACGTCACTGGGAAAGCAAGTGTTCCCTCTGCCAGGCACTGCTTCACGTTTGATGTTGCACTGCACTGCTTATAGGTTGGGTGGGAGTTTTCATACACTGTGTGCGTGCAGACTAACCCGCCTCTAAGTCTAGGAATGGGGGTTTGTGGGGAGGCACTGGCGGATTCTTGCTTCGTATGCACGACCACAATGCAGCTGTGAATAAGTTGCTTAAAAGAAACGTGTTTGCTTTTAGTCATAAGTGGATTATGGGCCCCTGCTGCGCGCGGCAGAGGATTTTGAGAGCTGCATTTTACTTTAGAGCTTAACCTTGGAATCCCACACCCATCTCAATTATGAAATCATACAGATTATAGTGAGATTCGGCAAACCTGAATTAAAAGTTGAATGACAGAAATATCTCTGCAGCCTTGAGCGCCTTCACTACACCCAGTAGCGCCACAAAGAGGAGGAGGGTGTCATAAACACACAAAAGAGTGTGAAAAACAAACGCAAAGCAGTGATTGGTAAATCCGTGTAGCCCCAGAGAGATGTAACAATTAAAACTATACGCCCGAGCAGCCTTCAGAGTCTGACTCTCTGACTTCCCGTGGATTGCAGGAAAACATGATAATGTGTGTGTAAGGGCTGCTGTAACTAACACTGTGCGACTGAGATAACGTTCCGACCTCATAGGTCTGCTCAGGAAGGAACAAACCCTGTGCCTGGAATCAGGGGTGTTAAGGAATAGGGGGAGGGCGGTATTGGGGGGGGGGGGGGTGGAGGGGGAGTCAGGAAAGAAAGGTGGGGGTGGACGGTGCCCTCCTGGAGGCTGGGGAAGGGGGGTTTGGGGGGCAGCCGAACACAGTGAGGTCTGCCCCCCGGGCAGATTGGGAGGGGGTGGGGCAGGCCGAGTAGCGGCCATTTTGTGGGTTTTTGGGCTACATTGGGAATAGCCCAATTGTAGCCCAATGTCATTTATAGCCCAAAGGGTATAAGGGCCATTTTCGCGCCTCCCCTGCCACCATTTTAGGTTTGGTGACCTGGTGGCTGGGAGCGCTGTAGGATTTAGCGTTTCTCTTTGGGCCTTGTGGCCTGTGTTTAGGGGTCGTGCCAGAGTAGTTTTGTCAGGCGTTTTTTCGGAGTAGTTGTTGTCAGGCGTGTTTAGAGGGAATTTTCTGAGGATGGCTGCTGTGGACTATCGCATGCTCGAGGCGGTGCGCTTATTGAGCGAGGTCAGCCCGGCTGGATCTCCTTATGCCGGAGGTCTCTGGAGGCGCGCGTCGGCGGGGGTAGCGGCCGCCGTGGTGGCCTGCTCGCCTCCCCGGACAGCTCGTAAGGGGAAGGTGAGTGCTGGGGCCCGCGCGGGTGCCATGAGCGCGGCCCCGACCATTAATCCCGCGCCTCGCGAGGGGACGACTGCAGCGCGGGGGGAGAGGGGCACGGAGGGGGAGCACGTCTCGCGTCTCCCCGTCCACGTCGCGAGAGCCAAGGGGCCGCTCATGTGGGAGGAGAGCGGCCCCGCAAGGGAATGTGGAACCGGAGCCTCTGGTATGCGAAGAGGCTCCGGCTCGTAGAAGCAGGAGCGTGTCCCGGCGGGGGGAGCGGGCGCGTGGGGGCGGTGCCGGGCGGCCCTTGGAAAGGGAAGATGAGTCTTTGGCTCCCGCTCAGGCCGCGGGGCAGCTGGGGGGTGGGCCCAAGGGCAGGCCGGTTATGAAAGGCCTTCAGAAGGGATTTGAGGTAGGCCCCCAGGTCGCTGCGGTAGGCATGGGCCTGGGGGTAGGGGGCAGACTGACGCCTTGTGGGAGGGCTTTTATGTCAGAGCATGAAGCGCTGGGGCAGGCCATCCCGGTGGTGCGGGGGAGGGTGGTAGGGCGTGGGTTAGGAGACAAATGGGGGTTCGGGGGTGCGCCCTGGGAAGGGGGAGGTGGTGGGGGAAGGGGGTGGGAGTGGCCCCTGGGTTGTGGAGGAGGAGGGGGAGGTTTCCCCCATCGATTTGGTGTCGGAAGGGAGCGAAAAGGATTGGGGTGGCCTGGATATTTTCTCCTCGTGGACGGAGGAAGTTCGGGGGACGAAGGGGGTGAGTCAGCTAGAGGGGCGTTCGCCGGTCGGTTTGGGGGGTTTGGGAGGCATTCGGGGGCGGGAACGAGCGGGGGGGGAAAAGGGTGGGCGGTGGGTGTGGGGGGGGCTTCGGGGTAGAGGCCGGGCCGAGTTGGGCCGGGGGGCATGGCGCCGCAGGTTGGGAGTGGAGTGATGGGGAGGGGGATCAAGAAGAGGGAGGGGAGGCAGTGGACTGGAGTGTGGTACGGCGGGCGTGGGCGGCCAGCACTTTGGGGACAGGCAGGAAGAGGAGTTGGGATGGGAGAGAGAAGAGGGTTAGGCCCAGCACACCAGACCATTCCTTTTTCTTGCAGGAGGTGGAGCAGCGAAGGGCGCCAAACTTGGCAGGGCTGGGAGCGGCTCGATGGCGCCAAGGAGAAGGGAGGGTGGAGCCTTGCGCGGCATACCCAGTACCGGCAGGGGATCACGTCACGGCTGGCATACATAGGCCCAGGGCGGGCTCGCCGGCCCCAACACCCACTGGGCCTTTACGGTCCGGGGGACACCGTGGACAGAGGAGCTCCAAGGACAGACATTTGAGTGGTGCTAGGAGGGTGCAGTCGGCACCTCCGGCTGGGAAAGCCTGTGGTTCCAGGGAGGAGGAACTAGATTATGATGAAGATAGCATGGAGGAGGGCGAGTTAAGGGACATGGAGGACGAGGGAGAGGCAGAGTAATGCTGTGTGTAGTGTTTTCCAGGTGTCACGACGCCAGGCTGAGCCCACGGGTCGGACATCGCGTTGGGCGGAGCGGTCGGCCCCCTTGGCAAGACGGCCAGAAGGACGACGGGCGGAATCATTAGAGCCAGGTAAACAGGCTGCGGGATTGCGACCCCTAATGGTGTCAGTGGGTGTGGGAGGGGGAGACAAGGAGGGGGGAAAAGGGGGTAGGTTACAGAAGGGTAAGTATGTGCTGGATGTGGGAGTAGGTACAGATGACTCAGGTAAGGGGTCAGGGGGCGCGGGAGACGGGCGGCAAAGGGATGTGTGGGCACGGAGGACGCAGGTAAGGCGTCCGGGAGCACAGGGGACAGCGCGAATGACAAAAAAGGGACAGTGGAAATACCGGCAGTGGAGCCCGAGACCAAATTAGAAAGTAAAGAATTAAAGATAAAACGGTTGCCTTACATGGGCGTCACTAAGCCATTGGGCGCGCATTTAATGCTGGCAACTAAAGAACGGATATGGAAGGGCGAATATGTGGAGATGCTTAAGCTTCTGCACAGAGAAGTTAGGGCAAAAGAGGGGTCCAAGGAGGAGGAGTACGAATTGGCCGAAAGTACCGCTCACAATAGAGAATTGGACAGCGGCATTCTTAATATATGGGAGTGTGTACTGCGAAAAATACCCGGAAAGGTGTGTGGCCATGTTCAAGTACATGGATGTGATCAGGAAGGCCCAGATTACAGGGGGTGGGTATGCATGGGCCCAATATGATGAGGAATTTAGAGCACGCATGGCGTGGGACACAGAGGCCAAATGGGGTGAATTGGATACAGACTTATGGCAACATACGATGGGGCTGTCCGGAGCAGGAAAAACTATCTTCAAGGCCAGCGGCCTCCCGCTCGTGTATCAGCCCTTTCAGGGGCGCCCCACCCGGGGAGGGGTGGGGGGCACGGGAAGAGGGCAGTCAGGAACAAAAGGGGCCTGCTGGGATTTCAACAAGGGACTGTGCACTCAGGAGTACTGCAGGTTAAGGCATGACTGCTCGAGTTGCGGAGGCAGACATGCGTTGGTCAATTGCTTTGGGGGAGGGCAGGGGCAGCAGCAAGGGAACCAGCAGTGGCAGTCAGGGGGGTTTAGGACGGGGGGACAGCAGCAGCAGCCTTTCTCAGGCGGGCGAGGGGCTAAGGGGCCTGGGCCAAAAGGCTCATACACCGGTTAAAACAGACAAATTGATTGCAGCCCTGCAGAGTTATAGTAACACAGAGGCTGCAGAACGCTTGCGGAAGGGATTTCAGGAAGGTTTTCGACTGGGGTATGGGGGACCTAGGTCAAGAAGGTGGGCAGACAATTTAAAGTCAGCGAAAGAGCATCCGGAAATAGTGCTGGACAAATTGGATAAAGAGGTGCGTGAGGGCCGCATGGCGGGACCCTTTGAGGACTGGCCACTGGAGAATTTGATTGTGTCACCCATAGGAGTGGTGCCGAAGAAGGAACGAGGGCAGTTCCGTTTAATACAACATTTGTCATGGCCAGAAGGGGGCTCGGTGAATGATTTCATCGACGAAAGGGAAGCTACTGTGACCTAATCATCAGTTGATGTGGCCATGTCACTGGTAGTGACCGCGGGCGCAACAGCGATGATGGCAAAGTGCGACAAAATGTCAGCTTTCCGGTTGCTTCCAGTCCATCCGGATGATTGGGATCTTCTGGGCATCCATTTCAATGGTAAATGGTACATGGACAAAGCATTACCGATAGAACAACCTATGTCTTGCGCACTTTTTGAATGCTTCAGCACGTTCCTTCAATGGTTGTTTTCGGAAAGGACGGGTCACCAAGGAGTAACGCACTACCTGGATGACTTTTTATTTGTGGGCACCTCAGACTCCACGGACTGCCAGAAGGCGCTGGACAGTTTCAATGAGATCATGAGGGAACTGGGAGTGCCGTTGGCACCGGAAGAGACTATGGAGCCCTGCACGGCTCTGTCCTTTTTGGGCAATGAGTTGGACTCTCAATTGATGGAGGCACGCCTCCCGGAGGACAAAAAGCAGCAAATGTTGGGGCTGCTGGCGACAATGTTGTCGGAAACAAGGTCACTGTGAAAGAGATTCAGGTGCTTTTGGGCCACCTTAACTTTGCTTGTAGAGTGGTAAGGGTAGGACGGACATTTTGCAGGCGACTGGGCAGGGCAGTAGCAGGACAGAGACCTCCTCATCATCATGTGCGGCTGTCTGTGGGTGTGAGAGAAGACTTGCGTATGTGGCAGTTTTTCTTGCAGAACTTCAATGGCATTCCCTTGATGCGGGAGGGTGACATGGTTTGGGATGTCCAGATTTTTTCTGACGCAGCAGGGAGCAAGGGCTTTGGACTCTACTGGCAAGGGAAATGGTGTGCAGAGCAGTGGCCACCAGAGTGGGTGGGGGGGGTAGGAGCATAGCCTTTTTGGAATTTTTCCCTCTGGTGGTGGCGGTCACACTATGGGGCGAGCAGTTGGCACACAGGAAGGTAACTTTCAGAATTGACAACATGGCGGTTGTGGAAGTTGTGAATCGCCAGTCGGCCAGGGATGAACAAGTTTTGAAATTACTGAGGGCGTTTGTGTTGGGCTGCTTACGTCACGATATTGCCTTTCGAGCAGTGCATGTGCCAGGAGTGGACAATGACATAGCGGATTCTTTGTCTCGTTCACAGTGGGGGAGATTCCGTGGGCTAGCCAAGGACGCAGACAGGACCCCGACCAGCATGCCGCAGCATTTGTGGTACGTAGGCAACAGAGGATGTTGCAGCTGGTTTTAGGGTCTCTTGCTCAATCCACGAAGACAGCGTACAGGACAGCATGGGAGGAACTTTTGCGCGCAGGTGCTAGGCGGCGGGACTCACCGGCGCTTCGAAGGGAAGACGTGATACAGTTCATCCTGGATTTGATTGATAAAGAGCTTTCTAAGGTTACCATTGCGGGTAAACTGGCAGGGATCGCATTCGTGGGGAAATTGTTGTGGGGTTATGCGCCATCCGCAGGAGAAATCGGGACGCGGATGCTGGAGGGTTGGGCCCGGGAATGTGGCCGTGCAAGCAGGGTTAGGAACCCAATGTCTTGGGATTTGTTGGGGAGGGTTCTTCAGACTTTGCCAGGGTTATGTACCGATGGATATGAAGTGTGTCTTTTCTCCACCCTGATGGTGTGGATGTTTTTTGGGGCCTTTAGGGTCTCAGAAATGTTAGGAACGAAATCTGGGGATGGGCTTCTATGGAGTGAGGTGTCCCCTTACAGGGATAGGATCTGCATTTGGCTGCGGAAATCTAAAACAGATCAGAGGGGAGGGGGTAAATGGGTGTCCTTGCAGGCTGCCGAACCGCAGCTAACTTGCCCGTGTAGGTGGGAAGCGAGGTGGAGGAACCTCGCTCCCGGCTCGGTTGGTTTAGTTTTCGTACATTCTAATGGGCGAAGTGCAACAGCTTCTCAGCTTTTAGCGGTTTTGAGGAAAGCGCTTGCGGAGCTGGGGATTGATGGCAAGGGTTTTGGGACACATTCTTTCAGGATCGGGGCAGCATCGGAGGCGAGTAACAGGGGCTGGGGGCGAGGGGACATCATGAAGTTGGGTAGATGGTCTTCGGATTGCTACCAGCGCTATGTGCGCAGCGCATCAGGGGGGATGTAGCACGGTTCTGTTGTTTCTCCTGCTCATTCATTTTTCTCGTTTCAGGTTCGGTGATGGGTCCCCTCGCCAGGGAGATGTCTATCTGGATTGTAGGACATTCCTTTGTGAAGTGGGCACAGGTCCAGGCCCGCGCCAGTTATTTTGGGGAAAATCTGGGATTTAATAAAGATTTGTTTAAAGTTTATTGGCGGGGCAGGGGGGGCATGCGATGGAAGGAGTTGTTGCAGGTTCTGAATGGCGTCCTGGTGGCTGGTAGGTGCCCCGACGTGCTGGTGATCCATCTTGGGGAGAATGACATGGTCAAGGAAACAGGTTTGGCTCTAATGAGGAGCATGAAGCGGGATTTGTCTTTGATAAAGCAGCGGTGGTCGGGTTGTGCTGTCATTTGGACGGAATTTGTTCCTTTTAGGGTCTGAAGAGGGGCGGTTAATCCTGGGGCGGTAGACAAGGCCCGGAGAAAAAACTCAAAACTGAAATGGTGTGTTTTTGTCGGCATCTGGGTTTTTCTAGGATTGCGCATAGGGACATTAAGTACGATACACCGGGTTTCTTCAGGGGAGATGGAGTACATTTATCCAGGCTGGGTATGGATTTGTACCTACTGGAAATCAGGGAGGTCCTGGCCAGGTTGTTGAATGTGCATCAACCCTAATGGGGCATACCTACGAGGCAGGGGGGGGGCAGGAAAATGGGGAGGCGGCGTTTCCGCCTACTCTCCCGCCTTTTCCTGGGTGGCGGGGTTTGTTGAAAGTTGGCCAAGATTGGCTGAAGTTTTTAGTTAAGTGTTGGTAGTTTGTGAGCAGGGAAAGGGTAACCAGGTAGGCTAAGTTTAGACTAGATGTTTGTTAGTTACAGTTGCACAAAGGCAGGTAGGGGTTTGGGTCATTGGAGGATAGGATTTGTAAATGCAATATTGTGTAAGATTGTGTAATATGGTGGTTATGTAATGTTATTTTGTATTCGGCAGGGTGGGGGATTTGATGTGGGGATCGTAGGGGTGGGGGGGACAAGGGGTTAGGTAATTTATGTATAGTGAGGTTTTAGTTTTGTAAGGCAGTTGCCAGTGTCAATAAATTGTGATATGCACCCGTTTCAATAAAGCGGCCTTTTACACACACAAAAATTGGTTTAGGTTTGGCTTGCCTCCCCCCTCCCTCCCAAGATACATTGATAGGCATGGAGCGATCCCCACATGTACCCCCGAGCAGCGCCTTTGAAGTTTGTGATGTTGAGTGTGGACTGTCCCGGCCAAAGCAGGATTGACTCCGCGCTCTGTGCAGTGGGGCGGGGTGGGGCACCGTCTGCTTGATGCTTCGTGTCCTTTGCCTGACAATAAATTGCTATTTCCGTTTCTTGTACACATGTGTTTCCAGTCTACATTGATCCGGCTACGGTTTGAATTATAAAAGACAGCAATCATCTGGGCTCAGTGGCCCTCTCAGGGCCCAGGAGCCACTGCACCTGCTGCACCAATGGAAGCCAGGCTTCTGTACCTTGGGTCCTGCCAGTGGGCAGTGCATGTGTTCACATGTAATCAGTTCTATGTGCACGTGTGAAGCAGGCCGTGGATGGCAGGGACCTCACACCTGCTGCGGGCACCACTCTGCCAGTTCCGGGGGGCGGGGACAGGGGGTCATTTCACTTGATTCATTTGTTTAATGGGTTTTGCTTATTTGTTAACAGCGAGTTGTGGACACATATCTTCTCTTCTCAGACACCTCCTTTCTCCTTGCAGACACCCCATTCGCCTTGCAGACACCCCATTATTTTCGCAGACACTTTCCACCTCCTCCCAGACACCTCTTCTCCTCACAGACACCCCCCTTCGCCTTGCAGACACCACATTCTCCTGTCAGACACCTCCCTTCTCCTCACAGACATCTCCCTTCCCTTCACAGGCACATCACTTCTCTTCTGAGACACCTCCCTTCTCCTCTGAGACACCTCGTGTCTTCCGACAGACCCCACCTCCGCCTTGCAGACACCCCCTTCTGCTCGCAGATACTTCTCATCCCCTCACAGACACCTCCTTTCCCCTCCCAGACACCTTGTTTCTTCCTGCAGACGCTACCTCCACCTAGCAGACACCCCCTTATGCTCTTCCAGCACCCCACCCCCTCTTTTCCCAGTCCTTTAGCTCAGTAATCCGAGTCGGCCTTTCGACAAGACCGTCGGCCTCTCTCTCGAGCAGGAAGCACACTTGTGCCTTTTGGGGCCTCTCTGAGATAGACATCGGGAGAAAGATTTGATTACCAGTGGGAGAGCCTGCTCACGACCCGCCTCTTTATCACCAGGCCGCATCCGACAGCGGCGCACAGTAAATCAAAGCGCGCTGTGTGCTCTTGGGTCGCACTCAAGAGAAGACACATAACACTGCGCAGTCGACTCTCATTCAATGTATGCGAAATTATAGGTAAATTATTGACCTTTAATCGCCTCTGCTTGTTCAACTCCGCTGGTGATGGTGTTAAAGGGGACTAGAGTGTCCCCCAGGATGCCCCCGGTACTGAAAGTGAAGGGGGCCCCGGCACTACTTTGCTGTGATGTCTGATGTGTTGTTGTACATGTAAGCGCTGCCTTTTGAAGAGGCGGAGACTGACTCGAGTGTAATTTGAATGCACCTCACACACAGAGGAAGTGATATTTCATTGAAACGCACTGTTCTTTGTGGGGTGGGGGTTGGAGTTGCTGTTTTTGGACGCACTCGTGTGCATTGGTTTTAATGTGTTTGGTCGTGTAAGGACACTGTGCATGTGTGCTGTTTTTACACGTTCTCTGTACTACTGAGTGCGAGTTGCAGCCTGAAAGCCGGAAATTCTGTTTCTATTGTGTGATGTGTTCATGGAATAGGGTCAATGTGTGATGAAGGGGGCTATTTGCCATAAAGTGGCGAAAGTCATTTAAAGATGTGCAAAGTCCATTTGTTTACAGATTGTGCAAACATGTATGTGCATAGATTTACCAGCTGCTGCGCCACGTGTGCTCCTGGGCATGCACGCCGTGCACTGCAGAACCCGCCTCAGTGGCTTTTCTTTAAGGTGCAGAATGAGGTAACACGTGCCTGGGTAAGGGATACCAGTTGCCGCTCGTTTCCACGTTTTAATTCCCCAGAGCGAGGGCGTCGTCTAATATTTACTTTACAGAATAAATAATGAACGCGAACCAGCAGCCCTGCGACCTCCAGACTAGGGCATGTAAAGAGGCAATAATGAAGCCGGCTGCGGCCTGGTGTTGTGGCCCCGGTGGCGACCGTGACCCGAGCACGTTGGACAGACTGCGAACAGCACAGCGGCAGCTGATACATTGACTGATTATTAGCGTGGAAACATGATCCGTCATGGCTGAGCCTCAGTTAGCAGCGTGAACTGCTTATGGGGAAGGGAGTGATCCGCTTGAGCGTTCAATGCTCGCAGAGCGTAGCTGCAAGTGAAGCGGGCGACATGTTAGCAAAAAAAAAAAAAAACGACCGCCCTTCGGAAACATGACCCGTGACTACACGCCTCCAAAGATAAGAAATATCGTCACGACAGCCGTCAACCAAGCGATCCAGTCCAGAGGGGCCGTCCGAAAAGGAGTCAGGCCGGTAACAAAGAAGCCTCCTTTTCAATCGGAGGCCAGCGTTTACCATATACGATGACGCTGGCCAATGAACAGGATGTGCGGGACTTCAAGTCCCCTTCAGAAATCTCCTCTCCCACAATATGTCTCGCAGAGCGAGCACCGCATGCGCGCTGCAATGCTAGGCGAGACCTAAAAACACTGCAACAGTACTACAACTCCCATGAACCACAGGGAGTAACCCTGGCCACCAATAGCCCAATCAACTAACAGTCCGTGAGTCTATATAATACAGATCATGCCGTAGTCCATCCTCTTTCTTCACTACTCTACGTCAGTTAAGTCGCCTTTTCATTCATTTCCTGACTGTATAGATAGCGGGGTAATTGTGCTGTCTGGCATCGTTTTGCAAAACTGGTACTGGTTATCCTGCGAGCACTCACTCTTTATTTTCAGCATCTCTTGACCGGCAGGTTGAATTTCTAATGCGCGGTAGGAAAACTGCCCGAGCACATCTTTATACTGTGCTGGTGCGAAAGGTGGCACTCTTTAGCGCTTCCCAGTGCATTCCTTTGTGCCGCGGAGTAGCTCCGTCATCGCTCCGGCGGTCGCGTAGCGCTGAGGGAATTAGAGCGGTTCTGTTCCGCTTTGTGCCTCATTTCCCTCCAACACTCGCTTGACACCGCGTGGGCGGTATAAATAGAAGGGCTTAGCCAGGTTTCTTTGTTTAGTGATACGGACCGCGAGTGCGGTACGAGCAGAAGGGCTTAGCCCGCTTTGAGGGTAAAAACCTCAATAACCATCTCAGACCACCAGCAAGGGGGCTGCCCTTTATAAACACTTGCAGGGCGTAGTGGGTGCCCTCACCCTTCAGTAGACAGTCCCAAAGGGACCACGATTACTCACCCTCATGTACCTCAGAGGAGGTATGGCCCCCCCACCGGCGCCTTCCTGCAGAGGTGGACAAGCTCCTCACCCAACCCATTTCTCAGGCGCTTGCCCCTCTGCAGAAGAGTGTCGCCAAGCTGTCGGCCCAGGTATACAAAGGCACAGGGATACTGGGGGACGGGGTGGCTGGGCCTAGTGGGGTGACCTCAATCCCCACACATAGGGCCAGCAAGCGTGACGTGGGGCACCTGGAAGGCTTTGGCTGTCTGGCGATGGTCTTCCATAAGAGTGTGGACACACTGAAGGAAGCACCCTACTGGGAGAAGACACGCCTGGTGTAATGGGCGACGACGTCGCAACGGACTTTGACCCCGAGGAGGTGTTCCCTGATTTGGGGGAGGGTGACTTAGAGGATGACGACATTTCCTCCGACGAGGCCCAGAACTCGGACAGATTCTGGCATCCACATTCGGCCAACTCAGAATCATATGAGGGAGACCCTTCCCCATGTGATATGTTTGACCACGGGGGAATATATCGACCGCGCTCCGCGGAGTGGGTCCCTGAGAGAAAGGTAGCAGAGTATGTGGCGAGTAAGATCCACCAACCTCTTAGCAAGGAGGTGAGAGCCCGCCTCTGGGCGGAATGCCCCAGACCATCTCTAGGGGGTAAGGTCACAGCGACCCCTGATATTGACCCCAAACTGTGTACCTTCTTTGCCAAATAAATGGGGGACCCCAAGAAGGGGATAGACCGGTCCTGGAGGGCGTGCCAGGACAAACTTCTGGAAGTAGTGGGGCCCTTAACTAAGATCATTGAGCTGGCGGAACAGGTTAAACAGTCGGGGAGGCCACTCCCCACAGACGGCGTAGCGGGCTGGGCGCGGAGAGCGATCTGCCTCCTTGACAACGCCAACTGCGCCCTCTCTGTGGAACATCGTCGTTCCCTCCTAATCAAGATCGATCCCAAGCTGGGGGAGCTTTCATCTTCGCAGGCAGGTCCGATAGCGCAGGGCACCCTGTTCGGCGAACCTTTCTTCAAAGAATTGGGAAAGTTCGTCTCCACATTTTCAGCCCTTGACAAGGCCCAGTCATCAATGAAGATGATCTTCCCGGGGAAGGTTTTTGGAGGAGCCGGAAGAGGCGGGGGGGGGGGGTTGCTCCTCCGGCCGCCAGTCCTACCAAGGCCCTAACAGAGCCCAAGCAAAAAGGAACAACGGATGGCATGATGGCCGTCAAGGTGCCTTCTATCCCTTCGGTGGCGGTTTAAGAGGAAAGCACAGCAAGGCTGGGGAGGTGGGGGGGCAACAGCAGCAATGGATACAACGGTAAGCCCAGTTCTATCATCACCTCTCCGTTTGGGGGGGAGGCTACGTCTATTCGCACACAAATGGGCAGAGATAATGGCAGACCAGTGGGTGCTCGAGACAGTCCATGGGTACCACATCGAGTTCTGCGGAACTCCAGTGCAGACAGTAAGATCCCGCCCACTGTTCTTTTCCGCGCAAATGTTTCTGATAGACCAGGAAGTGCAGGACCTTCTGACCAAGGGCGCAATAAGCATTTCAGACCTTCATCCCAGAGGGTTCCTCAGCAACCTGTTTCTGGTCGAGGAGAAGGACGAGGGGTTCCGCCCGGTGATCAACCTCAGGTCCTTCAACGAGTGGCTGGTTTACCGCCACTTCAAGATGGAGGGGTTTTTTCCTCCTCAGGGATCTGTTTTTACAGGACGACTGGTTAGCGCATCTAGAACTCAAGGACGCCAACCTGACGGTCCCCATTTTCCTCCACATTGCAGGTATCTCCAGTTCGAATGGAGAGGGCAGATCTTCCAGTTCCGGACTCTCCCGTTCGGCCTCTCATCAGCACCTTGGTGCTTCACAAAGCTCCTCAAACCAGTGGTGGAGCACCTCCGGACACTGGGCATCAGGTTAATCATCTATCTGGACGACATCCTGCTGATGGACCAACCACAAGATCTTTTAGCAGCCCACCTGAACACCACCATATCTCTTCTTCAGGACTTAGGGTTTGTCACAAACCAACAGAAGTCGGATCTGACGCCACAACAGAACATGATCTTTCTGGGGTTCCGCATAGACTCCAGGGCGGTGACCCTGAGCTTGCCGGGCCAAAAAATAACCAAGATCAAGAAGGAGCTGAAGAATCTCCATGCGACAACTGGCCAGGGTTGTTGGTTTATTATCATTCTTGATACAGGCCATCTTCCCGGGACCATTACACTACAGAACCCTGCAGAGGCTGAAGGCAGCTCACCTTCGGAGGGACCTTACGTATTCAGAGCTGGTGACTTTGACTTCGGATGCCAGGACGGAGATGCAATGGTGCAATGGTGGATAGACCACATGGATGCATGGAACGGGCGGGGGTTCTTCGGGTCCCGCCCAGACCTGGTGTGAGAATCGGACGCCAGTCGTCTGGGTTGGGGAGCAAGATGCGGCTCGATCTCCATGGGAGGCACGTGGACGGAGGAGGAATTAACCCTCCACATCAATTGTCTTGAGCTACTGGCGGGCTCATTTGCTATTCAATCCCTTACGAGGGACAGGGTATCGGGCTGCGTACTCCTGAGGATGGACAACACGACAGCGGAACAATATATCAACCGGCTGGGGGGTACCCGATCACGTGCTCTGGCGGAACTAGCCAAGGACTTCTGGCACTGCTGCCTCCAACGACAGATTTCAGTGACGGCGGAATACCTCCCAGGAGCGCTGAGTTCAGTGGCAGACTGGAACTCCAAGTACCTCAGGGACGCCAGCGATTGGAGGCTCTGCCCGGGGGTATTTCAGGCTCTAATGACGCACTAGGGTCCTTGCCAGGTGGACCTATTTACCTCCAGACGGAAAACACAACTTCTGCGCTATGTCAGCTGGAGACCGGATCCGGGGGTGAAGGCGGTGGATGCCTTCCTACAGGACTGGTCGATGGATCAAGCCTATGCCTTCCCTCCCTTCCTATTTATTCAGCAAGTGGCGGCTCAGGTCAGGCATCAATGGGCCTCTCTAGTGTTGATCACTCCGGTCTGGCGCTCACAAGCATGGTTCCCTTCTCTCCTGAAGCTTGCATGGGCCGCTCCGGTACGTCTACCATTGTTTGCCGAGATCCTGTCGGATCCCCTGGGCCATCCACATCCTCTGGTTCTCCAAGGCCACCTTCATCTCATTGCATGGAGGATTTGAGACGACGCTGGCAAGACGTCAGACTTTCGCAGGGAGCTGAACTCCTCATCCAACAGGCATGGACCCCAAGGACTACCAAGAGCTACAGATCGACTTGGAGGAGATGGCATCGTTGGTGTGTGGAGAAACACCTGGATCCCATGGCCACCAGCGTTACCAACGTCATACATTTCCTGGCAGAACTTTTCCAGGTGGGACTGGCATACTGCACCATCAACTCCTTCAGGTCGGCTATCTCAGCGGGCCATATACCGGTGAACAATGTTCGGGTGGGCGAACATCCCTGGGTAGTAAACTCGTCAAGGGTATCAGGATGTCCCGTCCCCCCGAGCCCCGATACGCGGGCCTGTGGGACGTCAATCTGGTCCTGCGTCTATTGGCATTGTGGCAAGACAAACAATACCTTTCTAGGAAGGAAATAGCGAATCTGGCAATGTTGCTCTGTCTCATTTCTTGTAAGAGAGCTTCGGATGTGCGGGCTCTAGACCTGTCAGCTAGGAGTTTTACCCCCGAGGGGGTCACCTTCAACATTTCCAGGAGAACGAAGACAAGTACCAGGTCAGTATCTTATACAGCTTTTCCAAATACCCCCAAACTGTGTGTGGTCAGGTGCCTGAAGGCATACGAGGATATAACAATGGAAGTTCGACCCCCATGAGAACAGCAACTGTTGATTGCCATCAAAAAGCCTTACAAGGCTGTGACCTCTCTGACTATTGCCAGATGGGTCATGGCAGAGGCCGGCATTGATAGCACTGATTTTGGGGCTCATTCCACCAGGGGGGCTATGGCATCCAAGGCTGTCCAGGTAGGAGGCAGACTGGGAGATATCAAGAATGTGGCAGATTGGTCTTCGGACTCCACTTTCAAAAGGTTCTATTTTAAACCAATCTACGACGAAGCCGCACTGGTGGTAAGTAAGCTTTAAACATGTTTAATCCTCGCCCCTGGTCCCTACACAGAATGAAAGAAAAATTTCCTAGTTAGCATGAAGGAAAGTGTCAATTCTATTAAGGACGCGGAGGGGAGGATTATCCCCCACCCTGGCATGCTATCTCCATGCTGCCCTCCATGGGGGAATAATGGGGTTATCTCTACATTCATTCTAGAAGTTAGTGAACTGAATTCCTTGACTAACAGGGAAGTACTTTGGGTTCTACTCAATAACAGTATATTGTTATGTATTGTTGTTCTCCCCAAAACAAAAATTTCAACCTGACAGACAGACATGTAGTGTAAGATGTTATATGATGGTGGTAATGGTGCACCTTAAGTAACAGATTAATGTAGTGGTCGTTATATTGTTTATTCTCCTCATAATAGTTTGTTGAATGTATGACCTGTTATGCCATGAATGGTGGACGATATGTTTATGTGGGATAGTAGGTTCGGATTCAAAGACGGAATGATGTCCAGCATGCTTAACTTCCTTAAGTGAAAAAAAGGAATGACGGCATGATCTATATTATATAGACTTACGGACTGTTACTTGATTTGGCTATTGGTGGCCATGGTTACTCCCTGTGGTTCATGGGAGTTGTAGTACTGTTGCAGTGTTTTTTTACTTTTATCTTTGAACTTGCTGTTAATAAAAAGTGAAGAAAGTAATGCATAATCCTCGCCTCTGCGTCCTTTATAGAATTGAAACTTTTCTTCATGCTAGCTAGGAAATTGTTCAATCATAGAGAATCACTTCAAAGGCAACAGTACTATATCAGTGTGTACATATGTAATTGAGTGTGAAAATACATTCAGCATGCTATTAATAATGCACAAAAACATAAACGCATGAAAATCTTTAAATCTCAATCAGAATCATTCACAGTTCATCTTTAACAAAATAATATCTGGGTCTTGATGAGGAATGCTTATGTGCCGTCCCTACAGTATTTCTTTAAATTATTAGTTCCAATAATGCAATACTAACCCTTCCTCTTCTTCGCTATTCCGAGGCATTTCTGTCATACAAGAGAAACTGCCTCGTGCGGCATAGTACAGAAACAGGTGCAATAGAGGACGTGACCTGGTCAAGCGAGCAGTCATCTTCAGTGTGCAATTTTGGCAGGTAAAGTTAAAAGTGATAACACGACTGAGCATTCGAATACGACGCTTTTCAGGATACATCGACTTTTGGGACACGTGGTCTAGCGGTTTTCGGTAGCTGCTTAAAAACAGAACTGTCGCTTACCAGTACAAAGTCGTGTGCCAGGGTCATTAGTTCCCAATACCATCTTCCTGTGTCTGTATATGGCGTCTGCTAGCAACGCTGAGTACACGTGCCCCAGGTGTGGTCCCGCGTTCACATAGAAGATCGGAGTGCTCAGTAGGAGCCGATTGACCGTGGGACTGTCTTGCACCTGCCTCTGTGGCACCCTGGTGCTTCGGACAGTCCGCCAACACCGTCCAGCTCTGTAGGCTGCTCTGAGCATCCTGGACGTAAAGCAGAAACAGTCCCGTCTGTCTTCTGTGTTTCTGCTGTCAAAGGCGAAAACCGAAGAAAAGCTGAACTGCGGCAAGGAATTTAGTGCGGGTCACATGCCGGCGGCCATGTTAGGCGTTGATGATCTCTTTAATTTAATTCAGTGGGAGGGTTATCCATTTCGCAGAGTTCTGATGAAGTGAAGTACTGTATTTATTCACGTAGTGTGCAGTTATTGGGAAGGTTGCTTGGTGGTGGAAAAAACATCTTCAGAATGTTTGACACGCTGTTCACACTTTGAATTTATTTATATAGTAAAAGGATGCGAGGTTGTGTTTTTTTTTCCAAGAACATTTTATTTCGTTTTCCAGTTAGCATTCAACATAATACCATTGCGTGTGTGGGTATATCTACATTCACACACACACTATTGCAGGGTTTAATCGATTGGTGTCTAGGCATGGAAAATGTTACAATCAAATGAAATGGTACAATCAAATGCTAAGGCTACCCAAAAACACATGCCTTATGGAGAGAATATTAAGTATGAATAGATGGGGAATATGGTAAGCTTAGACCACAGTGGGAACTTAGTATGAAAAAAAGCGATAGACTCATACTTGCTAACAGACCCAATTCAGACAGAAAGCCCCCGATTTTAAAGCCAAAAGCAGCTTTATTTGAGCTGTCTCCCACCTAAAATTGCCTCTGTATCAATTTAGTCAATTGGTAAAATAAATTCCCCTAATGGTTTGTTACAAGCTCCCTCTTTCCTGTTCAAAATATTGGCATGTATGTAGCTTGGCTAAAAATAATTTTACAAAAAGCTCTATGCTTTAGCCCCTGCTAATGCGCTGTAAAACAAAAATTAAAACAGTGTATTGAGTTGTAGGATGAGGCAACAGAGGGAGCGATGACGTGAGGCAGGGGTGGGAGGAGAGGATGTGCATACATGCCAGCCCTCCCGAACTCAGGCAGGAGACTACCGATTTCAAGGCTAGTCTCCCGCCTCCTGATTCCTGCATGCAGAAACCTGATTCTGAGTGTTGTGAAGCTGCCAAAAATAAAATGTTGATGTCTGTCATGCACGCTCCAATCTCCCCCTCCAAGTTTTACCTCTGACATCAAATGTTAACGCTTTGTCCTTAATTCTTGGAGAGGGAGATTAGAGCATGTACCAGGCTTCAACATTTTATTTTTGGCAATTTTACATAGCGCAAACAAAAACAGAGTTTAGAACTCTGCTTTTGTTTGTGCTATGTCATAGTTGGCAACATTTGAAAAAAGTTTCCGGGGGCACTTTACAGCACAGCTATCAATTACTTACTTGAAAATTTACCACACCCGCTGCCCCAAAGCTCCGCCCACTCCACCCAACCACATAATAAGCATAATTTAACCCCACCTACTTATTCCAAATACGTCAATATTAACGATGAAGTATTATCAACCTCAAATCGAAACTACACAATCTTTCTTATCATGCTGGGCTTTCATCAATTTGACCCTCGCGATGACAGTCTATAAGTTAACCTTTATATCCCAACAAGCTATTAACTATAATATCTCATATTAAACAACCCTACGCCATGGCCCCCTCCGACCCAGCTTGCCACACTTCACCCGCCGCCGACCGAAGACCTCTCCACGTCGACAACGCTCCTGCAGCTAGGCTGATGTCAAAGGGGACAAAGAGATCGAAGCCCGGATTTTCCTGAGCCGCCTGATGATGTCACCTCAGCCCTCCTTATTTGTCCATCCCCTTTTCTCTGCCCTGGAGGAGGCTCAGCCACGTGGCACGACTAAGGGCGCCCCTCCACAAGGCGCGGGGGGCGCCTGGTCATTTTGCAGAGTTTTGCTGAAGTGAAGTACTGTATTTATTCACGTAGTGTGCAGTTATTGGGAAGGTTGCTGGTGGTGGAAAAAACATCTTCAGAATGTTTGACACGCTGTTCACACTTTGAATTTATTTATATAGTAAAAGGATGAGAGGTTGTGTTTTTTTTCCCCAAGAACATTTTATTTCGTTTTCCAGTTAGCATTCAACATAATACCATTGCGTGTGTGGGTATATCTACATTCACACACACACACACACACACACACTATTGCAGGGTTGAATCGATTGGTGTCTAGGCATGGAAAATGTTACAATCAAATGAAATGTTACAATCAAATGCTAAGGCTACCCAAAAACACATGCCTTATGGAGAGAATATTAAGTATGAATAGATGGGGAATATGGTAAGCTTAGACCACAGTGGGAACTTGGTATGAAAAAAATCGATAGACTCATACTTGCTAACAGACCCAATTCAGACAGAAAGCCCCCGATTTTAAAGCCAAAAGCAGCTTTATTTGAGCTGTCTCCCACCTAAAATTGCCTCTGTATCAATTTAGTCAATTGGTAAAATAAATTCCCCTAATGGTTTGTTACAAGCTCCCTCTTTCCTGTTCAAAATATTGGCATGTATGTAGCTTGGCTAAAAATAATTTTACAAAAAGCTCTATGCTTTAGCCCCTGCTAATGCGCTGTAAAACAAAAATTAAAACAGTGTATTGAGTTGTAGGATGAGGCAACAGAGGGAGCGATGACGTGAGGCAGGGGTGGGAGGAGAGGATGTGCATACATGCCAGCCCTCCCGAACTCAGGCAGGAGACTATCGATTTCAAGGCTAGTCTCCCGCCTCCTGATTCCTGCATGCAGAAACCTGATTCTGAGTGTTGTGAAGCTGCCAAAAATAAAATGTTGATGTCTATCATGCACGCTCCAATCTCCCACTCCAAGTTTTACCTCTGACATCAAATGTTAACGCTTTGTCCTTAATTCTTGGAGAGGGAGATTAGAGCATGTACCAGGCTTCAACATTTTATTTTTGGCAATTTTACATAGCGCAAACAAAAACAGAGTTTAGAACTCTGCTTTTGTTTGCGCTATGTCATAGTTGGCAACATTTGAAAAAAGTTTCCGGGGGCACTTTACAGCACAGCTATCAATTACTTACTTGAAAATTTACCACACCCGCTGCCCCAAAGCTCCGCCCACTCCACCCAACCACATAATAAGCATAATTTAACTCCACCTACTTCAAAGACTGTCACGGATTGTCACTTGCATTATAAAATAAGCAATGTGCTATTAAAGTTCATACATACATACAGTATGGTGATAACAACACCTTCCCAACTGGAGAAAACTATCAATCTCAAACAGCTCAGTGACAGACATTACTTACTCACTCTCTCAGGACCAGCAGATGGCGCCCAGTGCAACAATCTTTTTTGGTGCCTCATGACCTCGTTCTCCACGGCTTCCTTCACAACCTCTGGCCAACAGTGCCCCTATTATCTCAATAGTCCCTCTGTCACAAATATTTAATTTGTTTTATAGTGCTGCTCATACCAGTACTTGTATGTGCAGTTTGCATCCTCCTCGGGAACAGTGCTACCTCCTGTACTGTACTTCTTGCACATGTTGCAGTTTCGGGAATGTTCAGTAAAAGTATTTCCAAAGTTTCTGCAGTCTCTTCCGTAAACTGAAAGGGGTGCAAGGTTGATGCACACTCGTACTACTATTAAAATACATGCTCAACATACAGCAGGGCCCTGTAGATATCTCCTCAGGGCCCTGAGAGGGACACAGTTAATTTATCACCCCTGAGCCTGTTTACCTGGTACTACAGCACCTCCTGCAGCCCTGCAGCGGTCAGTATGTTATGTTATGTTATGTTATGGATATTTGTAGAGCGCATGGCTACCCGAAGGCGTCCCAGCGCTTAGCCGAAAGAGAGGCAGGTCACGACCGCTTAATAGGTGGGTGTGGCACTTGAGAAATGACAGGAGAGCTACTTAACACTTTGAACTTGTTTTTTTTTATTTTGTACAAGGGTATACAGGGAAAGTTCCTCTCCTTCTTCTTTAATAAGGCTCCTCAGGGTCTGGTCCTCTTGATTGTCTTCCGTCAGGGTTGACCCTCAAGAAAAGAAGAGAATGCCCTTGTGAGGAATACGTCCTATATTCAGAGGGTTGTAGGGGTTGTGGGGGTGAAGGGAGGTTCACAACACACCCGGTTAACCATCACCAGTGTCGCGCTATATGCGTGGATTGCAAGGGGGGGGTCCGCCCAGTTTTCCCTGTTTAACAGAGCTTTATCGGTTCCCTCCTGACTGCAGCGCTATGGGGGGTGGGGGGTCCCTGGGACCCTTCTCAACCTGAGAGGTACTGCGAGCGTCAGCGCCGGCTTGAAATAGGGTGCCGAAGCGAGCACGTACCTTAGACAGCCACGCTGCGGGATAGCTCGCTGTGCCGAACGGGGTCCGGCTCCCCTCTTGACTGTGCGGAGATACCTCCTCCGTGGACGGTCTCCTGACGCTCTCCTCGATCCTCAGGGGTTTCTTCGGGCGACGAACAGTTCCTGCAGTTCTGTTGGACGTCGTACTCGGAGTCCTTCCTCAGTCTCCAGTCGTTGTCGACGTCATTGAGGGACAGGCTGCCTATCAAGGCGGTCGCGGTCTCTGTAGGGCTCCTGATTGGCTCTCGTGACCAGGTCACATGGGTAGCCCGGGCATCCAGGAAGTACTCGTCATTAAAGGAACAGTGTTGGTCCTGTATACTCGTGTCGGGTGGGGACTGTAAATAAAGAAGAGGAGACACGTAAGAGGGAAATAGTTTGTTATCTTCCTCATCGGTCATGGGACATCCAGGCACGTCGCGACATACCCCTTCCCCAGACTGGCCCCGATCGGGGAGCAGAGGACAACGGGAAAGGAAGTCAGCATTACCGTTATCGACCCCCTTACGATGCCTCACCTCAAAAGAAAAGGGTTGAAGGGACAAGAACCAACGCAAAACTCGAGGATTGTTCCCCTTGTTATGGCTCATCCATTGCAAGGGAGCATGGTCCGTATACAGTACAAAACGGGAGCCCTCCAAGTAGTAACGTAACTTATCGACCGCCCACTTGATGGCAAGACACTCCTTCTCAATTACTGGGTATTTCTGTTCACGGGGAAAGAGCTAGCGACTAATGAAGATCACAGGGTTCTCAACACCATCGGCAGACACCTGCGATAAGACGGCACCCAATCCGTGATCCGAGGCATCCGTCTGTAATATGAATGGCTTCGAAAAATTGGGCGACACCAGAATGGGACTGGAGGTGATGGCGGTTTTCAGGTCTCGAAAAGTGTGTATGGCCTGGGACGAGGGGTATAGAAAGTCTCTGGGCTTCACCTGCTTCCTCAAAAGATCCGTTAATGGTGTCGCTAGTTCCGCATATCTGGGGATAAATCGTCGATAGTAACCCAGTAGACCTAGGAAAGCCCTGACCTCTCTTTTGGTTGTTGGAAAGGGGGTTTCGGAGATAGCCTATATCTTTTCTTGTTGAGGCTCGATGAGCCCGTTCCCTAGGAGGTAACCCAGATACCT
The DNA here is from genome assembly GCA_963921515.1 of Calotriton arnoldi. NCBI lineage: Eukaryota > Metazoa > Chordata > Amphibia > Caudata > Salamandridae > Calotriton > Calotriton arnoldi. The sequence goes on from CAWUFW010003956.1 coordinate 992,341, forward strand.
GACCTTCTGGAAGCCCACACGGGATTTTTTTGAATTCACGTGCAGCCCCGCTGTCTTAAGGGCCTGAAAGACCCTCTGACAGTGTGATAGATGTTCGTTCCACGTGCGGCTATAAATCACAATATCATCCAGATAGGCGGATGAATAGGTTTGATGCCCATGGAGCACCTTATTCATGAGCCTCTGGAATGTTGCGGGGGCGCCGTGCAAGCCAAAGGGTAACACCGTAAATTCGTATAACCCGGTTGGGGTAGAAAATGCGGTTTTCTCTTGGTCTAGTGGCCGCAGGGGAGCCTGCCAGTAGCCCTTCGTGAGGTCGAGGGTAGTGATGTATTGGGCTTCCCCTAGGTTCTCTATGAGTTCGTCCACGAGAGGGTAAGAGTCAAACTTTGATATGGCATTCATGGCCCTGAAGTCAATACAAAACCGGACTGATCCGTCCGGCTTTGGTACCAAAACGATCGGGGAGGACCAGTTACTTTGGGAGGGTTTGATGACTCCCATTTCCAGCATGGCTTCTATCTCTGTCTTTATGGCTTCGCGTCTGGCGGGAGGGATACGATACGGTTGTTGTTTCACAACCTTATCGGGTGGGGTGATGATAGAGTGTTCAACTAGAGTGGTTTTCCCCAGAAGGTCTGAGAATAGGGAGGAGAATGGAGCTAGAACATGTTGGAGGGAAGTCATCTGTGCTTCTGATAAGCAGTCGTTGATGACTAGCCGCTCGAGAGTAGAGGTATACTTTGTTTGGTTTGGGATTACAAGGTGGCTATCTTTGGGGAGGGGTCCTAGCCATTTTTTTAGTAGATTAATATGGTACATCTGGTTTTTTTTGGGCGAAAGTTGTAACAAATATGTGGTCAGACCTATTTTTTTGATGATCTCATGGGGACCCTTCCATTCGGGACGGGCTTTGGACAGAGTGGAGGGTAATAGCACTAGTACCCAGTCGTGTACATTTAGGTGGCGCCACTTTTTCCCCTTATCATAAAAGGACTGCTGTCGTATTTGGGTTTTTTCGAGATTGGCATCTGCGAACTCCCGTAGCTTGCGAATTCGTGTTCGCAAGCTCTGGGTGTAGTCCAGGAAGGACTTAGTCTCATCAGGTGTCTCGTTTTCCCACGCCTCCTTTGTCATGTCTAATAATGTGCGGGGCCTTCTCCCATAGAGGAGCTCAAATGGGGAGCAACCCAGGCTGCTCTGTACTTGGCTTCGGACGACATAGAGTGCTAGGGGAAGGAGCATGTCCCAGTCTTTCCCTTCTACTGTTATCATCTTTGTTAGTGTTAGTTTGAGTGTGGCATTGTATCTTTCACACAAGCCATCTGTCTGTGGATGCTAGACAGAGGTCTTTATGTGTGAGATACTCAAGGTTTTGCATATTTGGTTCATTAGGCGGGATACAAATGGGGTCCCCTGGCCTGTCAAAATTTCCTTTGGGAAGCCTACTCGGGAAAAAAAACTCGTTGAGCTAATCACTAATGTTTGTGGTAGTAGGGGCCCTTAACGGAAAAGCCTCAAGATATCGGGTTGCATAATCCACCACAACCAAGGCGTATAGGTTACCTCTCTTGGACTTTGGCAATGGACCTATCAGATCCATTCCGACCCTCTCGAACGGCTTCCCAATGATCGGAAGGGGTTGGAGGGGAACAGGGGGAGGTTGATAGGGGTTCTTTCTTTGGCACACATCACACTCTTGGCAGAACTTGGTTACGTGGGCAAATATGCCTGGCCAGTAAAATTGTTGTAGGATAGTTTGTGTGGTTTTCTGGGCTCCCCTGTGTACTGCCAACAAATGGGAGTGTGCAAAGAGTAGGACTTGGTCTCTAAAAGCTAGAGGCACTAGTAGCTGAGGGGATCGCCAGATTTCCCTGTTCTATATAAGAGGTCGTTTTTAATATGAAAAAAAGGGTAGGTAGGGTGAGGGGTAGAGGCATTACTTCTCGCTTGGGTCCAAGCTCCTTGGAGGGTGGGGTTGTGAGTCTGTGCATATCTAAAACTTTTGTCTGTTAACCATGGGGCTTGTGTGATAAGGGTCGTTGGTCCTGGGACTTGTTTGTCACTGTGGGCTACTTTACCCCTAAGGAGGTTCAGGAACATCGGGTTGTCTAGTCCTAGGATTAGTTTTTCTGGGAGGTTGGGTAGGACGCCTAATTTAGTCAGTATGGTCTGTCTGCCTGGCAAGTGAATAGGTACCTGGGCTATAGGATAGGTCTTTACGTCCCCATGGACACAACATATGGGTACGTTCTCCCCCACCAGATATTGTGACTGTTTTATTAAGGAGACTTGAACAACAGACTGGCGACACCCAGAATCCAACAGGGTTTTTATGGGATCCCCATTCACCAACAAACTTACATAGAAGCAGGATCCCAGTTCCTCTGTATAGAGGACAGGCCTAGGTAGAAAACTGACATCCATCGGTTCGTCTCCGTTTTTCTTATGGGGACAAAATCGGGCTATGTGACCCCATCCCCCACAGTCAAAACATTGAGGTCCTTTTGTTGGTACGGGCTCAGCTCTAGGTCCTCTAACCCTCGGTGGTTCTGGTAGGGGTTTGGGTTGTTTCTTTTTGGTTCTAAGGGGTCCCGTTACGGGGCGGGAGGTTTTTTCGGTGTCCCAGGGGAGAGGTCAGGGTTGTGCTCTAGCATAGGTAGTAGCCATTTCCACGGCTTGCTCCACGGTGAGATGGCTATGCTGTCTGAGCCAGCGTTGAGTGGGAAAGGGGAGGGATTCCAGATACTGCTCCAGATATATAAGGGACATAATCTCCTCCTTGGTGTTTTCTTGTGGTTTGAGCCACTTGTCCGCAGCGGACTTTAGTTTGTAAAACAGTGTCTTTGGATTATCCCCAGGAGCGCCTCTCTCTTTCCTAAACTTCACTCTATAGGCCTCCTGGTCCATACCGAGGTGGTCCAATATGATGTCCTTTATTTCGTAATAGGGTGTGTTCCCGGTAGAATTGGCGACCTGGTAAGGTGCTTGCGCCTCCCCTGTTAACAAAGGGGCCAAGAAAAATGGCCACTTTGGTTCTGGCCATCCGGAGGCCCTGGCAGCTCTCTCAAAATTCAATAAAAATGCATCCGGGTCCTCGCCCGGGATGTATTTTTGCAGGACCACATTGGGACATCCTGACTGGGCTCCGGGCCTTGTATGCAGCTGTGAAGTCAATTGAAGTTGGTCGACAGCCACCTTTTGGATACAGTCCACCTGGCGGTTCATGGAGTCCTTAAATAGCTCCCTATCCGCTTGGGCGGATGTCATCTGCCTCTCCAGAGCCCATTCTAGCTTCTCCTGGTTATGAATTAATTTTTGAATCAGGTTCTCCATATTGGCTTTCTATGGAGCAAGTGCCCGCATTCTCCACCACGTGTGGCACTTGAGAAATGACAGGAGAGCTACTTAACACTTTGAACTTGTTTTTTTAAATTTTGTACAAGGGTATACAGGGAAGGTTCCTCTCCTTCTTCTTTAATAAGGCTCCTCAGGGTCTGGTCCTCTTGATTGTCTTCCGTCAGGGTTGACCCTCAAGAAAAGAAGAGAATGCCCTTGTGAGGAATACGTCCTATATTCAGAGGGTTGTAGGGGTTGTGGGGGTGAAGGGAAGTTCACAACACACCCGGTTAACCATCACCAGTGTCGCCCTATATGTGTGCATTGCAAGGGGGGGGTCCGCCCAGTTTTCCCTGTTTAACAGAGCTTTATCAGTTCCCTCCTGACTGCAGTGCTATCGGGGGGGGTCCCTCCCTTCTCAACCTGAGAGGTACTGCGAGCGTCAGCGCCGGCTTGAAATAGGGTCCCGAAGCGAGCACGTACCATGGGCAGCCACGCTCCTCCTGGAGCATGGCGGGACAGCTCGCTGTGCCGAACGGGGTCTGGCTCCCCTCTTGACTGTGCGGAGATGCCTCCTCCGTGGACGGTCTCCTGACACTCTCCTCGATCCTCGGGGGTTTTTTGTTCGGGCGACGAACGGTTCCTGCAGTTCTGTTGGACGTCGTACTCGGAGTCCTTCCTCAGTCTCCAGTCGTTGTCGACGACATTGAGGGACAGGCTGCCTATCAAGGCGGTCGCGGTCTCTGTAGGGCTCCTGATTGGCTCTCGTGACCAGGTTACATGGGTAGCCCGGGCATCCAGGAAGTACTCGTCATTAAAGGGACAGTGTTGGTCCTGTATACTCGTGTCGGGTGGGGACTGTAAATAAAGAAGAGGAGACACGTAAGAGGGAAATAGTTCGTTATCTTCCTCATCGGTCATGGGACATCCAGGCATGTCGCGACAGTGGGGTTGTGGAAAAGCCAAGTTTTCAGAAGTTTACGGAAGGGAAGGAGATTTGGTTCCGATCGTAGGTGGAGGGGGAGAGTATTCCAGAGCTTGGCGGAAGTAAAGCGGAAGGATCAACCACCACTTCTCATCCTGTTGATTTTGGGAACCGCAGCTAAGTAGAGACTGGATGATCGAAGGTGTCTATTAGGATGGTAAGGGGAAACAATGGCTTGGAGGATGGGGGGGCCTTTCTTCCAGAAAGAGTTGTGGGCAATACATAAAGACTTGAATTTTATTCGGTCCGCAACCGGGAGCCAGTGCAGGGTTTTCAGAGCAGGCCTTGCTGAGTGACTGTTGGGAGTCATAAAAAGCATCTGTGCTGCACAATTCTGGATGACTTGCAGTTTATCTGTGGTAGCCCTAGAAGCTCCTAGATACAAAGCATTTCCATAGTTGAGGCGGGAAAGGATTAGAGCCTGGACCATGAGTCTTCTTGCTGAAGAAGGAAGGAGCGGAAGAACTTTACGGAGCATCCGCGGGATGCCATAGCAGGATGCGGCCAGTTTGGTTGCCTGATGATCAAAAGTAAGTGACTGATCTAGCCACATGCCTAGACTTTTGATCTGATTTTTGGGGGTGGGTGGGGAGCCGAGAGAGCTTGGCCATGCTAGGCCAATGCCAGAAATGGGTGAGTTGCCCAGCATCATGAGCTCCGTTTTATCTCAGTTTAGTTTGAGAAAGGAGAGTTCCATCCATTTGGCGACTCTCTCCAGGCAGGGACCTAGACTGGTCGAGGTTGATCCTGGGTGGTTAAGGGCCACCACTAATTGGGTGTCATTGGCATGTTTGGGCAGCTATGGCTGTTGGTAAGGAGCAAGGCTAGATGATTGACAACCACGAGCGCAGTTAGTGATTGACTATAATTCGATTGTGCCTTCTCTCAGAGTATTGCCCCATTGCCATCTACGTGCTGAGAATCGTGTTACGTCAAATTTCTGAGGTACAAAATATGCAGCGTCACTGAAATAGATCATGGGTATCACGTTTCCTTTACAATTTAGTACCCAATTAAGCCTTTCGACCCCCAAAGGGATGCCGCGGCCTGCCTGCTACTGCCCTGTGTTATTACATTCACTCTACTGCGGAGCCTGGCGCTTCCTGAGGTACTTACTGTTACCTTCAGAAAGCATTGGTATGTGGTGGTTTCTGGAGAAACGTGAGCTAAAATGTCTTGTATATGTTTCAGTGACATGTAAGTGCAATTGCCAGGACTGTCCCAGGATAGAGAATTACCTGGGAGAGTCTTCAACTTGCAGGGACTGTCCCGGCAAAAAACTGGACAGTTGGCAGCCACACTATGTTATTAAAGTGCCAAAAATAAAATGCTGATTGTCTATCACCACATATACCAATAGATCCAATCCAGGCAGATTGCCTCTACTTCAGCATAAGTCAGTGGGTAAAATACATTCTCACGACTATTTTTTTAAATCTCGTTCTTGCCTGCTCTAAAATTTTGGCATGTATGGGACATGCAAGAAACAATGTGGAAGCACACTGACAACGGAGGGTGGGAAGGAGGGTCTCTGGAAGTACATGGACAACAAGAGTGGGCAAGATGGGTCGGGGAAGGCAAAATGACAAGAGAGGGTGGAGGGGTTAGAGCAGCAAGCTTACAATGGACAGGAGGGGCTCGGCGAACAATTTGACGATGGAGGATCGGCAGGAGGGGCTGGGAGGGTCTGGGAGAGCAAGCTGATAACAGAGGCTGGGCAGGAAAGGCTGGGGCAACAAGCTGGCAATGAAGGGAGGGCAAGAGGGGCTGGGGAGCACATGGACAATGGAGGGTAGACAAGAGGGGCTGGGGCAGCAAGCTGACAATGGAGGGTGGGAGGGGCTGTAAGAACAAGCTGACAACGGAGGGTGGACCGGAGGTGCTGGGGAAGCAAGCTGACAATGGAGGGTTTAATAATAGGGACTGGGAGAACAAGTTGACAAGGAGGATGGGCGGGAGGAGCTTGGGGAGGAAGCTGACAATGGAGGGTGGACAGGAAGGGCTGGGAGAGTGAGCTGACAAGAGAGGGTGGGTGGGAGGGGATGGGGCAGCAAGCTGACTACGAAGGGAGGGCTGAAGGGTTGGGGGAGCAAACTGAAAGCAGAGAGTTTGCCGGAGGAGCTGAGGTAGTAAGCTTGAAACAGACAATGGAGGGTGGGCGGCATGGGCTGAGTGAGCACATGGATAATGGAGGATGAGTAGGTGGGGAACGAGGGAGCACCCAAACAACGAAGGGCGGGCAGGAAGGGCTAGTGAAGCAAGCTGACAACGGAAGGTGTGTGGGAGCGGAGGGGACAGCAAACTGTCAATGGAGAGTGGGTGTAAGGGGCTGGGACAGCAAGCTGACCATGAAAGGTTGGTGTGAGGGGTTGTGGCAGCAAGCTAACAACAGAGGGAGGGCGCAGGGGGCTGAGGAAGCAAACAGACAATTGAGTACGGGTAGGAAGGGGAGTGGGAAGCACACGGACAACGGCGGGCAGGAGTGCTTTGTGAAACACAGACAACAGAGGGTTGGCGGGAAGGGATTAGGAAAGCAAACAGGCAATGGAGGGTGGGGAAGCAAGAAAGGCAAGGGAAGGTGGAGGTTGCAACAATGGTAACTGAGGGAGGGTGAGAAAGAGAAACGTGGTGGGTAAGAAGTACACAAGGGAGACAGCTGGAAAACACATGCACTCTCATAGAGGGCCTAAACAAAATGAGAAAAATAGTGCCTGAAAAATGAGCAGTGAAAAGACACAAGTAATGCGTCCATGCTCCACAGGAGTTACAAATGCAAGAAGAGAAAGGAAAGCCTATGGAAACTGATGAATAAGGAGCAACCAAATGAGAGTGACAATGATGCCAAACAATGGTAAGCAACGGACGAGCTCTAAGCTCACTGTAAACTAACAATATGTCTTGCAACAGACAACACATGCACTGTCTTAGGGGAGACCTAAAAAGGACTACATTTTATCATAGCCTCAGACTTTTGTGACTGGCTTTGTTTACGCAAAACACACCGTCTGTCACTATTTAGGTATGCTGATTGTCAGTATTTATTTATATGTCTTTATTTTGTGGTTTTATCTAGTGTTAACGTGGCCCAAGGGAGGTAGGGCACTGTACAATTGAAAGGCACCATTACAGGAGTATAGTATTGCCACCTTTCTATGAAAAGAAAACAACCATTTGTTTCAGTTTTGCTGTTTTGGAACAGGTAAGAGCTGGTTGGTGATGGTGAAAAAGACTATGTGAAATTGCCAGGATTTTTTAGTAACATAACAATTATCCCTCTGTTTACTCGAATAATCACTCTGAGACGATTTAGCAGTCTTTGAATACTTTTTAACTGATTTGTGTTTGCTTTTTTAGGTGTAAGTTTCAGATGAGGAAACATACCGGATTTCACTAATTTTCCCAATATTTTTACAGGCTTAGATCTAAAAATAAAGTCCAGGCTGGTAAAATACACAGCCAGATCGCAACCCTAATAGTCAATAGTCTTTAATACATGCATAAAGTCAATAGTCATCAACACGTGCACAATGGATGAACATTTACAATTACCAATATGAATGGGTGAGCAAAGATGTGAACAATAGATGGTAGAGACAGAAGCGAGTACTGTAGCTGCTGAGTGGCTGCATGTCATGTCAGTCTCCCGTAAGTTCTGGAAATTTGTGCACCTCACTAGATTTATAGAGGAGTGTGCATGAAATCTCTGGGATTTTGTGATTGCAAAGAAAGGTAGGCCCAAATCTACTCCCCAGCTTAAAAATCTACTGCCTTACGTGACAAAGGTTGCCAGAGGCAGAATTTTGGCTGGAAAAAATTGGTTGTATTATTCGTGACATCACAGGAAGTGACATCAAACGAATTATGTCACAGGAAGTGGCATAACCTTTCAAATTAATTACACTATGAGAAGCAAACTCATAGGAGGTTACATCACAGGAACTGAAATCAGGGACATGGATTAAAAATGCCCACATCAAAAGAAAAACGAATTAAATAACAGCAACAATCTCATCAAAATATGCTTTAAATCGTATTACATAATAATCATTTTTATATATGGTGACTCAGTGACATACTAATGTATAACACGCAATCATTTAATACATATATTCATGTATAGTTTCATATTTAGACTGACCATAAAGTGTGACTTGCACATTAATAGTTAACCATAGTTAAAGTATATTCATGTGAAGTTAGCATTAGTTATTGTAGGCCTCATTTAAAAAAACTCCATATTAATGAAATGTTGTATTTCTGCTTGATGTGCATAATCTTTTTCTCATTTCAGATATATATTTAACGTGTTCCCTTATTAGTCTGCAATGTTATAGTTAAGATTTTATGTGAAGGTCATTTCTTGCAATTTAATGATTTGGATTGTAGTGTGCTGCCCCTGCGAAAGAAAGGAGTTAAAGAAGAAGACGTCCCTTTGTCTGATATCACTGAAGGCTGTGGGACTGAAACCGCTTATTGCATTACTCATGTGAAATTGACTAACACTGTGTTCACAGTGAATGTTTAATTTTGATTGGTTCCTTCTCTGTGGGAAATCGTGCAAAAGCTCTTTAGATGAAGTTTCGTGTTTAATTATCTGTTATAGACCTTAGCTAGAAACTTACTTATGTCCACCTTCAGAGGCAGACACCCCTTTCCCTACTTTTGAGGCCCCATGCTCATTTTAACCCTGCTCATAAAGATAGCTTCTCGAGCAAGCACATTTCTTCTTGTCCGGATTGGAACCTTCATCTGATTCTATTTGAGAAAGTATATTTGCTGACACCTGCTGCTTATCAATTCCCTGACTCTGCCCGCAACTGTAGCTTAGCACTGGGAGTTCCCATCAGGGGAACAGAATCTGCTATACTTTGCCTATTCAATCTTTAAATAACTTGAGTTCGCGTTTGCCGTATGACTTGTCTGGATTATATTCCCCTATGCCGTATTCAGGTGATTATTGACTTATGACTAACTTGAGTCGATTTGAAACTGTAACTTTACTAATGTGTTAATAAACCTTCATTATTTGCAAGGACTACGCTGGGCCCCGCAGTGGGAGGACAGGATATCGCTCTATGCAGATGACATTCTACTCTACCTGGCGGATCCCAGACGCTCCTTGGCCCGAACCACTAATATAATTGAGAACTTTGGCAAAATCTCTGGATACACAATTAATTGGGGGTAAATCACTACTGTTTATACTACGTGGAAACCTGCCCGTGCTCCCCAGAGGCTGTGCCATACGAATCACTACGAATGGCTTCTTATACTTAGGAATCTTTGCCACCACGGACCCTGCCCTATTTTACACCAAAAATCGGATCCCACCACTAGAACGGATGAAGGCAGATGTCCAACACTGGAGGTCTCTACCACTCTCTATTCTCGGGACGGCAGCCCTTTTCAAAATGATGACTCTACCGGGTTTCCTATATGCCCTCCACAACGCACCATATCCAGTCCCAGCGAAATACTTCGGGGCAATAAATTCTGCATTACTGACTCTCCTATGGGATGGGGGTTCGGCACGCATTGCACTTAAAAAGTTAACACGGGGTGGTATGATGGTGGGATTGCATTACCTGACATACGGAGGTATTACTGGGCCGCACACTTAACTACTATCAACTAGTGGGTATACCTACGGGACGACGAGACTTCGATCCGTATGGACCGTTGGAAGATGCGTCCCGGCGGATACCTAAGAGCCCTATATGCGACATTTCCGAAGGCGCAGCAACAGAATCCCACGAACACTACAATTAAAATTTGGCATGCAGCCAACGGGGCGTTGTGCTGGAACAACAAGCTGACGCAACCCACCCCCCTATGGGAATCGAAAGCCCATGGGACACTAGGTTGATACCCGGGATTCGACAAATGAGATCTCATAGGCCTGACTTGTGGATACGGGGCACAACACCCCCTTTCACGGACCTCCAGAGGGAATATAGTTTGGAGGACTCAGAATTTTTCTGGTACCTACAAATTAGGCACGCTCTACAATCGGCAATTCCCAAGGGGGATGAACTTCCAGAGTACTCCCCACTTGAAGACCAACTGCTCGATGGACATATGACTCGCAAAGAGACATCACTTACGTATAGAAAACTAACAAATAATCTGCCCAACACACTCTTACAATTACGAGACAAATGGGCAACAGACGTAGATGGCTTAGATGAGGATGAATGGTCGGAGGCACTAGCCTCACCCAGAGAGGTAGCCATTAAGGCGGGATTCAGGCTGATCCAACTCAAGATATTGCACAGGGTCTATTACGCTTGCACTACACTCTTGAAAATGGGCAGAACACACACTGATTACTGTCGCTGTTTATGCCATCAAAGGGGCACCTTCTTCCATATTATTTGGGAATGCCCTGTCATACAATCCTACTGGAGGGCTGTGGTAACAAAAATGAATGAGACATGGGAAGCATCGATAACCCCAACGCCAAAATGGTGCCTCCTGAACATCTGGGAGGAAGTAACCATTACAACAATGGGGAAAATATGGATGAAGTTGGGTCTGATTGTCGCCAAACGTAACATAGTTTGCAATTGGGGAGTGGCAACGCCCCCACGCCTCAAAGACTGGGAAAAGGACATGGACACATATATGGTGGCAGAAAAGACAGTTTACACTAATAGAGGATGCCCCGGGAAATGGGTGAGAGTTTGGGGTAAATCGAACGACGCGCGGGGAGGGCTGTGTACACTGCCACAGCCCCCTAGACGAGTGCTAGGAGACTAGCGGGAGATACAGAAAGGGGGAAAAAGTCTCATGTATTGATAATGCTGTGTCACTCAATTAAATTGTCGCCAGATCTAATTACGGTATGTTGTCTCTCGGTGCTGTATCGCTTTGTTTTATTGTATAGCCACTATCTTTCTTTTTTCCTTTGCTTCCCCTTCCCTTGGACCCTTTTCTATTCTCAATAAAAAGATTTATAATTTTTTTTTTTTTAAACTTCATTATTTACAATGTTACTCCTCTGTCGTTCCTGTGGCGCAAAATCTGCTTCACTATCATTGATATGCTAACGAATTGATGATTTAAGCCTCAGTTCGAGATCAAGATTGTTGAACCTGACCCTCTCTGCATTGTCACCCCCAAACTTTTTGCCTTCACTACTCCTATTTTTGCTGAATTTTTTTTTTGTTGGCCTTAGGACTCTGGTCACTTTACCACTGCTAACCAGTGCTAAAGTGCTTGTGCTCTTTCCTTTAACCATGGTAAAATTGACTTACACCTATTTGGCATATTTATTTACTTATAAGTCCTTAATAGACTAGTATACTATATACCCTGGGCCTGTAAATTAAATACTACGAGTGGGCCTGCAGCACTTATTGCGCTACCCACTTAAGTAGCCCCTTAAAACATACATGTCCCAGGCCTGCCATTGCGTCCTGTGTGCAGCTTTAAACTGCCAATTCGACCTAACAAAATAACCCTTTTGCCAGGCCTAAACCTTTTTTTAAATATATATGACACCCCAAGGTAGGCCCTAAGTAGTCCACAGAGTAGGGTGCATTGCATTTAAAAAGTAGGACATGTGCTGTTAAGTTTTACATGCCCTGGTGGTGAAAAACTCCTACATTCATTTTTCAGTACTGTAAGGTCTATAACATTGGGTTACTTTATTACATTTAATAAGTGATAATGTTTGATTGGGAACAGGTAGGAATATCATGTTTGGTCTTAACATAATTCTAATTTTAAATCCTCCTTAATGGTAAAGTCAGATTTTAGTCACAATTCTGAAAATGCCACTTTTAGAAAGTTGGAATTTTCTTGTCCTAACCATTTGGTGCTGCAGCCTGTGTCCTGGGTCACATGACTGTGAATAGCTTGGCAGTTGGTCTTTGTGTATTACTCCCAGACACTGAGACAAAGGGGAACTAGGTATTGGCAGGATGGGCCATCATGCCAGGATGAGAGGGCAGTAGCTGTTCCCTGCACCACTTACATTCCAAAGGGCTGCCTCCAGCACACTCACAAGACTGCTCAGCTGCTTGAGGCTTGCCTTGAGCCCTCAGAAGACTGTCCTGCTGGTTGATGCCTGTCTTGCTGCTTGAACCCAGGGCTACCAGAGTGACACCAAGGGTTAGTTGGCTGTCCTCCTGTGTGAGCTACCGAGACATAACAAGCTCCAGAGACCTTGATCCCTGTACCTGGCCTCTGCTGGAGTGAGTCAGAACCCCCCCCCGCCCCCAAGTTGTGTCCCTCCAAACCTGGACCCTTGATGGTGGTGCTGAAGGTGCTGCTCCTGACTAACTCTAAAAGATGGGATCATTTTTCAGCAAAACATGCCAGAGAACTACAGGAGACAGGGACCTACCTCCTCGCCGATCCGCCCAATGTGCATCACCTGGCCGCCTGACTCTGCGGTAGCTCCTGCTACGTTTTTCTCTACAGCAGCAAATTCTGTTCAGTGGGACCTCTTACTGAAGGTATCTGGCCTTGTGGAGTCCTCGTTGGCTACACCCTGCAGCTTCATCCCACTGGAGATTTTGACTTACAAAAAAGGGACGATGTCCGAACATAGCAATCTTCACTGCAACTCTGTTCAGCGGCTCCCCGAAGACAACGCTTCCTCCTCGGACACCGCTGGTTGCTTTGCCTGGCTGAACCTTACCTCCTCAGTAACTTTTCTTCGAAATTTCTTTTAAGTCAAAGGTAAGTCAAGACTGGGCCTAACCAACATCGTGTAAGCGAACCGCACTCCATTGCAGTTGGCCTTAACTTTTGACTTTGCCCTGATCTTGTGCGATCAGATACCCACGGTTGGCGCTTTGATCTGTTCAGTGCTATTTTTCACTTAAAACTTAAAAAAATCATAACTTCAATACTGATTGGGTTTAATTCATTTTTATATCATTTTATTTATTACAATTTTCTCCAGTTTTCTAAATTGCCGTGGGATTTTTCTTGTGTTGCGTTTTCACTTTATTTCTGTTTGTGTGCTGCATAAATACTTAACACAGTACCTATAAGTTTGGCCTGACTGCTTTTGTGCTGAGTTACCAGAGGGTTAAGGACAGGTTAATTTAGTGACTTTTGTGGATCACCTTGTCAAGGATTGTGGTTGTTACTTGTGACTTTTGTAGTTCACCCACACAAGGATTGTGTTTGTTGCTTGAGAAGGGTTTATACTCCTTCAACCAATAACCCAATTTCTTGCAGCCACCCATAAACGTTGGTGATGTGGAGAAAGCTTTGTAATTCTTTCAAGGAAGTGGAGGCTTCCCACTGGTAAAATTCTGCCTTTCTAGGAACCATTTGAATTTCAGAGGAAAAAAGAATGAATCCAAGGAACTCGGATGTGGTGGCATGATTTGGCGAACAAATTATTGTCTTGTTCTTTGCAGTATTACCCTCTCATTCTGCAGATGAGGCAGCGTCAAATAATCAGAACGTGTTCTTTATAGACTTTAATGCAGTCATCTATAAAATCCCTAGGATCTCTTTTATAAACCAAACAAATGTAAAAAACAATTGGACAGCAGCTGAGGCATTGCGGAGGCATACTTGGTACTCCTAAAGACTGTATTTTCTACTAATTGACGTCTTCCTTTCATACACCGTTTGGACTCTGATAAGGTGATATGCCCTGTGCCTATCCAGCTTGGTTTAATGTGTACATGGTAGTTGTTTAGCATGAGCTTAGCCAGAAAGGCAGCAGAGCACTGTTAAATGCGAGTGTCTTTTACCTGATTCAGTAACACAGGTATCGATGGAAGCAAATTCCTGTTCTTTATTGTAATCGTGTTAATGGCTCTGAAGTCTGAACAGGTCCTCAATCCACACCCTTTTTGTTACAAAGACAGGGGTGAATAGGCAGGTGATCTGAAAAGTCATATAAATCCAGCAGCTCAATTCTCCTCAATGTATCTATGCAGGTCTTCATTTTCTGTGTGTAAATTTGTCTAGAAGAAATTGGTGCACCAGCCTGAAGATCAATCTGACAGTCAAAGTCTATGTGGGGGCAACGTAAAAGCTTTTAATTTGTTAAAGACATCTCAGAAATCTTATACTGTTCCATAAAGGCATTCTTTTCTGTAATTATTAAACATTTCTCTGTGAGGAAGAAATCTGCATTCAGGCTGAAGTGCAGTGAGGAGACCAGACAAAAATGTCACAGTCCTTCCTTGCCAATCGATCATGGAGTTATGCCTTTCCAATCAGGGGATCCCAAAGATCACCTGAAAATGAGGGGCATCAATAAGGTCAAACCTAATCCTTTCTTATTTTCTCCTAAGACAATAATAGCATTGTCCTGAGTTTATAATGTGTATAGTTTGGGCATGTTCCACCTTTGTTTTTTTTTGTTGTGAAATCTAATCCCAAAGATTTTGCAAGTCCATGAAATTACTTGTTGCTCCGAAGTCAAGGAGGATTTGTAAAAAAAATAACTTTTAATTGGCCACTAGACCGAGTCAGTGCCACTGGCAGCGTCAGATGCTGATGTACAAAAAGCAAAGCATGAACAAGAAAATGACAGACTAGGTCTGGAAGTGAGGCCGGAAGTCAGGTCCCATTCACAACTGTTTTTTCTCATTTTCTGTAGGTTTCTGCATGGGAAAACCATAAAGGTATGTTTGGCTTCACAGGGCATTCAAATGCAAAATGACCACCTTTACCACAGTAAAGGCATAAGTTACCCTTTCTGGGCTTATCTTTCTTGTACTCAGTTAAGGGACTGCTCATTTGTATAGGCTTTGCTGGGGCCTCAGGCATCTGTGCTACATCAGTCTTCTTTTCTCGTTTCCCTATAACTCAGGAATATTTCTTACTATTCTTGTTACATGTTTCTGATAGTCAATGATCTAGTTTTACCTTTAGATCAATTAGATCTGACAGCACTTCAGAGGACCAACCACCTAAGCTAGCAAATCTTTGAGGTAATCTTTCAAAACCCTATCAAATGGCATGCTCACTTTTCTTCTAGGCAGCCCACTTCAACCACTAGTCGGTTGAAGGTAGCCAGATAGATAAGTAAATCATGGTTCCTTGTCTTAAGTTCAACAGTTATATGTCCACTGTTTGAACGAACATATGCTTTGCAAACAAGTTCCTAATGTCTTCTTTAAACATATTAAAATCATACAATAGTGGATCGTCTCACTCCACCAAAGTTATTGAACAGGAAGTTGCACTGACACATAAATATAAGACAAATACCACCTTGGATTGTTCATTGGGAGAGGCAGTTGGGCAGCAGAGAAAGTGCATCTGGCATTAATGCATAAAGATAGAATACTTATTTTGATACCAGGTACATAGTTCGGGAGGAGCTAAGGACCCTATTAAGCAATCGCAATTCCTTATGCATGTAGGTTTCGCTAAAATATTAGCAATTCCTACACATTCCTTAATTGCGAAACGCAAATTGCGATTCGCAATTAAGGAATGCCTTCCCATTCATTCCTATGGGCCTAGAGGCCCATAGGAATGAATGGGACAGCATTACGCAATTTGCGAGTACCAAATAGGTACTCGCAAATTGCGAATGCAATTTCAAGGGCGTTAGGGGGCCTAAAGGCCACCCTGATGCACCCCCAAAACATGCATGTGTGCACATGTGGCGCACAGATATGCCCTAAGGGCATGTGTGTGCGCCACATGGCACTTAGAAAAATGCAATTTTATGCATTTTTCTAAAGAATTGCAAATTACCATCAACTTGAAGTTGATGGTAATTTGCGATTCCTTAATGCAAAGTCGCAATCTTAGATTGCTTCTTGCATTGCATTTAAGGAATCGCAAATTGCGATTCCTAAATGCATTCGCAAAATAGGTAATCGCAAATTTTGCGATAACCTATTTTGCAAATTTGCTTTTGGGTTGATGCATCCCAAATAGCAAAATACGGGTCCCAAAGGGGCCGATTCTGCGAATCGGCCCGTTTGCGAACGTATTTTGCTTGATGCATGTGCCCCTTAGTACGCAAATATACAGGGGTAAGAAGGCGGCCATTTGGATGCCAGCGCACTATACACAGAGCACCAGGCAAGATCAAGTGGCATCCTCAGACAGCTTGCTCCATCATGTACATTCAAGTGCAGGAACGTCACCACCATAGCATCCCACAAGGAGAGACAGCTAAAGTTCTAAGGCCATGAACTTGAAGTTATGGTTGAGTGGGAATTAAGGGAAGAGGTCTGCTTCAGAAGGTACCTCATGTTGAATGGCTCTTATAAGGCACAAACAGGCCTTTGGAAAGATGTCTCCAAAAAGGTCAACATGGGCTTGTTGTACCCCTGTGAGTTCAACAAAGTCAATAAGTGGTTGAACAACCTAAAGAGGAGAGTGCAGGGTATTGCTGCACAACACCACCACAAGCACACAGGCAACCACCTCAAACGTCAAAATCAATACACAAGAAAGAAGGCAGAAGATGACATCAGCTATTTCCCTGGACACTGGCCGATGCACAGAAATGCTATTGCATAGCTTCTCTCAAAACAAGATCTGCATTCGACTCTCTGTTTTCTGTGCTCTATGGAACATTCTGAAAGAGTGCCAGAAGAAGGTGCTGGAAAACCTTGAAAGTGAATTAGCTAATTGGCTGTTGGTGCTGATTTTAACTTGCAAAGGACACCGATAGGAATTTAGTGCCATCAGGCAACGTCTTAGAACAGGACCTGAATCAATAGGAAATAATGGTAAGATAGGGAGTGTGGAAAAGTTTGAGGATTGAGCTAGACTCACCTGCCAATGAGATCTGAGTTCCTTTTTGATAAACCATTGCGTGCCTCACTGACTCTTCACAATCAGCTTAGACCAACTTGGATCAACTTGTCTTTTGAAAAATGACTTTGTGTTGCTTGTCAGAGGAATATTGGAGGGATGTTTCCTCTCTACGACTTGAATCTCTGCTCCCACAACTTGATACCAGAACTTGCGAATTAATTTCCTAACCTGCTCCACAACAATATTTGGGCCAGCATCTGCTGGGAGGTCTGTCTGTTGTGTGAATTTGCTTCTGGTGCTTGTGTGCTAAGTTGCGGAGGTGGTACTTGAACTAGAGGGAGCTGCCTATCAGGGATAATGTGCACCAAGAGGACTGGGTATCATAGAACAATCCTGAAAAGCTAGATTTAATTGAATGTTGCCAAAATTGCCTTTTATTTTCATTAATTGTCAAACCTGCAAAATCTCCACATCAAACCTGAGATTTATGAGACACACCAGCTGTCTAACCCACATGGTGCGATGCTGTAGTTAAAAGAGAAGAATACTGGAAAGGACATTATTTGGACCGCAATCCTCACCCTGGTCTGGGAGGCAGGGATATACACCTGGGTGGTCTGCAGGTAGGAGAATGATGTCCAAATCATTAGTTTAGAGGCTTAAGAATTTAGACCAAAAGGATTTGCAGAGAGAGCTTCACCCTAATGCAGCAGATTTCACATTCTTCTCCCTTGTCCACAGAATTTGCTTGTGCATCAATTTCATACTTACACAGGTTGCGCTCCTACAAGATATAGACTTCATAGATATGGGCCATAGAGCAGCATCAGATAAGTGCCTTTTACAAGGCTAGCAATGATGGATGGGTCAACGCATGCTAGGAGAATATTGAGATTTGACTCAAATCTACTGATATATAAACTATACAAAGGTAAACTGATGAAACAAATACTTGAATACTCTAAATTGAACTTCCAAGCAATCATAAGGGGCAAATGTACTAACTAGCATGCCGATAAGAATAGGCCACTTAGGAGAATGCAGGGGAGACTGGAAAAGGTACCAGCTTAGGTGACCCAGGCCCACAGGGTTAATAGTGCACTGACATATGATTGATAAATGCCACTTCCATGGAATTTTGAGAAAGGGCTCTATTGAGGTTAAAACAATGCTTTTTATGAAAAGCGATGTAGGATTGATAATTTGGTGACCTTTAGATTGAAGTACAGGAGTGCCAATGCATGTATTGCAAGTGATATAAATGAGAAAGGAGACAATATTTGAGTTGTGGAAGGTCAGACATGCAGTATTTGTAATTTTCTATACTAAATTATATGCTACAGAGGGCAATGAAAAGTGACCCAGGCAGAATACCTGACCCTTGTAAACAAGCTGTTATTTTGCCAATAGTTGGAAAGTCAGATATGAGAAGATGAGGTTAAGACAGCAAACAAGAGCTTAATCATTACCAAGGTCCCAGAGCGAGATGGTTTAACTCGAGTTTTCTACAAGGCTTTTAGTGACTCTCTGACCAACTCATTCTTATATATTGCAAAAATCAAGCCATCCATGGAAGAGTCTAATGTTTTGCCCATCCATAAGAAGGGTAAAATCCCGGATGAGGGTGCCTTCAATAGACCAAACATTTTACTAAAAGTGGGAACTGCTCTATTTGTTTCTTGTTCCTTGCATGCCAATTTTTGGTGCAGAGCAGGAATATCAACTTATAAATATCGAGGAACATAAATATCGCTGCAGAAATATCGTGGGGAAGAAATATCGACAACAGAAATATCGTGGACAAGAATATCGACTGACAGGTAAGTAATATCGATTACAAAAATATCAACGTATTAAATATCGTTTACAAAAATATAGTTGACAAAAATATCGAATTAATAATAATGTTATGCATTTTAGTGTTTTTATTGAGAATTGTTTGTCATTTTATTATATGTTTGAAAATTTTAGTAGTTATTAATTTATTTTAAGTTTAATTTTGTGTTTTTAGTTCAGTAGCGGGTTGTGGGTTTATAGGGGAATAGGGTGGGAAGTAATTTAATTATATAGATTTAAAATATAATTTATAGTAGTTAATATTTTTTTTTATTTGAATTTTGCGTTTTTAGTTCAGTAGTGGGTTGTGGGTTTATAGGGGAATAGGGTGGGAAGTAATTTAATTATATTAATTTTATTGAATAATTAATGTGTTACTTGATTAATTAATAATAGTTTAATAATTAGTTAATTAATTTCAATTAATCAATGAATAACTAATTATGTTAATTGTTTAATTGATTTTAGGTGTGTGTTATGGTGTTTATATGTGTACATGGTGTGAAGGGTGGTAAGTAATTAATTTTTTCTTGATTAATTATTCAATATTTATAAATTAATTTCCATTAATTAATTAGTAATTATTAATTGTAATTGTGTAATTAATTTTAGGTGTGTGTTGTGGTGTGTATATGTGTAAATGGTGTGAAGGGTGGTAAGTAATTAATTTTTTTATTGATTAATTATTAAATATTTATAAATTAATTTCCATTAATTAATTAGTAATTATTAATTGTAATTGCGTAATTAATTTTAGGTGTGTGTTGTGGATATTATAGTGTTAATTAATGTGTAATTAATGATTTTTTATTATCTTTGTTAATAATAATATATGTAATTTTATATATTAATTATGTTAATATTGGAAATTAAATTTAATAAAAATGTTGATGTTTTTGATTTTTATTGTTGTGGGATCCAGCACTTTCCCTACTGTTGCACTCACTGGAGTGGGAATAGTAATTTTTACCCCTACGCTATCCAGCGCTTTCCCTACTGTTGCACTCACTGGAGTGGGAATAGTAATTTTTACCCCTACGCTATCCAGCGCTTTCCCTACTGTTGCACTCACTGGAGTGGGAATAGTAATTTTTACCCATACGCTATCCAGCGCTTTCCCTACTGTTGCACTCACTGGAGTGGGAATAGTAATTTTTACCCATACGCTATCCAGCGCTTTCCCTACTGTTGCACTCACTGGAGTGGGAATAGTAATTTTTACCCCTACGCTATCCAGCGCTTTCCCTACTGTTGCACTCACTGGAGTGGGAATAGTAATTTTTACCCCTACGCTATCCAGCGCTTTCCCTACTGTTGCACTCACTGGAGTGGGAATAGTAATTTTTACCCCTACGTTATCCAGCTTTTTCCCTACTGTTGCACTCACTGGAGTGGGAATAGTATTTTTTACCCCTACGTTATCCAACGCTTTCCCTACTGTTGCACTCACTGGAGTGGGAATAGTAATTTTTACCCCTACGCTATCCAGCGCTTTCCCTACTGTTGCACTCACTGGAGTGGGAATAGTAATTTTTACCCCTACGCTATCCAGCGCTTTCCCTACTGTTGCACTCACTGGAGTGGGAATAGTAATTTTTACCCCTCCGCTATCCAGTCCTTTCCCTACTGTTGCACTCACTGGAGTGGGAATAGTCATTTTTACCCCTACGCTATCCAACGCTTTCTCTACTGTTGCACTCACTGGAGTGGGAATAGTAATTTTTACCCCCTCGCTATCCAACGTTTCCACTACTATTGTGTTTATTTTGTTATTAAATGTATGTTTTATTTTTTTTTAATAGTTTAATGTGTTAATTAAATATAGAATATTTTATTTAATTTTAAATTATTAATATATGTGTATATTTTATTTTTATATAATTTAAAAAGTTTATAAATTAAATAAAGATAATAGTTAATAAAATGTATTTAAGTAAATATATGTATATGTACACATTTTTTTGTGTTTATATTTATTAAATTAAGTTTATTAGTTATAATTAGTTAAAATATATATTAAATTTAATTAATTTTGTTAATAATATTAATATTATTTAATTAATGTTATTTAAGTTATGTAATTTTTTTAAGTCGATATTTTTTACTTCTATATTTTTTACATCGATATTTTTGTGTCGATATTATTGTACTTACCTGTTTATGTATAGGAAGTCGATATTTTTGTTATCGATATTTTCACATCGATATTTTTTTCATCGATATTTTTAACATCGATATTTTAACATGGAACCCAATTTTTAATGCAGTATATAGCATGAGGAGTACCAGGCAGCATTCCAAAGGAGTGCCTAAGGCAAGCCCCTCTGCAGTAAGGATGTGCTTATGATGGGGCCTTTGCCGGTATTTTGAATCACATTCTTGTTTATTCCACTACATTGTTAGATCTGTGAATGACTCTCAAGATGAAGCATCCCTTGCTTTGCAACTGCAAATCTCGCACTTGGGTATTTTGAGTCCCATCGGTAATGCTCCAAAGCCTGTTGTATCATCTGAGATTTTTGGACCTAATAATGTAGAATAGAAAGATAAATGGGGTCCATGTTGAGTCGCTTTTTGGTAAATTCTCGATCACTGCTGATGGGAAATGTATCATCTTTTATCTGACAGTCAACTACACTATGTGAGACTTGGCTTCCTGACACATGAAGCCCCGATCTAGCAATATCTAACTCCATGGGTTCCAAATGAATTTGGTGAGACAGAAATGGCCACAAGTGGATATTGCTATTGTTTGAAGACAGTATTTGAAGCTTTTTCGTCTTTAAAGGCTAGGCGAATACCAGTCCTGGATCGTTACTTGTATAATGTCTTATATGTCTTGATCTCGTGTTCACTGGCATTCTCTTATGTGACTCCACGGTTCCCCTGCTAATGTTCAAGGCAGGTTTGTCAGCTTTGCGGAACAGATTATCTTTCATTCCCCTAGCCTGTTATTCTTTCAGGAGCTCAACGAGCGGCTTGCATCGTTTTTGATCTCTACTGCAGATTCATTTTGGTTTTGTCAACTTGCTAGAGAAGCCACTCACTGAGGTGCCAATTCTTATTACCTGCTTTTTTACTCTGCCAGGCTTGACATTGATTACCTTAATACTCCTCATGGCCACTTTATAATTTAGTTTGATGCCGAATCCACTCTTACAAAGCATAAATCATTGCACTGTTTTTGGCCGAAATCTATCCAGCTGTGGAATGAAATGAATGTGGAGGCCTTTCGTGTTGCAAACTTTCTCATCTGACAACCCTAACATATTATGAGACGTGTTTGCCTCAGACCTGATTGTCTCACCTAATCAGTATTGAATTTAAAATCTAGGTCGCTGCTGTGCTAATGATGGCAATGAAGGTTTTCCCCTGAACGAAAAAAAAAAGCAACTTACCCCCCCATCACAATGAGCACTGTTGGTGATACCAGTATTTGGAAGAAGCTTCCTTTACATTTTAGAGCAGACTCAAAAAACATAAAGACTCCCTTTTCTCTGCAAAGCCTGCCTACATGTTCTTCTTGTTAGACAACCTCTTTAATTTGTCTGATGCTGGTTTTGCTGACTTTAGCCCTTTTACCGAGCCAGCCAACATTTGCACTGGTGTCAAGTCCCCTCTGTCTTTCTAGGACAATCCCAGAAAGCTTCTAATATAATGTATAATATTGAAAAGAGCAATCAGCTCTTTAGTCTCTGCTCATCTTCCCTCTACCAAAGCCACTTATTTTATCGATAATTGACTAATGATGGTTGATGGTTAAGATCTGCTTTGAACTCTCTGCGCTCCAGTATCAGGATTGCCCAGTGATCACTGCTGCCTAATGGCAATGTTTCAGGAACTGAATCTTATCTTTGTTCTTTTGACCAGCAGGATTCTAAACGTGCCTTACCTTCTGGCATCTTGCCTGCAGTTTGGAAGGAGGCAGGTGTTGTAATTCCTCTGCTTAAAAAGTCCAATTTTGACCCTGGGGATGTCAATAAATATTGTCCTATTGCTCTCAGTCCTGGAGTTGGCGAAAACAAATGGAAAGGTATTAGCCAAACAGCTCATTTTCTTGCCGCTCATAATGTTCTTGATCCCTCTCTGGCAGGTTTAGGTGAAGCTGGGTATTCAGTCAGTCCTGGTTTTGGAGGAACTCCGGATGATTATTAATCCGGGTGAGTCGGCGTGGGTGGTCTTTTGGATCTCCCTGCTGCTTCTGTTAATAAGGACCATGGTGTTTTAATGGGAATGCTGGCAGACTCAGACATCCCTGGAAATGCACTTCATTGATTTACTGTCAAGGTCATTGTAGAGACAGCGAGAACCCTGATGCGATCCGTGTGCATAGTTGAAGCTCAACCCCTGGCTCCCAGTATTCACCGGTCCAGATGCCAACGCCGGGGATGCGAGACAAAACACAGGTATGATCTCTCAGTTAGAAAGTCGCCCACATCTGTGATCGGTGTGGCAGGATGAGACATTCATTATCATGTGTGAAGTAAAGATATACTATAATACAATACATTCATGGAACCAGATGGGAATCTTAAACATCTTGAAATAAGAAATGATATTATGTTTTTAGCCTCAAGCCAGCACAGGTGGTAGACCTAAAAGCAGCAGCGAACACCCAAGGCAATTATGGACTGTGAACTGGATAGCAAGCTATACCAGCAAGGTATCAGAATGAACTTCAGCCTACACAGGATCAGAGACAGAAACAAGTACCAGTGGGGCATCGCAGGAGTTAAAAAAATACAGGTGAGGAGCGGGTGACAAACTGGATGCAGAAGCAGAAAAAAGAACAACCACAAGTGATGCTGGTCCTAAACTACTGGAGCATTCTCCTGAAATACTGCTTTGTTTGACCTACCTCAGACTTTCACTGCTAGTGCTGAGTGAACTGAGAGTATCCTTTCAGCCGTGTCACGGTGTCTGAAGCCACTGGTGGTCTCTGCCTTATGTGTCTGTTACTGCGAACACCAAAACTGTTGTGCACTGTGAGACGGCAGCTGTATATTTTGTGCCCCTCTGCTCCACTCTGATAACTCTGTGCTCAGTCCACTATTCCAACGTGGTCTTGACATTTAGATCCTTCATGAAGGATTACACTCAACCTATGCACTTCCTCCCTACTGCTCCTGCGGCTTTTCTTTATCCTACGGGCTCCCACATGAATTGTCACTCTCCCCTATATTGGTTCATATCTACTTGTGGCTTTGATTATCTAGCTCTTTGGGTGCAACATTCTTTTCTGTGATGATGGCATCCTTTTCATCATATGCTTAGTTGTGCATCATTCAAACTCTTCATCCAACTTGAGCAATAGTCTGGTGTTCAACGCTGAACGAGGCATCACTTTTTCAAACATGAGGTTTTTTGTCTGCAAAGATCAAACCTCTTGGTGACCCTCTCTTTGAGACTAAACCTACCACCCACACCCAAAGTTTAAAGCCTGGATTTATTTATTTTTTAATTTCTTTTTATTAAATGTTATCGACATAGCAGCAATCGAAACATAATATGGAGACAGTGTACTTTTCAAGCAGCCGGACAGAGTTACAGAGATTCAAGTCACAATACACAATATGTAACAATTAGGGGGTTGTCAGAGTCTCATCCTCATTCACAAGTGTCGAGGATTTATTTTTAAATCATAAGTTCAAGGTGACTCATCTCTATCAGCATTCCTCTTTCACCAGCTGAAACATCTCAAGAAATCCATTCCCTTATTGCCAGCTGAGCACCATGCCTCACTTCCCGCTGTTTGTGCTGCTTCCACCTGAATTACAACAAAGCTCTATATTTTGGCCTATCAGAATAGACCATGACAAAGTTACAGTGAATCCAGAATGATGTCCGCTTGGCACATGGAATAAGAAAGTTTGATCTTCTCACCAGAAATACCGTACTTTGGCTATTGGCATGTTAGCACATCCGGTTTAAAGTCATCTGTTTAGTACACAGAGCATACTATAAAGCATGCCTCTTTCTTTCTGCCAGGACTATTGTCTTCATTTTAACTCTGGGAGGTCGGTTTACAAGGATTCAACATTTCTCTTAAAATGTCCCTTCTGTAGACATGCTCATGTGCAGGGGTGGCTGGTGGATTTTAAAGGGGTGAGGCGTAAATTTTCAACCCAAGTATAAAATGATCAAGCCCAGTGGGCAAGCTCGAACAGAGAAAGGGGGGTGCAAGGGTGGAGGGGCACTGGGTATGCTCCTAGATTTTTCTTTCACCAGTTACATTACATTAGGTCACATTTATTTTGTAGGCACTGCGAGTCTGCCAAAAATCACAGGCTGTTGAGCTGATGCCGAGACTCAGAACTTGGCTCTCCAGTTCCAAACTCACCATCTCTGGTTGTCATGCCACATCCTCTCCCCTAGATCTGATCTTAGTGGCTTGGATTCCTAGCTACCTCGTAACTGCTCTCGCACGATGCAGCTTCCTTCATGTGGAAGGAAGCTGGCCCATGCCTACTAGTTTACAATAGAATTGTCATCACGGCAGGGCAGCAATGTTTCTTAGTTCACTTTAAAAACTCTCACTTTTAATAAAGACTAATTCACCGATGTAGTCAAATGCACTAAGGGGACACACATTTGCTTGTTAAAGAAATATACTGTTTTTCATTTCGAAGTCACGATACCTGAAATCAATCCTGGCGTCCCTGTTTGAAAAACACTTTGTGATCCCAGACAAATACTGATTTCATCAGGCCTCCTCTTTGTTATCGCATAGGCGAGACCAACAGGGCTCGTGTGCAGTCAGTCACATATCAGGCACCCTTATGACTGACTCTGACCCAAATTCGCCAGCCTCACTACTTGAATAGTATGATGAAACGGTGACTCAAAAAAGGCCTTAAATGGAACTTTCGCAGAGGGACGTTAAAGGCTGTTGGAGCATAAGCAATAATGGCCTCTCTGCATATGCCCTTCCCCCATCAACTCATCCCAGTGCCCAGGCCCACCACTAAACTCGGAAAATAACATCTATGTTAACACCACCACACACAGACTCACTGACTGTTCAGGCCTGGCAGATTCAACTGGTTCCAACTTATTTCTTCACGTGGACGCTCCTAGGTTTGTTTTTGTTTTGCATTTTTACGTAGCGCAAACTCAACCCAAAGGTATTGGAGCGCTTTACATGAGCACCAGTTACATTAGATAAGGTAACATTCATTTTGTAGGCACAGGGAGATTAAATGATTTGCCCATAATCACAGGCTGTTGTGCCAACGCCGAGACTCAGAGCTACTTAATTCACAGATATAATCTGATGTACTAAGGTAATATGCATCCGTGTTTTACAGAAGTACACTTTATTGAATTTTCAAGTCATCCTATCTGGAATCATCCCGGCTTCCCTGTTTTCCCAAATTGTGTGATCCTAGGCAAATACAGTATATCATCAGGCCTCCACTTTGCTTGTTATTGCATAGGTGAGGCCAACATGGCTGGTTACAGACAGTCAAGTATCAGGCACCCTTAAGACTGACTCTGCCCTAACATCGCCAGCCTGATTACCTGTGGATGAACCAATGACTCAAAAAAGCATTACATGGAACTGTGGTCGAGGGGCATTAAAGGCTGTTGGAACGCCCTTTCCCCAACACCTCGTCCAACTGTCCCGGCCCACTGCTAAACTTGAAAGATAACATCTATGCATTGGCGGCTCCTCTGTTATGGCAGAGAAGCGTCGCCCTCCCTGCCAGCAGCTGCAAAAATTGAAAAATAAAATGATAATAAACCATGTTTATTATATATATATATTTTTTCCTATGGCTGAGTCTTGGGGCGGGGACTAATTGATGACAGGCACGAAGAAGGAGTGGCTGGCACTGGTGTCAGTGTGCATGTCGGTATGACCAGCCATCTTAGGACGGCCAAACCGATATTCGCACAGACATCTCTCCAATCCTAGCTTTGCATTGCCGGGTGGAGAAGAGCAGGCACAGACTCCCAGTCCTCGTTGGAGCGGAAAACCAGCCCGCTTAGGCCAATCCCAGCACTTCTTCCATGCAGGTAAGTTCTTTTTTTTTGTTTTTGTTTTTTGCCCCCCCTCTGGGCTGCCTCACCACTTTCATCCAATGCTAGCCACTACTGCATCCCTGTAAACACCACTACACAAGACTCGCTGACTGCTCTGTGGCAGATTCAATCGGTTACAATTTCCTTCTTCCACGTGGGAGGTGGGCACTATGCGCCCTCCTAGATTTTTTCTTTTGCATTTTTATATAGGGCAACCTCAACCCGAAAGTATTTGAGCGCTTTACATGAGCGCAAGTTACATAACATGAGGTCAGACTCATTTTGGAGGCATGAGAAGATTAAATGATTTGCCCAGAATTACAGGATGTTGAGCCAACGCAGAGACTCAGAACTTGGTTCTCCAGTTCCAAACTGGGCAGCTCTGGTCGTAATGGCCTCTCTGCTTACACCATTCCCTCAACACCTCGTCCCAGTGTCCGGGCCTACCACTAAACTTGAAAGATAACATTTATGTAAACACCACCACACACAGACGGTTTGTTATCGCTTATGCCTTTTACTTTAATAATGTTAAAAATGCACTTTTAATAAAGACTTCTTAATTTACAGATATGATCCGATATACTACGGTGTCACGCATCTGCATGTTAAAGAAATATGCTGTTTTTAATTTTTAAGTCACCTTATCTGGGAGCAATCCCAGCATCCCAGTTTGACCAAATTGTGTGGTCCTAGGCAAATACTGTTTTTCATCAGGCCTCCTCTTTGTTTGTTATTGCACAGGTGAGGCCAACAGGGCTGGTTTACAGACAGTTAAGGCACCCTTATGACTGACTCTGCCCCCAACATTGCCAGCTTGACCACTTGCAGGATGTGGATTAACCATTGTAATATACACGAAAATCCTGCATGTGGGGAGACTGCTCTCCCTCCACTTACTTGGAAGATAACATATATTCCCACAATAGTTTGCTTATGTTGACTGTTGGCTCGTCGCTCCTCCTGACATCAGTCTCAGATTGGTCCATTACTAAGGGCCTAGTAGTGGACTTCTGTGGCAGGACCGCAGGTGGTTCCTTCTGCCTCTTGGGCCTCTGCTGCAGCAAACGAGTCCAGATAAGGAGCAGGAAGAGGTTCAGGCTCAGCTCCATAATGTTTTATTTTCAAAGTGAAAGCAAAGCAGTACCATGCTACTGCAAGCAGAGCAGTCCTCTGCACCCTCCTACAGCCCACCCCTCGGTGATGATCCACAAATTGTTGCCACCCACTACCTCCTTGTCCTCATCGGCCTGCCCCACCCACAGCCATTAAAGTGAATGGAGTTTTGTTAACTCCTCCCAGGGCCACTGTTTATGTGCCCCAAAAGCAATCGGATCAATTGCATTCTAATTTAACACCCCCTCTACTATGATGCCGCTGTTGTAGCTTGTGTTTGCCAGTCAAAGAAAACCTTGCCTGGCTGGCACTTGTGCAGTAGAATATCTGCAAAGTTCATTTAAGTTCACCCAAGAGAATCGGCACACTGTCTCGGAGCAGTCATTTCTTTTCAGCTGCTCTGTGTGCTTTTTACCCTGTTCTTGCCTTCTCCCCGATAGTGGTGGGGCAACGCCCCTTGCGCCCATTAACACCAGTCGCCCCCGTCAATGCTGTGGGCATGCTTTCAGAATGCTTGTCCCCTGCTCTGGAATGCTCTGACATTGCATCTACAACAGTTGACCAACTATGGTGTATTCAGGAAGGATCTAAAACCTTCCTCTTATATTCGGTTTCTCTGTCATTTTTTTCCTATGATTTCCTTTCAGTGTTCATGCTCCCTTATGATGGTGTTTTAGAGCCTTGACACCACACTGTGGTGACTGCACCTAAAACACTAATTTTGTTTTATTCTTGAGTTCCAAATCTTAATGCCAAGCTTTACAAAGGAAAACTATCCAGCAGGCTGCAGCCCCTAATGCAGTATTGGATAAACCCTAACCAGTCAGACTATGGGGGCGATTTCAATGCGGTCGGAAAGACTCCGACCATCGGTCGGAGCCGTTCCGACCGCATCAAAATGTCCCGTTCTGATTCCTTTCCGACCGACCCATTTTGATGGGGTCGGTCGGAAAGGAATCCGAACCAGATTTCCGAATGGCCTCCGACCATTCGGAAATCCTCCATCAATCCTCTTTCCGGCTCAGGGATTACGATAGAAGAGTCCCACAGCCTTTCTGTGCTGGCATTTCCGACACAGAAAGGCTGTGGGAATCCCACTTTGCGGGCCCCCAGCAGGGCCCCCATGGGTGCAAGGCCTCCGGATGGCAGCCTAGGGTGCCCTCCTGTTGATCCCTGCACCCGGTGGCAGGCACGTTGAGGTGCCTGCCACCGGGTGCAGGGATGAACTGCACCTCTGCCCTTTGCAATGAGAGCATAAATTACATTCGGAATGCATACTCCCATTGTAAAGAATAGGATTGCGATCGAACAGTGTTTGGTCGCATCCTACTTGCTGGGCTGGAACCGACAACTTGGTCCGTCCAACATCGTAATCGGGCCCTTTATGTGAAATATACAGACTTTTGGTGCTTATCTCACCTAATAGAAAAGGCACAGAGGAACAAGAGCCCTTCCACACTGCCACACTAAAAGACCATAGTTATGGAAAGACTTTCAATAGGGTAGACTGGTGGTTTCTACCGGCAGGTGTAGGCAAGATAAGGGTAGGTGAAGTGATGAAGAAAAAAGATATTGGTTAATTATTTGCACGACAGGCCACATAGTAGTGAAGACTGATAGAATTAGAGAGTTTGAGATAGGTAGTTTTACAGGTTAGGGTAGTCCCCTTCATCTCTCCTATTTTCTCTATTGATGGAGCGTTTGACTGTCGTGCTCGAAAGAAATCTGGAAATTCTGAATATTAGCTACAGCGCAGACTGACACGGGTTATATATGTTTGCAGATGATATCCTATCTTGAATCATCCATCTGGAATGAGTGAAAAAATTAGAAAGCTTCCAGAGGTTGACAGTTTTAAAAGTTACTGCAATAAATCAGAAATATTGAACACTGCTCCCTTCGCATAGGCAAAAGGCAAAGTCATATACTTAGGTGTGTATATTGTGCTATTGTTACTGACCTAATCCTGAGAAACTATCCCCTACTATTCAAAGACATCATTAGAGATCCAGCACAGTGGAAATCACTGTATAGTTCAAAGGTGGGAAGAATTAAAGCCATAAATATAAGTATTTTGGGGGGGCGCTAGAGGGCGCCAAGCAAGATGGCCGCACTTGCGTGAGGCTCTTGCAGTTCGGGCTCCTATCCGACCAATATCCGTATCATCTCGAACCTAATTATACAAATAAAAGGAGTCGCCTAAACGCCGAGACTGCTGTGATGTCCGCCGCTGCTTTCGGCATCTGCTAAACTGCCTGGAAAGCTGAGAAATTGCGAGTCTGTTCCCATGGCAGAGCGGCGCAAAAATGGCGGCGGCGCTGCCCGGGTGAGCTAGGAGGGGCAACCTCGCAGGAAATTGAGAGAACCCGCTGCCTACATCCGTGCTGCTGAGGAACTGTCTGGAGGGAGACCCGACCGGGACTGCGGTGCCATCGG
This sequence comes from Calotriton arnoldi, assembly GCA_963921515.1. Lineage (NCBI taxonomy): Eukaryota > Metazoa > Chordata > Amphibia > Caudata > Salamandridae > Calotriton > Calotriton arnoldi. Next base: position 1,022,783 of record CAWUFW010003956.1, read on the forward strand.
ACTGCAGCGGAGCCGCCTCCCGGTCTGTCGCTGTGCCGGAGCTCCCTGTGTAGGGCGACGCGGATTGCTGATCCGGCTGCGCGGCCGAGGAGGACGACGAGATCGACCCCCCGAAGCCTCGCTGAGGCGCCAGACATAACAGCGGCGGTGAGTGATCGGCGCAGCCCCTGGGCCTGCCCGTGTTTGCGGAGGAGGCGGCGCTCACGGCTGGAGCCTTGCGGATGCTGGGCGGGCTGATTGAGAACTGGGCCGCGATCTCTGACTGCCGTGCGAGACCGGGTCGTGGTGGAATGATCCCGCGGCCTCAGAGATAGTGCGGTATCCCGCGGAGCGCTGAACTGCGGCCCGACGGGGCGACTCAGAGGCTGGCAGAGGGAGACGGCCATATTCCGCCACGTAAGTCCACCCCGCTAAGCATTGCGGCCCTGCGCCACGGCGGGAGAAGCGCCTGCAGTACTGGTGGCCTACTCCAGCTGCCCAAGTAAGGTCGGGGCCCCCTGGGTGGGGAACAGCGCTACAGACAACCACGATGTGCTGTAAACTTGCTCACACAGCCCGCACCCCCCCGAGGGACGACTGAATTTTGAAGCGCGTCGCCGCCGCCGTGACTCCCTGGGCCCGTACCGGCTCCCAGGCCCCAATACATTTCAAAGGAGGGGCCTGCGCCTGAGGGCCGAGAGGGAGATGGCGTGGCCCCGTAGCTGCTGGGAACAGGAGATCGACTAGAAGAAGGCCGGAACACTAGCTTGAAGACCGAGCCTCGAGGCCTGCTGGATGAAGGAGGGGGTCAGACCGAGACATGGTGCCTACAATGCCTGAGACCCACCCCCCACACAACTAGGCCCCCCCTGTGTCATACTGGGGAAGTGATCACACCGGGCCAACGTACCTGTTAGACCCCACGTGGGCCCGCAATACACGCTAGCAAGAAGAACCCTACTGGCCGAGCGTGGCGGAAAACCTACTGGAGAAGCGGACACTCTCTGCTGAGTGGGGGCACAGACAGAGGGGAACCCCTTACGCTGTCCTGCCACTCACGACCGCTGTGCTAGGAGAGCAACTGCCCATAAACGCCAGACAGTCCCTATCGGATTGCGCACACCGCGGCGCACCTAATACACCATCACCATGGGGAAACCCGACGGACGACAGCCAAAACTCAACTTTGATGCGTGCAAGTCTACCCGCTCCCAGGCAGAACCGGATGAAGACCAGGCTGAAGCCCCATCCACCTCTACGGCGGACCTCAAGGAACTCCTGCTGGTGATGCAGTCGAGCCTGACCTCCATTGAATCAAAAATGGACACTATGAATGCTCGGCTGGATGGCCTTACCCACAGAGTAGAAAAACATGATGACCGGCTGACGGAGGCGGAGCGGCGCATCTCTGATCTAGAGGACAACTCCACGTCCACTGCTAACCGCACGCTCGAGATGGAGAGGGTCCTGAAGGTCATTGCGGCCAAAAATGAAGATTTGGAATCTCGCTCGCGACGGAACAACCTCCGAATCCTAGGAGTGCCGGAGTCAACCGCTACCGGCAGGATGGAAGAGTATATCGAGCGCCTCCTCACAACACTGTTTGGAAGAGAGGCCTTCTCACCGGTCCTGGTTGTCGAGCGAGCCCACCGATCGCTGGCGGCACGACCCGCTCCTGGAACACCACCCCGCCCGATCATTGCCAGAATACTTAACTATCGAGACCGGGATGTGGCCCTCCGCCTCGCCAGAGAGCGTGGCCAGCTCCGCTACGAAGGGACAGAAATATCGATATACCCAGACTTCACTATGGCGTGTGCAGGAACAAAGGCGGAAATTTCTCCAAGTAAAGAAAAAGCTGCAGCAACTCAATCTACCCTACGCCATGCTGTTCCCGGCCCGTCTCAAAGTAACACATCAAGGAAAGCAGCATTTCTTTCAGAACCCGCAACACGTCCAAGACTTCATTAAGAACTTACCCAAACAACAGACCGAACGATCCTCCCCAACCCATCGACTGGAGGGCAACGGCAATATCTCAGATATTGAGTGAATCCCTGTAGCGCCGCCTGTACCATACGAACCGTAAACCAGAACCTGACCCGGACATATCTCACACAAGGAAACTTAAGAGACATTAACAGCGTTTACATCGCCGAAGCAAAGAGAATCATGCTTCTAACGAGATGGAAATAGCACCAACTCCCGGGGAATGCACACTCCCTGAAAGACGCCCGCCGCAGAACATAGACCATTATGCAACTCTCAAGGGAGCGGCGGGGCTGGGAGAGCAAGAACGGAGTGTGGGTCATAGCGGCGCCGGGGCTGCCCCGCTTCGCTCCACTGGAGTGACTCACCAGACCACATAATCGTAAAAGACATTGTGATGAGATGAATACCCACACCACCGCCCGAACACCCTCGCTCAAGCGAGGAGACTCTGGATCGCCCTTTAGCTTCCACCCGGCAGGTAATCCCTACACACTGTACTACTAAGTTACGTTCATGGTTAGACCACCTTCCCCAGTTGGGAATCTGGTACAAGGGGTAGATTGGGAGGGGGGGCGGGAATGGGGCCACGGCAGGATTGGGCTGCTGATGTGGGAGGGGGGAGGGGGAACCCTACATTGCTCACCGAACGGAACACGAGACTATATCACGCCAATCACCATCGTGCTGACACATACTTATAGGTCCGAACTACGAACTCAAAGAAGACAATGTCCACACTCTGGTACCTGTACTTTGTACCATCGCCATGGCAGACCGCCCTAGACCCCCTGCTTATAACTTCCTAACCTGGAATGTACGCGGCCTGGGAGACCCCCGCAAACGCCGACACATTCTAGCCTATCTAGACCGCCATAATATTCACTGTGCGATGCTGCAGGAAACTCATTTTAGCCCCACTGCCTCGCCCACATTCGCGTCACGATGGGCAAATTATGCACATTTCTCTTCATACTCCTCTTATGCCCGAGGCACGGCTATATTGATTAAGCGATCTCTCCCCTACACCCCCATAGGGTCCCAAGGCGACTCGCAAGGCCGATACAACATACTTTGGGGTCGCCTAGCTGCCCATTCCATAACATTCGTCTCCTGCTATGGTCCAAACAATGATGATCCAGAATTCTTCCGGGTGCTCTGGGGTAAGATCTTAGACATCGGATCCACGCATTTGGTGTGGGGCGGGGATTTCAACGTTACCCTTAACCCCACATTAGATCGCTCACACCCACAACCGCTACACTACTCCAACTCGCATTACACCCTCAAAGCAATAATAGAGGAGTATGATCTCATTGATGCTTGGCGACATATACACCCGCAGCTCCGGGAGGGAACATGCTACATCACGGCCCGCTCCTCCTGGTCGAGAATTGATGGGTGGCTCATCACTAAAGGTCTCGCCCCCTGGCTGTCACACGCCTCACATCTCTCCCGCACGTATTCCGACCACTCCCTAGTACACATCGCCCTCACCCCCCCACAAGAAGACTCGCCCTTTCTGTTCTGGCGCATAAACCCACAAAACCTGTTAGATCCAGTGTTCAAACAGGAATTAGAACAAGAGATAATGGATTTCTTCCCACGGAATGACAACTCGGTCGAGCAATATTCTATGATATGGGAGGCCTTTAAAGTTACTATTCAGGGCTAAGAGCGGGGGAATCCTGAGGGACATCCGCTCCACGATCCGTAAGCTGGAAACGGAGCTTAAACAGACGGAAACTAAGATACAGGATGCCCCCACCCCAGAACTGCAGGCTCGATTACGAAGCTTGCTCACAGAATATCAAGCAACAGCTGAGACTGAATGCAAGTTCAGGGGGAAATACCATCAAGCACGGCATTACGGGGAGGGAGAAAGACCGGGGAAGGCGCTTGCATCTTTGACCCGCCCTCCTCGCTTCTCCAATATGGTCCTTGAGATCGAAGATGAGGATGGGCAAATACAGAGAAACACCCCGAGATTGTAACAACGTTCCGCAGCTTCTACAAAGCTCTGTACAAGACACACAGAACTCACCCGGTGGATTTCACCCCCTTCTTCGAAGATACCGCAATAGCATGGCTGGGAAATGGACAGAGGGAAGCCCTTTTAGCACATCACGAGGACGAAGAAATTATAGCCGCTATAATGCAACTACAATCCGGCAAGGCCCCAGGGTCAGACGGCCTCCCGGCCGAATTCTATAAAACATTTCGCCACTTACTCATCCCTATACTGCGACATGTGTTTGAAGAGGCGCGAGAAACGGGTATACTACCCCCAACTATGCGAGAGGCACGCATAATCTCCCTACTCAAACCAGGAAAACCGGCCTCGTGCTGCGACTCATATAGACCCCTGTCCTTAATTAATGTGGACGCCAAAATTTTAGCAAAATTAATTGCTAACTGCATCAGCCCTCTCATGACAGCGCTAGTACTTCCAGACCAATCGGGATTTGTTCCCAACAGAGGCACGTCTCATAATCTACGCACTCTGTTTGCGGTCCTCCATGACATGGACCCCGCAATGAACGCCGCGGCAATTTTCCTAGACGCCACCAAGGCGTTTGATTCACTAGAATGGGACTACCTGGCCTTCGTCTTGCAACGCATGGGATTTCCCGCTCCTTTCCTGGCCTGGATAGACCTGTTATATGCGGGCCTGCAGGCTAGAGTGGTAGTGAACGCAGCCCAGTCCCCCCCCTTCACCATAGCCAGAGGCACCCGCCAGGGATGTCCCCTCTCGCCTTTACTCTTCGCCATAGCGATCGAACCTCTGGCGGCCAAAATCAGACAACATTTCCGGGACCACGCCCTTATCTACCCAGAAAGGCAAATATTAATATCGCTATATGCTGATGATCTCACTCTATTCCTGCGCAACCCGGACGAAGGACTCAACCCCATCCTCAGACTCCTCATCCTATTTGGCCACCTCTCCGGAGTAAACATTAACTGGGGGAAATCCCAGATATACCCCCTCACGAACAATACCACCCGCTTCGACCCTGACTATCCACTCACGTGGTGCGAAGATACACTTACATACCTCGGAATAGTTATCTCTCGAAGTCGAGATGACTTGCTGCGGTCCAATTATGGACGTGCGCTTGATCTCCTCACAGAAAAAATCACCAGATGGAGTGCATTGCCCTTCTCCATGGCTGGCAGAGCCTCCCTGATTAAAATGGTGGTACTACCCAAGTTGCTTTACTTATTTACGAACATTCCATACGCGCCAAGCCGCCATTTTTTTAAGGAGATTAAAACTCAACTGATTCGGCTGGTCTGGGGGGGAAAACAAGCTAGGCTGAGCTGGGACACCCTCACACGACCCTTTGCTGCGGGGGGATTTGAAGTACCTGACCTAGAACTCTATTTTAGCTGCGCCCAAGCCCGCTTCGCAGCCTATTGGATACATCCTCCCCCATATATGCCCCACCTGGCGATAGAAGATGGGTATATGACCCCCACACCATGCTCAGCATATCTGAGCACCCCTGCGGTCCCAAGACATCGGGCATCCACTACGGTACAATGCACGACTAGTGCATGGCAAGATCTAGCTCGAAGGACTAACTGCCCGATACTCTACTCACCCTTACTACCCCTTCAAGGGAGACAGGACCTCCCGGTCACACAAGAAGGAGGCTGCCGCCGCCTGCTACGCAAGCTATCCAGTCTTACCTGGGGACAGCTCTACTTAAACGGCAAATTTCGAACTAGCGAAGATTTCTTCGGCACCTACTCCCCCACCTCTTTAGATCGGTTCTACTACACCAGACTCAGACAAGATATGCGGGCTCTCACCCCATCTTTCCCTCTAGAACCCTCAGTTATGCCCCCCCTGCACGCCATAATGCAGCAAACCACTCCTACACATGTGGTGTTGCTTCTTTACCGTACCACTCAAGCGAATTGTGAACACGGCCCTCCCACCGCCAGAAATAAATGGGAAAGTGACCTCGGCTATCCCCTCACTGACGAACAATGGTCCTTCTGCTGTCGCCAAACCGGTGCAGTCTCTGCCAGCAGTAGACTGCGTATCATTCACTACAAATACCTTCACCGCTTATATTATACACCCGCACGCCTACATCGTCTCCACTTACGCGACAATACTAATTGCGATCGCTGCGTGGAAGAGGGAGCTGACTTCATGCATTTAGCCTGGGACTGCCCGTCGGTCCGCCGATACTGGGGAGAAGTTATGCTCGCCTTAGACCAAATGATGGGACTACACGTGTCGGAAGACCCCCTTACCGCACTCCTGGGATACACTGAACCGCTGCCTGTTAAGGCGCGTCAATATGTCTCCCTTGCACTCCTCCTCGCTAAACGTAGAATCGCCTGCAGGTGGGGCAGAGGAAGGGCTCCGAAATTTAAGGTCTGGCTACGCGACCTCACATATTGTCAAGAACAATTGAACACCTATGCTGAACTGTTACCACCCTCCTCACGACCACGGGATATTTGGGCTCCTCTCCAAGCGTATCTCTTGGAGCATACTACAACCGCAGATGCATTAACTGACCCCCACATCACAGGGGGAAACACGTAAGACAGGTAAGGGAACTGAGGCATATGGGAATCCACACAGGTTAGGACGCAAAGAACACAATCACACTACAGGGGTTAAGGTACGCCATGTATACCTGCAAGATCGAGTACAAGAGTTACTGTATGTGGACACTACACTGAACTACAATTGGTGAATAGTGATACTATTATGATGTTAGTTGGTTTCTGTTTTAAACTCACAAATGTTTGAGACCTTTAGAGGCCAAAGATGATGCTAGCCCACCTGACGCGGCCGGCCCAACGTGGTTGTAGGCGGCTTGCTGTGTACATTACTACCCACCTCTAATGCTATACAAAGCGCAACATTGCATTGCCGGCCCGCTCGGGATGTAGGCAAAATGCTGTGTAAAAGAACTGTGGGCATCAATAAAGGTCTTTTAAAATAAATAAATAAATAAATAAATATAAGTATTTTGCTGAAGCTTTTTTTATCTGTTCAGTGCTCTTCCAATAGATGTACCTATGGTTTACCTCTATATGGATGAATGGATGAGCAATACATTTATTTAGATTAGCAAGACTACAAGAATGTCCAAGCAGATGTACAATGACAGTGCACAATGTTCATTTTGACTCAAAAGTATTTTCTGACACAAATATTGTCACAAAAATATCATGGTGCCAAGAATATCATGGTGCAGAATATTGTATTTCAGATAAGAATATTGTGTTTTCAGTGTTTAATATAATTTTTCAATATATAGTTGTATATAATATTGATTTTGTAATATTTTGTAGTACTCTATGATTTTGTGTGTTTTAAGTTAGTATTATGCTAATATTCGTTGTTTGTAATTTTTTAGTAGTTGTTTTCTAGTTTTTTTTTAACAATATATTTTATTAAGTCTTCATGGTATATGCCGGGCCGTGGCCCCATGCATACATTTTGAAGACAATATGTATCATTACAAACATAGAGGTGTAACCCCTGCATAACCTGCAGGTTCAACAAGAACAACATTGCTCAGTTAGTCTCAAATCCCACAAGTCCATGATTGTCAAATTGGATGAACACACTAATAGTTTTGAATTGTAGTCCGGGTTGCTCAGTGATCCATACTATTAGGGAAACATGTCCTATCATGGGTCCAGAGATGGTAAGGGGAGTAGCTCTATGCCCCGGTAGATCTCCCAACGGGACCATATTTTCCTGTGCTTCTGGGAGCACCCACTAGCTTGGAACACTGCGATCTCGGCACATGGCCTTTTTCCACCTACTGATCGTCGGGGGGGACTCACCCTTCCACAGCTGGGCGATATCACGTTTTGCAATGGTGATGGCTAGAAATAGCAGGTGCTGCTTGTATCGGTTCCCACCTATCCCTTCGGTGCTATGCAATAACAGCATTTTCGGATCAAATGGGAGATCCACGACAGCACCTCGCCCAAACAGGCTTGTTTTCGAGTTTTGGTACTATTTTTAAAGTTTTGATTCTGACTTTATTTTTTTTAAATATTGGTGGGTTGTTGGATTTGTAGGGGAGTAGAGTGGTAAGATATGTTAATATATTTTTCATTTTTAGGTCTCGCCTACGTGCGCGCTGCATAGGAGACCTTTAGCCGTCGTGTAGCTCTTTTTCAAAGCACATACTCTTGCTTGTGGCGGCATACGCCTTGCGGGAGTGCGCAGCAACACGACACAAGCACGAGTATGTGCTTTGAAAAAGAGCAGACTGCTCTCCCAAGCGCGCGCATGTAGCTTGGAACTGGAAGGACTGCGTCGTGGTTTATTTTTACACATCCGATAGCTGACAGACTTGGTTCTGCTACCACTGTATTAAAGCAGAAAAAGTCCCCATACAGCCTCACACCTGGGCTTTCACCCCATCATTTCAAATAAAGTTCGCAAAGCAAACGCAATCCATCTACTGAAGCCAAACCAAGCGCGTTAAAAAACAGAAAGCAAAAAGAAATTCCAAGTGGCCAACAGAATGCACGTTCTGAAATGAGAGGTATTGCTTCTAGGAAGTCCAGTATCGATGTCTGTCGACGTCATGTGTTCCTCCTCTGCCAACACGTGCTTTTATACCACCAGACCTGCTTCTGTGAATAGCTGCTCCTCTGAAAGAAATATAAACTACAAAAGCCTCCCTTGTACAAGGCCAGGCTCCTTCTTACAAAGGAAAGTGCAGTAAATTAATTTAGACAATGACATCATGTTGAGTTGACTACAGCATACTAGGTTATTGCGGAAGAGGTATAAATAACTATATGTTGTGTACCACTTCTCGTCTCTAGGCACTGACAACAGGTGTTAATCACTACACATCAATGGAACTTATTTTTCTTCCAATGAAGGACGAAAAGCTGAGTGGATGGGATTCGAACCTGTGATCTGCAAGCTGCACAAAGATCTCAGCAATGGATGCATTAGTCCACTGAGCTATCTTACTGGGTTAATTAAGGAAAGGTTAATGTCAGCAGACTGAAGAGCTTAAAACAACTCTGAAACGACAAGTTTGTTGTTTCTTTACACTGCTCGTGGTTTTCCCTCAAACATCTCAACCATGTTAGTCAAATATGTCCAAACCTGGAAGAGGTTTTAATGGTATTTAAAGAAGGGGAGGAAGTCTGCAACTACTGTTGACTAAGCGTTGTTTATGATGTCAAGGAGACAGCTTTAGAAACCATATCAATATTTTTCATGTATCATACTCTAGACTACATGTGATTTTTACATGTGACCGCTGTCCCAAACAGTCATTCTCTGCAGGAGGCTTTGAGAGGAGTTTATTTTCCAAAACACAAGAACCAATGAAGGCTGCAGCCAAATGAGATTATGTGGCAGAAGAAAAGTCACTTACAAAAATATCATCCCAATCTTACCTTCAATGGGAGATTTTTTGAAAATTATATTTAGCACAAAGCATTTCTGTCAGACACTATGTTGGTGACAACATTGTAATACTCACTATGGACAAACTTGAGGAACATATAATAACTGGTCAGGTAGCAGGTCAGATACCTACTCCACTTTGCTTTTTAGGTCTCGCCTACGCAGCGCGCATGCGCTGCATAGGAGACCTTTAGCCGTCGTGTAGCTCTTTTTCAAAGCACATACTCGTGCTTGTGGCGGCATACGCCTTGCGGGAGTGCGCAGCGGCGCGCCACAAGCACGAGTATGTGCTTTGAAAAAGAGCAGACTGCTCTCCCAAGCGCACACACGCGCCTCTTTCCTTGCCCACAAGTCCCGTCGCGCAGCTCGCCCAACTCTGTTTCCACATCTTCAACACCTCTCCTAATCGGCAACAATGGCGGCTGCACTTTTCTTCTTGTTACTTTCTTATTCTTCCATCCTTATTTATCTTCGGATTTTCTTTCCTCGTTCTCCCATTTCTGTGTTCCTTACTCTATCTTATCTTGCTTTCTTGGAGGGTTGTTTCCTTTCTTTCCACCTGGTCCTTCATACCCCTTCTCGCTTACTACTTCTTATATTCTCCCCCCAACTCCCTCTTTTCAGTTATTTTTGCATTTGACTTTATTTGGTTCTCCAGTTCCTCGTTTCTTATAGACTCTTGCTTTCACCTTTGTCTCTTCATCGCCTTTTCTCTCCCAAAACATTTTCATTAATTTCCCTTTATCGTTCTCTACTTTTTCTAATGACTTCCACATTCACCTTTCATTTTGCTTCCCTTCATTTCCCTATCTACCGCTGTCTATGCGTTTTATTTTTTTCTTTCTCTCTTTTGCCTAAAATCCTTTTCACCCTCCTATCTGCCCTTTCTCCTTTTCATCCACCCTCATCTTTCACTCCTTACCTTCGACTCTCCGCCTGGATGTCAACAGATGTCTGACTGTACAATAGCCGGCACCTTCTGCTCCCGCCGCCCAGATCGCCTGTATGTTCGCCCCCCCCCTCTCCCGTTGCGCTGAATATGTATTGCGCGTCTGTTTCTCGTGCCCGCTGTACATACCTGCGTGTCATCTGTGTGCTGTCCTCTGCACTCCTCAGACCCCAAAGCGTCTCTTATTTATATCATCCAGCTTTTTTCTCCGCTGTTCCTTCTCGTGTCATCGTTCTATGTCACACATTTTTTTCTCTTTTTCATACCACCCCATGCCTTTTCTCCTCTCTCTTTTCTCTTCTCTCCCTTTTCTCTCCCCCTCCCCTGTGCTGTGGCTTCTGTCCTCTACCTGTTCTGTCTCCTTTCTGTATTCTTTCTGCCGTGGCTGTCCCCTCCCCCTTTCTCTCAACTCTCGCCTACTTTCTTCTTCCCCGTTTAACTTCTCTCTCTATTTTCTCTACTTTCCCTCGGCAGATGCTTCATTGAGTCACCTTCATTCTTTGTTACGTCTTTTCGGACTCTCTTTCTGTCTTACACCTTCTCCTTCTTATCTTCCCTTCTGTCTTGACCTTTCACCTTACCACGCGTCCTCCTTTCTTAGTTGCACCTGCTTCTCCAGGTCGTTGGCGCCCATAATTTCCAACTCCTCTAATCTACGCGCCCCCATTAGCTCTTGTCCTCTCACCTGTCTCGTCTTCTCCACGCTCCCTTTTCATAGTGCATCGTTTTACTCTACAGTCGCCATTTGCTGGCATGCTCAGCCCCGTCACTCTCCCCTATGGTTTTGCTCTTGTCCATTTTCTCCTCTTTCCTCCCTCTCCCCAGCCCCTTCCGCTACCTCACATTACTCTTGCTATAAATTACGCTTGTGCCCTATCCCTTCCACTGCATTCTGCTCCTGAAGCTCTGTTTTCAGTACTATTAATTGTATAATTGTAACACCCATTATTTACAGCGCTTAGAAACAACTGCAGTATAGTCCGAGACACTATATAAAATCAAGTTCTTTCTGCCTGTTCTTCCCTCAATCCACCTCTTTCCTCACCCCATCTCCTGCTTTTCAGTACGTCTCTCTGCCCCGCCCTCCCTCTTCTTCTCTTCATCTCTTGCCCTCTCTTCCCTCCCCTCCCTTCCTCTCCCCTTCTTTCCGTACTATCATCTGGCGAAACCCAGTCTAACTCATTACAAATGGTTTACAAACGGTGAACAACATTCTGCTGTGAATGTGAATATGTTCAACTACATGAAACCAAAATGTGCATCCTTTTGGATGTACTTCTTGAAAATGTGTTGCCAACAGATAGCTCGAAGTTACCATTTTTAATCACTCTGTGATGTTACTGGATGTATTGTTTGAGTGGTCTCACACTATTTCCAATGTATACCAATTAATGCAGCTTCACCCCAGTGCGCAACAAGGTTTCACCAGCATATAAAACAAGCATTGGCATAGCCAATAGGTCTCGCCTTTGGGATCTTATAAGTATTTAATTCTGCAGCACAATATCCTTGGTGCAACATCAACTGTTGCATGGCTAAACACTTATAATGTCCCAAAAGCGAGACCTATTGGCTATGCCAATGCTTGTTTATGTTTTTATCTACAATTTATTAAATTTAATTGGTTAATTATACTCAGAATCAGGATAATTTATTGTACAATTATTTAAAAGCGTTACAACTATAACACGAGTTTTAAAAAAAGGGTGTTAGCTAAAATCTTAAGGCTAAAAAAGAAAAAAGCTTGGTGTCCGTGATGCCTATAGCAGCCGCCATTTTCCATGTGCAGCATGTTAAGTCTCAGTATGCCGCCACGTTAGTAGCTACCTTCGTATTATATGGGCTAACATATATGTCTTCAAAATGTGCAAATCAGTGTAAATTCTCTTTTGTGCTGGTTGGTTAAGATCATGGCAGCACTATACTTGTATGGCCGAGGTTAACCTTTCATCCCCGCCTAAAAATGCTACAGTTTTTTATCTCAACTTCTGCATCAGTCAAAAGTTTAACAAAGTAGCAAATCATTCTTGTATCCTTTGGATCGAAGCAGGCTAACATTGTGGTCCTGCATGAGCGGATGTTCCTCTCTATGAAAGCCAAATGCAGACAGGCCCTCCGGCTCCTCATTAGATCGTTAATAGATGCAAACTAAGTGGATTACCTTTTCTCTCATCAGCCTACATGCTGCATAGTCTGTTGAGTTTGATCATACCAGCGTGTGGTCAAGTGAAGGAAGATTTTCAACCCTGTCCCGCATAAACTTATGTTTAAAAGGATAGAAAAACCTGCCTCAAGATAAGCATGTGGTGATAGGGTTTAGCAAATTTGTATTAACATCCAGGCATGGCGATGTTTGGAAAATGTAATCTTGTCCACTTGCAAGGATTGTTTTGTTATTACTTTATTTAGTATTCTCCTGAAATCGAGTACATGCATGAGAGCTCCCAGAGAGTTTATTTTTATTTATTTTTAGTTTATTCAATGTGTATTCCAGGTAGCTTCTTGCTCATGAGTTGGCTGCTCCACAGCTTATTTCTTGCCATAAAAGTTGATTTAAAGATTTTTTTGTTGTAGTTTTTCATCTCTCACAAGACTTCACAAATGCGCCTGCCTGCCTTAGTTTATTCATATCTGCACTGGAGGTGCACTTTTGGGGAAGTCAAAGATGTAGCTGTAGGTTTTAGCTACAAGGACCTAGCATCCGCCCTGCAAAGTGCCTTACTGCCATATGTCAATATTGGGAGCAATTTAACAGACATCCCTTTCAAAATTGGGAGACATGGGAAGACTTTCAAAATTGGGAGCAAAATGCTAACATTAATGCTAGCAGTTTTGTTCTTAGTTGACGAACCTTGAGGTGCCTGCCACGGGGTGCAGGGATGAACCACACCTCCCATTTCCCTATGGGAGCAGGTATTACGGCCGGTTTATGCCCATAATGCATGCTCCCATAGGGAAGTGTTGGAATGCGACCAAACAGTGCTCTGCCGCATCCTAATGAGGCGGGGGGGAACGCCAACCGGGCGTCGGTCGGTCCCGTTTACGAGACGGTGTCGGGTAGAAGCATTGAAGAAGTGTGTGTAGTTACGCATCCCAGACTCCCTCTCGGGGCCTGATTACAAGTGGATAGGAGTTTTGATGTATAATTTCACACTGGATTTGCTGATACCGGGGGGCATCAGTATTATGGAATGAGGAATTAGAGAGCCTTCACGAGGTGGGCCCTGAGATATGGGGATTAACTGAGAAAATCGCTGTTACCACACCCCTTTCCATGTTAGTCCCCATTTTTGGCAAATTCACACCTAGAGAATTTGGCTACTTTTTTGCAGCCAAAATGTCTGGGTGGGCGAAAATCATTGGAGATGCAGTGTTTCACTTTTAATGAAGATGCAGCCAGCCAGGCCTGTTACAGTCTGCATTGACATTAACAGGACACTTGTAATTAGACCCGGTGTGCCGACATCATATACGCTTCTATAACATAACATCGACATCAAAAATATTATGATATACATATATCACAGCAAAAATATTGTGGTCCTAAATATTGAGTATAAATATTTACAAGGTAAACTACAAAAATATTGTCTATAAAATATTGTGGTACTAACTATAGAGATTGCATAGATAAGTATATATTTTTAAAAATGTTTACAATTACAATAAATTAAGAAACGACATATATATGTATGTATATATATATATATATATATATATATATATACACACATATATTCATATATATATACATATATATATATATAAATGTCGAAACAAAGGTAAAATAATACTTTAGAATTCATTTAAATAAAGAAAAAATATATAATAAACAATATATAATTAAGTCGTTTTTTTAATTAAAACAAAATACTAATAACTAGAAAATAAAAGCACAATATATATAGTATATACATTTATGATAAGAATGAAAAAATAAACGATAACATTATTAAATAATTAAAATTAAATTACATCATAAAAACACATCAAAACTCATATTACTGAAAAAAGTTGCTAAATAAAATAAAGATATTAAATAAAAATAAAAATATAAACTAAACTTAAATCACAAAAATGCATTAAAAACAAAAAGCAGTAGTAGTAAGAATATGTTTATTTAAATCAATGGTTTGTTAAACCATACAATACCATTGAAGTACAATGATCTTTAAGAATTCCTACAAAATCTACCACCGCTCTTTAAAACCAAAGAAAACCTACCTGCTAGGCAAGTTACATCCAAAAATTGCATATCGAATACAAATCTTTTTGCTTCCACCCTTGACGTAATCCTATATTTCTTAAAAACTGGTTTTAAGAAATAACTTCTTAACGATAAAAAGTGTAAACATTCAATAAGTACATGATCAGAAGAACTGCACATTCCTAAAATGCAGCTACAATTCCCATACCCATCCCATGTCATTATCGCTCCCTTTCTCCATGCATAGGCCGGATTCAGGCCTACTCAATATTTTAAAATTGGCAAGCGCATTGCTCGATTCGGTATGTTGGATAGATAGGGAAATATCTTTGCATTTACCCAAGACTCTCTGAGTAAGGTGGTTGACTTATTTATACTATGATATTTCAGATCTCCACTCCTGGATTGCAAAGCACATCTCTCCTTTAGTTCTCTTTTTGATATCTTTAATGGAGCGCACATTTTAAAATCTTTTATATTAAATTTTTTTGCCAACCTAAGCAATTGATCCCTGACATGTCTCACACAATGTAATCCACATGACATATTTCTTTAGCGCACAGTGATGACACTTTTGCTTTACTTGCAATAAACTGTTAATGCGAGAACCGTAAACTTAGGATTGATGCAATGGAGTACCAGAAGTTCAACGTAAGCTTCCATTCTGATAGCTTGAACCATAGTACAAGAAGGAAGGTCTAAGATTTTTTTTTGTGACACTTGCCTTCCAATTTCTGCCAATTATGGCTGGCCCCAAGACCTAAGATCTCCGCCCCATTTATTATTTGTGATGGAGGGGGCATTGCTTTGTATGCTGTGAGCACAGGTTTCATTGAAAGACCCCCAATGTCCCTTTTGAATTTCTTCACCCCCCTCACAGTTGACAGCCCAGCCCCCCCCCAACATGGATAAAAAACAAAAATAACAAAACCACAAAAATTTTAATAAAAACATAACCAAAATTCAAAAACACTAATGTTGTGTTTGCCATTCTCTGTACGGTCCCCCCAAACGTTTTGCCTTCAACCTTCCTGCTTTCTGATTTCTCTTTAATGCTAAAGTCAGATTTTAAATCATTATTCTGAAAATGCCACTTTTAGAAAATGTGCATTTTCTTGTCCTAACCATTTGTGCCTTCTGCCAGCATCCTGAATCACATGACTGTGAATGGCTCTGCTGTTAGTGTTGGTGCATTCCTCCTAGACAGTGATACAAGGGGAACCAGGATGGGTGGGGGCAGAGCTGTTCCCTTCTCCACTAACACTTCAAAGGGCTTCCCTTCAGCACACACAAAGGAATCTGACACCAGCCTTTTGTCATCCCAGACTTCTTGGAGCCTTGACAGGGGAAGGGAAGAACTTTCCAGAACCAGATGTGGGGGTAGGACAGGGTGTTCCCCCATACTCAAAGGCTGGCACCATGTATGAATATTGGACCCTCTGAATAACTCTTTAGTACACTCCTGGCCCTGTGCAGGAACTGAGAAGGACTGCCATGCTGCCAGAAGGACTGCCTTGCTGCTTGAAGGACTGCTTTGCAGTTTGAAGGAGAGCTGGACCATCTCCTTGAATCCAGGATCACCATACGTGACTCCAAGGGCTCGTTGGCTGGTGTCCTGTATGAGCTAAAAGGACATAACAAGCTCCTGAGGTCTTGTACCCTGCTGGTAATCTCTGCTGGAGTGAGTCCTTACCCACCAATTTTTGTTCCCCAGGTCCTGAACCCTTGGTAGTGGCGTTGATGGTACTTCTCTAAAGCTGGGACCAATGGCGTAACAAAGTCCCCCGCAGCCACCGCAGTGCGGGGAGGGGCCTTGAGCATCAGGGGGCTCCTTCAGCACAGTACCCTGGCCTGAGAGCTCCTGAGTGAGTCCGGAGGGGGCCCCTTCATGTAGTTTGCAGGGGGGCCCTCTCAACATTCGTAACACCACTGACTGGGACTTAGGAATGTTTCCTCAAAATCTTCCTGGAGAACCAAAAGGATACCCAGATCTACCTGCCAGCTGATCCACCCACAGTGCATCGCTCTTCAGCCTGACTTTGCAGTAGCTTCTGCTACGTTCTTCCCTGCAATAGCAAATCCTGTCCAGTGGGACCTTCCTGCAATGGTATCTGTGCTTGTGGAGCCCTCTACGGCTCCAGCCTGCAGCTTCGTCCGGCTAGAGATTTTCAACTTCCAAAAAGTTGTCTAAGTCTGAAGGATAAAACTTTACAGGGCTTAATGACAACCGGCTTTCCATTGAAGACGACAACCTCCTCAGCCCGGAAATCCAGCTTTTCCTGCCATCATCGATTGCGTCACTGAGGCTTTGTCCAACGGCTCACCAGCATCAACAAGGCCTCCTCTGACAAAGCCAGCTGCCTACCTGCTGAACTCTACTTTCTTAGGCACTTTTCTTCAGAAATGTTTCTAAGTCCGAAGGTAAGCTGCGATCCACCCCATGTATCCGACCCGTGCTCCATTGCAGTCAGCCTTAACTTTTAACTTTGACCTAGTCTCAATTGACCATATACCCACAGTTGGCACTTTGATGTTTTAGGCGCTAAATTTCACTAAAACTTTAAAATTTCATAAGTCCAGTTTTACTGATTGGATTTAATTTGTTTTGGTGTCATTTCATTTATTAAACATGTCTCTATTTTTCTTAATAGGTGTGGGATTTTTCTTGTGTTGTGTTTTCACTTTATTACTGTTTGTGTGCTGCATAAATACTTTACACCTTGCCTCTAAGTTAAGCCTGGCTGCTTTTGTGGCAAGCTACGAGAAGGTTAAGCACAAGTTATTTTATTGACTTTTGTGGTTCACCCTGACAAGGATTGTGGTTGTTGCCTGAGTGAGGCTTCCACCCCCCTCAAACAATAACCCAATTTCTTACAATTAAAATAACAAAACTACAATTAGGAAAAACATTTTACATTCTAAATGTCAAGAAGTATACATTAAACACATCAAAATAAATGTCAAACAAACTACATTCAAATAAAAGGTAAACCATGAACATAAATACAAATTACCATTTCAAATTCAGCATGAGGAAAGAATAAAATATACCACTCCCACTTCAACCTAAAAAACAGCAGGAAAAGTGTTCCACTTTAGAAGTCTAAAATTTACCATTCCCGTTCCAACCTAAATTACAGAAGGGAAAGTGATGGACTTTAGAAGGGTCAGATTTATTATCCCAATACAAACCTAACCAACAGTAGGGAAAGAGTTTGGGAGGGTGGGGCATCAGGCCTAATAGTCCTGCTACAACCTAAGCAACACTGATGAACGCATTGGACTTTGGAGGGGTGAGATTTAACATTCCCATTCCAATATAAGCAACAGTAAGGAAAGTGCTGGATGACAGAGGGCTAATATTTACTATTCGCACTCAAACCTAAGCAAAAGTACGGAAATCGCTGGACTTAAGAGTGGTCAAATTTAATATTCAAGCTCCAGTCTAAGCAACAATTGGGAAAGCGTTGGACTTTGGAGGGGCGTGATTTATTATTCTCACTCCACCCTAAGCAACAGTAGAGAAAGTGCTAAACTTTGGAAGGGTCAGATTTAGTATTCCCACTCCACCCTAAGCAATAGTAGGGAAAGCGTTGTCCTTTCGAGGGGTCAAATTTATTATTCCCACTCCAATCTAAGAAACAGTAGGGAAAATGTTGGACTTTGGAGGGCCAGATTTGCCATTCTGACTCCAACCTAAAGACTTTGTAACATCTATGGGGCCGATTCCGATCTCGGCCGGTAGGGCTCCGAATCGGATTTGGCTTAACCGGATCCGATTCGGAGCCCTATTGCCCGACCGATTCGTACGCGTGTTTCGGGCGAGCGAGTACGATGCGAAATCGCCGACCGACTCGTCCGGGCGTCCCGACCGCTCCGACCGACTCGTTCCCGGGTCGAACCGCACCGACCGACTCGCTCGGACTCAACTCGCACCGCGCAATGGAGACGTTTCCCGGCCGGGTAAGTACGATGCGCGCCGCGGAGCAGTCCGACCGAGCTGCGCACTCCGGCTCGAAAGAGCAGTCGGAGCCGTACTTTGGGGGTCCGTGTCGGACCCCCTGTACGCGTGGCCGCGCGAGTCGCACACAGGGGGACCCATGGGTCCCCCTACCTGTGCGTGTACGGCGCGAGTCGCTTCGCCGCGTACACGCTGTAGGGGGCGCCCTTGTCCGCCTCGCACCCATTGAGTCAATGGGAGCCCGCGTACGCGTTGTACGACCGGCTCCCATTGACTTCAATGGGAGTCCGACCGAATCGAGTCCGATGGCATACGTGCGCATCGTACTCGTTCGGTCGGGCTGCACGGGTCCGATTCGGTCGGAAATCTCTCCGGGTCCGGCTCGGTCGGAGAGATTTCCGGTCCGAATCGGAATCGGCCCCACTATGTCCTTTTGACCAGTATGTCTATGAATTGTCTCTGGGTTGCTTGCTAGTTTGAGTGGTATGAGTGAGTGTGAATGCAAATTTGATTACAAGTTCAGATTGGGAGAAAAAAAAATCTTTGATATAGGGGTCCAGGAATGAAAACCAAATTGTTGGTATATACAAAGATATAAAACTGTTGTCTCTATTTTTTTTTTTTTTTTAAATAATAAGCAAAAATTGTTCTTAAAAAAAGGAAACGATTTGTGATGAAAAATTGTTTTGATAAACATGGATTTTTTTTAATGAAATGGTGATGCAGTCAATCAAAATGAATAAATACAACTGGAATTAAGCAATTGTGATTTTTCTTGTAGTATGTCTCATTAAATGAATATGTAACCCATTTGATTCACATCAGAAGATAAAGAAATAGAGGTCCAGAGGGAGGTTGATTATTGTTTAAAAAAATATTAAACAGAAACCACTGAAGTACCAGCTGGAGGCCTGCCTACATTAGATGGTATGCCAAAAGGTTTAAGAAAAACAATTGACACTTATTGTAGGCTATATAATTCTCCAAAGGAATCTATCATACCCATAGTCTGCATTTGTCCGGCCTTGCTGAATGAGTGGCGCTCCAGGCAAAAATCTTATTTTAATTTGTTGGGCATCCGTTCATGCAGCTCCAGCATTGGTGGCTTGCCTGCAAGTGATACATCCTCAACTTGCAGCACGCTCCGTAAAGCTTATGTGCATTGCTAAAAGGACTTAAGGGCTGCAACTCTTAAAAAATAACTGCTAAATCCTGTTCTGGCCCGGGGGAAGCCACAGTTGCTTATGTCATCGGCCCTTGTACATTAAGAACAGCCCTGCTGCACATTAAGTGAATTATGCAAACTGCACGCTTGTCAAATACTGCATTATGCGCTTTACTCTTTTGCTAGTGTATATTACCTCTAATTACTCTGATTGCGCGTGCTACATATTACGCTGCTTTTGAAGCATCTCTAACAGTGTACTATGCACTTTACTCTATTTAGTGTGTAGTACCTTTAACTATTCAGATTGCATGAGCATTGTACACTAAGAACAGCACTGCTGCACTTTAAGGGAATTATGCAAACTGGCTGCTTGTTAATTACTGCATTATGCATTTTACTCCTTATCAGTTTGTTTTTTAGGTGAATTAATAACAATATATTGCGTTGTGCTTGAAGCACATCAATCGGTATAATATGCATTTTATTTCTTTAGCTCATTAGCTCGCTGTGTTTTTAAGTGCCCAGATTGTACGTGCATTGTAGTGTGCCTTACTTGCAGCATTTTATTCATTGCAATTGTTGTTTTCAAAATAAATTCTTTACTGTTCCTACTTTTATTTTCTCAGTTTTACTTTTCGTGTATGCTTTTAATTACCTAAAACATGAATAAATACGTTTCAAGGCTTCAGGTATCCTTCTGTTCCTGTGTCCTCCTTGGTAGCTGCCAGGGTCTACACCCATATTGCAAGCGTCCGACTGAATTTGGCTAGTTCTACCACTAATTCATTTTTAGCAAGAAACCAGGAATCTATCGATCCTATCTGTCTGTGTTCACGCTCCTTTATCCATCCACCCATCTTCACACTCATCCTTCCAGCCTCACACTCATCCATCCTGACCCACATTCATATTGACTTCCTCGGACTCATCTCTCCATCCATCTACACTCTCGTTTATCCATCCTTCCATCATCACCCGCATTTGTCCGTCTGCCTGTCCATCCTCAAATGAATGTATCTATCTGCCCGTCCCCCCCAAACTACTACAAGCGGTTTCACTTATTAATTAAAGACAGCCTTCCCTACTGGCTTCATTCTGGGGTGTTTCATGCTGAGCGGGGTCTTAAAGAGTTCCTCGGGAAGTGTTTTGGTGGCGAGCCTCGCCCCCTCTTCAATTTCTCGCGCACTATATAGCGGCACTTAAGAGGTTAAGTCTTTCTACTGGCCCCTAAAGACACGGCGCCATCGGGGGGTTAATGGGTTTCTCTTGCCTGCTTCTCGGGGGTTTAAAGGGTTAATTGTATCTCAAGATGAGGTTTGACGTGAGAAGGTTCTTAAAAGGGAATGTGGTCCCAGTCCTCGCGAACGGGCAAGGGAAAGGGCTGAGAACAATTACTCGAGGGTGTATTTTATTTTTAGAGTAACTGAACCGAGCCCAGGGGGACACTTTGCCCCTCACCGACATTTTATACGTAGCAGACAAGCGAACACGTTTATGATTGGTACAAAAAAATCTACATCCCAAGAGCAGATAGCGCTGCCTTTGCCTATAATATCTGCTTTCGACGCCCGGGGTGTTCCTGGTGAGACGTGGGTGGGTCTGCGCGTTCCCTTCTCCGCACATCCCCAGCTGCGCCCCATTGTCCGGCGGCCGCGCTCTGAGCGCCTGGGAGAGGCCGGGCTCGCGCCGCTGCTCCGCACGCACCTCGGCTTCAGCTTCAGCTGTTTGCACACGCACTGCTTTGTGTAATGGTGCTGCGTCCTGCTCCGCATCCCCGAAAAGCACCAGGGTCTCCCGGCTGAGCAGTAGGGCGACGAGAGCCTCGGCTGCGGCTAATGCGCAGCTGACACAGGTGGGGAGAAGGGCGCTGCCGGTCCCCGTCCTGCGCTGGGCTTTCAGGCCGCGCGTCGAGGATGTCCAGCCCGGCGGTAGTGAACGGGGGCCTGCCGAAGCCATCTGCGGACATGGAGGCCTCGCTGGACCAGTGCGTGCAGCTGCGGATCTTCAAGATCATCGTCATCGGAGACTCCAACGTGGGCAAGACGTGCCTGACCTTCAGGTTCTGCGGCGGCACCTTCCCGGACAAAACCGAGGCCACCATCGGGGTGGATTTCAGGGAGAAGGCTGTGGAGATTGAAGGAGAGAAAATAAAGGTAAGGGGTCTGGGAACTGTCATATGGGGTGTCTTGGGGGAAGAGGATGGAGAATGGCGGGGCGCGTCCGCCCTGCCCGAAAATGTCCATGGTTATTTCTCAGCTGTCCTGGGTCTTTCGGGGTACGCTGTCAATGCCCGAGACTTACAAACGCCCATTTGTTTTTTTTCTGTTTTCCGCACGGCGCTCCCCCCCCCCTCTTCCTACAATGTCCGCGGGATGTACATCTTGTGTGTGTGTGTATATATATATATGTATATATATATAATATATATATTTTATTTCTAGCTGTATTATATAAAAATACCTTCCATTTCAGACTGCCAAATGTTAAATTTTGGTTAAACTATTAGCTTGAGTAAATAGGAATGCGTTGTTTTATATGGATTCTTCTTACGTTAAATACTACTAGCTCGGCGCTTCTTCCTGAAGTGAAAAAACTGCGTGCATTGTATTTGTGATGACCGTGACCTGTTTTGAAAAAAATACGGTAGGCCGCCTGTGGATGCCGCCGCAGCTGCTCCTGCTGTCGGCCTATAGTTTAGGTGTAGGCCAGGAAGTAACATGTTTGTATACAAACACAGGACGGGTTGACCTATCACATCGTAGTGTTCTAAAGTTGCCCCATTGTAGTTCCCAGTGCTTCACATAGACCTGTTTTTTTTACCTTTCCATTATGGTTTCTGTCATTTTACCTTCCCCATAAATCTGGGAATGCACGTACTAGAATGGATAGAAAATGCAGGATTGCATGAGATCTATGGGACAGCTGGAGAGGTGTGCACATAGCTGAGGCTGAAAAGTAATGTTCTGCCTGCGTTTTCTGCTATGAAGCCCCTCCTCAGAGATACTAATTTCAAGGAGCTTTGGTAAATAAATGGTGTAGATTTAGCGCATGTGGAAGGTACTGAATTGAGACCTTTGGTAATTCCTTATGCTAATGGTTCCCTCCTCAGACTACGTGGCAGTTCATCTTCGACCCTTTTTGCAGGTGACACAAGGCTGCCAGCTGGCATCATGTCCTCTGAGTCCCTCTCAGTCCTGGAAATGCAGCCACAAGCCCTAAGCAGGCTGGGACTTGGAGGCTTACACACTTGTAATGTGGAACGAGTAACTCCAGTCCAGACTTCCAGAGTGTTCAATGCTGCTCGGGCCCGGGGGTCTGCTTCTCAGTCTGTCCACACATTCATCCACCTCTTTGCCCACAAGGTGCATGCATCTACCTATCCCGGCCATGGGCCCCCCAGTTGCTATCTCTCCAGTGCATATCGACCACCAACATCCATGCATTCACCTATCAACCCACAACCAAGCCTTCATGTATCAGTCCAACTGTGCCAGCTCCACTCACCTGAATTACAGGTACTGCAGGAACGAAGAGAGTCCCATTCACCCACCCTGTACCTTGGCCCTCCTTGCACACCAAAAGAACAGCACGGGCAGACAACGCACTGGGGGGAAGGTAGGAAGGAAAAGAAAACAAGGATAGCAGTAGTAACACAGGTCTGTTTCTCTTGGGACAGCCTCAACCATCAGGCACATCAATGGACCCCAAAGAGTAACGCTGCAGAGGAGGAAATAACAAGACCTTAATTAAACAAACACCCCAAAAGGCAAAGCGATATAAGCAGCAATCGCATATAACCCAAAAAAAACCCAGCTCACCCCCATCCTGTTGGGAACTGGTCTCCAAGGACTCCAGAAAAAATCTCCTTCCGTGTTTGATGAAAACAGAACTACGGAGTTCTTTTAATCAGTTACCAACTGCTCAGTTTAAAAAAAAATAGGATTCCCATAGGAAATGCTTGAATTGCGGGAAAAGGCACAAAAAACCCGCCTGTAATCCAAGGGTATGGCTCCAAACACCGAGGAGGTAATCCTATAGCCTAATCACCCTCCAGTGCACTGGGAAGGCAAGCAAAGACAAAAAAAAAAAGAAACCAAATGTCACAGGAAACGAGGTTAACAAAAAGCACCTCGCGTTTTAAATTGTCACAGAGAACATCAATGCCGGATTCCAGGACTCCGGATGAAGAGAAGGGGAATTGAGGAGATCCAGCCGGAACCGATTGCTGCTTGGAGCCCCAAACAACAAGAAATTCAATCCAAACAGCAGGAGATATCCAAAACCGAGTCGGCGTCCAAATTCCTTCCGGGTCATGAACCGGCCGCCCTCCCAACCAACAGCAGCTGCGCAGACCAAGCGAAGGGAAACGCTGCAGCGCGCGAAAGAAAAAAGAAAATCAGGATTCCCTCCCCCACCCCCCCCCCGAGAGGAGCATAAACGCCACAAAGCGCAGCCCAACACCCGGAACAGGTAACGGTTATCAGACCGCAACACCAACATTACACTTGCATCAATCTGCCCACAACACTGTAGACCCCCACAGCTTTGACCTGCCTACTCACCTGTCTTTACACAGCCATCAATCCACCTATTCATCCAGCTGTCATGCGAATGTAACTGTATGGGCCCTTATACGTGTTGTTTGACTGAATGCATATCTAAATACATTTGTCTGTGCGTTTCTGAGTGTTTATGTGCATTTTGGTATTGTCTAGTGCACATGGGGAGCTTGGATGTGTATTTTCTGTTCATGCAGTCATACAACCATGTTAGTGAATAACATTCAAATAAACTCAGGGGAGAGGCACCGCTCTCTCCGTCGGTACCCCGGGCTTTCACGGAGCTGGAACCGGAGGGCTAGGGGTCCCCTTCAAGAGGAGAATCCCAGATGATGAAGCATGCCACCTCGGTGGGTGATGGGATTACGTCCTAATTAAGAGACTCCTTGTTAGACTTGGCATCTTTTGGCGTGTTTCCCCTGACTTTTTGCTTTCTGACCTCCTGGTTTTGACTCTGTTTTTGCTGGTGTAATGATTCTGCGCACTTTCCTCACTGCTGTCCAGTGGGCAAGTGCAAGTGCTCCTGTATAAAATGTGTTATGGATTGGTGTTTCCATGATTGGCCTATTTGATTTATGTGTCAGTCCCTTGTAAAGTGCACTGAGAGTGCCAGGGCCTATAGGTCAAATGCTGTTGGTGGGCTGCAGCACTGGATTGTGCCACCCACGCAAACAGCCCGTAAAGTGTAACTCTGGCCTGCCATTGCAGAGCCTGTGTGCAGCCTGGGGCTGCCATGTCGACTTGGCAAGTGCACACACTTGCAAGTCCCTAAACCTTCCCTTTTCTACATGTTAGTCACCCCTAAGGTAGGCCCAAGGTACCCCTGTGGGCAGGGTGCATTGTATGTGAAAGGTAGGACATGCCCTGGTGTGTGTGGCATGTCCTGATAGTGAATTACAGCCTATTTCGTTTTTCACTATTGCAAGGCTACCTGTTCCCCATATGCCAGAATGGGCAGTTTTGATTATTACAGCTTATAATCCTAACTGACCCAGGGAACATGGTAGAAATTCGAGTTTAGTATGCCTGGACTCAGAATGATAAAATGCATCTTTTAGTAAAGTTGGGTTTAACATTCTGTGTTTGAAAATACAATTTTTAGAAAGTGGGTATTTTCTTGTCTAACCATCCAAGCCTGCCTCTGCTAGGTTGTGTATTCCTTGTCTGGAGTGTGACAGACAGGGGCTGGGGGATGCCAGGAAACCGGGTGAGTCAGCACAGGGCTGAATAGCAAGATCTACATGTAGATGGGTGGGAAGAGATGCACCTGGGACCTGAATAGGGCTGGGCCTTCCCTCCACAATGCTGGCTCCACCTCCTGTGGTGCGTCTGATGTCCCTGGCCTGCACTGTGAAAGGAAAGAAGGAGACTTGTCAACAAAGTGCTCCAGGACTGACCAGAACTGGTTTGGACTAGGCAAAGGCCTCTCTGCCTTCAGAGAACAAAGAGAAATTGAGGATAAAAAGGGGGACCCAAACCCCAGAACTTTAGATCTCGCTGGAATCAAGGAACCTGCCAAGACGAAGAGCTGCCAGGAGGAGTACTGCCCCTTTGCTGTGTTGTTGCTTTGTTGGGTTGGCCTGCAGCTGCTGCTTCTGCCTTGGGCAGTGAAAGGACTGGACTGAACTTTCTACTACTTGTGCTGAGAATCTCCAAGGGCCTGAAACCGAGCTGGCCTCCTGTTAAGAAGTCTCAGGGACTGCAAAGACTTCACAACCCTCTGGGTACCGCTTCTGGAACCGCTGTTTCAGTTGCCACAGAGGAAGGGAACCGCAACCAACTCCGTCAACCGACTCCATCGCTGGCCCGGTGTCCTGTTTGCACCGCAGACCGCACCGTCCGCATCTCGCACCGCAACCCTGGTCTCACCGACGACGTCCGACGCCATCACCACCGAGCCGCTGCTTGCACCGTGACCTGTGGACACCGCAGTTCGCATCGCTTCACTGTGCCAGCCGGACCAGACCGACGCTGTCGCTGCAACTGGCTCAACAATCGTGACCGCATCGCAGTTGGGGCACCGCTCGCACGCTTCGCGACGCACCGCTCCGACTCGCTCCGCTGTCCGACGCCAGCTCCCGCACTCCGGCTTGGTCGCCTGCATCGCAACCTGCCAGCACCGCATCGAGCACCGTCTCACACTGCCCCGCACGCCTTGGACTCACCGACTCCGTCTGCACGATTGTCACCGAGCCGCTGCCTGCACCGCATCGAGAGGACACCGCGCCCTGCACCGCTTCCATCTTGCACCGCGACGTACGCCGACCGGCTCTCACACACCGTGCCCGCCACAACGAGAAAAGGTACTGTGACCGAGTCTGTTCACGACTCTGCTGGCACGTATCGACGCGGTCGGCTGGAACTGTTAGACTCTGGTTTTCAGCATCGCGGTAGACTCGGACGGAGCTACCGACTCGTACGAACTTTGTTTTTGAACTATTCCTGCAAAGAAGAAGTTATCTTGCAACATCACTTTTAAAGTACTGTACTGTGGATTTTTATCGTATTTGGTCTTGTTTTAAAGTATATAAAAATATTGGATATTTTTCTAAACTGGTGTGGTGTCAGTTTGTAGTGCTTACACTGTATTACTGTTGGTTATGTGCAAATGCTTTACACACTGCCTCTAGAATAAGCCTGACTGCTCGTGCCAAGCTACCAAGGGGGAGAGCAGGGGTTATTTTAGGAGTGTAACTCCCTTACCCTGACTAGGAAGAAGGGTCCCTACTTGGACAAAGGTGCACGCCCTTGCCAACTAGAGATCCCATTTCTAACATTGGTTGTCAGCGGTGAGGATAGGACTTGTGTTTGCACTTGACTTACAGTGATTGGTGTGCACTACTACCATATCGCAGACCATTGTACCACTTACAGGTTCTTTCTTTTGGCCTATTTTTGATCTTGCCAGTTTGAACTTGCTACTTCAACATGCCTGAATCTATAGTATCATCAATTGCATCAGTAGAAATTGCCTTTGAGGAGGATCGATTGGAAGCCTACAATGTCAAGGAGTTAAAATAGATTTGCAAGAACCTGAAAGTCCAGGTCAGAGGCCTCACCAGGAAGGATGAGCTACAAAGGTGCTGAGGGCCTGGGTAGCAGCCAGAGGTGCCAGTGGGCAATCTGGTGATCTCAATGGAGAGGTGGAGGAGCCTGTTCCTAGGGTGGATGTGCTTTTGGGAGGGGGAACCCTCCAGGCCAGGCAGCAGTAGTTTGTCCCCAGAGGAGCTGGAGGACAGGCGGGAAGTAAGGAGGTTTGAATTGGAGAAACTCAGAATAGAAAGTGAGAGGGAAGAGAAAAGAATAGCCATGGAGGAAAGGAAAATGATACTAGATCATGAGAGAATGATCAAGGAGCTGGAGCTAAAGAGTAGATCCGGTTCAGATGGTGGCAGCAATTCTTCAGCACACACAGACAGGATTGTACACATCCCCAAGAATGTAGGTAAAGAGTACAAAAAGGGTGATGACATACAAAGGTGGTTTCAAAGGTGCGAGTCGTCTATTCATATGAATGGGGTCCCTGAAAGGAACTGGGGAGCGGGGTTGTGGCCTCTCTTTCCAGAGGAAGCTAGGGATACTCTGATAGCTTTGGGTAAGGGGCAGGACCTCACCTATGCTGACATGAAAGACGCTCTCCTCACTAGGTATGGGCTCACTCCTGAGAAGTACAGGGATCAGTTCAGGTCCAGTAAAAAGTCTGAGGCCAACACTTGGTTGGAATGTGTGGATATGTTTTGCAGGTCGCTGGATGGTTGGGTGAAGGGCAGTAATGTAACAGATTTTCAGGGGCTCTACAATTTGATTGCATGGGAGCACTTGTCTAGTCTGTTTTGCAGATCTGCGCCAGCACCTAGTTGATAGTAAGCTAACTGACCCCAGGAAGCTTGCTATGGAGGCGGACTGCTGGGTGAGTACCAGGGTCCACAAGAAAGCGTTTGGGGAGATTCAGCCAAAGGTGGGCAGGGTCCCCAGCAGAAAGGTGGGGGGACAAGGGTAAAGCACAGGAGTTCTCTAAAGGGCCCCAAACTAGTACCCAGGGTAAAGGTTCCCAGCCCCCGGTGATAAGAAGAAAGGGGTCTCTACAGGGAAGCCTGTTGAGACCGGCCCCCACAAGTGTTATGCATGTGACCAGGTAGGTCACTTTGAGGGGACCCCAAGTGCCCAAAGGGGACACAGCCACCCACCGGTGGACAGTCCAAAGTGTTGGCTAGTGTAGCGCTTGGGGGGGAGGGGTACCCACAGGAGGGAGGGGATCCCGCAGAAATGACCCTTGTCTCACTAGGGGACAGTGAGATGGTCCCAGGAAACCAGGTGCCCCCTAACACAAAGAAATATAGCACCTGGGTGACCATCAATGGGAACAGGGTAGAGGCTCTCAGAGATACTGGAGCCAGTGTGACCTCAGTCCGGTGTCACCTGGTCTCTGAGAAGCAGGTAGACCCAGGGGGATTCCACCAAGTAGTTGCTGTAGACAACTCTGAGCGCCAGTGTATGGTGGCGCAGGTACCCTTTGAATGGGGGGGGTCTCAGGTCCCTTGAGGGTGGTTGTGAGCCCCACCATGCCTGTAGATTGTCTGCTAGGAAACGACCTGGAGCAGTCCTTATGGAAGGATGTTGAGCTCAGGTCTCACTTGGAGATAGCTTGGGTTGCCAGAGTGGGCATGCATGTCTACTCGGTCAATGGCAGCCAGAAAGGGTGATCAAGAGGACTTGGAGCCTGGAACAGTGGCCCAAGTCCCTGCCAAGAGGAAGGGCAGGGGCGCGGGAAACCGGCCCCCAAAGTTCCCACGGACCGGGAGGAGGCGGACCTCGAGGGGGACGCCCCGGTGCCTACAGGGGAGCAGGTAGCCGAACTGGTAGACATCTCTGAGCTGACCCATTGGCAGCAAGAAGGGGGTCCCACCAGGGAGGAGTTCTGCAGGGAGCAGAACGAGTGCTCCTACTCTGGAGGGTCTGCGGCGGCAGGCTGCAGACCAGGCAGCTGGTAATCAGTCCGGGTCACATCTGATCTTCTGGGAGAATGGTCTCCTATACAGTGAGCCTAAGGTTGCTGAGCCTGGGTCAGCCCGTGTGCTGGTGGTACCCCAGCGCTTCAGGACCTTCCTACTGGGTCTGGCTCATGACGTGCCTTTGGCAGGACATTTGGGGCAGGACAAGACCTTTGACAGGCTTGTCACCCACTTCTTTTGGCCCCAAATGCGAAGGCAGTCAGATGCACACTGTAGGTCTTGCCGGACTTGCCAGGCAAGTGGTAAGAGTGGGAGGAAGGTCAAAGCTCCTCTCCAACCTTTTCCTGTTGTTGGAACACCCTTTGAAAGGGTAGGGATGGATATTGTGGGGCCACTGGATCCCAAGACAGCCATGGGCAACAGGTACGTCCTGGTCTTGGTGGACCATGCCACCCGGTACCCGGAGGCAATCCCTCTCAGGACAACGACGGCGCCAGTGGTGGGCCGGGCGTTAATGGGGATCTTTTCCCGTGTGGGATTCCCCAGAGAGGTGGTTTCTGATAGGGGGACCAATTTCATATCCAAGTATATGACATCCCTGTGGAAGGAGTGTGGTGTAACCTACAAGTTCACCACTCCTTACCACCCACAAGGAAACGGTCTGGTGGAGAGATTCAACCAGACCTTGAAAGGCATGATCAAGGGTCTAACAGAACCCATGAGGCGTAAGTGGGACGTCCTCTTGCCATGCCTACTCTTTGCATACAGGGAGGTGCCTCAGAAGTCTCTTGGGTACAGCCCCTTTGAGCTCCTGTATGGCCACCCTGTCAGAGGACCTCTGAGTTTGGTAAAGGAAGGCTGGGAGGCAGCTCCCAGGAAAACTCCCCAGGATGTGTTTAGCTACATGCTGGCCTTTAGAAACCAAACTGCCCGCTTCAGGAAACTCGCTCAGGCGAACCTAGAAGCAAGCCAGGAAGAAATGAAGAGATGGTATGACCAGAATGCCACTCTGGTCGAATTTCAACCTGGGCAAAAAGTGTGGGTCATGGCCCCAGTGGAACCTTGTGCCTTGCAGGACAAGTGGACTGGGCCATATGAGGTGGTGGAGCGCAAAAGTGACGTCACCTACCTGGTGGATTTGCAGGCTCCAAGGAACCCTTTGAGGGTCCTTCACGTGAACCGCCTCAAGCCCCACTTCGAGAGGTCCGAAGTGAGTATGCTCTTGGCGACAGATGATGGGGTGGAAGAGGAGAGTGAGCCTCTCCCTGACCTCCTGTCTACCAAGGAGCATGATGGGTCAGTAGAGGGTGTGATCCTCTCCCCTACTCTGACTCAGGAGCAGGAGGGGGACTGTCACCAGTTGTTGGGACAGTTCGCCCCACTGTTCTCTCTGACCCCCGGTGGACACTGGTGACAGCCCTCCTGTGAAGCACAAGATTTACAGGTTGACTGACCGGGTCAGGGCCAGCATCAAGGAGGAGGTCTCTAAGATGTTGGCGTTAGGGGTGATTGAGCCCTACAACAGTCCTTGGGCCAGCCCAGTGGTCTTGGTCCCAAAGGCTGCTGCGCCCGGTGCCACTCCAGAACTCCGGTTTTGTGTGGACTACCGTGGGCTCAATGCCGTCACCAGGACTGACGCGCACCCCATCCCCAGAGCTGATGAGCTCATTGATCGGTTGGGAGCTGCCCGGTTCCTCAGCACGTTTGATTTAACGTCTGGGTACTGGCAGTTTGCCTTAACCGATGGGGCCAAGGAGAGATCAGCATTCTCAACCCCAGAAGGTCATTACCAATTCCGGGTGATGCCCTTTGGGTTGAAGAATGCCCCTGCCACCTTTCAGAGGTTTGTCAATCAGGTGTTGGCTGGGCTGGAGGATTTCAGTGCCGCCTACCTGGATGACATTGCTGTGTTCAGTTCCAGCTGGGAAGAACATTTACAGCACCTTGAGAAAGTGTTGAGGGCTCTGCAAGGTGCAGGCCTCACGACCAAGGCCAGTAAGTGCCAGATCGGGCAGGGTTCTGTGGTGTACTTGGGACACCAGGTAGGAAGCGGCCAGGTGGCACCCCTACAACCCAAGATTGACACCATTCTGGCTTGGGAGCCCCCAAGACCCAGACAGAGGTGAGAGCCTTCTTAGGTCTCACCGGCTACTATAGGAGATTTGTTAAGGGCTATGGCACCATCGTTGCCCCCTTAACAGAGCTGACTTCTAAGAAGCAGCCCAGGAAAGTGATCTGGACTGAGTCCTGCCAGAAAGCTTTTGATGCCCTGAAGGCAGCCATGTGCACGGCGCCCATGCTCAAGGCACCTGACTTCTCCAAGGAATTCGTCGTGCAGACTGACGCTTCAGAGCATGGTGTGGGAGCGGTGCTCTCACAACTGAACGAAGAGGGCCTGGATCAGCCTGTAGTCTTCCTTAGCAGGAGACCACTCCCCAGGGAACAGAGGTGGAGTGCCATAGAAAGGAAGCTTTTGCTGTGGTCTGGGCACTGAAGAAGCTGAGACCATACATGTTTGGGACTCACTTCCGGGTTCAGACAGACCACAGGCCCCTCAGACGGTTGATGCAAATGAGGGGTGAGCATCCAAAACTGCTGAGGTGGTCCATCTCCCAACAGGGAATGGACTTTACGGTGGAACACCGTCCTGGTACAGAACACGCCAACGCAGATGGTCTGTCCAGGTTCTTCCGCCTTAGTGAAGAGAACTCCAATGGGGTTGGGTAGTTCTCCCTACTTTCAGCTGGAGGGGACATGTGTTAGACTTGGCATCTTTTGGCGTGTTTCCCCTGACTTTTTGCTTTCTGACCTCCTGGTTTTGACTCTGTTTTTGCTGGTGTAATGATTCTGCGCACTTTCCTCACTGCTGTCCAGTGGGAAAGTGCAAGTGCTCCTGTATAAAATGTGTTATGGATTGGTGTTTCCATGATTGGCCTATTTGGTTTGTGTCAGTCACTTGTAAAGTGCACTGAGAGTGCCAGGGCCTATAGGTCAAATGCTGTTGGTGGGCTGCAGCGCTGGATTGTGCCACCCACGCAAACAGCCCGTAAAGTGTAACTCTGGCCTGCCATTGCAGAGCCTGTGTGCAGCCTGGGGCTGCCATGTCGACTTGGCAAGTGCACACACTTGCAAGTCCCTAAACCTTCCCTTTTCTACATGTTAGTCACCCCTAAGGTAGGCCCAAGGTACCCCTGTGGGCAGGGTGCATTGTATGTGAAAGGTAGGACATGCCCTGGTGTGTGTGGCATGTCCTGATAGTGAATTACAGCCTATTTCGTTTTTCACTATTGCAATGCTACCTGTTCCCCATAGGCCAGAATGGGCAGTTTTGATTATTACAGCTTATAATCCTAACTGACCCAGGGAACATGGTAGAAATTCGAGTTTAGTATGCCTGGACTCAGAATGATAAAATGCATCTTTTAGTAAAGTTGGTTTTAACATTCTGTGTTTGAAAATACCACTTTTAGAAAGTGGGTATTTTCTTGTCTAACCATCCAAGCCTGCCTCTGCTAGGTTGTGTATTCCTTGTCTGGAGTGTGACAGACAGGGGCTGGGGGATGCCAGGAAACCGGGTGAGTCAGCACAGGGCTGAATAGCAAGATCTACATGTAGATGGGTGGGAGGAGATGCACCTGGGACCTGAATAGGGCTGGGCCTTCCCTCCACAATGCTGGCTCCACCTCCTGTGGTGCGTCTGATGTCCCTGGCCTGCACTGTGAAAGGAAAGAAGGAGACTTGTCAACAAAGTGCTCCAGGACTGACCAGAACTGGTTTGGACTAGGCAAAGGCCTCTCTGCCTTCAGAGAACAAAGAGAAATTGAGGATAAAAGGGGGACCCAAACCCCAGAACTTTAGATCTCGCTGGAATCAAGGAACCTGCCAAGACGAAGAGCTGGAAGAGCTGCCAGGAGGAGTACTGCCCCTTTGCTGTGTTGTTGCTTTGTTGGGTTGGCCTGCAGCTGCTGCTTCTGCCTTGGGCAGTGAAAGCACTGGACTGAACTTTCTACTACTTGTGCTGAGAATCTCCAAGGGCCTGAAACCGAGCTGGCCTCCTGTTAAGAAGTCTCGGGGACTGCAAAGACTTCACAACCCTCTGGGTACCGCTTCTGGAACCGCTGTTTCAGTTGCCACAGAGGAAGGGAACCGCAACCGACTCCGTCAACCGACTCCATCGCTGGCCCGGTGTCCTGTTTGCACCGCAGACCGCACCGTCCGCATCTCGCACCGCAACCCTGGTCTCACCGACGACGTCCGACGCCATCGCCACCGAGCCGCTGCTTGCACCGTAACCTGTGGACACCGCAGTTCGCATCGCATCGCTTCACTGTGCCAGCCAGACCAGACCGACGCTGTCGCTGCAACTGGCTCAACAATCGTGACCGCATCGCAGTTGGGGCACCGCTCGCACGCTTCGCGACGCACCGCTCCGACTCGCTCCGCTGTCCGACGCCAGCTCCCGCACTCCGGCTTGGTCGCCTGCATCGCAACCTGCCAGCACCGCATCGAGCACCGTCTCACCCTGCCCCGCACGCCTTGGACTCACCGACTCCGTCTGCACGATTGTCACCGAGCCGCTGCCTGCACCGCATCGAGAGGACACCGCGCCATGCACCGCTTCCATCTTGCACCGCGACGTACGCCGACCGGCTCGCACACTCCGTGTCCGCCACAACGAGAAAAGGTACTGTGACCGAGTCTGTTCACGACTCTGCTGGCCCGTATCGACGCGGTCAGCTGGAACTGTTAGACTCTGTGGTTTTCAGCATCGCGGTAGACTCGGACGGAGCTACCGACTCGTACGAACTTTGTTTTTGAACTATTCCTGCAAAGAAGAAGTTATCTTGCAACATCACTTTTAAAGTACTGTACTGTGGATTTTTATCGTATTTGGTCTTGTTTTAAAGTATATAAAAATATTGGATATTTTTCTAAACTGGTGTGGTGTCAGTTTGTAGTGCTTACACTGTATTACTGTTGGTTATGTGCAAATGCTTTACACACTGCCTCTAGAATAAGCCTGACTGCTCGTGCCAAGCTACCAAGGGGGTGAGCAGGGGTTATTTTACGAGTGTAACTCCCTTACCCTGACTAGGAAGAAGGGTCCCTACTTGGACAAAGGTGCAAGCCCTTGCCAACTAGAGATCCCATTTCTAACACTCCTTTAGAAGCACGTTGAGATCATTTTTGTTGTCTCTTTTTCAGGCAGAGTTGTTCTCTTAGACCCGAGGATTTCTTGTGTTTATACGTTATTGTTTAGGGATTCAATCCTCGCAGGTCTCAAAAATTCCCTAGGATCCCCCTATAGCTTGTTGTTTTCAGTGAATAACATTCAACACACAAGCCATACCTATTGGCTTTGCCATTGTTTATTGGTAGTGTGGACTTAGCAGTAAAAACTCCACCTTGTGATGTGTGTAAGGTGTTTGTTACAAAGCATCCAAACAACAATGCTGTTAAAAATTAAAAGAATTGTTAGACCTGGCTTGTCCAGCAGGTTTATCCCCAGACTTTTTGCTTTTTGGCCTCCTGTTTTGGACCCTGTTTTTGGTTGGTTTTATGACTTTGAGCCCTTTACCACTGCTGATCAGTGCTAAAGTACACATGCTCTCCCTGTAAATTATGATGATTTGATTTACTACTAAGTCCCTAGTACAGTGCACTGTGTGTGCCCAGGGCCTGTAAATCAAATGCTGCTAGTGGGCCTGCAGCACTGATTGGGCCACCCACATAAGCAGCCTGTAAATGTAACTCAGACCCGCCACTGCAGTGTCTGTGCGCAGTTTGGTACTGCCATGTCGACCTGGCAATCTTCCCTTTCTTCACATGTAAGTTACCTCTAAGGTAGGCTCAAGGTACCCCTGTGGACCGGGTGCAGTGAATGTGAGAAGTAGGACATGCCCTGATGTGTGTTGCATGTCCTGATAGTAAAATACTGCCAATTTCATTTTTCACTATTGAAAGGCTATCTGTCCCATAGGATAGAATGGGAGTTTATTTATAACATCTTATAAATATAACTTTGCATTGGGACAAGATAGAAAGATGGAGTTTAGTATGCCTGAGCTCAGAATATAAAAATGCATCTTTTAGTAAAGATTATTTTTATAATGTGTTTGAAAATACCACTTTTAGAAAGTATGTATTTTCTTGCTTAGCCATCCTGTGTGCCTCTTCTGGTTTGTGGATTGACTGTATGGCTTTGGAGTGACAGGGGCTGGAGATGTGCATTCTCTCAGACAGCCACGGTGGGGTGGGGGTGGGATTGATATGTGTCCTGCCTTTCCAGAATGAGTCCGGCTGGGCTGAATAGACCTGGGCTGCATTCAGAGTAGTGGGAGGAGTTTTCACTAGCACCTGAATAGGCCCTGTCAGCCTTGGACAATGCTGTTTCCACCTCCTGCCAGGAAGCTGGACCAGAGAGGACCGAACTGGTTTTGGCTGAGCACAGAGCCTCTCTGCACCAGGAGAACAAAGGAAATTGCCGTATAAATAGTGGGGCCCAGGCCCCAGTATTTTATACTACTGCTGAACTAAGGAACCTGCCAGGAAGAAGAACCGGGAAAGCTGGAGGAGTATGCCCCTGTGCTGTTGATGTTGGCCTGAAGTGGTTGCTTCGGTCTTGGGCAGGGAAAGGACTGGACTGTGCTTTCATCATCCTGCTGTTAGTTTTCTCCAAGGGCTTGAAGTAGAGCTTGCCTCCTGTTGGTAGTCTCAAGGATAGAAAATACTTTAAAGATTACTTCTGGGATTCAAGAGGAACCTTTGCCAAGGAGAAGAGCTGGAGAAACTGAGGAGAACTACTGCCAGTTTGCTGTGTGCTGTCTGGGGTTGGCCTGCAGTGGCTGTTTCTGCCAAGGAAAGGACAAGGACTTTGCTGTGTGCTGTGTCCCCTGCTTGAGGAAGGTCTCCAAGGGCTTGAAGTAGAGCTTGCCTCCTGTTTTGAATTCTCGGGGATTATGTAGTAACCTGCGTTGTATGTATCTGGTTACTTGCTCCCTAGCTGCTCAGCCAGTGTGAATGTGATGCATGGAATGTTGGTGTGAGAGTCTTGAATGGATTGTTTGGGTGCCTGGATGCTTGAGTGTGTCAGAGTATGGGCTGAGCAACAGGAAGACTGCTCCTGGTGGGGCTGCATCTCTACAACTCAACTACCTGTAACTGAACTCAATAAATCTGCATGAAACTACATCTTGGCTATGGACCTCATCACTACAGATACAAAGACTTCACCCCCAGCTCCCCTGAACTTCCTTGCTGGGAGTTCTGACCTGCCAAGAGGTTCCTGCTGATGTTCTGGGCCTCTGGAGGTTTTACCTACTGTTGGGAGATGGGAAAAGTAACGGAACAACGAGAAGTGCGACGCATCCGCACCGGTTTCCTATGCATCGCTGAAGAAACCGACGCAGCGCCTGCCCGGGTGGGGGAAATCGCTGCATCGAGTGCACCGATCTACGAAGTCCGAGATCACCGCACCGATTCTGACGCAGCCCTGCTGTGCAGCTGCAAGAACCAACACATCGTGGGACCGCGGCTGAAGAAACCAACACAGCGCCGTTGCCACCACCGCATCGAGAACAGACTCATCCCCGATCCTCACGCATTGCATGGGGCGTCAAGTCTACAAGGACACTGGGGCCGCAGTAAGAAACCGATGCATCACCTCCCCTTCAGTAAGGAACCGACGCATCACCTCCCCTGCACGTAATGAACCGATGCATTACCTTCCCTGCGGTTGTTCTTGCTTTTGATTTTGACGCATCCAAGGTACTTTGTGTTGAAAGTGTCACATATATAGTTTGCTATGGACAGAACTGTTTCTACCTTTTTAAAAGTCATATTTTTGTTACTGTATTGGGCATTTTTGTCGTTTTGGTCTTGTTTGGTTTAGATAAAGATTACTTATTTTTCTAAACTGGTGTGGTGTCAATTTGTGGTGTTTTCAGTGTTACTGTATGTGTGCACAAATGCTTTACACACTGCCTCTGAGATAAGCCTGTCTGCTCGTGCCAAGCTACCAAGGCGGTGAGCAGGGGTTATTTTAGAAGTGTATCCCCCTTACCCTGACTAGGAAGAAGGGTCCCTACTTGGACAAACGTGCCAACCATTGCCAACTAGAGACCCCCATTTCTAATAGGAATACATTGATTTTAATAAAAAGGGGAAGGAATGGTAAGTGAAAAAAACCACGGGGATAATGCTAAAATATACCTACCTACACAACAAGCAAAATAACCTGTTCTCAAAAGTGCCCAAGGGGGCAGGAGTGCACCAGGAAAAATCTTTGTGGCACATCCATCCTCATAAAGACCAGTGAAGCTAGTTACCTTGTGTGATGCAAGCTGTTTCTCTTTGGTAATGTTGCAGGTTTCCATTATGTTTTCCAGTAGATTCCTGAGAAGAGTTCCAGTGCCTTCTAGTACTGATCGCAACAGGGCACCCCACAGTGGAAAAAAGAAGGATGAGTCTGAAATGGGCCAACAGGTGACTAGGCCATGGTGATAGGAGACCATTTGCACTTAGCTAGTAGGGAAGTTCAGCCAGCTTCTTTCACTCCCATTCTTTCTTGTCTCTGCAAATACTTTGAAGTCTGAGCAGGGGCAGATAATCAACCATAAATGACTCCAGGAGTTAATTGGATTTGTCGCCATCCCAAAAACTTCAGCTGCTTAATCTTACCTCAGAACCGTATAACTTGCCACATAAGTATCTGCACAAGGTGAACTGTACTAATAAAGCTAGATTATAATTAGGGCTCCCGGTTTTATGGTATTTATATTTTTAACATTTCCGTCTGTATTTATCCATATTTAATTTTTGGCCATTTTATCTGTATTTATCCATATTTATTTTGTGTTTTGCGTAAAAATTAAGTTCTAAAACTGTACATTTCCATATTTATTTAACTGTTCAACGCACACTCATACTTTGATGTCTGTCATGTTTTCGCTATTTAAGCTACCAGATATTACATACCAATACAGCCATTGGTAAATATTAGCATTATACCACAAATGCATGTTGACATATGCCATTATTTAAAGGAATTTCATCCTGTTTTTTTCATTTTCCATGCTGTCCTTCTGCTCAGCTGTTGGGCTATAATTCATGAAAAACCGCACGGAGGTTCACTTAAAGAAGCACAATTTTCTGTATTTATCCGCCTTTAAAAATAAATGCAGACAGAAAACACATTGTTTTCTGTCTGTATTTATGTGTAAAAATCCGTAAAAACGGAAAACAGGGAGCCTTAATTATAATGCACTAGATTTTAACACTTGCACCTTCCAGTGACAGTCTATTGACCTGTGCAAGTGGTAGGCCAGTCTCATTATAACAGGGGAAGCGCCTAGAAGCAGATCCCAGTGCCATATAATGGGAGCCCATTGGACTGAGGCCCGTAAAGCAGACCTCTGCCCATCAGATGTCAACAATCCAGAGGTCAAAAAGAAAACCCAGACCAACACATTGGACTGATAACGTTTCTTACAGTGCACAACCAAGTTAATATAATGGGTTACATGTTATATTAATGTCACATACCAGATATTGAATCGGATGAGGGTGAAACGGCAGCACTCATTCTGCTGGATCTCAGCGCTGCTTTCGACACGGTGTCTCACTATGTTTTGGTGAGAGCCTTGCAGTCATTGGGCTTGGCGGGAACGGCCTTGGAGTGGC
This sequence comes from Calotriton arnoldi, assembly GCA_963921515.1. Lineage (NCBI taxonomy): Eukaryota > Metazoa > Chordata > Amphibia > Caudata > Salamandridae > Calotriton > Calotriton arnoldi. The sequence goes on from CAWUFW010003956.1 coordinate 1,061,654, forward strand.
TCTGTTCTTTCTTAAAGAACCATCGGTGCTGAGCCCACTACTATTTAATGTGTATGTCCGTCCATTAGCGGAGGTTGCTGAAGAGGCCGGTTTGTCCCTTTTTTCCTATGCTGACGATACCCAGATCATTTTTCCTTTCTTCTTCTGAGGGTTCTAAATCCTCAGTCCTTCAGTTAGGATTGAGAAAAGTTGCATCCTGGTTGCAAAACAACCCGCTCAAATTAAACTGGGACAAGACTGAAGTCATGATCTTGGGTAAAAAACAGGACCTTTGGGGACCACAACATTGGCCCTCTGAAATGGGAGCTTTACCCATACCTGTGCATCATGTTCGTAATTTGGGTTTCATCGTAGACGAACATCTGTCAATGAAACAACAAGTCACCAAGGTGTCCTCTGCCTGTTTTACTGTTCTGAAATGGCTGAAGAAGATGTTAAGGATGATTCCTCTCTCAGCACAGAGAACCGTAGTCCATGCTCTAGTTACTTCTAGACTGGACTTCGGCAGTGTTCTTTATCTGGGTTCCAACAAAGCAACGATCCAGAGACTCCAATTAGTGCAAAATGCGGCTGCTTGACTGCTTTGTCGTGTCTAAGTTCTCCTCTGTCTCGGGTTTTCTTCATGACCTACACTGGCTGACGGTGGAGAAATGGGTCAAATTTAAAGCTTTGTGCTATATGGTTAAAATTAAAACAGGAGTGGCCCCACAATACCTTCAAGATCTGGTTCAGCGTATCAGCCCTCCCGGCCTCTGCGCTCCGCCCAGCAATCTAGGTTCGTTGTCCCAAAAGTCGGACGTATTCGTATGCGACGTCGGTTCTTCTACTTAGGACCGATCCTATGGAATTCTCTACCTGCTTCCCTTCGAGAGGAAACTGTGTTTGGCGCCTTCCGCAAGGATTTAAAGACTTGGTTATTTTAACCTTTAATACTTTTCCCTTTATCACTCACTACTTTTCCTTCTCTACCAGCCTGGTGCCGGGAAACCCTCTGGGGTAGCTGTGCGCCCTACAAATTCAATTTAATAATAGAATCCCCGAGACTGGATGGGTTTTCACACACTAATATTAAACACATGAAAGAGCAGATATTTGCCTTTTCATATAAAATCAGAAGTGCCCAACATCCTCCTTAAGTAGACTGTCCCCTTAAGCAAGCCACTGGGTCCCCTCACAGTGGCACCCCGAGAACCCAAAATAGATCATAAACAAGCAGTAAAATGCATATCTTAAACTTAAAAATTAAGAACTGCGGAAGCTCCAGATGGTGTTGGATCGGTGAAGCATCTATGTCTTGAAATCAAAAAACGTAACGGATAAATACATTTGCTGCAAAATAAGCCTATAACGAGTAATTTTCAGAATCCTAAGACTTGGTAAAAAAAAAAACATTGATAATTTTTCCCTTCTAGCAGTGGCATATGTGCTGGTATTCATTTTTTCGGTTCAGCAGGGCTCCTAACGTCATAATTAGAACCAGATTTAGGCATGGAGCTTGAATGTCTTCCTGTAACCTAATCTAAGTTCTTGGGATGGAAGTAAAATACTTGAGAATCAACCTTCAGAAAAAAATATATATATGTGACTGACCGATGGTATACACTCAAAAATCAATTGCTTGGATTTCAACAGATGCAAAAATCTGGCATATGGTCTTCAAAGTGAAGAGAAACAGCCACACTATCGTCTATATTAAGTGACCTGGTTCTTAAAATATAATTTTCCCATAAACCAAAGGAAGGTCTGATATTGCTCACCAAATTGCTTATGATTTGTGCCTAGCAATCAAAAAGGTATACAAATTAGCTGATGATGAGACTTGGAAATGACGTTCTGCTGCAACCTATACATTAAGAGAAAAACTCCCCTCAGTATTCCAGCCAAGCAACACATTTAAACCCCCAATCGCCTCACCCCAGAATGGCAGTTGTCAAAAGATGCCAATATATGGTTGAGCGGCGCTTTGTATAAAACGCAATTAGGAAAGAATTTCACTTGGCCAGCTATCTTAGTGAGCAGGAACGAATTAAAGTCAGAACACAACAAAATAATAATGTTTTGTATAATTTGTGGGCTTCACCACCACCGCTGCATTCATATCTGTCTGACAGATGTCAGGCTGTGGCCCTCCCCCCTTTTCAATCCAAGTTTACTAAGATACATCATGGTGTACCGCAAGGCTCTGCTATCAGCCCTATTCTTTTCAACGCCTATATGCGTCCCTTGGTGGATGTCATTAAATCCTACGGTATAGGTCTTGTAAATTATGCGGATGACACCCAGCTTATTCTCTCTTGGGATAGAGAACAGTCACTTTCTGTGGATAACTTTCATGCATGTATGCAGAGTGTGGTACATTGGCTGCGAAATAATTCCCTGCAATTTAATGCAGATAAAACAGAGTTTCTTTATATTGCAGGTGGAAGAGTATCACATCCTCTCCCAGCCAATATGTGGCCGACTACTGCTGATGCCCCGCTGGAACCCTCTAAATCTGTTCGTAACCTGGGAATTTGCTTTAATGATGAGTTGACTCTGGAAAATCAAGTCAACAAGACGGTTGGGAGTTGCTACTCCCTTATCAGAGTTCTTAAAAGTACTCCCCATGCTCCCGGCACCTACTCGTGCTCTGGTAGTAAGGAGCGTCATCCTGAGTAGGATTGATTACTGTAATGCTTTGCTATTGGAGTCTCCTAAATATTTAATGGGGAGACTGCAGAGAATCCAGAATATAGCAGCTAAGTTGGCCTTGACGAGACCTCGTCAGTCCTCCTCCTCTCAGGCTCTGATGGACCTTCACTGGCTTCCAATCCTGCAGAGGGTTCATTTTAAATCCCTTTGTGTTGTGTTTAAGGCATTGCACGGTCGTGGGCCATTACCTTTGCAGAGGAAATTCAGTTGGTATGTTCCCACCAGTTGCCTCAGATCTTCCTCTGCTAACTGGGTGAAAGTGCCAAGGGTTAAGAGAGCTAAACTGGGGGGGCAAGCTTTCAGCGTCGCTGCTGCAAGACTTTGGAATAGCTTACCCACGGAGCTGCGACAGATGACAGATTTTATGCCTTTCAGGAAGAAATTGAAGACCTGGCTCTTCCCCAGAGTTTGATGCCTCCTACTCCTTATCACAGGCTCTCTTCCGTCTCTCAGCGCCAGGATACCCGACGGGTCACAGTGCGCTCTATAAATAGTCCTTACATTACATTACATGTAAATACAAAAAGGATTTTAACCAATTATAATCTTTTAAGGTGAGGCCAATTCTATCTCCCACGTAGCTCTCGATTTTTGGTGCAATTTAAAGCATCCCTGGATTTTAAAGTATCTTGTTATTTCTCACCAGATAGACGTCCAGCCTTCATAATTTTGAAGTTACACAATTCTACAGAAAAATGTATCTTAAAATCTATATAAGAAGCCTAAAGATTGAATGGGAGCTCTGGTTATGCTATTAATAGTGCAGACCATTTCATCTTGAAATTTGCTGGAGAGGAATATTGGGATGGGAATACCCCTTGCATGGTGTGCAGTCTTTTTCCCCTGACCGAAGTACCCAACTACATGTATCTGGTATCCTAGTGTTTGATTTTGGCCATAGCCTCACACTAATCTAGTGTGAGCGCAGAGGCCTAGACCTGTCATTTGACATCAGTGAGGTCCTGGATCTTTTCTGTGATCTGGAGGGGTGAAGCAAGTGTGTACCATTACACTGACAGTGGGCTACTGTTCTTCTCACGAGTTTAGTACAGGGAACGGTGGTGGCAGCATATGTGTTTTGTGAATCCATAATTGTGACCAGACCTTTTTATCTGTGTCAAAGGAGTGGAGGCCTACTGGCCCACTTGTGTAAAGTTCTGCTTCTGTGTGCTAACCCAAATCCTACTGCTAACATCTCAAGTGCGCGTTGTGTGTGTTTGCATTTGTGGCCTGTGTGGCACATGCATTGTGTGTGAGTGAACCAGAGTAATGGAGAAATGGGAACTATTTTGGGATGCCCCCGGCGTGGCATTGTGCACAAGATGGAGGTGAGGTTGGTGGAGAAGACCTGACACAAGTGAGGAGAGCGAAAACTAGGCTCCATTAGAAATTCAGTTGGGCCTTTTGCTGAGAGGGTCTGCTGATTAGTCTTCTTATAGCACTGCCTGTTGGTAGATGGTGAGAGTGAAGGTTGGGGCTGCAGTCTCTGCTGCTCAAGGTGAATAGGAAGCTTTGAATGAGGCCAGCTTTCGGTCTTTCCCCTGATCAAGCTTAATTGTAGCTGATGATGGCCAAGTGCAAAAAGATCACACCTCTTTGTGCCTCTATTGTGGGTGCTTCAGGTTGGAGACTACCATGTAGTGAGGAGCAGGCTGTGTCTAGAGAGCAGTCTTGCAATGACAGTTGAAATGGGAACCACCTTAAACTGGTTCTGAAAGTGCAGGCAGTGGATCCACATCTCCTGTCTGCTTTGACTATATAAAAGTGGGATCCACAGACCCACTTGTGGTTTCAGTGCCAAGTTTTCTTTGACCAAGCAAAGGATGCTCTGCAGAGTACTCGGAGGACTGCTGTGCAACCAGGGCTGGTTTTGATTGATGTCCAGCTACCCAGAGTGGAGTCTACCCCTTTCTGGAAGAAGGTGTTCACTTGACCAGAAGTGCCTATAAGCCAGCCTTCCTACTGAGAACAGATATGAGTTTGCCAACCCTATAGAAGGAGTGACTGTCCAGGAGGAGCAAGATCAGCGAGGTGCAGTCTTACCCTGGTGTTGGTGAGGTCTGCCAGCGTAGGCGGGCAGATGAGCGGTCGGTCTATTCTGGGTGTCGGCAGGTACGGGACTCTCTGTTCATGGTTCCAGGTGACAACTGTGTAAAAACACGTTTTGACCTGTGCCTTCTTGACCAGAAAGAATATCACTGCTTGGACTGTGCCTATGTGCCCAGGAGAAATTCATGGCCCGGCCTAGACTGCTGTAGTGTCTTGTTTCATAAAAGAATGTTACCTTATGAGCATGCATGGAATGTGGAACTCCATGTTGCTAAGGATGACTGTGAAACTAGTGAGTTGACAGTTGCCAGTCTTCGGTGCTGGATGGGGTCTCTGTTAGCTTCTTAATAAAGATTACTTCACCTTTACTGCTGCCTCCTCTTATGTTCCTGCATGAGGTGGATCTTACATTTGGCGACGAGGATGGGATGGCCCAAAATATAGCCATCCTCAAGATAAGGTCGAACTTGTGAAGTTCTTAGGGATGGCTGAGTTCTATCATAAGTTTATTCCCAACTTTGCTGGAGTTACGGGACATTTAAGAAATCTCCTAAAAAAGGGTTGTGAGTTTGCATAGTGCAAGTCTTGTAGTGATGAATTTGAAAGTTTGTTTGAACAAAGCTCCTGATCTAGGTAGCTTTGACCCAAAGAAGGAATCTTATTTAATGACTGATGCAAGTTCTAAGGGTCTAGGTGCAGTGCTCCTTCAGAAATCTGCTGGTGGGGAGAAGGCTATCTTGTTTTTGTCTAGACCATTGAGAGCTGCAGAGTTCAATTATTCGGTCATTGAGACGGAGGCTCTCGCTATATTTTGGGCCATCCGCAAAATGCGTAAGTTTCTGTGGGGCTGTAAATTCACGGTTTTAACTGACCATAAACTGCTGAAGGAGGTATTTTCGAGGAAAGCCATTGATTTTGTTTCCCACTGTATTCGAAAATGGGTGGTAGCTCTACAAGAGTTTTATTTTATAGTTTCTTACCTTCCTGGGGCTAGCAACACGTTCCGTTGACGGTATTCTCTTGAGGGGCAGTAAGTTGGTTCCTCCTCGTGATCTTTGGGAACGGTTGCTGAAGAGCGCCCATGGCAGTCATATGGGAATTGTTAAGACCAAGGAGAGAATTAGGGAAGCTTATTGGTGGCCTGGCATGGATGTTCATGTAGAGAGGGTGATTAGAAATTGTACAGAGTGTGCTTGTAGCGATAAGATATTAAAGTGCCGAACACAACCCATGGTAACAAGAGAAAAGTCTAAGGGGCCTTGGTCTGACATTGCCATAGACATTCTGGGTCCAGTTAAAAGGAATGCACGTGATCGGTACGTGTTGGTTTGTATGGCTATGTACTCACGATGGCCAGAAATTACGGTTGTGAACTCTGTGGAGTCGACGGTTGTTATTGATTTTTTTGGATGAAATGTTTGAGAGGGAATGTTTTTCCTTCTTTGTTATCGGATAATGGTGTCCAATTCACTTCCAAAGTTTTTGAAGATTTCTTGTTGAGGGATTAAGCACAAGAAGGCAGCTCTCTACCATCCTGAAAGCAATGGTGTTGTTGAAAGGTTTGTGAAGGTTTTGAAGGAGACTTTACAGCAGGGCAGTGTGACAGGATTGGACTGGGAGCTAGTCATGAGAAAGAAAGTCGGGGAGTATAGGTTTACTCCACATTCATCTACTGGTGTTTTTCCTTTCCGCCTGTTCAAAGGAAGAGTGGCAAACACCTGAGGTTTGTCCCTCATGGGTATTTTCTAAAAGATCTATGATTGATGATAATGTCAGTTGTGAGGAAGGGTGGAAAGAGAGGGAAAGGCTTGTTATGGAAAAGAGGAAGATTTGGTTTGATGACCGTAAAGCTGTGAAAGAATCTATCGTTTCTGTGGGTGACTGGGTTAAAATTAAGTCTCCGCGCTTGGGTACAGGTAGTTCGAAGTTTAGCAAACCTTTTAAGGTTACCAAGGTTTTTAAGAATGCCATTAAGACCAATGACCACAGGGTGTGGAACCTGAACAGGGTGTCCAAATGTCATCCCATGAATGTGTCTGATTCCACCATCTCTACCTCTGAGTCTATCCCTGAAGACAAGAGCTCTAGACCTCATAGGGCTGTCAGACGTCCTGCCAAATTGCAAGACTTTGTCCAGTGTCCTGCAGCCTCAGGACCTGATTTCTTTAAAATGCTTTCCACCTTGTATAGAAGCCCCATTAAACTCTCACTTTGCAAGAGGTGAACCACCAACATAAAGAGGCATGCAACAGTGTTTCATTGTATATTGGGGGGAAGGTGATGTAGTGTCTTGTTTCATAAAAGAATGTTACCTTATGGCCATGCATGGAATGTGGAACTCCAGGTTGCTAAGGAAGAGTGAAACTAGTGAGTTGACAGTCTCCGGTGCTGGATGGGGTCTCTGTTAGCTTCCTAATAAAGATTACTTCAACTTTACTGCTGCCTCCTCCTATGTTCCTGCGTGAGGTGGATCTTACAACTGCTTTGCTGAGATGAGTCTGACTTGTTGATTGCCTTCGTGCCCCTGAAGATGGACCTTTGTGTGGGTATGTCAAGCCTAACAATGCGAGGCAGCCTTGAACACAGAACGCCAGCCCCCTGTTCAGAGTGTAATCCAACATCTGAAAAGACCACCGTTCAAAGTTTTCACCAGTGTCACTGGTTCGCAGGCCCTCCCAGGTGTGTTTGTAGAGGCGACATGGAGACTTTGGGCCTGATTACGAGCTGCTCGTAATATTCGGACCCATGCGTAAATGCCTATTTACGCATAGGTCGGAATTACGAGTTTGAAGGTATTTAACACAGCCAAATATTATCGGATGCGTTAAATAACTCAACATTTGTAAAAATTCGGCAGGTCAAACCGGCCAAAATTTAAAAGAGGAAACCATGTGGTTTAATGCTTATTTTAGTGTGTTAAACACCAAAATCTGTAAGCACCGTGCCGAGGATTAGGTGCTGGTGCTGAGCACCGGAAAGCACCGGCTCAAATTAAGCACTGGCCCTCAAGTGCCCCTAATTGCTGCACTGCCTTGTTCCTTTCTGTGAGGACCACCCAGACATGCCAGACTTTGGTAAAGTCAATAGGTCTGTGTTTATATTTCAAATGTAAAGACACAAAATGTGACATGCCTAGGTGACATGAATGGGTATAGCAATGAGGGTGGCCTGCAAAGAAAGTAATGGAATTAAATGCTATAAATAAATTGTTTTCCTATAATCATGGGCTTGATGCGTGTAAAAGGTCAAGGGCTTGACCGAGACGTATATGTGGCATGAGCACTCTGAAATGTGTTGTGACATCGGATGTGATATATAGCACTACCTATGGTATCACAGAGGTATTGGTGGGCAGTGGAATATGAAAATTACGATGGAGCAAGTGGCAAGGTATTTTTGCTCTCCATTATGTGCTACTAAACCAGAGCTTAATTCTGGGGAAGCTGGACAGAAGATATTATTGGACTCTCGGCCACACCGAGAATCACAGCACATCTCTTGGCAACCTTTAATTCCAAGTTTGGAACAGTGCACACAATGCACCTCAGGCCACTGCCAGTATTTAAAAACCTCCATTAAACAGCCCTGAGGTGCCCGATTCAGCAACACCTATTTCTAGAAAGCTAGAAGAGACGCAGCACTAGGCAGTTCCTGACGTTGGATTATGTGGAGTGCACCTAATACATCATCAGGACAGACTTGGTTCTTGTGTACTAGGCATGTCATGTGGCATCTCTAAGCATTCTTTAATACTGGGATGTTAAGCAAGTGGTATAAAAAGCCATTAGATGTTACGTAACTGTGGTACTGGACAGAGGGAAAAAACACACATCTGTCTGGTGGAGCTGGACAGGACATGTAACTGCTAGCTCTGCATTCTAGGGTGCTTCGCATGGCTTGTAACAGACAGTAGTACTTCATGTAGAGCGTTGGGAGGCCATGTATCGCACTAGTAGGCAGTACACAATCCTGACTTACTGGTAGAGTGCATACATGGGTACTCCATAGTGCTGGGGTGTGGGAGACACATTGTAAGAAATGCCTTGGGAGGCGCAGCTGAAAGTTCTATGTTGGTGAACTTAGAGGATTTGAAGAAGCAGTGCCACTCCTCATGGGTCATGGCTGGAGAGGTTAATAGCCAGTCAGTAACCTTTGCTCTCGCAGGTCACCAACCAGAAGGTTGCATTGCTTAAGTGTTTGGAGGTTTACAGAGGAATTTCGTCTTTAAAGCTTTGCAACAATGTGTGCGAACACTGGAGTTCCTGCTAGAGGTAGCTTTTACTTCTCTCTCGGATGTACTTGGTCAATGGGAGGGTTGGAAGGAGTCTGGATTGGGTCTTTCCCTCTCTCGAGCTGTGGTTGAGGTACGGTTGGGTGCTATCTGAGTTTCTTTTTTATACACTGTATTCCCTGTAAGCATGGTTAATCTGTCATAGGAGGAGTGGTTTTGGTATTTGTGTACTGGGGCTTACCTAGAGGAAGGTTTTAGGACCTTATTGATAGGCATGAGTGAAGGTGGAGCTCTAGTGTGAAGGGGCGTTAAGTGGGTGATGCACCCATTGCCACTCTTAACCATGGAAGGAAGAAGAGGGGAGGTTTGAGGTAGCTTATGAGGGATGTGCCGAGGGATTGTGTCACACAAGTGGAAGGCACAATCGGACAGCTCAATTAGGATGCCTTGAAGTTAGTTGAGGTTGGATTGGCCTATAGGGCAGTCTTGCATTGCCCAAAGGACGTTTCTCACATATCGGTGAGTGGGTTGTTTTTGTCGTTGTGTATGGACCTGTTGTATGGTGTAGTGGGTCCGTTTTTTTACTGTTGATTTCCCCGATAAAACCATAAACATTGCCTGTAGGAAGCATAAATGCATGCATTCTCCCATACCTTGCAAAACACTTAAACAGCTTGTCTTTATAAGTTTAAAACTACCCTTATTTGCAACCAAGGTACACTTTTTTAGCTTTATGATTTTTCTAATTGGGGGGGGGAGGAGGGGCACATTTTCGTGCCCGGGCCTATTTTCTGTCCCAGTTCGACCCAGAGTGCAGTGGTTTTTCTGTTTTCACAGTCGTGCAATGAGTCTGTCAAAGGCAATCTGTACTTTAATCTGGACAATAAATGAAATCTTGAAATAGGACAGCCTCATAATCTTGCTTTGAGGTTATGAATTACCATGACTCCACCAACGCTCTTGTGCTGGAGGATGGCACTGGTAGGTACGGCACCGGATTTAGATCTATTGTGGTCACAGTTCAGGTAAAAGCCCAGGTGTCACACCAATTTGTCTTAAATAAGAAGGAGTTGCAATCAAAATGATGCTGTGGGAAAGGTGGCCAATCGGAAGACCCTTGCGTTGGCGCTCTTCAGAGTGAGGAACTGCTCTCGTCTTTGTTCTCGGATGCATGTGTTCTCCGGTCTCGGACATTTAGTACTCCGCATCTGCAGCAGCCACACTGCCCAGGCCTGGAAATGGAGAGATTGGCTACGGTGCCAGATGCAAAACTGGTATCTCACTATGTTCTTCGTTCTCGGCTGGAGGAAAGTATTAACGTGCTGTTGGAACTTCTAGTTTCCAAACTATAAAGTAGAAGAAAGTTGTTTTCATTCTGCTGTTTAGACTGAAACATGGGCTCCTACGTATTTTGACAGATGGTAGAACTGCTACAATGTCTTTTAAAGACAGTTTTCGAAATGCATGTGTTGTCTTTTGTTATTAATTTTAACTTCTGTCAGATTTTACTAGTCAGAAACGCTTTCAATCTGTTCTGAAGCTTTTTGTAAACATTTTTCTCACTAAGAATTTTATTCATTTAAAGAACGGCCTTCAACCTTTGAGACTTGAAGTCCGAGCAGAGAAGAACAATTACAGTGTATATTGTATTGCTTCGCCTTCTGGTCAGCTATCTCAGTTTGCCTCGCTCAGACTTGGTTACATAGCGGGCATTCAGATGTCATTTATTTTAAAAAGGGATAGAAAATCTGTTTGCAAGTTTTCATGCATTAGGATAATGGGAGCCTTATCTTGTTTACACACCAGCGATTAAGGTCAGTGTCTTGGGCTACCATCTGCCTTCACAATTCCATGATGGACAAACAACCGATGCATATATGTTGGCTGTTTCCAACCCAAGCGCTCGCCACAACACATTCTAGGGTTGACATTACCACAGAAGTGAGGCCATGCACACATCACTATAAAAGCCCCAAGAAACGGTAATCTGTTTCATCACAACTTATTTGGGCACCTAGCTAATTCTTCAACATTTTCCTTCTTTTCTTGTCTCTATGCTTTGTGACTTGTAACCAAGTGGGTGCCTGCCTCGTTCAAGTGAATCGAAGGTTACCCCCATGTTGTGCTTATCATAAACTGTCTTTGACTTCAGAAAAAGTGTGAGCGTGTAATGATATTTCTGATCTTAGAGTAATTTTAACCACGCTAACTGCAGAACCCTATCTGCAGGTTCTATCTCCTTAAAGTCAGTAGAAGCAGATTATTATTACTGCACCACCTTTCTTGGTCACCCCAACCCATCTCTTCAAACACTGTACTGGTTGACTTTTTATCCTCAACCAACTCCTGTAACTTTGCTCGTCCCAACTCCCAAGAAAGGATTGTCTTTACATATCCCATCTCCTCAAACAAAGTACAATCCTCCTTTTTGCTTCAAGGACACCCATGACCACGCTGTAACATCTTAAAGAAAATAGTGTCCGCTGTGCCATGAAAATGAGGTAGCCACCACACTCAATTATCACTAAGGAGAGCATGCTGGGCAGGAAGGGAAGAGGAGGAACAAGGGGAGAAATGCATGGATAGAGACCTAGGAAGAAAGAACATGAGCGGAGAGTCGCTCTGTTTCTCCTGCTTTGTAGTGAGGAGAATAAAGATGTATCCTCAATACAGGGTGGCCTTTCTTTGCATTGCTGCGGGCTAGGTACAGAATTTCCATGGAGTGGACATTGACGCGCTCAGAATGTAGTGGGTGGGGCCAACATTGTGGGCACATGGACTCCAGTGGAGTAAAATGCCCTGAAATTCACTGCTGACAGTCCAAATCCTTCTGAATCTGCTGACATGTGGGAGGCTTTGTTTCTAGAACTGTGGTGACAAATCTCCATAAAACGTTATCCACTCGGACCAGAAGGAAACTGCCACAGCTACTGCATCTACCTGGGGACCCTTTAGTGTGATGAGAAAATAGGAATATTTTTATTTTTCCAGACTCAACCCTTTACATCTATTACAATGATTGTACTTATTACAATGTATGTACCTTGATCAAAGCGGCATGCAGCAGAAATTTGGAGGGGTTTTCTGGGTGGGAGTTTGGGTAGTACAAGTTTTGTTATAGGATTTTGCTGACTTTCTCCTTGCTTGCTGTACACATCTGCACATTGATTGCTTCAATAAACATTTCTGAATGGGATGCTATTTTTTTATTAGAAAAAACAAAAAATTGCTTAAACCTAATATAGATAGGACTTCTATCCTCGCTATATACCTGACAATTGACCCCGTGTTCTGGCGTTTAAACCCTGAAGCTTACGGGCCACACCTACATAGAAAACGTAAGTTACAAGTTCCAAAATGCAAAATGTAGTTCACTTAATGGATGTTTCACAGATGACATGAAACTATTAGGCATCATGTCTGCACATATATAATCCTTAGTCTATCCTACGCCCCAGTTACCTACATTCCAGACTCAGTATAAAGAGGGTTGTCATCAACCTGCATGTGTCCATCATGAGGGCAAGTAGGTTAACAGATGGCATCCATGCCAGAAAATAACATTTATTCATTAGAAGTTTTGCACAACGCTGCACTCCACCTCGGCCACTTCAGATGGTGGAACAGAAAGTGAAAGAGTAAGACATTAAATCAAGCCTCGAAAGATCAGAAAAATGCTAGCAGACTTGTAGGTCTAGTGACTTGAATAATCTGCTCGGCCTAACTGTAATGCTCTTGACCCATAAACTTGTCTTAAATTGTGTGATCCTGGGCAAATATTTTATTTCACAGTGTCGCCTTTTTCTTCATTATCACATACGAGAGCACCTTCAAAAATGTGATTTCAGTAGGTCTGCAGTACAAAAAACGATTTTAAAAAAAATTTAATAGACTAAACGTTTGCTCCATGTTTAATAAAATATCTAGCCCACATGTAGGGTACACATGGCCCCTGACTTGTCTCTTTGGGTCAGATGTACAAAGGTTTTTAAGGTCTAGAGTTGCCTGATTCACAGAATCTGTCCATAAGTGACTGCAAAAAAACTTATTTAAATGTACCAGAGGCAAAATGTGATTTGGTAACTTGTTACTGAATCGCAATTCACATTAGCTATTCGGTATTTGTATTCGGAAGTTGCATGTTTAGAGCGACCCTTCCAGATACCAATTCCCAGTAGTATGTATTAATGTTATGCGACCGAATTCCGGTCGCACAACATTAATACCTTACCACCAATTGAAAAGTGGTGGTAACCCGTTAGCAAACCGGAACGGGTCCCTAAGGGACCCCTTTACCTTTTCTAGAATGTTAGAAAAGATACTTTTTAAGAGTAGGCAGTGGTTCCACGGACCACTGTATACTCTTGAATAATGAAAGTTTCATTTTTCATTTTTAAATGCATCTCGTTTTCTTTCAGGAAAACAGATTGAGTTAAAAAAAAAATATATAGTTTAAAAAGCAATCGCAGATATGGTAGTCTGCTGACCTCAGCAGGACACCATCCCTGTGATGTTCGTCATTCCTAATGGGTCGCAAATTGCGACCTACCTCATTAATATTAATAAGGTAGGTCGATTTGCAACCTACTTTGAATCTCTAAATGAGAAATAAAACTTTCACACATTTAGAATAGCGATTACCAAATAACAATTCGGACTTAAAAATTCAGACTTAAAAACTCACTTTTAATAACCATATTACTAAAGCATGATGTGGTAGTGCACTGTCATTTCCAGACTGACAGTTTCCATTGAAACATTCACAAACTTTCGCACTAGCATGCAGTTTTACAGATAAAACTATATAGCGTTTAAACAATGTGTGGAAATTAGCTTTCAGCAAATATTTATTATTTGCACATTATGAAGTAAAGCACTCTGATTTTGTTTAGTTCCTATTTAAATCTTTTTTCCATCTCATTTCAGAATTACAAAAAGCTCTTTCCTAACTACTAGAATATATTTTATAATATTTGTGCAGTTCATTCAAAAGCTATTTAATTGTTGTATGCTCAGCACGATTATTAGACAGTTCAGTTTCCAAAATCCTCTAACTGTGCAGTCAGAAAAAGAAAAAGAAATACCAATCTGAGACCATGCTTGACATGCCTTGTCATTGGCTCTATTTCCTTCCACACCACATCTAAAACACATGCCTCTAAACTGTATCAGCTTTTTTTTTTTAACTAACTGGGTTTTAACTACACAAAATTCACCCGTACTGTTTTTTTATCACTGTGGGTTTCACACCCTTCTCTGTACTCCGTTCTTCCACACACTTCAACATATTCTCTACACGTTTTGCCACCAATAGTACATCTCCCAGAGGTGGCTCATCCTTCATCCACAGTTCTTAACAAAGGTTTTCACTATTGAATCTTAAAACAAACTGCTCTCTGATTCTTTTTTTTTTAGAATCACAAAACTTGCAGCTTGAGGCAAGTTTGCTGAGGCCAGTAACAAAATCTTCCACCGACTTATATTTCCCCTGACTCCTCAATCCATAATGATATCTTTCCAAGATTGTACTTACTCTTGGAAGGTAATGTAAATCCAGTAATGATTTCATAGTCATTCAGATTTCTAGACTCATTCCTTAACTATGGTAGATTCTCTAATACTTCTTGTCACTCCTCACCTAGACCATGTAACAACAGAGCATGTTTCCTTCCCAAACTTAAGTTGGTGCCACAAACTCTTGCGGAATAGCAAAAAACCTTCTGCCACTTCTTCCGCGTGAGATTTGACTCAGGAAAAAAAGCAGGAAAAAGGATGGCAGGAAAAAAAGCTGGAGCAGTAACTTTTTGCATGTTGCTCAAAATCTACAATGTGTTTTGTCACTTGACAGTTTGACATGGGTGCTATTACTTTATGAGGCACCTAACATTCTCTACTGCTTATCTCCTGGGGATTAATTATGAGAAGAGTTGTTGACTCAAATGTTGTAAACTAGCACCCTTGAATTAATAGATTAAGTTATCTGGTGTACTCTGTCTTGATGAGTTTTAGGCACCAACACTGACATGTCAATTGCTCTAAACTTTATGATGTTGACAGATGCCACTTTCTGGGTCACACCATGTCCAATCCACGAACACAAACTTTGGAAATTGCTTTTACTGTTTGATTCTTTTTGTTTAACAGTTGGAAATATGGGCCTCCTTTACTGACCACTTACCAACCATAAGAAATGGCTGAAAGGGCACTTAAATAGCACCGCTAAAACCGCTCTGTGTTGTAATATATCTGCATATAGTAGATTGTTTAAAAAAAAAAAACAAAAAAAACTTCCAGTTTAAGATGTCTGCTAAAGAATCAATTGATCATCTCTTTAAAGAAGATAGGCCTCTTTGAAGAATCTCCACTGCAGAAACTGCTCAGTCCTTTTTCAACAGAAATTAGACCTTACGCCATAGAAAGACTCCATCCTGTTTCAAAATGGCTGCCAAGTATTTTCACGTGATGACGCCGGCTCACCAAATGGCCAGCTGTGTAGACAACTTAGAAGCGGCGTGTACCTCAGCAGGTCTGCGCTTGGCTGCTGGACTTGTGCGGGGGCCGTGGGCTCCGGAGGTGGTGTGTGCGCGGGGGGGTCACTGTTCATCTCCCCCCCCGTGGCTATAATCCTGGGCAGAATTGGACTATGGGGGCTGTGGTCATACACCTTGGCGCATCAGCCCTGCTGCGGTGCCCCTGGTGAGCGTGTGGGGACCGCATGGACTTGGTTGGAGGCACCTGAGGGCCCAACGAGGCGAGCACAACCAGCTGCCCTGGGGCTGAATTGTTGGCTTAACTGCATGGCCTAGTACCTGGCACGCTGCCTGTGTGAATTGAGGATCCCTTGCTGCAGTCCTGCTGGTCTGGGGTTGTACGTGTGGGCCATCTGGGGCAGGTTTGGCTCCAGCCCTTGCCTGCTGCTGTGGGGCGAAGGAGCAGTGTTTGCCATCCTGCTGCATCAGGGATATTTGTGCGTCGGGCGGGTCCCTATGCTTTGATACACCTACTAGCCTGGCTCAATAGTGGACTCTCGCTGGGGAGGAACTTTGGCACGCAGATTGCACCGGTGGGTGCGACAAGAGCACGCGACTGAGTTCACAGTGGGCAAATAGAAATCCCAGAAGCCGACTGGACCTAATACCATCACGCAGTATACTACCCCTAGGCACCCCCCCCAGCGGCTGACCAGACAGACTGGAGGGGCGGAAAGGGACATTGGGGGGGGGGGTGGAGAGCCCGGAGCTCACCAGGGCGGTACTCATGGCAGCCATCCAGGGCTCTAGGAAGGCACTCGAGGATAGAATAGATACGGTCTCTGTGGATGTGAACCTACTACGCGTGGATCTCCGTAAGGTGGCTGACAAAGTCACGAGCGCTGAGGTGGATATAGCAGAACTGAAAGGTGAGGTGGTAACCCTAAAGCAGCATGTGGCGTAGATGACCGTGGCCATGAAGGCCTTCGAGAGTCGTGACGAAGAGGCGGAGGGGAGGGCGAGGCGCAGTAATATTGAGTGCTGGGCATACCGGAGAGAGCGGAACAAGGAGCAGCTGAGCAGTTCCTGGAGCGCTGGATTCGCACCCAACTGTGTCCCGAGGGACTGTCGGACGTGTTTGTGATAGAGCGCATAGGGCCCTCGTCCCTACCCCGCCTCCAGGGGCGCAGCCTCGAGCTATCATAGTTAAAATTCTCAACTATCGGGTTAGAGACTGCATCCTGAGGGCGGCAAGGGAACACCAGAACCTCCAGTATGAAAATAATAAAGTGACTATCGACCCGGATTACACTAAGCAAGTTCAGGACCTTTGAAAATCCTTCCTAGGAGTGAAGCGCAAGCTGTGGGAACTGAACATGCAATATATGCTCCTGTATCCTGCCAAGCTGAAGGTGATCTCGGGGGGGGGGGGGGTAAAGCGCAATTATTTGATTCCCCGGAGGATGTCTGGGAGTGGCTGGAGATCCGTGGTGATGGGCTGCCGCCTGGAGAAGCGAGGGGTCAGAAGCGACGATGGGGGACACGTTCGGACAGGGCCCGCCGGCAGCAGCAGACTCGAGCGGAGTCGCAGAGTGCTCCGGAGATATCGCAGTGGAGGATAACGGTGGGCGATGATGTTACGCTGCAGTCATATCCCCTTGTGGAGGGTGCTGTGGACATTGACTTGCTGGGAGCTGCTTTCACTGAACCCGATGCACAGGATCAGACTCTACAATTAACAATGGACACTGTGCCCGAGACTTTGTTGGAAGATATTCCTGGGGGAGAAAGTGATTAAACATTGAGTACAGGGCCCCAACGTTGCTCGCTGCACCAGGACTACTTCATAGAAGTGTGAAAACACTGTATGGTGTTGTCTGTTGCTGTGTGGGATGGTGGGTGCCCTGGGTGCGGGGGGGAGGGGAGAACTGAGACGCTTGCATGCTTGAATGGACTCTGGGTGGGACATTTCCAGGGTTTATGTATATATGTAGGGTACGTACTCCGAAATAGCAGCAGGCTTCTAGTTCAGTGGAGGGCGGGCGGACTGGGGACGAGACTTTTTTGTTGCCCCTGTTGGGCTTAGTGGGATGCTGTGTACGTCCTGGCACGAGCGGCGAGTGGGCAGAATCGTCTGCGATGTTAGTCGAGTATTGTCTGTGGGTGGGAGGGGGATTGTTTGATTAGTTGTTGTTGTGTGAACGTACGTTGTGTTACGAAGAAGGGCGTGTCATTGCAGGAGAGTGATGAATCCTGGCACATGGCCAGACAATGTGTACGAGTGAATTACTATGCCGTGCGAGGTAAAGTTTCTTAGTTGGAACGTTAGGGGACCTGCACTAAACGGCATGGAGTCCTCTCATTCCTTAAGAGACATGACATAACATAACGTTTGCATGCCTGCAAGAGACTCATCTGGATGATGCTGGGGCTGTACGTATGGTGAAAAAATGGAGGGGTCAGGTGTTTCACTCGTCGTACCCTACTTAAGCTAGGGGGGCGCTGATTTGGGTGGCACTCGGTGCCCCTTTTACGCTACAGTATACCAAAGCAGAAGTAGAAGGTCGCTATGTGTTATTAAGGGGCAAGCTGGATGGTAGAGACGTTAGTATACTAAATACTTATGCCCCCAATATTGATGAGCCAAACTTTTTTGTGGCCCTGCAGGATTTGATCACTGCAGACTTGGACATCCCACTGCTATGGTTAGGAGACTTTAACTGTGTGCTGGACCCTGAGCTAGACAGATGTCCGCCCAGAATGGGCACCAAGCCGTGTATGACCAAGCAGTTGCAGAGGCTGATGAGTGACCTGGGCCTCCGGGATGTTTGGAGAGATCACGACCCTACTCAGAAAATATTTCCCTGTTTTACACCCACCCATAATACGCATAGTCAGACAGGGTGCTGGTGACTGAGTACCCCGCGTTTATGGCAGCAAAGATGACTCTTTTGGCATGTTTTCTGTCCGATCATGCACCAGTGTGCTGTTCGGTGGGTGGCCGGGGAGCAGGGCCCTATAGCTGGTGGTTACCCGCCAATATCCTGGAAGACCAGGTTGGGAGAGAGGCAATCTCGAACGCGCTGACCGAGTACATGTCTCTTAATTGGGGCACTGCAAGTAATAGAGCCAATGAGTGGGACGCGATGAAGGCGGTGGTCCGGGGAACGGCAATGGGATTGATGTATGGCATTAGGAAACAATTGCAGTCCGAGCTGCGGGATAGGGAGGAATCGCTGGCTGAGATCTAGTCGGGGCCGCAGGGGCATGATGATACCCAGGAGCGAGAGCGTGCACTGCATGAACAGGTTGCTGATACGTGGGATAGGCTGGACAAGTATACACTTACGAAGTATCGACAACGGCTGCATGCGGAGGGAGACCAATCTGGCCGATTATTGGCATGGATATTGCGTAAGGAACATGCCCCCCCCCCCACTAATTACTAGCCTCCGCAGCCAGTTGGGTGAGCTGGTCTATACTCTGGCAGATATGCTGGAGTTGTTTCGGCAACACCTGCAGAAAGTGTACGGGGCTGACCCCTTGGTCAGAGCTGACCTTTATATCCCTTTCTTGGAGGGTCTCCAGCTGAGGCAGCTGTCTGAAGAAGTTAGGGCGGAGCTGGATATGCAGATTACTGATGAGTTAGCGGAGGCAATAGCAGACATCTCTAGGGCCAAGGCCCCGGGGGGCGACGGGCTGCCCATCGAGTATTACCAGGCATACTCACCAAAGTTGGTTCAGCCATTGTTGAGGCCTTTAATGAGTCCTTTGATAGTGGAATATTGCCCCCTACGATGCACGAGGGCGAGATTTGCATGATCCCAAAGCTGGGTGGGGATGTTCAGGACCCGGTGGCATACCGACCATTGACAATGATCAACACAGACTTTAAAATTCTATGCAAAGTGCTGGCCAAGCGGCTGGGACCGCACATGGGCTACTTAGTTTAGGAGGACCAGTGCGATTTTTATCCCGGGCGGTAGTACGTCCATGAACATGCGACGGTTGGCGCATATACTGCATGAGACGCAGATGGCCACTGAGGCGATGGTACTGGTCTCTCTTGACCTTGAAAAAGCGTTTGACACGGTGGACTGGGGATATCTGTTGGAAACTCTCAGAAGATTGGGGATTGGACCACGCTTTTGTAGGTGGGTCAAAAAATATTCGAACCCTGCGGTACGTGTATGGTTGGGCCAAACCAGGTCAGTGTAGTGGTTGCTGGGGCATGGTACGCGGCAGGGATGCCCACTGTCGTCGCTGCTGTTTGCTCTGGCCATTGAGCCTATGGCGGTATGGGCAAGACAGGATCTAGGTTGTTGGGGCATACAAATCGGGAATGGTACACAGCTTATCTCGTTGTATGCAGATGATGCGCTGTTCTATGTTACGTCCCCGCGTGAGGCTATACCGAAATTGCTGCGGTTGATGGACCAATTTGCAGTATACTTGGGATTGTGCATCAATAGACGTAAGTCGTTGGCGTTCCCCCTGGCAGGACTGAGCGAGAGTAGGGCGGAGGAGCTGCCTAGTCTGGGTGTGAGATGGGAGACTGATCACTTTAGATACCTGGGGGTGCAGGTGGCACATGGGGATGCTAAGTTACTTCAGCTGAATATAACCAGGGTAGTTGAGTCACTGAGGCGCTCCGTGGACTTTTGGAATACGCTGCCATTGTCCCTAATGGGTAGAATAGCTGTGGCAAAGATGGTGATGTTGCAGAGATGTTTATATGTCCTGCAGAATGCGTTGAGCCAGATTCCTGCGAAGGTGTTTCGACAGCTGAACTCCCTCCTGGTAACCCTGTTTTGGGCGGGGAAGCGCTGCAGAGTAGCGCTGCAGGTACTTTTGAAGCGGTATGAGGAGGGGGCCTGGGGGTGCCTAGGTTTGATCTCTATTACGCGGCGCACCTTCAGCATGCTGTGCAATGGTTGGATGAGGGTGATAATTGGGAAAAGCGCTTACTTGGTGGTTGAGTGCAACCAGAGGACCAACCTGCGATTTTGATGGAGGGTGCTGGGGTGAGTGTGGAACTACCAAATGTGGTTAGGCAAACTGCCTTCCTGTGGCAGAAAGTTGTGGAACGAGTGTTGGGGCGGGCTCCCTTTCACCCGGAGTTGCCCATTTGGCAGTTAGTTCCAGTGCGAAGGATGGTGGAGAGCATGTCCTTCCAGGCATGGAGGGAGGGTGGCTGCATGGTTTTGGCAGACTTGTACATGAATGACACCTTCCTTACCTTTTGAGCAGGCGTGCAAAGGGTTTGACTTGGGGCAGGGGCAATATCTTCAATACGCAGGCCTGGTGGAGCTGGCCAAAGTCACATGGCCCACTTGCCCGGCCATGCCCCGGACTACTGAGACTCTATACATATTGCTAACGTGTCGCGGTGGGCGTAGACTGGTGTCATTGTATAAGGCCATGAGGGTGGATTCTGGGTCTCTAGCCCTTAGGGCATGGGACTCCTGGAATGAGGATCTGCAGGTGCCGTTGCCAGAGAAGGATTGGGTGAGGGTATGTACACTAACGCGCAAGGCAACTTGTAATGCCCGGCTGAAGCTACTGCACTATAACTTTCTGCAGCAGGTGTATATGACCCCAGTGAGGCTCCACCGTATAGACGTCACCCGGTCACATGAAGACCCTAGATGTCACAGAGCCCACTCTGGGTTCATGCACCTGGCGTGGGAATGCCCAGAAGTCCACCAGTATTGGCTTGCTGTAGTAGCAAGGCTCCGTGAAGGGGTGGGAATCTCACTAGAGGTTACGCCAGAACCGTGCCTCTTGGGGCTGGTACCTCAGCGCAAAAAAAGGAAAAATGGCCAATAAGTTATTACAGCTAGCGTTGGTGTTGGCCAAACGGAGGGTGGCCATTTGCTGGATGGGTAAGCGGGCTCCATCGTTCGTGAGTTGGATGAGGGATGTGGGAGAGTGGTCCCTGGCAGAGGAACTGCATATGAAAGCCTGTCGCAGGGATGAAAAGCTAGAGGAGGACATAGTAATCTGGAGAGAGTTATGTAGGGACTTGTTAAATCCCACGGGGATTGGCAGTGAGCAGGATGGCGAGTCTGATGGTAGCAGTAGCATGTAAACGTTGGTGCTTGTGACAACCCTAATTGTGTTCGACGCTGATTTTGCTGCTATGCCATGAAAGTGTAAAGTATATTTAACTGTGAAATGTGTTCAGGACTCAAATTTATATAATGGAAATAAGTCGATTGATATTGTTTCGAAGGATTCTGTGTATGACCGCTCAGTTTTGGTGTGAAAATTTCATAGATAAAGATAAAAAATTTAAAAAGTGTACAGACAAGAAGTTATAAGACTTTCTTGTCTGTAAGCCAAAATTCTTCCTTCCAGTGGTCTGTCCTGATTGGTCAGAGTTAAGTGGATTAGCCAGGCTCCTTTGAGGTGATAAATAGCCCCTGGGGTTGGCCAGCTATTCTGGGAGGGCATGCTTCTGCTACATAGGAATGCCAGACAGGGGGAGGCGGTCGTAAACCATATCCTTCAATGGAAGGAGGAGACAGACAGAAGAAACCAGTTTCATTTACACCTCTACTCTTTGAACCCAGCTAGATTAAGGAAGGGATGAGAAGATACCAGGGGGAGAGACTATGGAGATTAGCCATCCTGGAGGTGATAAGCCAGCTCTTCTCTCCCTGCTGGAAAATCAGCCATGATGCTGTCTAGGAGGAATTAGTGCCACACTTTGGAGGATGTGGTCATATCTTGAGGTGTTGCCATGCACCTCATTGGACAGGAGTTCCCTCCTGCTTGACCCAGAGAACTTGGAATAAGTATCTGAGAGGGGCAGAGCCTCTCAGATCTGCTGCTTGAAACTTCAGAGAGAAGAAGGGTCCATGCGCAAGAAGTTTGATTTGCACCAACCAGGTCCTGCACTCTGAAGACTGCACCTGCTGCACAATCCAGAACTACATCCCTGTGGACTACCTTGCTTCAAAAGGACTAAAGAGTGAACTCCCTGCAAACTACAGGTTAACGGAGCTCACCTGGAATATAACCACCAAGAATCCTCAGCCCGGAGTACTACCAGTGGATTTGTGAGGGTTTTGTCCAAGTGGATTGTGGGAGCTGAAGTCCCAAACTTTCAAGGACCATCTTGGAGCTTCCAAACCCTTGGAGCAAGTTTTGGACGCTTTAGGACCTTTGGGGAACTTCAGGAAAAAGTTCCAAAAGTTTGGAGCAACTTTGGAAAAAAGCTCCATAATTGGACCGACTCAACCTGGCCAGCCAAGCCAGCGACCCTCAACCGCGAGCCGGCCTGCCGTCCAGGTTCGTCCCACTGAAAAGCTCCGGAGGTCTGACTTCCACAAGTTTGACCGGGAGCTCGTCGCAAGGCAAGCCGGCGAACCCTCACCGAATCCGAACTGGCTGAGAGCTTCAAGGGACCCCGGGAAGGAAAGCTCCAAAAAAGTTTCAAAGTCAGAAGGTAAAGGTAAAAACTTTGACCGAGACCTACCGCGTGGGGTAGATGTGCAGGTCTGCAACGAGGTCTGCCTGACACTTGAACTCGGTCTAGCGCAACCAGATGTCCCAATAGGCTGTATAGATTTCTATGTGTTATATAGTGCTAAATCATTTAAAAATTCATATCTCCGGTACCCTACATTGGATTTTTTTTGTTTTGGTGTCATTTTAAAGAAAAAATGTTTCCCATTTGTATAAAATGGTGGTGGATCTTTGTGTGTTTTCTTAATTATTTACTGAATTGGTGTTTTTAAATGCTTTACAAACCTCTCTTTGAAGTTAGGCCTGCCTGCTCGCAGCCAAGCTACCAAGGGTTGAGCATGGGAATAATTTTCTAAGACCTATTCTGAGCCCTATATTGTGTTAGTCGTATTATTGCCTGTGGTAAATACATATCTGCCATTACTAATAATCCACTTTCCAACACACTGGTAAACAAGCATTGGCAAAGTCAATAGTTTGTGCCTGTGTTCATTAAAATATTCAAAGATGATCACTGTGAGCACGCACACACACTATTTTTATTAATAAAATGTATTACAAGAGTGAAAACATCCCAGGATTGCTACAGCGCATGTGGTCTATCTTGGACTTTTGGGAAAAAAAATTAAAGATCCAAGATCACCACTTTGCGTGAATCTGTGCACACCGTTGACCATCTTGGAATGTATTGCAATTGCAGTGGGGGGCAGTGACAGCATGAAGGGTCTCGGGTAGGCAGGAAAGGAGGAAAACCATTTAATATGGAGCTGGGAACCGAGACAGACAAGCACGTTATCCAAATATGGGCAAGGGTTGGACACAAACCTAATCTGTCTACATTGGATGCAATAGTTCTGAAGCGGTCAGTAGTCGAGACCTCACTAGATTGTATGTAAGAGCCACTTTTATAATGGGATGAATGTTCTCTCCAGAGAAACTTTTAAGAAATGATTAAGTCTGAAATGCATTGTCTCACTACAGGACTGCTTTTAAAGCTTTGCAGGAGAATTTGAGTGTTCCCTGCAATGTAAGTTTAGGGAAGTTAGGGGCAAATGGTGCATCTTAAGGCCTTTTAAACTAAAATGATAGGTCAGGACTGAATTGGATTTCGTTCACTGCTACAAGACGAGTTTCCATCCTCCCCAATTATTTCTTTCAGACCATTAGTTCTTGATAAAGCGTGTAAAAGCAGATTGGCATTAGTGCCATGAGTTCCATATACCAAATATATGAACCCCTTTCTCCAGCTCATGTTAGACATTTACACTCCTGGGTTTTAGTACGATAAACGAATGCATTCTGGGTATGGTAGTCTCATTTTGTTACACTGGAATAACTTGACTAAGACACCTGGAAACAATCATTTGTAGTTGAAATGTCCAGTATTGGATACCATGTCTGTAAAGACGTGGAGTTGGCCCCTTAAGCAGCAGTAATGCCCACTAGTACATCACTAAAACCTCACAGCGATGAACTGATGGCTGTCTTCGGCATGGAGTCGTTAATATCCCCTGTGCCAAAGTTTCTATTAGAATCCGGTCTCACACATTTTGGCCCCAGTTTGACTCTCACATTGTTCGTATCGCCACATAAAACAATCCATGTTATCACACAATTGTACCATAGGATCAGCAAAACCGAATACACACATGGCCAACACAAAATCCTCTCTATACTATAGGTGAAAATTAGAACTCGTTAACACAAAACCATGGTGATCCATCCCCTGTGCCAAACCGTAACATGCCAGTATCCCCTCAATTTCCACTCGTCAAAAGCATGCACTACCATTTTCCATAGTTCCACTGCACTGTGTATATTTGACGAGACTTCAAAAAACATTATTTGAGTGTTTGGACTAATATTTTAATGTCTGTAGCATTCCACTTTCAATCATGAACAAGCAAGTGCACACTACGAGTTTGCTGGCACAGGAGCACATATAAATCCACAAAGAAGGTCACACGCGTATATAGTAGCGTGCCACTATAGTAGCGTGCCAATCGCCCACGTGCACCGAGGAAATAAATGGGTATCGGGAGCATACCTGCCCAGTCCCATTAGCACCCGGATAGAGTGTCCAAGTCTCTGCAATGCAGCACTGGTGATGAGAACACAAACCACATTCGCGCCTTACACCAGGAAGAATCGGCGCTGCAGGAAGTTGTGGTGCAGGTTACTATCCTCTTTACCTTGACCCAGCACCACAAGCATACAGCACCTGTTTTCCTTAATCCGTGCACTCTTCTTCCTTCACACCAATTCAACTGCAGAAGTATTAAACCAGTGTTCATGCAAGCAGGCAAACTTTGATGAATTGAGAGAAAGCACGCAGATGAAAACATAAAAGAAAAGAACATATTTGGAAGAAGTAGCACATCAAAACTCACACTAGTAACTACAAGACGCACCACTACAGGGTTGTATCGAATGTCCCAGTAAAGTCATGAAATAATAGAAGACGAAGGGCATACAAAGAAGAAAGAGAGACCACGGAAAAAAACAATGATGTTGAACACTAAAAGTGGAAAAAAAAACAGTGGTGTCCACAGTAGAAACAAGTACACTTATGCTCTTGCTCAGCAAAACCTAACACTGCACACAGGTATCTGAGGCTGTCCTGTAGCACTAACGTGAGCAGGTATGGATGGAGAAGGACAAGGAGGCACTGCTCTTTAACCAGGTGAGCCTACGCCTGCTGCTGATAGGTGCAAAGCCCACATCTGGCATCCATATTGGTTCCATTGCATGCCCGCTGCCACCTTTTAGCGAACTTTCTGCCATAGCAGCACCCTTGTGAATTGTGTGGATGGGCTGCCTCCAATAATTTTGTGGTCACGAGGGAGTAAGATCAGAGTGAAATGCTCCTTGACTTCTGCCTTATACAGGGGAGGAGATCTTCAAGCTGTTCCACAACCTACCCAACACAGAAGATGAAACTAACTGTGATGCAGTGGTGGCCACCTTATTAGCGCATTCTAGTCCTCCGTTGAATCCAGACAGTAAGAGATTTGTGCAGTGTCCAGCTCAACAGCTTGAAGGCAAGCCCATCAATAATGTATACTAGGTTAAGAGGACTCGCCAGCACCTACACTAACCATAACACAGAGCGGTGAGAGCACAAATAATTCAAGCCTGTAGATCATCAGTTCTCTGGTAGCTCACACTCCAGGAACCTTAAATGGCGTCGACCAATATGCTCACTATATGCAGATCTCAGAAGTAGTCAAATACTGGAGCGTGATAATGGAGTCGGGCTTAGCCCTATGGCTCTAAGATGGAACCAGAAGACACAAAAACTATTAGTACAGAGTTAGTCGTACAGAGCAGGCCATTTGATAGAGGTGCCCCCAATAGGAGAAGGGTTGGCGTAAATGAAAGCATTGAATAGTGCGGATGAGAGGTATTCCAAGCAAGGGAAAGACCAGCTCGGGAATAAAACGGTATGAGAGGTCATAAGAACAGCAGAGGGGCAGCCGCCATGGCAAAAAGATCCCTAAAAGTCATAACAGAATAACATGATGATTGGTCATATGCCCCAGTCAGAAACAATTCCCTGAGCTTGAAGGGGAGCAAAGAGGCAATATTCCTTATATAACTTCTGAACAGATCGTCCAGAGACTGCAAAATTAAATTTAGATACCAAGACTCGCTGTCAGAGCCTTAATTGATTCAAATGTTGATGAATGTAATAGACAGCAGTTCCTCATGCTGTGACAGATTCAAGTTAACGCCCACCAAGACACACATCTATGCTGCCATTAGCCAGTACATTTGAAATGAGCATAGCTCATGAGACGGCATCCATTAGAGCAAAGATCTTCTAAAGAAAATACTAGCATCAGATGGACTCTTGGCCACCTCAGCTGGACAACAGAACATCATTTCTTGGAGTCACTGTTCACGAATATCTGAGAGCATTAGAAAATTACACTGAGATTGCCACAATCAAATGGTGTAGTGGAATACGTTACACAATCATTGAATAAAGTACTGAAGATTGGTGTGGAACAAGGCTAGAAAAGTAAGTGAACAATTTGTAAGAGTAAACCAAAACACACCACACCACCTAGTGCACCCCGACATCCATATTAAATTATTTCGTATTATTAGACCCTGTTGTTCGGGAAACTGGTGGAAGCTCAGTGGGAACTTTAATGTCTGGGCCCCAGTGCCTGTTTTTTTTAAAGCCTGGCGACCAATAAGCTTGCGAGTAGCAAAAGCAGGATCAAACAATCTGACATCTGCTTAGGGGATGATATTCTGGTCTGAGATAGGCATCAATGCGGAAAGTTCTGAACACCTTTTGAATTTACACCCTGAACAGTCACAGCAGTAAATGTTATAATGCAGTGTTTCAGTGTTAAAAAAAAAAAAAAAAAAAGTGCATCTATGTTCACCAACCTCGGAAATAAGGAAGTCTGACCCCTATTGGTCTTTAGGAGATGATCCGGAGTAGGAACAGTGAAGCTAGCCACCAGTGGCTCAGTTCCCACAGTACGAAGATCCGGAGCTACCGTCAAAGACAGGTGAAGCAGTGAGGCCACAATGGCTGTCATTTGAGCTGTTCAGGCGGGTAAAAATTGGAAACCTCGTTAAGGCCTCCGCTTTCCACAAGATTACAAACTGTTAGGTGATGTATTGATTATGAATTTATTTAGTATCTGTGACTAGCATGACCATGTGTTGTAAGTTGAGGGGAGATGTAGTGTGGCACTTGGGTCGAGCACACGCATGCAAGCAGATGGCTGGTGTGTCATCACTGAGACAATAACTGGGGTTCTGGAGCATGCAAGCGTGGACTCCGTTAGCAACCAATTGAAGGGTCAAATTTTGTCTCTGTTGTGCTGTACCTGAATATGACAATTGGCAGACAAAACTATCTTTGCTTCAGTTGCCAGATATTTAGGCTTAGCTATCCTGCCCACCTCTCTAACACGCCACCACTTGTGCTGCCTGTATTTTCCTGGTGCCACCCACCCCAGCTTTTTGATAAACATGTTACAGATCATACAGCCATTACATTGCGGCTGTTACCCAGCATGCCATTACAACTCAAGCGTTACCACGCATGCGTTGTAACAACGCGTAGTCTTTACTACGCATTTTTTTACAACGCATGTGCTTTTACCGCGCATGGCTTTACAACGAATTTCATTGTAAAGGTATGTATGGTAAAAGCACCTACATTGTAAAAAAATGTAAGCGATCCACTGTTTTAGGGTAAAAGGGGGGGGGAGCTGTGCAGGGGTAGTGGTTTAGGGTAGGGTGCGCACTGGGGGGCAGGGGAGTCGTGCAGGGTAGTATTTTAGGGTATGGAGAGGACTGAGGGTTGGGAGGGAGGATCGTGCAGGGGTAGTGTTTTAGGGTTGAGGGTAGGGAGAGGACTGGGGGTGGTGCAGGGCCGGCGCTAGGCATGGGCAGCGTGGGCAGCTGCCCAGGGCCCCCCCCCCCATCTGCTCGCAGCACAGGGACCTCGCACCTTTAAAGACTTCAGAGTTGCGAGGCCCAGGGGGCCCACTAAGAGTTTAAATGTTCTTTTTTTTTTTTTATCAATTACCCCTGCTGGTCCCTCTCTCTGGGCTGCATCTAACATGACGATGACAGCGATTAGACAGGTATTTAAAGTTCTCTTACGTGCGAAGTGCGCGGCGACCTGCCCCTGTATGAATGAAAAGCAGGATATCCTGCAGGGCGCACAACAAATGATAGAATGACGTCCCGTCATGTGAAAACTGCTCACCTAGGATGAGGAGAAACGGGGGAAGGAAGCATAGAGGTGAGAAAAAATAAAAAATGGTAAGGCAAACGGAATAAAGTGAGATGGGGGGAGCAGATAGGTGCGAGTAAGGCAGTGAGACAAGGGGTGCAGGCTGAGGAGCAGACACAGCATATACAAGTGGCTGGAGCAGGGCTTTAAGTGTCTTAGACCGTGCAGTAAATTAGAATGGACATTGAAACGGGGCCCCTATCTGCTCCTATATTCATGTCCTTACTTGACCTGCAAAAAAACTGGTCTAGTGTCTGCACGATGAAGGTATACTTGACCTGCAAAAAAACTGGTCTAGTGTCTGCACGATGAAGGTATAACACGCTTGCAGGGTCGGACTGGCTTATAGGGCAATCAGGCTGTGCCCGACGGTCTGATCTGTCAGGTCAGTATGTAGGTTTTTATTTTTTTTTGGGCTGTTTATTGGCCTGCTTTATGGTCATATGACCTTACTGTTGATTTTCGTGATACTGAAACAAACCTTGCTTGTATCAAACTCCAATCTATGCAGTCTCCCATACCTTACAAAATCATATACAGCATGTCTATACAAGTTAAAAACTGCCCTAATTTGCAAATATGGAACATTTTTCTAGCTGCCTAATTAACTAATGGGGGCCTCTTTTATTTTGGTGCTGGGGCCTATTTCCTGTCCGTCTGACAATGCATGTTAGGGTAATACATGGCAGCAAATTAGTTCCTGTTTGTAGTTCACATGCTTCACTTAATCTTGCATTCCTTAAGAATGCTAGGTATTTCCAGGATGTGTTTCTGTATTTCTTTTCACAGCATATTACTCTTGTATGGTGCATACTTTGTACTGAGTAGCCTCCAGGTGTTTATAACAGGCTTCAATTGAGAGCTTTGGAGTTGAGGCTGAAGGCAGTACAACTTTGTCACTGTGCCTGCCTGGGGGTCAAAAAGGTGTTCAGAAAACATGATCATTCATACAACGCCTCTCTGCAGAGAACACAGAGCAACAGTACTCTATTCCAGTTGCAGTTGTGATTCTGTGCAAATGTGTGTGAAGGAGGTACTCATTGGTCAAAACAGTGACAAGGTGAAAGTAGAAGAATGTATTGTTGTTACTCATTTATCCTAAACAGCTAACAACCATTGACAAAATCAATATTCCTGGCTGTTTTTAGGTGAATGTCAGTTGTTGTGTTATATTTCTGGATTGAATCACGGAAAGCCCAGAGAGGAAACAAAGTACCAGTAAGATTGAACTCTATGGGAATCACAGAAATTTAGATTACGTGTTTAAGCTACACCCTTAAGTACATAGACCACACCCCTTTTAGAGACCCACTCATTTTTTTCAGCCCTAGGCTGGCAGAAAGGGTGACAGGGAAGAGGAGAGATGGATGTAATGGGCAGAATCAATGCGAACAGGCTGGTAGAGAGACGAGGTGAAGGGCATTACATTCAAAAGACAAAGGGGGGGGGGTAGAATCCACTCATAATGGTAGGAGGCACGGAAACTGGTGAACTTTGAAATGCAGAGGTTCCTAATGAAACTTTCAATAATTTGTTGTGTGCCAGGCAAGCCTCATCCTTCCTAGTGGTTTTGGGGTTTCACCCTCCTCAAGAATACTTTGAAAAATGGCAGAAACTAGTATTTGTGGCCCATTTTCCATAAAAAGTGGTCTAGAGGTCACGTGTGACCCATTCTTACCAGTTTGCACCACTTTCTTGTGCCTCATTGTCATGTAAGAGCTACACTCCTGTCTTTCCCTTCTGTAATCCCCACTTTCCCATATGCTCCATTTTACCCTTTCAATCAACACACTTTCCTGTCTGCAACATTCGCCCCCATTAATCACCTTTATTGTGTAATGTTCTCTAGTGCGCAACATTCTGCTCTCTAAGCTCCTTTCTCTTTAGAACACCATTACAATCCCATGTGTACTGTGCCTGTGTTTTCTCCTCTCTTCCTAGTGGACAAAACAGGAGCAAGCGCCATTTGCATGTGGGTCTTATTGTAAACATTACTGCTAAATCAGGTGAAAATTCTTTTTGCAACAAATTCTGCCATAATTGCAATGGTCATCAGGTCACAAGTTTGAATTGGCTATTAATTAAACATATTTACAGAGCGGCAAATGTGTGATATTTAAGTGATTTATAAAAAAGTTGTTATTCCATTTACTTTTCTTTACAATTGAAGCATTTCCACTCCTTGAGATGTTCCTACTCAAGTGTAGACATTGTCAGTTTAAAATAGTTAAATCAAATTAATATATGTCTGCTTTATACCAAGGGCTCTCGCTGTTTTGCAGAAAATATAAGTTTATGTTCAAACTCGGAAACAGGAAATACTGCAACACAGGAGGTACATGGGAGATTAGTGACAACAAACCATATTGATCCATTGTCGTAGCCTTTAAAATAAACTCAATGTACAATTATGGTTACTACTTAGAGAATATATCTTTATTTACACATGCAATAAGGCTCTGTTATTGGACACTCAAAAAGTCAACATGCTGTGACAGTCTTCTCAGGAAGGTGACACTGTATGATCATAGGTGATTCGCAGCTCAAAGATTCGCAGCTCACAGTGTGATCGTAGGCTAAGAAAGCTGACCCAATGTATGACCATCTGCACAGCATGCCAAGGCTTTAGTGTGGAAATAACCTGGCCTGTGGTGAGCAAAATGGACAGGAGAAACCACGAGCAGTGGAAACAGTCTAACTTACCAACTGTTACTGAGACCGGTTTCTACATACCAGCTCTTCTCTTCTGGTGCGCTCAGTCCTCGTGTCTGTGTCTCTGCCATGAGTTTGCTGACAACCCTATCAGAAGACCGGATAGGAACAGGGGCTGACCCTTCTACAGCCCCACTCTATCATGGCTTCTTGTAGGGCTTGGGGCGACGATGCTACAAATGCATCACCGCCCAAGCATGCTCCTGTGTTTCATAGATGTGCATTTCAGGGAGCATGCACAGCTTCTCTATGGCTTGTGAATGTGTGACGAGTGCAGAAAGGAGCATAGCACTGATGAAAGTAAACACGCAAACTGACTGTTAGCTTGGGTGTTTATACTTTTTGCCTTTCAAAGCTGTTCAAAGCAGCTTCTTTTTGGCCTGTTGATACTGGGCTGTGGTGCTCTAGCGACCTCAGGCACCAGCTGGCACTGGTAAAAGCATTGGGGATCGTGGGATAGTAGAAGGGTAGAGGTGGATGTAAAGAAGGAGAACAAGTAAAACAAAATAAGAGACTAGGGGGGAAGAGTGGTGAAGATCAGCACATGGAGAGGAGAAGTCAATGTTACAGGGTCAGAACCAGCAAGAGGAGAGAGATGGGGGAGAGCTGAAACATAAGGAGTAGAACATGGAGGAAAGAGGTGGATCTAAAGAGTGCAGAACCAGTGAAAAAAAACTTGAGGCTGGACAGAAAGATACAAGATGCAAGATAGTGCATGAATGGGATCAGCAGATTTAAAAGAAGCAGAATCATTAAGAGAACTTTAGTAGCAGGAAGATGGAAAAGTGAGAGGTGGATGTAAGCGGTCAGGATCCCCAATAGAAGGTAGGAGGCTGGGTAGGGTGGAAGGGGAGAAGTAGCCATTACAGGGAAGGGGCAGAATCAGTGAGAAAAGATTAGAGGCTGGGGAGAGATGAGAGATGAAGTGTGCAGCAGGGAGGAGAGAGGGGGTGAAAGAGAAGCAGAATCAGTGAGAAAAATAAGAGGCAGGGAAGGATGAGGTGAAGTGTAGAGCACGGAAGAGGGAGATGGATGTATATACAATAATTACTTTACATAAGACTTCACAAAATACTGATAAAAAGCATCATTAAAATTAAACTTTGTCTTTAATTTTTAATTAAAATGTGTTGAAGTATTTTTCTCCCAGAGCTTAACCGCCTTTCTCAAGAGCTTTACAAGATTACCCACCACTTTTACAGAACCGCCTTTAAAGCACAATAATACAGCCTCTAGTATTGTTCTTATGCCCTCAGCATTAAACATTGACTTTAAATATTTTTTCTGCACGTCCAGTGGGGCTGGACATTGGCACATTATATGTTCAATGGACTCTTCAGCTAACTTGCACATCCTACATGACTTGTCAGTGCAACCCTTTAGTTTCCATGAAACATCAAAAGCCTTAAAAGGGAGGTAAAAAAAAAACAATCTCAGAAATTAAACTAAGGTTGCCTTAAGCTAGAAAAGGTGCCTGTAATATATCTGCTATGCTTATATCTGGAGGCTGCATCTATGTCACTACTCGAAGTTAAGTTTTTCACTCCCTTTTTTAATACTAATTTGCGCACTGCTGTTGGCATGGATTCTAGTGCCTCTATCGCTGGGAGCTTATATTCTTACAGTAGCTCTTCCAGTCACTCTACTCCATTGAGGAGATGGGTGGATATAAAAGACAGAACCAGTTGGAAATTGGACGAACCTGGGGGCATGGGAGAGATGGATGTAAGAGGGACAGAGTATACATGGTAAGGTAAGAATCTGAGAGAAAGGTGGGGAAAAAGGGTAGAGCCTTGAGGGGTAGGTGGATTTAAGAGGGACAGAATCAACGAGAAAGATCAGATGCTCTGGGAGGATGGAAGGGGAGAGGTGGATGTAAATGAAGCAGAACAAGGAAAGAAGTTATGAGGCCTGGGGGGGGGAGATGTTAAGAGGTTGGGCGGAGCGAGACAGGAGGGTAGAAGTGGAAGTTAGATGGGCAGAACCAGCAAGAGAAAGTTGAAGCAAAAAAGTAAGAGTCTGAAGTGGAGGTAAAAATGCTTGAATACTCATCTGGCTCAAAACTTATCAGCATCTTCAGACATCACCTTGTTGCCCCTTTCTCAAAATTCTAGAAAAAGAGTTATTCATTGACAATGTACCGGTTGGCTTCTGACAACTCTAGGAGTTTGAAGTAGCATTTCGTACTGATTCAGATGATTTGTGGCTGACCCTTGAGGTTGTATGACAGAACCCCCCCATGCATTTACCACACATACCTTTACACTGCAGTCAGTACACCAACAGCGACGTTAACATGTGTCCCTTTATCAAGCAAGTCACTACAATGACTTGCCTTAGGGGGTTGCTAGACTTTGGAATAGTATAAATTACTATTCCAACTCTAGTCCAACAACGCATCCCCTAAAGCAAGTCATTGTAACAACTTGCGTGGTAATGTCGCGGTAGTGACTGCGGTGTAAAAGCACATCATGGTATTGACTGTGGTGTAAAGGATATTTCCCACTCTTGTTCATGGAGTTAGAGCAGCCTAAATATTACTAAACATTAGTGCCACATTTGACACTGTTTCCCAGCCGGTGCTTAGAAATCAACTGTTCAACCAGGAATTTAAGGAATTCCCCTGGTGTGGCTAACCGCTATCCTATTTGGGAAATCTGAAGCAATTCCCTCATCACCTGTTTCTTTTATGTCTAAAACTCTGACTTGTGGAATTTATTGGGTCTCCGCTGTTTAAATTTTTATCATTCCCAATTAGCCTTACTCATACAGTCCTTTGGTTTGTTGATATCTTGCGCATATTGATACCCAAACATTCCATTAATTTCCCTCAGTGGCAATCTGCCCAAGAATATGTTTGGTCTTGCATGCTAGCAGTTTAAATTTCTGAATGAAGACCAATTCAATACAACTTTATAGTGACAAATCAAGGGTTCTCATTTTTAAAGGATCTCGTACCATATGGTGTTCTCTTTGTTGGCTGGTGGAGCTGGGTCAATTGCCCACATTTGCACAGTCAGAAACAAAATCTTGGATTCATTTTCCAGCACCTCTTTTTTTCAGAACAGGTTAACCATGTTTCATCCACTTGCTTTTACTACATCCATAAGTAACACAAATCATCCCTTTTCTCCCCTCTCACTGCAGTGAGGCTGTTGTACAGTCCATTATATTCTCACCGTCTTGGGTTTCCCGCCTTTTTTACATTCAGTACCTTTCAAATCATTCAGAACAGTGCAGCGCTCCTCATCTGAGACTGCTGCATCGCCAGGGCATTTCTTCTCACCTTTCTGCTGTCTGCTGGTTTGAAACCCTCTAGCTGCAAGGCATTATTCATTCGTCATTATGCACTTCAAAAAAAGGTTCTCTCTTTGTACAACACTCCTTACGTTAATGCAGGAAAACTATACTCTGTGCCAACTAAACTCCTGTGCCAGCTGAAACTTTAGAGGACCCTGATTGAAGGCAGATCCTTCTCCTTTCTAGATGTGCAAGACTGGAACTCTCTCCCTCTTGAACTATGGTGTAACTCCAATCTTTTGCAGAAAGACTTAAAACTGTCCTTTCTCCACATAAGTAAAGTCTGCACCTCTCCTTTGGAGCTCCCTTAGTGCCAGGATTCCCGATTTTAGCATATCATTTTCATTTATCCCATTCAATAGAACAATAACTAATTTTAAATCATTTAATGTATTTCTACTTAATAGAGATGTAAAATATATGTACGCATTTTACAAGTATTATTAATTATATTTTTAACCATTTTATTCCTATCCAAACTAAGTAAGTAGCTTCTTGCAAAGCGGCTTCAACAATGCCATATAATCTGTAATCTCTGAATAAACTGCAAATTTTACAAAACGTGCAGCTCGTCTTTTAATAAGAATTCCAAAGTTCAAATCTGTCTCACATGTATTGTTGGAGCTACACTAGCTTCCCATTAGAAAGGGGGTAGCCTTCAAGGCACTGTATACTGCTCACAACATAGGTCCTGGGTACCTTAACCCCTTTACCGCTGCCGAAATTCCGCCGCGGTGGCTTTGAAGAGTGGGCGGGGCCGCGTCGGCCAACGGACGTGCGCAGCACTACAGAGGTAGTGCTCGCGACGGCCGTTGGCCGACAGAAGCAGCGAACGGGTTAAGAGAAAATTCATATGGTACACACCTAGGGAAGCTCTTCAATCAGCCCCTTCGAGAACAGTGGAAACACCTAAAATAAACCAAGTTTCCTAGGGTGGCAGAAGCTTTATCTCCTTACTTGCAAACTTTGAAACAAAATGCCTTTGCATTTCAAAGCCCAGTCCAATTTTATCTCTTTTAGAAAACAACTTAAAACCTGGGTTTTTTTCAACTGTTGCCCAATTAGCTTTATTTACTGTTACAGCTGCAGATGCCAGCGCCAAGACGCCATTGGACATTGGCACACTCTATAAACAATATCAATATAATTAATGGCCAATTGAAATTACTTCCTATGATGTCACTTCCTGTGAAGTTAAATCTTATTCAAATTATAGGGGCCTCGCATGTTCCTATTCTGCCCATGGCCCCATGAATCCTAGGTCCGGCCCTGGTTCAGGGGTAGTTGTTTAGGGTAGGTAAAGGATTGGGGGTTGTGCAGGGGTAGTGATTTAGGGTTTATGGTAGCGAAAGGATTGGGGCTCCGGGGGTCGTGCAGGCGTAGGGGTTTAGGAAAGGGCAAGGGCTGGGGGTCGGAGGAGTCGTGCATGGGTACTGATTTAGAGTTTAGGGCAGGGTAGTGTAGTGTAACTTACCTTAGACACTTTCACCAAGTGTATGCCTTTAGCACGCATGCCTTTGCGTTTTAATGGCATGCGTGGTAAAGGCATAGGCATGGTAAAAGAATGCGTTGTAATGGTAGGTCATTGTAGGGGTACTAGCGCAGTAATACCCGCATTATAATGGCACACGTGGTATTAGTATGCGTAGTACCGTCATACACAGGGCCGGCTCGACCGGTGCCACCGCACCGGGAGCTGACTCTTCGAGGGGGCGCCTGTTTAAAGTAAGTAAAGTAAGTCCGTTTTTATATAGCGCAGCTACTCACCCTTACGGGTCTCAAGGCGCTGGGGGCCGTAGTGGAAATTAAGTGAGCTATTGCCCAGAGTCACATGGTGCTGAGCTGCCGCCGGAGCCGGGGATCGAACCATGAACCCTGTGCTCCGAAGTCAGCTGCCCTGGCCGCTGCACCACACCTCTCCACTGAAGTATTTTATGGTTTTAAAAGCACCTGCTGCTGCATTGCTGGCCTCTGCAATTTTCATACAAAAATAAAAATGTCAAGATAACTCGGTGATTAATGTTCTTCCTGGAGAGAGGAGTTTTGTCAAGTGGAAGTTTTAGCTCATTTTATGGAATCACAGAGGGTTAATGTGCCTGAGGCATAGAATGTGTACCATGCAGATCACAAAGTGCATATAGTTTAAATAGGTCAGTGCTTTTGTCAGAGAGATCCTTTTGTTACTAGCAGTGTAGTTGTTAAATCCTAACATGTAACAGTGAGCTAATAACTGTCACCAAAGAGCTGCATGCAAACTGCAAGGTATAGATTAGAGCATTATGATGTTTTCCTCCATCTTTCATTACCCTAATGTTTCAAAAAGGGTTCATTTCGGTAAAAAAAAAAAATCCTTATTATTAAATGTACCCCTCCAACCATGGGGTTATGTTTTAAATTCTGAGTCTGTGCTTCTCCAGACCAAGCACTTTTAAACTATACTGTCTATCAGTATGGATGACATGCAACTCCTACACCTTGTAGTCCTCTGAATTATGTAACATTTCCTATACACTGATTTACACACCTATGATTGATTGTCTCTGTGTAGAGTTTGTGATGTAAAGTGCTCTGACACCCTACACTGGAATAGGTGGCGCTATTAAATACATCTGAGAGAGAGTGGTTATGGAGGCTTGGGTACTGTTAAAGGGTAGTAGTATGGGAGTCGGGGGGGGGGGGGTGACGGTGGGGGGCGCCGACAAACATTGTCACACAGGGCGCCACCAGCGCTAAAGCCGGCCCTGGTCATACATTCAGTATTTTTATGGTGCCACAGGGGTAGTGATCTAGTGTTGTGGTCTCATAAACGCACCCTTTGCTGTGGTGCCCGTGTAAATTTTCTTTAAGATTCACGTCTGTCTACGCCCCTCAGGTTCTGGTGGGCATGTGAGAGCATTTCGCGCATTTGCACCAAACAGCATGCATTTCAAGCCCCTTGTCTTAATAGCGAATTCCTTTTCTGAAGACTCTGGATAGCATTTTATTTGACACACACCAGCCCTTTTCCTATAACAATCTATCCCTTTTCAGAATACACTATCTTCATTTCTGCTGTATCCACGGTTGCCCCATGCAATGTCTAAATGATGTTTTAATTTTAAACACTCTGCTTTTTATCGGTGTAACTTGGTTCGGCGCCTTGCTGTGTCGGTGTAACGTAACCACCCCAGGGCTAATTTCTATGTATTGCTTCAAAACGTCCCCTTCAATGGAGAGGTGAGTCAGGCTCCGAGCAGGGTCTCCCTCCCCGGGCGCTGCCGCGTGCTTGCTGTGCCTGCGCCTGTACTTAGTGATGGCTCTTGGCACCGCCCTGTTGACATACAGATTAACGATTGGCCTGCTTGGAGGGATAGCACAGACCTGGACACCCCCCCCCCCCTTTCTTTAAGTAGTTTTATGGTTTTCCACATCATGGTTGGAGCCTCAAAGGCATCAGAGCACTGTACAGCAATTACCATTTATTTATTTTTTACCGAAACAGTTAATTGTTGAAGAGAGCAAGAGCACAGTAATCGATATATATGCTGTGTTTCTTTACAGTAAAACGCATGTAGCAGTCTTTTGGCCAACATACCTCCAGCAATCCACGATGCACATTAGTGCATAGACCACGGCTGTTTATTTGTTAAAGTCCTATGCTGTGATTGTCGCCGAACTATAGACTTCGGCTGATTCACTTTAACTACCTACACCGGTTATATCGGACACCACTGCAGCTACACCGCATGGGTCTACAACAGGACACGTGTTGTTGGAGGTGCGGCTATCAGAAAGCCACATTTATCCACTTAGCGTGGGAATGCCGACCGATAGCGAACTTTTGGGTCGAACTATTCACTCACATAGGACACATGACGGGCTGTCCCATAGTATGTTCTCCGTTGATAGCTCTATTGGGGTATGTGCTGGAGGTACCCAAGGGAAGAAGGAAGTTAATAGCCATGTTGTTACTCCTGGCCAAACGATTGGTGGCGGTACACTGGAAAAAAAAAAACGCCCCCAACAATGGCGGAATGGGTGACTACTGTTACCTACTGCAAAGACCAACTGTCCCATTATTGGGAGTTAATGCCAAGCAGATCACGCCCAAAAGACATATGGGAACCCTATACAACGTGGCTGGGTACAAGAGGACATATACCAGGGGAACAGTAGAACGAAAGGGCAATGCAGGCTTAGGGTTGCACATACAGAAGAGCGGGTGAATTGAACCTAGGACACAGAGAATCGAACTCTATATGGGTGCAAAAATGCGAATAAGTGCAAATGACGGAACTTAAACCCAAGCAACATTTGAGATACATGTAATTGAAATCTATACATCTCAGAATATATAGATGTGATGATTACCATTGTAGGCGGAAACAGTTTACGTTTATTTCCAGTTTTGTTTGTTTAGACGACACAGACGCACATTATTGTACTGTATGTACCACCACTTTTGATGAGTGTATAACCATATGATATAAATGTGCTACACTGTATTTCTTTATTGCAGCTGTGTATGGTTTAATAAAATCAATAAAAAAAATAAAGTCCTATGCTGTGAAGTGTGCCTGTAAGACACCCACAAGCAAATGGGTTGGTAACCTGGACAGTATATGTGTGAGTGCACCGTGTAATATCACATTTATTTCAGCGATGGCGCGTCAGTGAGTCATGCAGCTTCTTTACACCAAGAAGTGAAATAAGTGCAATATCGTGATTCCCGCTGGGGAATATGCTGTGCACGTGCTCATGTTTTTATATAGATTCAGGGCACTGTTAGGTCTGTCTGAACCATGGATATTTAGGGTTCATGTTGTAGCGCTGCATTCCACAATGAGGTTGCTTCAGAGCGCTGTAGAGTGCATGCTTACAGTCGGAGGCGCAACTAGAGCTAAATTTCGGGGGGGGGGGGCTAAGAAAAAAATTCGGGGGGGGGGGCTAATTCTTCCAGCATTAGGCCGAGTGGAAATGCAGGGGCTCTAGGAAGGCGTGAAAAACACAACAAAGCCTCATTAACAAGCAAATGGTCTTTTAAAGACCTGTGAAGTACTCGGGTGCGGCTGTGTGTGCGCCCATGGAAGCTGTCTCAGCCCGGGCTGCCAGACGGAGGGGTGGGGGGGCAGACTTCGACTAGGGTCCTTGGCTCTATATGTGCCACTCGGCACTTGCTCCTCTGTTTCAAGCCCCTACTCCCACCACCACCATTGGTGGTCAAATGGCACACGCCAGAGAGAAAACAAAGATTGAAGTCCATTAAACAGGCTTTACTAAGACATGTCTAGCTTAAAATGACTAGACCCAGATCATGCACTTGTCAGTATCCGCACAGAATGGAGGTAATGGCTCCTGGTTGGGTAACAAACTTATTCTGCACAGTTATAAAAACTTCTCGGGTATTAACAGATGCTGAAGTTCTAATTCCAGGATGTATACACTTCACCTGGCAATTAAAAAATTCGACATTTTTTTGCTGGAAAGAAATCTGGCTGAATTACTAATGGCAACAATGTTACCGCCAGTGACACCAATCTACTGTCGCAAAGTCTAAATATGGTGAAATGGGCTGCCAGTAATGTCTTTACCGACTTAGACTTTACTGCTGTTTTTACCAACCCAGTTCCTAACTGGGTCCGAAATCTTTTGTGTTAATGTCCAGATACTTATAAAGCTCTTCTTGCCAACATTTACCCTGTTTCTAAGCAGGCCTGTCCAGTGTTAAACAAATATTTTATATGAGACTTTGAGAAGTGGAGTGAATTTCCAAGATCAAATAAAAGGGACATGTGGCGAAGCCAAGATTATTACCATTTATTTTATAGGTGGTTGCCAGAGGACACAGGTTTGTTTCGTTTTTAATGCTTAAGGATTTGGGGTATTTAATGTCATGGTTTAAGCTTCTGTTGTATCTTATTTCACTAAATCCGAGCCAAACTCTGTGTTGTCCTACACATGGGTGCACCGTGCACATTTCAGTTTGGGAAGACTTACCTGCCGGATGAAGAACAGGTGCAGACTGCAACATGCTTGTGCTATACAAAATATTGAAATAAACTAAACACATTCTAAAATCGGTTTCCAAGATGAAGAGAACCATGCAACTTCACTAAATATGCAGGAGCTTTCTGGAAGAACATAGGTAGAGGTGATGATAATTGGTTGTCCAGCCATTATGCTGTTGTGAAGTTTCCATCTATCTTTGCAGAGAACACTTCTGTTGTCTTCATTACAATTGTATATGCAGTCTGGGATAATGATGAGTTGGACTTTCGATGAAATGCATTTGGACAATACATGGTAATGATGATGGTCCATCAGGCAGTTTACATAGAAGTAGTAGAAAAAGTCCCAGGTCTCCAACTCCTTTTAGAGCACAGTGTCTTTGGTGCAGTAAACTGACAAACGTAGCAAGTCCTGCTTTACTCTAATGGTCCCAGCATCGCTTCATCCTTAATTCTACTCTTTTAAACGTGACACCGTAAGTTAATCTAAAGTACTTTGAGATTTTTTTCTTGCTAAAGATTCGTTTGAAGATGATATTGTTTGTACAGGGGAACAGTGTTCAAACCTTCATCCGATTATTTAAAACTAACGGTATTTAACACAGCCCATATTCATCTGGCCTTTCTGGATCAGAACTACACGGTTGGGCGTGACGTGTAGTGAGTAACCAAGGTGGGGTAAAAAATGCGTTTTAAAGTCATTCAATGTCTTTACCTAGTTGTTCTGTCATACAACCACTTAGGTATTGCTATTTGCAAAGAGGAACGTAGCGGGCAATTTGA
Source organism: Calotriton arnoldi (assembly GCA_963921515.1). Classification (NCBI taxonomy): domain Eukaryota; kingdom Metazoa; phylum Chordata; class Amphibia; order Caudata; family Salamandridae; genus Calotriton; species Calotriton arnoldi. The sequence goes on from CAWUFW010003956.1 coordinate 1,103,120, forward strand.
TAGCCTGATGTGTTAGTGGAATACAAATACATGATTGAATCCTCATGCATGTAGGCATTATTCTAATTAAAGAGGACATAGTAGGAATGTAACAATCTGACATGTTTACATGATCAGTTCTCCATGCATGTATGTAGGCATTGTTATCTGCAAAGAGGAAATAGTGGGCAATGTGACAATCTGACATGTTTATAAAATACCCTTACATGATCATTTTTCCATAAAAATGGCCACTGTTCTTTGCACAGTGGAAGCTTGAGGATCATTCGATTAAGTAAGCACACTCCTTTTCATTCACGAATACTTCAAAGGCATTTTCGGCACATTTATTCCTTTTGGTAAAAATAATTCTGAACGAGTAATATGCAGTTTCTGACGCAGTTAGCAGAAAGGGCCTTATGGAACTGGGGACCAACTAAGTACAAAAACATTGTTCAAAGAGCATGGAATAGTCAGGAACATTGACCTTTAAAGAACCCATACCATAATAAATAACTCTCCTTGTATTGAACTTTAACCAGGTAAAACACCCTTTCTGCTCAAATTACAGGAGCATTTCAACAATTGCTCATATCAAAACCACCCCTGTAACTCCTTTCATGTTTGCAGCTCATTTCAAGCGCTCATTACCTGTCCCCGTAAACACTAATAACTTCAGAGCCATGTCTTAAGATCCTTAGGAGTTCCACTCCAAACCCACTACCAATCTATATAGAGCTTCCATTCCTGGGTGTCAAATACGGGCAGTGGTCGAAGTGGGGGAAAAAAAGTAGGGGAACTGTAGGCGGAGAATCGGAGGGCGGTAATAACCTGTGGATTGGGTCAGTGGGCGGAGTCAGAGGTGTGGCAGAAAGAGCAAAATATCCCAATTTTTAGTATTTGTTTACCATTTCACTAACCGGTTACAGCTCATTACGTTATTTAATTTAACCAATGGATACACATGTTTATTTAAGGCATAATATGAGTTAATGACATTAAAATACATTCACAAAGTGGGATATGTTTCCAATCACAGAATGTCCCAAATATCCTTAAAGGTGGAATCGCAAGCTATTTGTCTCCCAGCCATGGAGTTTGTCATCAGCACTTCTCCTCCCTTTTTCCACAAGAGCAGTTCAAACATGAATGGCAAAATATCCTAGTTTGAAAATGTTTTCCACATAATTATGGCTCTGCCATGTTTGCCACATAATACATAATCTGCTGCATAATCTGACGATTTTAACTAGTAAATTGTTTACAGCTCAAACGGATCAAAAGTTCCTAAAAAATGTGACTTGTGCTGCTGTGAAGTGGAGGGCCTTTTGAAAAGGTTGATTGGTCACCTTTCTCACTGCTGCAGTTGTATGTTCCACTGGTACTAACAAGGACAGACTGTTAGCATGTGTAAAAATGTCAAAATAATAAAGTATCAGAAAATGTACAGCACCACTAATACCAGTGTAGGATGTCAGAGCACTTTACATCACACATATTACACAGAGACAATCAATCATACATGTGTAAATCACTGTATAGGAAATGTTACATAAGACAAAGGACTACAAGGTGTAGGAGTCACATGACAACCATACTAGTAGGCAGCATAGTTTAATAGTGGTTGGTCTGGAGAAACACAAAATCAGAATTTAGAACGGAATACCATGGTTGGGGGGTTCTCTTTAACAATCAGAATTGATTTCTACCCAAATTAACCCTTTTTCTGCAACATTAGGATAATCAAAGACTGGTGAAAAAAACGTAACGCTCTAATTTATACCTTGCAGTTTGCATGCCGCTCTTACATGACCGTTAAGAGCTCACTGTTCTATGTTAGGATTTTAACGTATTAACTGCAAGTAACAATAGGGTCTCTCTGACAAAAGCAGTAACCCACTGACCTATTTAAATTATGTGCACTTTGTGATCTGCATGGTACATGTTCCTAGTAGCAGGCACATTAACACTCCACGCTTCCTTTCCATGAGTCAAAACGTCCACAAGACAATACACCATCTCTCTCTACTAAGAACATTAATCACTGGAGTTATCATGACATTTTTATTGTTGCCGAACATTGTTGGAGGCCAGGAAGGAGGCAGCAAGTGCTTTTAAAACCATATTATACTTGCAAACACAACGCCCCCACCTGAAGTCCGCGCCAGCCGCGGTCCATGCAGGTAAGAGCGGTGGGGCCGGGTAAGGCGGGATTTCGTGGAACGATTCAGGGGGAAAATTAATTATTTATTTAATTTTCCCTCTGCATCGTCCCTCGAAATCCCCCCTTACACGGCCCCTCTGCCCCACCGCTGTTACCTGCATGGACCACGGTTGGTCAGCGACTGGTGCAGTCGCTCTGCACTAGAGCCACCCTGCTCAAGGGTCCTGTGACCTCAGTGACAGTCACTGTCACTCAATGGTGTGCTGCTTCAGAGGCCTGCCTGCAAGACTGAAGGTGAACTTCAGAATGAATTGTGGCGGACAGGACTTCAAGGTTAACCCACACTTGCCACTGCTAGGGTCCACCTGCTGGTGCTAAGACACCAGTGTGAGAAGTTGGCCTGGCATATGCTGTCCACTAATTATAGTGGGCACCTTGCACCAGTCCAAACAACCCCTTATTGGAGATAGGTTAAAGACAACCTTTATTGAAAGCTATCCTAGTGGTAGCTATGGAGAGCAGCCTTCAGGCTAAGTCTTGAAGGAATGTAAAGCAGCTTGTTTTACCAGTCTATAATCTCTTGAGTGACCAAATGAAAGAGCACCACACCAGGTATATATTCAAAATATATGTATTTATTACTAAACACACCCCTCTAGTCTCTTTATGAGGCTAGAGTTCGAAGTACATAAGTTATAAGTTAGTTATCTACAGTAATAGCACAAATACACGTTTGAGCCCTAGGGGCGTACCAAACCATATACCAATAAAGTAGTATAAGAACCACGACTGAGCTAGACACAAGGCCTAGAGCCTGTAGAAGTGCTTGGACCACAAGGAACCACCCAAGGCAGTGACACAGGGGACCCACGGGGGACGCGTGCAGTGTATGAACACAGCCGCGAACCACCGTTAACTTCTATGGGGAAAGTCGCGATTAGAATTTAAAAGAAAAGGGACACTTGGAGGAGGACTTGGAGCAAACCCTTTGAGAACTAGGCTGTTCTAGTGTCAATACCCACGGGAGCACTGGAGTACTCGAGTTACCTCACCCAGGGGAGCCGGGTGCATAGGTGTCTTTCGGGGTCGGGTTTCGTCGTCGCTTTCTATGGCGATCTGCTGCAAAGTGCTGCTGGCGACCAAGTCGAAAGTGTTTGGGTGGATCCAAAGGTGGATCGAAGATCTGAAGAACCTGAAAGCAGAGGGGACAGAGTCTGGGTCACTAGCCAGTGACCAGGAAGGCGATGAGCAGATGCCCACCGATGTAGAGTGCTTCAGGTAGATTGACGGTCGTCTTGACTCTTCAGCCACGAGGTCCAGGAGGCGTCGACGACAACCCAGGAGCTGGATTCGAGCTGTCCCACGACGTCTGTCGATTGCAGGGGTGTCGGCGACCGGATTGGACCCAACAAGCCTTGGCAACGGCAAGTCTCGTGGAAATAGAAGGACGATGTTGCAGACCAGCAAGGTCTGGGGGGACTCACCCAGCGAGGATAAGTCAGGGCACACCTGGAGCAACCAGGGAGCACAAGCAGAAAAAGATTGGCCTTCGGGAGGGCCTACTAGCCAACGGACTAGCGACCGCGAAGGAGCCTCGAGACGATGCACGTGGAGCTGGCTCACAGGACACTCGTGGAGTGGAGGCCAGTGATCTTCGGTGCAGTTGGTGCTGGAGGCTGGGGCTACTCGGAGCCCAAAGCACGACTTTGTGGGAGACCCAGAAGAGGATGCACTTGCAAATGCGTTCGGTGTCCAGGGGTCACGGTTCCACGTTACCCACGACAGCTACGGGCCTCCGCTTTGCTGGGGACTCAGGGCAGCCTCGGGAAGTCTGGAAATCCACCTCTGGTGATGCAAAGACTTCGGCGTCCGACGGGAGCTTCAGCGATGCAGACCGGACAATTGCTTCTTTGGTGCCTGCCACGCAGAGAGTCACTCCTTGACCCCAAGGGAGATTCTTCAGTCCTCTAATCTTGAAGTAGAGCGTCGAAGGTCCAGGATTCTGTGTCAGAGTTTCGTCCAGGTAAATCTAAAGACCTAAGGGCTGGGTTCCTCCAATTATACTAAGGTAGGGGGTTGGACATACTCTGTGGCCCCACCTATGGGAGGGCCAGGGCAGAGGGGTGGTTACACCCCTTTCCCTTTGTCCAGTTTCGCGCCAGAGCAGGGGCTGGAAGCCTCTGAGCCGGTTTGAACTGGTGTATACACAGGGACACCAAGTGTGCCCCCAGTGCAGGATTTCAAAGCACCCGAGAGTGCTCCCGTCCAGCCCCAATACACACTATCCTGTCTGGGGAGGTGGTCACACCTCCCTGGGACAGGAAACCTATTGTCCAGGCCTCCCCTGCCGGAGTTTCGGTCAGCAGCAGGAGGCCAGACTCGTGTCTGTGGCAGCGGCATCCATTTTGTGATGCCAGGGCTCTGGAAAGTCAGTACCGGGCATACCGGTGTGTACATGTCTTTCCCTCTAGAAGGGTGGAATGCTACCCCCGCCTCCAGAACTGTTGGGGGGGTAGTATTCCAAGATGTTTGACACCAAACACGACATGTTTCCGTGCAGCCATCCCAAAGTTAGCATTTAACGCGAGGTTATAATGCGCTTAAGAGTATATGGTCAGGCTGCACTACAAACAGCATCAGAGAAGGGTCTCCGAACGCTGCAGAGGGGCCCAGCTCATGCAGGGGCACCCTCTCACATAGGAACCACGCACTCTGCCTTCAGGATTGATAAGGCCTGCCATAGGAGTGACTTATAGGTTTATATGTGTGTATGTATGTAGTGATATAGGTAGCCTATATCACAGTAAGGGGTGCATGCACCACCTTACCCAGGCTGCAGTAGCAGACCTGTGGTGTCCTTTTGGCTGGCCTTCCAGGGGTGGCACAATACATGCTGCAGCCCCTGGTAGGCCTCTGAGGTACCTATGCCCTGGGTACATAGTATACCATATACTAGGGACTTATAAGGGCACTCCAGATCCCAATCAGAGATGTGCCTAAGGCACATGGAAACCATTTTAGAGAGGAAGCAGCTAGGCTGGGGTTCTGATTAGCAGGGCCCCAGCCAGACTAAGGTCGAAAAACAGTGAAGCATCAGCAAAAAGTGGGGGTACCCATGTGAAGCAGATCCTACTCTCCTACAACCAGGGCCTTTAAGATCTTGCGGGCCTTCTAAGGTCTAACATGGGAATGTGCTCCCTCAGGGGGAGTGGACTGGTCATGAAGGCTGAACTTGGATCCCCAGTTCCAAATTCAGCAGCTCTGACCATAGTGCCACATCCTCTCCCCCACTGAACACCATACTACCCCACTGAGAGAAACTTGCACTGCACTGACCCACTATAAACACCTGGATGTGACTCTATTCAAATCACGCACTAGACGAGCGCAATATGCTGCCTAAAAAAGAATTAACAACATCCTAGAAAAAGCAAACACTCATAGGGAATGCAAGATTAGGTAAAGCATGTGAAATGTAAGCAGGAACAACATGGTTACCTTTTTCTTTTTACACTCATTATTCAGAAATTAGTGAGTGCTTTTTACCTGAAAAGTTGAGGCCATGACTACAGGGCCCAGAAGGACCCGCTTCAATGCCCATTGCTTATATCCTTACAAAACGTAAGCCGTATGTTTAAAAAGACCACATTTGTGATTACAGAGTCGCAGTATGCATTTTGTTTTCCAATTCACCCATCAAGCTGGTATTTCAGTACCTCCAGGAATAGTGCACTTTCCCACCCAGGGAAAACAATGTTGTTCAAAGAGCGATGAGAAAACAAAAGTAGCGCTTCACTGGCAAACATTGTAAAGTGGCGCTAATGTGTTGAGGCGTGAATAAATCAATCTAGCCACCTTGCAACCACTCTATCTTGCTTTAGTTAGTTAGTTATTTTTCATATTTTGAATGTTTTATTTCTCTCCACCCCGAGGCTGCACTTGGAAATTGAAAAATGTCAGAGAAAGAGGACGTTTCCCGCAAAAGTGTTTTTCTTTTTTGGATCCATTTTACAGGGGAGCAAATAAACGAAAGGAGGAAAGAGAAGGTAATACCTTTTTTCTTGAAGTGTCGGTTTTCACTAAATGAGGAGGAGCGAGACAGAGAGGGAAGAGGCGGAACAGAGAGGGGGGCAGCTGCCAGCGGCAGGAGAACTGGACACTGTCCTTGCCTTCTCTGGGCACGAAGAAAAAGACTGAGTCCTTTTCCTTCTCTGCCCGTTCCGCCCGGCCCCAAAAGCCGAGCCTTACCTATCAGCTTTGGCGATTTCTTCCATCCGGGGGGGGGCATGTTTAAAATAAGAAAGTAGGGGAACGGACTGTATGAAAATGAAGAAGTAGGGGCATGCTGTGCCCTGCCGATCTCACCCACTGAATATGGGTAGGTAGAAGCAGTATGCACGGCTGACATTTGGTATCCCTCAGGCAAGGCGGCAAGCGGGACTTTGACGAGTGTAGTACTGTGTGCGCTGAGGGGGCCCCTGGAGGCTGGAGCGCGGGGGCTGCGGGGCCATGTCTCCGAGACTCTGACTCACCTGGTGGCAGGCACAAGAGGCATCAGAAGATCGCAGCTAGCAATTAAATATTCAATTTTGAGCTCAGTGCCTCAGACCCACCGGCCGCCTAACGTGCAGTTTCGATTGCGCATGACAATACCACTGAGCCCTGCCCCACCCTGAGGTTGAAGACCACGCACCATGTAGCCAGTACGCATGCAACATTTAATTTATGAGGCGAAGCAGCAACGCCAACGAGCGTAACTTTAAAACTACGTCTCAGACGAACGTCACCGACCCAGCTGTTATAGAGTGTAATACTGTGCGAGCCGAGGGGGCCCCTGGAGTGCAGGGGCCCCCCCCACAACGCGGGGGCCTTTGTTACGCCCATGGTATGATGTTTTTTTGAAGTGCCCCAAAGCATCCTCATGCTCCACTGCGGCTGCTTCACAGGTCTTGTCAACTTGCAGAACATCAACTTGATAGCAGGATTGTCAATGTGTTCTGTGGGGGTGTCTGCAGGGCAGGTAATTAAACAGAAAGTTGACAGTGTACTGCAAGGCTGTGCCGATTCCGAGAGATTTATAGAAAGTGACTGTAGGGAATCAGAATGTTGAGCTGAGTGGGAGGGAGGTCGGAGTCATCATGCGTACTGTGACTCTGCTCCTTCAAGGCCCGACCAGCCTGTCTGACAGATTAACGCGGCTTCTGTGAGAAGATTATGCCTAACCTCGGTAGCCTGTCTCAAGAAGCAAGGCGGATGTGGTATGCGTGCACAAAGAATCGAGCAGTATAATGGAGATGGAAATAATCAAAATATGGAAGTTAAGATAACCATAAAGATAAAAATTCAATAAAACAAATCAAGCCACGAAATAGGGGAGGAATGAGGTAAATACGAATAGAAAAGTATTAAAAATAGGCACAGTTGGAGTTCAAATTCAATTGAAAGTACAGTTTAAATTTAAATCCGCAGATTTAACTCTTAGAAGTAATGTAGAGTTCATATTCCATCCCTGCGTCGAGCCGTGGAGTCGGCTACCTTTATGTTATTTTTTTTTTTTGGATTGATTTGGTTTATCCCGCCATTTTGTGACATTGCTGCCGGCTCCCGTGGGTCCTTCATCTAGCGGTTTCGGTTTTTGTCCCCTTTAATTACCTTCTCCCTTGCCGGTCTGCCTGACACTATCTACATCCCTTACCCCCTTTCTACCTTTCCCCCTCTACCTTCCTTTCCCCATTAGACGTGTGTATTTGCTATGCTATGCGCTAATAATTCTTGTCATTGTGTAATCACTGTTTTTCTCCTATGTTTACACTTGCTCCTGTAACTGATGTCATTTTGTAACCTGTAACTCGCTGATCCTCATGTAAAGCGCTCTGATACCTCCGGGTCTAGCCAGCGCTATATAAAACTCTGCAAATAAAGAAATAAAAATAGACCGCTAGAAGGCTGCAGCATTTAAATTGGCCGTTCTTCCTGTTTTACCCAGAGCACCAAGTTTTGACTCACTTGGCTGATAGCTACAGAACGAAGCCCTTGTCACAGCTGCCCACACTCCAGCTAGGGTGGTCTCGAAGTGGTGAAGCTCATATGAGCAGTGCCGTTCAGAACAACTAGGCAAACTCATGAGATGGCTTTTCAAGGTGGGATTTATCATGGGTATAGGTGGTTCTAAAAATTGGGCCCTTTCAAGATGTTGCATAGAAATCTGCGACTGATTGTACGTAATTATTGAGGCTCAATGAGAGTTTGGTGGGCTGGACTTACCCAGAATACCAGTGTCAGCTATTCTGCATTGGAGAAGGAGTGTTGTTGCCTCCTTGCCCCCCCCCCCAACACCTTTGCCAGCACCCTCAAAAATGTGAAAAATAAACCTATAATAAAACGGGTTTAAAACCAGTTTTGTTATCGTTTTTAGTTTTTTTCTACGTGACTGTGTGCCGAGTCTTGGGGGCGGGGCCAGGAGGGTGACCATACTGGAGGGGGACTGGTGGGCACTGTTATCGGTGCGCATGGCGGTTTGGCCGGCCATCTCAGGACGGCCAAACCGTCATGTGCACGGACGCCCTCTCCAACCCAAGCTTCGTTGCCAGGTTGGAGAGAGCAGGCACAGGCTCCCAGTCTCTTTGGGAGCGCAAATTCACGGCGCTCAGGCCAATCCTGAAGCTGCTCTCATGCATGAGAGCTGCTTCAGGATTGGCCGCTGGGCAGTCTGGGAGCTTGTGCTTGCCTACAGTGGAGAGAAGCAGAAGAGTGCAATGCTGGAGAGCAGCAAGTAAGTTCTTTTTTATTTTTCTCCATTGTCCCCCACACTCCCCTGCCTGACCAAAACACCCACCCCACTTCTTTTCCCTGCCACAAGCCACTCCTGCAGAATACCTTGTTCATTCAGAGGATCTCCACATGTAGCAAATTCACACTTTATACGCAGAAGATGCAAATGTCGCTGTCCTAAGGTCAGAGCTTGTGGTACTTAGCCAAATTTTGTAGTCTCTTTCTCTCTGTAGGTACAGGCAATTCTCATCACTGTAATATTCTGTCTCCTCAGAGCAAATGTGTCCCAGGTAAAGCAGCACCTTGGTAAAGTTGTCCAATTTAAGCATTCCCTGCCAGTTTTTAGCATTAGCTTTAGAATCCCATACTTCAACTTTGGTTCAAATTTAGCTGGGATGCCGTAATGAGTATTTAAATTCATTGTGGTGGACTGCTCAAAACAGCGCAGGCTGATGGCTATGTTACTGCTTTACTTGTAGGCATTGGAGCTGCCTAAAGTAGCGGGCTATGCTGTTCCTACCTCCCCCAAAAGGAAGGTTGTCATGTGTCTCTCCTTATGTGTTACTCTTCTGGACCTTACGCCCAACTTTCTCTTGCTGAAAATCAACTAGCTACATAACTGTGCCAGTAGTAAGCACCTAAAATTTAACGCTGCTAAAAGCAAAAAGGAGAGGTGGGCACTGAAATACAGGTGGTAGCTGCACGAATCGTAGCTAGAGGTAGTGAACTACTCTAAATATTTGGGTCTCTTGTTTGCCAATAACCTTTCTTTAACCACAGTAACAAATTGACATAAGTCCTATAGGTGGAGGCCTACTGGTTTTGCATGTCTCAAGGGATAGGAAGAACGTTTATATGGCACTGAACATATTCACGCACACTACCTCTCATTCTTAAATTCTCTGGAGGGTAAGATGTGGAAGAGGTTTTTAGCTATGTGGCAGGAATGCAGCAGTGGCCGGCACAAGTAAACGCGGTCGGGGGCGGGGCGGGAGGGGGGTAAGTCGACAGACGACGAAATAGGTATAATTAAATAAATAAATAATACCTATTCTGTCAGCCCCGCCCTACCGCGCTTACCTGTGCCGGCCGCCGCTGAGGGGATGTCCATAGCAAACGTGTCTTTAGGCTGGCCTGTCCGAATTGGACTATAGAGGATATTCCTAAATCACAAGATTCTTATATCTACCTACCGTGGCCCAGGTAGGCTCAATACGTCACCTGATGTACATAGTTAGAAGGGGATCCAAGGGAAACTTTTGATTCTACACCTGGTTATTTTTACTTTGACGGAAGTAAATGTCACTAGGCAGGAAGTTCTGGGTTGCATTTTACAAGGTTATTTAATTAAATGTCTCAAAGTGGTTGTCACACAGCTTTCAAGATCTGATTCATTGTATGAGGGAATTAACATTTACATTTCATCTGCCTGATTGCTGGTTAATGTTAGTCCCCAATTTTATCGGAGGTCTAATTTTGAGGCTAATGTTTTGGTGATGCTATCTAAAATGTGGAGGCCTTCCATTAGCGTCTGACAGGAGAATGTGAATGGGGCAGGATTTAAGATGCAGACTATGCTCCTGAAAAAACGGGGAGCAGGATCAAACTGGCACATTATTTGTATGCACCTCAGTTCACATACAAAGATGTAAATTTATAAATTCATTAGAAAGACGAATTGGACCAACATAGGCGGTAATGGTCTTCCTTTATTAATGGTCTTCCTTTATTCTACTCAAATGGTCAATTTTATCTTTTTACTTAAAATATACTTTAACTCTGTAATTGTATAACCTTAACTATGTAATATTGTATTGCATTTTCAATGTCACCTGACTTCTGTGGTTGTTTAGGTAGTATTTTAAATGTTGTTTGTGTTTGGATTAACCACATTTGGTGGATGATGATGAAAGGCATTCCTTTCTACCAGACAGGCGCGTATTCTCAGCTCCTCAACAACCAGGTTTCTCTGAGCAAGTTCCTGCAGCAGGTGCGCTCTTCTCCGGGGATAATTCCCAATGACCCGAGGACTCCAAGGTGGGAAGCTGCCACCCTTGGTTGTGAAGAGTGCTGGAGGCAAAATCTAATGCTGCTGGAGACAGCTGTTCAATACAGTGTAAGGTAGTCATGAATTCTTCAGTGAAGGCAAGCATTACAGTTGTGTCGTTCAGTCCCAGTTAGGTTCTCTCCCTGCTGTTGCTCCGAGTGGATGGTTTTATACAGTAAATGTGTTTGGCGATGATCCCTAAACCAGTCTTAATACTATGGACACACCTTCCTCTCCCATGTTTTCAGCTGACTGATGTGCTTCCTGTTCTAGGAATACCTCTTGTGGCATCACAACCTGGACAGTTCCATGCATCTAACACTGTCTTCGTTGTGAAGATGCCTTCCCTACCTCTCAGCCCCACCCATGTCCCACTAAACTACAAAGGGAATACAATTCCAGGGTCAAAACCTGACCTAGGCCTCCTACAGGGACATTTCATTAGCAAGTCCCTTTGGATCTGCAGTATAAAGGAAAAGGATTTATTAAACCTATTCACTCTCGTATGTGCTTCTGTTGGGCTCTGAAGCCCCCATCCACCCATCCAGTGCTTGGTGCGTGAGTTCCAGCATGAGAGCAGCAACGACCAAGTGTAAAATGAGGGTGATTCTTGAAAGAAATGTGTATCTTGTTGAAATGCTGTCTAGAGGAGCGCAGGGCAAATATGTACCATATTGCATAACTGCTACATAATACTGACATTTCACCTCTAGATTTGTTTTAGCCCAGGTTACTGTATGCTTCATAGTTTAATTTTTATAACTTCTTCCAATCAAAAGTTGCACTTTGAATGTATCATTGTGCCTTGCAAACAAGTGGCTCTATTCATGAAGCAAGTGCTACCAGTAGAATATGCAGTCTAAACTAAGGGTTAAAGTTTTAGAAACATTTTGGGTGTATCAATCCTTTACTCTGTTTCCAGATGTTTTTCCCCTGGGCAGCTTTTCAGGGAACACATGAGGAGATGTCTAATTTACAAGGGAGGCCGAGAGAAAAAAAGCATTGGGACAGCATTGGCTAAGTCTAAGTGTTGCCTTTGGGACCTGTTGCCTGTGCTGATGGTTTTTAGCGATGCTGTACAACATACTTGATGCTGTGCAGCATGGCTTAACAAGAATAAAACAATAAGCTTATGACTCCGATGCACGTGCCAGTTTGTAGGCATGAACACCTGCACGTGCCATGAAATGACACTAGCACTTTCTTTTTCTTTATATTTACTGATTTGGATTGGTAAATACAAAGAAAAAAATTGTACATAAGCATTTTTTTAAAAAGTGGATGATGGGGAAGCAGCACGACGGTCGGAAGCAAACCAGATTCTTGGTGGGGCAGAAACAACACTGGGACACGGGTGTGGGGAAGGAACAAGGGGCGTGGGTGGGAAAAGCAACATGCAAGGCACGGGTGGGGTGGAAAAGCAAACAGGTGAGAGCAATGCGGAGCGGGGGGGAGAAGCACAGTGGGGAGGAAGGATTTGAGGGTGAGTATCGTAAAGTGCGCGGGAGGAGAAGCACACTGGTGAGAGAGCAATATGGAGAGCAGAGGGAGAAGAGAAACGCACTAAGGAGACCTCTGTAAAACACGTGCTCTTGTGGAATGCTTAAGCTAAATTAAAAAAAGTAGTTCCTTAAAAGTGAGCAGTGGAAGAACACAAGCAAATTGGAAATGGTCTAGTGGAGGGACAGACACAAGATGGACAAGGCAAGTCATCGAATAAGGAGCAGACAAATGTGTAACAGTAGAGCCAACCAATGATAAATATTGGGCAGGCTGCAAGACCCTCTCTGTTCTTGGTAAGGCCACGCTAGGTCTTCCAAAGCCAGAAAGCTGTGCTGTCTGGTAGGCTGGACCTAAAAAGCATAATCCTTCTAACAGAACACATGAGGATGGGCCTATTCAGCTGGCTGCAGCTATAGAAAATGTCAAAATACCAGAAATCAAAAAAAGAATCTGAGGGCACATACTAAAAAGATGAATTACCATAAATTAGGGACCGGCAAAGTTCACCAGTGCCATGGACGAGATTAAGTGAATGTCTTTCTAGTTACCTTCTTGATCACCTGAGAAACGTGAAAAGTGTCCCCTTAAGTGAGTGCAGGTTAGGAGGAAAATGTCACAAAGGGCAGAAAAAAACCTCCTTGGCAATCATGATGATTCTTGATAGCTGTTAGTAGACGATATAGAAGTTGAAAAGCAAGTCTCCAAAACCATGATAAAATCTGTGTTCTTAGAAATATTGATTTTAAGGGACCAATTGTGGTCAATAAACATTCCACATATTCCTCTATCCAGCTGTCCTTTAACATTCATAGTCCTTTCATCTTCAATTTTCAAAGCAATTAATAAGAGAAATGATTGGACTTTCAGGGCGTCTCATAGAAGGTCCAATGTAAGCTATCTTGTACATGCTTTCTCAGGGACTTGGTATTTACTCAATCCCTATTCAGGACGTATAGGAAAGGCAGGGATCATATATCCATAATCATCGCAGTAAAGACACAATCCTTTCTCCAGTGTTCCTTCTTGTCCTCTATGATTAGCACTCTGGCTATTCCTGTTTTCATAGAGGAATCTGTGTGAAGTTCTGGCCTTTGAAGAGGTTGAATTCTAGCATACCAGAAAATTTGACTCTACTTTTTTTCCTTAAGTCTTTTCAGAAGTTTGTATTTAATTACCAAGGCCGCATTAACAAGTAGACAGGCCAAGATGTTTTTGGCATCCCTGTATGTCAAAAACTGGGCGGAATGAAGATCTCTCTAGTTTCCCTCTTGATCACCCAAAGAAAGGGTGACCACTCCCAGTTAGAAGTTAAAAGGCCACCAAGGGCTGAAAAACAATGTCCTTGGCAATATTACTTAAAAAAAAAAAAATGTAAACCATTTTATTGGGTTTTCCGCTTTACATTTCCGCTTTACATTTCCATTTTACATCTGTATCACAGTTGTAATGCTTAACTTTTTCTGATTTACACTCCTGGTGTTTTTGTGGTGAGGTTACATGGAGGCAGAAGCGGGTGTTGGTGAAATAGCCGGATCTTGCATGTGTGGGGATGTAGTTAGTTATCCCCCATATGGGAGTAGGTCCCTGTGAAGTGAAAACCCAATAGGGGAGATTTGGGGTAAAACTGTGCATCTCCTAACTTGTGGTCTAACTAGGGATGTGGCGTTTGGGAGTGGGGGTGGGCAGGGCTGCATCTATTCTATGTGGTTATGTCGCAGGGGATGTGTCAGTGTCTGTCAGGTTCTGCCGGGGTGCGGATGCATTTGTGGTTTCCGCTGTGGGTGTCGGGTTGGGCATCTCCGCGTGGGTTAGCTGTGTCGTGAGTGATTGGGTTTCAGTCATCTGCCGTCGGAAGCGCAGGAGTAGCGTGGCCCATTCTGTGGAGATGCGGCAGCACGCATGCCCGCACTTCATTTCTTATTGCGTCCTCCTCTGCCCTGCCCCATTTGACTGCTCCTGTCCAGGCTGCCAACGGGGTCCCGCGGGAGTGACCAATGCATTGTGATGCCCCGTTTCGCCCATAGGTGGGCCAGTAATGCGAACCGTGTCTGAATTTTATAGTGCTTCGGGCACCGGAATACGCCGAGCGTGCTGGCTTCCCATGTGGCTATGTCGGGGAGCCCCGTGAGCTCCTGTAGCATATTGTGAACTGCGTCCCAATAGGATTGTATGGTGGGGCAGCTCCAGAACATATGCTAAAATGTGGCACTGGGGGTCTGGCAGTGTGGACAGAGAAATTGTGTGTCTGGGTATAACCATTGGCGCTGCTCTGAGGTATGCCCAGTGTAGGAAGTAAAATTGGATGTTTTTAAATCGCGCGCTCTGGGATATTTTCTTGGGGTACACTAGGGCACATTCCCGCACCGTGTCATGTAGCGGGTGCTCAAATTTCTCCTGCCATGTTTGTTGCAGTCGGGTAAGCTGTATGGCCATGAGTTCTTGAATGGCTTTATACAGCCAGGTAATTAGGTGTTACCCGGGCTCATATTTAAGATTGCGTGTAGGACTGGATGCGTTGCTGGTTTCCCTTCGGACAAATCCCATAGTTGCCGACAGTCTGAGACTATTTGGCCATGTAGGAGGAATTGTCCTTGCAGAAGCCTGTTGTCCTCCTCCACGCGGTCAAATGTGAGGAGCTGACCGTCCTCGAACAAGGACTCCATCTCTAGGATCGAATGGTCCGTCCATACCTGCATGGATTGGGCCGTATAGTGACTGTTTCCCCGGGGTAGGCCGGCTAGTGGCAGCAAAGGGGTGTATAGCTGTGTTCCGCGGGATAGGCAGTGGATTCGTTGCATGCAGGACTGCCTGCTGTGGATGCGTTAAATCTGTTTAAGTACTGGGCAGGAGTAGGCGACATAGTGCTGGGGTCGTCATGGGTCCTGTCTCCGAGCTGGTCTCCCCCAGGCCACGTCTGGCTGTCCAGCGTGAGAGCCACTGTAGTTGTGCTGCCAGGAAATACGCCTCAAATATTGGGGCCCCTAGTCCTTCCTGATATATCGGTAGCTGCATTTTGTTTAGGGCCACTCCACGATGACCTGTACTCCATATGAGGGAGATGAGCAGGGAGTCTAGCTCTCAAAAGAAGGAGCGTGGGGGGATGATCTGTAGGTTTGCAAAGTGGTAGAGGAGGCGGGGTACTATGACCATCTTCGCCAGGCTATTCTTCCGACTGGGGCCAGGGGTAAAGTCTTCCTAAAAATTACTTGAGCTCGTATCCCTGCTGGTGCCTTACAGAGGTTGCCCTCATAGAGATCTTTGGGAGAGTGGTAGAGTCTAATTCCTAGGTACCGGACGGCTTGATCACTCCTGGTAAGCCTGGTGTTGCAACGTTGATCTCCTGTGGGGAGAGGCCGGGGCTTAGGGGGTATATGGTGGATTTTGCCCAGTTGACTTTTAGTCCGACTGCAAAGTCTGTGAGCGCCGCCCAGATGGGTGCGAGGTTCATTGTGCTGTCGTGCACGTATTCCAGCAAGGCATCGGCGTACAAGGACACGCTGTGGGTGACATCTGCTATGGGGATGTCCCATTCTTTACCTCCCTCCCTGAGGCGGATCACCAGTGGTTCCATTGCTAATGCAAAGAGGAGAGGGGAGAGTGGACATCCCTGACTCGTGCCACCGGGAAGGGCACTGAGATGAGGCGACTGAGACGTATTCAGGTTGAAAGTTTCGTGTACAGTAGTCTCGTGTACGCTAACAGCGTAGGGCCCACTCCTATGTGCTGCAGCACTGCGAAAACGTAGGGTCAGGTCAGGGTGCTGAATGCCTTCTCCAGGTCGGCCGCGTGGGGGAAACCGACCCTGCGCCCAGTCCTGGACGTGGACAGCCTCTGGATATTATGGGATGGGTTTCTGCCCGGTACTAACCCACATTTATCCGGGTGCACCAATGTTGGGAGGATTTGGGTGTAACAATCCGCGAGGATCTTACCACGGATCTTGCAGTCCGTGGACAACAGTGTAATTGGTCAGTAAGAGGTCAGTAGTGTAGGGTCACGATCTGGCTTCTGAAACGATACCATGATAGATTTGCGTAGTGAGCCGGGGAGTCTCCACTTTTCAGCACTGCTCTGTACGTTTCTTTGAGCCTGGGTGCGAGCTGCGTGGAGAATGTGACATAGTAAGTATTCTAATGGTAGGCCATCGTGGCCCGGGGCCTTATTACGTGCCAGGGCTTGCATCGCGTGTTTCACATCTCATGATGTGATTCGTGTGTCCAGAGTAGTTTTATCGGACGGGGAGATCCCTGGTAGGGTGAGAGGGGCCAAAAACCTTTCTGTGGGTTCTGGACCCTCTTGTCCTGGGGCTCTGTATACCCAGGTGTAGTAGGTGTGAAAGGACCGTAGGATATCCGCCTGTGTGTGGGCCACGGTACCCGTAGGATCGGCCATTTCTGTGATTGGGTGTGCTACTGTGTCCTGGCATATAAGCCAAGCTAACAAAGCTCCAGATCGATCTCCTTCCTGGTGGGCTCTGGCTGCTTATGCTTTGAAGTTGTATCTTCGAAGGTCTGCCAGAGCCTCCGTGTATGAGGTCTTTGCGTCTGCAACCTGAGCTGTGGACGCCAAGCCAGCATCCGCTGCCTTGGTCAGGTTGGCTAACTTTCTTTCTGTGGCTAGTAGCTTGCGTTCTAATGCCCTGCAAACCCCCGCTATCTGCCTGATACATGCTCCTTGAATGACTACCTTAAATGCGTCTCATTCCAACAACCTAGCGGATGCGGAGTGGGCATTCTCTGAAGTAATTCCGGGTGCTGTTTTCTTGTTCGTGGCGGACTACTGGGTCCTCGAGGCTGTCCGATGGTAGCCGCCAGGTAGGGATCTGGGGCGGAGGCAGGTGCCATCTGACGGCCAAGACATGTGCGTCGTGATCTGATAGTACCAGAGTAGAGGGATGACTGCCGGTGAGCACAGAAATCGGTTGAGGCGCACCCATAGATTGTGAGGGGGGGATGGAGTGAAAGGAGTAAAGTTTGGTCGTTTGGTGTCTGCTTCTCCAGGCGTCTAGGAGGGACCAGTGAGTTTTCTTGGCAATATTGATAATTCTTGACTACAGCTGGAGGTTGATGTAGAAGTTGAAAAGCAAAGCATCAAAACCACCCTCGAAGAAGGCTTGAGAAAGAACCTAGCTTAAGGTCTTCTAGAAGAAAAATCCGAAAGGAATCCTGCTACAAATGGAGAATAAAAAACCAGCGTCAAAACTGAAACGGAGTGAGCAATGAACGAAATGAGATGTGATGCTTTGTTCCTTAGCCCAGTCTTATATATGATCTACACAAGAAATTAGATCACAGGAGAAAACCTGACACCTTATTAGATTTGGAACTAAAGGCAGAAAACATTGAAAAGCCGACCATCTTGGATAGGTGCATAGTCATGCTTACTCTTTCAGGAGAATGACATTTCCCCCCAAAATGGCAGACCCCATATTTGCATCCACTCTGCCAACTGGCTCCTACTTCCAGCACTGCATAACCAGGGGCGTGGCTTGGTCATTAAGACTGGGGGGGAGTGAGCTTCCGATTTTCCGCAATCGCGCTGGCATATCTTGTCCATCATTATATGAGAAACAGCCAGTGCTTTAAATGGGCCGGTACTCACCGGTACTGAGTACCGGCACTTCCAAATTTTTTAGCCGTCAGTACCGGCACTTTTCTTTAGTCAAGGACAGTACCCTGATTGATGGCATGACAGGCTAAGGTTTGCTATCGCCTCGAATGCAGGACAAATGCCGCTCAGCATCTCACAGTCGCACTGAGCCTCTGAAGTAGACTTTTGCAGGGACGCTGCGAACGTCCAGTAGCGCCTATTAGAATTTCCCCACACTGCAGGGGTTGGGGAGGGCTTGCATCACGCTGTGATCAACAATACAGGGTCTAGGCAGACCCTGCACTGTTGATTAGGTGTCAACAACCATTCTGCTGCAAGCCCCCGCCCCCCCATGTCCCTCCTTTCAGTCAGGTGCGTGAAATAGCCAGGCCTGGGGCTGCCGGTCAGTAATCCAGTCCATTTAAGGTATTGCACTGGCCATACGAAAGCGAGTGGCAGCCGGTTTTCTTATGTTTGTTTTTTTCAGCGCAGGAGCTGCTTTCCTTTGTGTGCCCCATCAACACTAATCGCTGCATGTACATAACAGCGAAGGACCTATGGGTGTGAAGGTAGCCCTGCCCAAAGAGCAATGAATAGCAGGGAACGCTGCAGCACCCCAGGAACTGGATCTGGTTTGGGAAAACCGACATGAACATAGAAGGAAGGGGGAGGGAGGAATGTAAAAAAGTGAGGTGACAGCTGAAGTTAGAATTGCCACTTTTTCAGCTAAAAATACCAGATATTTGTTCAGTTTTGAAATGGGTCCTTAGAAATTGTATTTTAACACAAATTCGTGTAAAGTACAAAATCTGCTGTATTTCTTGAGGTAATGGGTTTAGCTATTGATGAACCACATGCAATTATAATCAAATTGCCTCTTTTAATGCCGGGAAGCAGTCTGATAAAGAGAGATAAACTAACCATTAGCCTGAAATTTAGTTTAAAAAGCTGCCTTGCAGAATTTACAGGGCGCGACGGAGCGTGCGCTCTCTCTCACACACACACACACACACACACACACACACGTGCACAGTCACACACACGCACAGTCACACACGCACACAGTCACACGCACGCACACACACAAACGTTCACAGCTTGGAAATAGTTTTGTACTTTTGAAGTGAAAAAATGATTTATGCTTTTATTTACTGGGAAAAATATCAATCCTGATTTAGCAAGTTTTTTTTTGTTTTTTTTTGCCAGTCTTTATTTAAAACTACATGCCTCAACAGTAAGTGTGCTTTATCAACACAAATAATGAAATATAGGGCAACAAATTACTGGCCAGGTGGCAAATGTAGGGTATGGGTACATCATGGAGGAGAGAAGATGAGGCAAGTGGAGGAAAAAACAGTGACAAAATGTAAGAGACTTGTGCAGAAAGTAAGCTAGAGGTGGCAATAAGAGGGGCAGAACCAGGGAGAGAAGGTTGGAGGCTGGGTAGATATGAGAGGTGAATCGAGAACAGAGAAGAGGTGTGGATGTAAAGATACTGAACCAGCAAGAGACAGGAAGAGCCTGGCCATAGGGAAAAGGGCAGAGGCAGTGCTTTAAATGGGCCGGTACTCACAGGTACTGAGTACTGGCACTTCTTATTTTTATCACTGTTAATACCGGCACTTCGCCACTGCCTAGCAGAGTACCGGTACTCATGAAAAGTAAGCTCATTGGCTGCTAGTGCTGGTGAGCACTAGGCTGTCCGAGAAGAAGCTGCCTCTGACAGCCAAGGCGCTTCTGTAGTCCTTAGCTCAGCAGCTTTTGTGTACATGTCTGCTTGTTTCTTTGTGTGTGTGCGCACGCTTGAGGATATACAGCATTGTGCCAAACAACAACAATTAACGGTATGACATTAAGAAGTTTCAAATATTACAAAGCAAGGACATTTTTAACATGTTATGTTTAGCTTTCATTTTGTGTAATGATGTAACCTGTTTTGTTAACATAAATGCATTTCCGTTGTGTTTTGATATGTGCTGCAACTGGTATAGAAGTTATTATGTATCATCATATCTTGGCCTTAGCCCCGCCCATAGCCCCGCCCACTTGCCACACCTCTAGTTCACTTTAATGAGTACCTGCACTTATTTTTTCCCATTTAAAACACTGGAAACAGCCAAGAGGGGGGGTGGGGGAGGAGGGGGGTCTTAATGGCCAATGGAAAAGGAAAGGAGTGAGGATTGTGAGGGGATACTTAAAACATGGTTGTTTTGTAAAATACTGTTTTTTTTAAGACCTTCAAAACTCGAGTGGGTGTTTGTGTTTTTTTTATCTGACTATTTAAAAATCCCAGGTAAAATCTGAGACACCTTACCATACTCGACTGCAAGCTCCTATACCCAACTATTTATTAAAAAATACATTTTATCAGGGGGCTATGCTGTTTAAGAACAAAGAAGAAAGAAACACTCCAGGAAATATCCAGCTCGGTAAATAAAGATTCACTTTAGTGCATAGCAAAACACAAAAGGGGGGAATATCTGGATAAGAGCGAGACCGTCACGAATCGTCATAGTGAGAAGAAGCCAGCAACCCCCTTCGATGCCCAGAGCATAGCTTCTATTCATTCCAGACATAACCTTACTTTTTGAAATAAATGTCAGGTTCTTATTTTGCATTTGCTTTAAAACATGCTTTCTGGGAAGAACTAGTAAAGGGATATGAAAAACAACATTCTAAATTTAGGGCATTTTCTGTGGCCTGCTGTTTCAGAACTCAAAATAAAAATAAATAGTGAAAAAATATATAAATATAAATTGACAATATATATAACTTTCTCCTGGCTTTGATTACACGATTTCCATAGCTCGTCTGTATTGTCGCTACTTGACGCCTACATCTGAGTTGTCAGATTTATTTTACATTCATAATCACGTTTCTCTTTGGATTGGAAAATATTATAAAATGATTATTATACCCCGGGAATCAACATGTTTGGTAAAGTAGCTTAGGCCATTAATTCGCATGTAAGTTTCCTTCTTCTCAGCCCGAGTAGAAGCATGATGGCATGTCTCTATAAGGCAGTTTATTATTTGTTTGACATTTTCTTGCACAATTTCCATATAGTCCTTTGTAAATAACATTTCAGCGTGCGATTTTCTTGCATTCTAGGTTTCCAAACTTCCTTAGCTGAAAATAGTTCTTCAGCTTGTAAGTAGGGCAGGTGTTGTGGAAAGGCCAGAACTAGAACCATATCAGCCGTGATTTGTCACATTTTTATTTGTCGAATTTTACACTGAAATTCGGACTTCATTCTATCCTATGATCTTTGTGAACCCATACCTGTGGTGTGGGTTTTTATCAGAGGAAACCTCGTAAAGCAGGATGGTATTTCCTTTATTGTTAGGATTGGCTTTTGTGTATTCTTTCTGCTAAGTGTTTAATGCTGTTTTGCCATCTTGGCTACATTTGAACTCCGCATTAACTGTGCTTTATTATATATGCTTTTAAAGATATGTTCCACCTCCATGTGCCCCAGTTACGTAATCTGTCAAATGTGAGAGAGCACATAGAAAACAGGCTGACCTCTGTTCATCACTACTTAAACTCGGTGTAAGTGATTAAGGAGAAGTCGCGTGAAAGTCAATGGAGTAATAAAGATCACGCATAAGTAACCAGTCCATTTGCCAAAGCCTTTGTGCATTTGTTGCCTTTTATATTTCCTCCCTTTTCATGCTACCTCATTTTGCTCGAATACTTGTCTTTCTTGAGACTCCTTACATTGTGAGGTTTGCCTCATTACACAGCCAGGATTAGCCACCTAGCCCTAAAAATAGACTTTGAAACCAATACTTATTCCAGTCCCTAATTTAGGCTCCAGTCCCTACCTGGCAGTAATAAAGAGGAACTCCTCCTAGCACTCGTCCGGAAACATCAAGCACCTTTGCGGCCCGGTCGTCAAAACCAGCCGGGCAGGGAAGGGGATATCAAGGCAGAGAAACCAAACTACAGGGATGGCGAGGAAAAAAAAATACAAAAAAAAAACCTAGAAACAAAAATTTGTTTTGAAGCCAATAAATGTATATTTTTTTTCCCACAAGCCTGAATACAGCAGCAGCCAGAGACCATGATTCCAGGGCTCACCAGAGGAGAGTTTCTGTTTCTACCTACCACTAAAATGGTATAATGGGGGGGGGGGACAGAGGAGTGCCCAGGAGATTATAATTCCCACATAAGTCAGGAAAAACCCCTAGGCGAATGCTGCCCCAAACAGAACCAGAAGGAAAGGCTAGGAACTAACTCCCTAAAATAGAGTGGACGCAGCCAGAATCCAAGTTGAATCTACCAATGGAAGAGAACAGAGCTTGGAAGGATGGGCAGACCAAGCAAGCCAGATAAAAGAAGGGCTCCATAACCACCTTAGAGTACACGAGCCCCCCACCCCTCCTGCAACTGGTGGAACCCCACCAGAAAAAAAAATCACACGAGACGCTTGAGGATCGATCGTGACACAGGGTGGCGTAAGTGGAGGAAAGAAACTCAAAGAAAAGCACTCTTACCTGGAGTGAAGACAGAATAACTGCCCAAAAAAACCCAGTAGAGACAGACCGAAAGGAGTACTCTGGACAGCAAGAGACGCACAGGTGTCTAAAAAGGGTTATATATTTTAATATTTTGAGCATTTGGTGAGTCTGGATAGCACAGGAGTAAAAAGGAGAGCTTGTCACCCACAAGATCCAGTACCTGAAGACTAACGATTAATACATTCGTTATATAATTGAAACAAGCATGGTCTGAAGCAGTACAACTTTACTTTATTTCAGGGCTAAAGTAGGTATCTGTGTAATTAGGCAAACCTCATGATGTAAGGACTTGGACGAGTAGGACTGACACGGAGGTAATGCAGAGAAATACAAGGAGGCATGCTGGGGATTTCCACTGGTTGGACTGAAATAATTGGTGGTTAACTTGGTTAGCCACAAAATAGAGAAAACGATATCCGTCACAACGTAAAATTTATTTCAAGATCCATATCCTATCAGATGAAAAGCGTAGTTTGCATTTCAAGGTGACTTTCCACATCTCCATGCCTTCTAAACATCCTTCTTTTCTGTCTTTCTGTACAGGTGCAGGTCTGGGATACGGCTGGCCAAGAACGCTTCAGAAAAAGCATGGTGGAGCACTACTACCGGAACGTGCATGCAGTAGTTTTTGTATATGATGTCACGAAGATGGCATCCTTTGAGAACCTGAAAGCCTGGATACAGGAATGCAATGGACACTCAGTTTCTCCATCTGTACCCAAAGTTCTTGTGGGAAACAAATGCGACTTAAGAGAACATATTCAAGTTCCATCCAATTTAGCACTAAAATTTGCTGATGCTCACAACATGCTATTGTTTGAAACTTCTGCCAAGGACCCTAAAGAGAGCCAAAATGTTGAGTCGATATTCATGTGCCTGGCCTGCAAGTTGAAGGCACAGAAGTCCTTGTTCTATCGGGATATGGAGAGGCAGGAAAGGAAGCTGCCCCTTTCACAACAATCCAATAATAAAAACTCTTGCCCTTGCTGAGCAACCACACAATAGAAGAAAACAAAGTATTGGTATTGTCAATGTCTTCTGTGCCTGCATCACATTTCTTTAATTCTGCTTGTTTCAATATTAATTAATATTAGCAAAATAAATTTTCTATGGAAGATGTCTTGCATTTTTTTTTCAAGTGTTCCATTCATTTGGCATGCCAACAGACTGACGGAAGGAATGAGAAATAATAATTTTTATTCATGTTTTCATTGCAACATCTAGATATAAAAGTTTTCATTAATCAAATCTTATCCTCTAGGTCCCCTGTGGATTTATATTAAGTGCCCACTGTGTAAAATATACTGAGCTACTCAGCTGGGCTTTATACGAAATCAGGTAAGTCATTCAACTGTTTCATCAACATTATACAAATGTGGCCACAATAATTTCAAATATCCGAATTTCTTTTTTAAAAGTGCACAGTAGCAGGTACAAGGAGGAGTGAAGGGGGGAAGGAAGTGTCTCTTCTAAAGGAAAAAAAGCACACCAAGCATGTAAAAGCAGGAAAGGTAAAAACTAATATTCCACGTAGCCAAAATGTCTTGTCCAGAGTAGCTGAAATAATTCAGTTCCATTCAGGATCACATTTTAGACAGATAGCCACTTGTGTTCTGCTTCGTGTCAAATGTTGCAAGTTCTTACAAATTGCTGCCAATCGTTATGCATTGGTGCATAAATAGTCCTCATCTTACTTTCTACACTGTAACACAAAATTCCCGGGCCATAGGGCATTGTATATTAGGCCTCTTCACATTATACTTATTCTGAGATGAAGATGATGTCTCTCTTTTTTCCTCTTTTCTTTCCACCTGCATAAAAGGGAGATTTTATGTTCGAAATTTGTAAAGCTCCTGGTTACTCCAGTACGGAGTGTCCCCGTTCTAGGTTTTCTCCTAAGCCATCGATCAGAGTGTTCAGTGAGCCAGCCATATTCGTTAGATGACCATGGATTGCCTGAAGAACCAGATCTTTAACCCTTTCTCTGCTAGGGCTCCCCACCCCGTGCTAGCCTTTTTTTGGGCTATTTGGGTTAGTTCGCGCTTAGGCTCCTGTAACTTTTTGTCCACAAAGTATCCACACCAAATTTGCATCCTTTTCTTCCAACGTCATGGGGATTTTAAAGGTACCCAGGGTTTGTGGATTCTGCTGGAGGGTACCCAGAAATTAGCCAAAATACAGCTAAATTTTTTTGTTGTTGTAAAAATGGGGAAAAAGTGCTGCAGAAGAAAGCGTCGGTTTTCTTTCCCTTGCAAATGGTATCAACAAAGGGTTTGTGGTGCTGAAATCACCATCTTCCCAGCTGTCGGGGACAGGCAGACTTTTGTCAGAAAACCAACATTTCTTACAGTTTTGGCATTTTACTGGTACATAGCCTATTTTTGCTAAATTTTGTGCTTTCAACCTCCTTTCTGTTAGTGGTAGAAATGGTTGTGAAACCAATAATTGATCCCGGAAAGCTATACATTTATGAAAAGTAGACAAAATTCTGAATTCATCAAGGGGTAATTTGTGTAGATCCTTCTAGGTTTTTTTTAAAGAAACTAACAGTTGAAAATAAGTAATATTGAAAATGAGTTGAAAAAAACAGCCATTTGTGGCAGCGTTTTCACCTGTTACTTCTTCTAAGTATGACAGATTTTTGAAAGCAATATACTACATCCGTTGGACCCTTCTGGTTGTGGGGATATATAGGACTTGTAGGTTCACTAAGAACCTGAGGAACTCCGAGCTAATAACGGAGCTGCATCTTGCAATGGTTTTTGATTGTGTACCGGGTATATAGCAATTCATTTGGTAAAATATAAAGACTGAAAAATAGGTATCTAGGACACCTATGTATTTCCGAAATGGGAACAAAATATAGAGTTTAGAAGCATTAGTTATTTGCACATCTCAAATTGTGGGTACCCATACTAGCATGGGAATTATAGGACATTTTTCAAAGTGACTTCTTTTTTACACATTGCCTTACATTTGGAAGGCAGAAATGCATAGAAAGTCAATAGGTAATAACAGTTGCTCTACAATTCTGTGTTCCCCTAAGTCTCACGATAAAAATAGTACCTCACTTGTGTGTAGGCCTAGTGCCCACGACAGGAAACTGGCCAAAACGCAACGTGGATACACCACATTTTTACAGTGAAAACTGACCTTTTTTTTTTTTTTTTTTTTGCAAAGTGCCTAGTTGTGGATTTTGAACCCTAGCTCTGCTGGCACTTAGGGAAACCTAGCAAACCTATACATATTTGAAAATGGCACCCAGGGGAATCCAGGATGGGGTGACTTGTGTGGCTCTCACCAGGTTCAGTTACCCAGAATCGCTTGCAAACCTCAAACTTTCAAAAACACATTTTCCTCAAATTTCTGTGATGGAAAGTTCTGGAATCTGCGTGGATCCACAAACTTCCACCCACCCCGCATTCCCCAAAGTCTCCCGATAAAAACGGTACCTCACTTGTGTGGGTAGGCCTAGTGCCCGCGACAGGGAAGGGCCCAAAACATATTGTGGAGACTTCAAAATTACCTATCACAAAACAACCTGGTTTTGCGTGGGGGGGGGGGCACCTGAGTTTTGGCCCCGGGTTCAGCGGCCATCTAGGGAAATCTACCAAATCCACACATTTCTAAAAACTAAACACTCAGGGAGTCCAGGGAGGTATGACTTGCGTGGACCCCTGAATGTTTTCCTACCCAGATGCACCTGCAAACCTCAAATTTAGCTGAAAAAAAATCAAATTCTTCTCAAATTTTGGTGTGGGAAAGTGGGTATACTGGGTTGACACAAAATTCCTACTACGCAGCATTCCCCCAGGTCTCCCAATAAAAATGGTACCTCACTCATGTGGGTGGGCCAAGTACCCGCAACAGGCAAGGGCCCAAAACGTATTGTGACGACATCAAAATTACCTATCGCAAAACGACCTGGTTTTGCAAGGGGGGGCACCTGGGTTTTTGGCCCCTGGCTCGGCTGCCATCTAGGGAAACCTACCAAACCCACACACATCTGAAAACTAGAAACCCTTGGGAGTCCTGGGAGGTATGGCTTGCGTGGATCCCCAACGTTTTCCTACCCAGAATCACCTGCAAACCTCAAATTTAGCTGACAAAAATCACTCTTTCCACACTTTTGTGTGGGATCACTGTGCTGGCACAAATGTCCTACCACCCAGCATTCCCCTTGGTCTCCCAAGTAAAATGATACCTCACTTTTGTAGCTGTCCAATGCAGAATCGGCTAAAAACGTATTTAAAAAAAAAAAATGTAGCGCTTAGAATTCGCCGTGCTATACCCTTAATCCCTATATTTTTGGTCCTTCGCAGTCACAGGCCTTTGGCCCACCCACACAAGTGAGGTATCATTTAACTCGGGAGACAGAGGGAAACGCTGGATGGTAGGACATTTGTGCCAACATGGTGATCCAACACAAAAATGTGTGAAACAAGTGATTTCTTTTTTTTTAAGTTAAATTTGAGGTTTACAGGGGATTCTGGGTAGGAAAACGTTGGGGGTCCACGCAAGCCATACCTCCCAGGACTCCCAAGGGTTTCTAGTTTTCAGATGTGTGTGGGTTTGGTAGGTTTCCCTAGATGGCCGCCGAGCCAGGGGCCAAAATGCAGGTGACCCTCTTGAAAAACCAGGTTGTTTTGTGATAGATAGGTGGGCACCTGTGTTTTGGTCCCGGGTTTGCAGACATCTAGGGGAACCTAGAAAACCCAGACATTTCTGAAAACTAGACACCCATGGGAGTCCAGGGATGTGTGGCTTGCGTTGATTCATCCAACATTTTCCTTCTAAGAATTCGCTGCAAACCTCAAATTTAGCTAAAAAGTCACATTTTCCTCTAATATCTGTGTGGGAAAGTTGTGGGATAACCGCACGGCACAAATTTCCTACCACTCGGCGTTCCCCTCAGTCTCCCGATAAAAATGATACCTTACTTGTGTGGATGGGCCTAGTGCCTATGACATGGAAGGGCCAAAAACTTGTAGAGATTGAGGGGGCCCAAAGCTGGTCCAAAAGGGCAGTTTGTTTATACGTTTTTAGGCTGATGCTACTTTGGGCACCCACACAAGTGAGGTATCATTTTTCTCGTGAGACCAAGGGGAATGCTGTGTAGTAGGAAATTTGTGCTTGTGCGGTGATCCTACAACTTACCCACATAGAAATGTGACTTTGTAAGTAAATTTGAGGTTTGGAGGGGATTCTGGGTAAGAAAACCCTGGGGGATCCATGCAAGCCACACCGCCAGCCAAGAGTCAGTACACGCACACCACCATCCACGCACACCGCCAGCCAACCGCCATCCACGCACACCGCCAGCCAAGCGCCATCCACGCACACTGCCAGCCAAGCGCCATCCACGCACACCGCCAGCCAAGCGCCATCCACGCACACCGCCAGCCAAGCGCCATCCACGCACACCGCCAGCCAAGCGCCCTCCACGCACACCGCCAGCCAAGCGCCCTCCACGCACACCGCCAGCCAAGCGCCCTCCATGCACACCGCCAGCCAAGCGCCCTCCATGCACACCGCCAGCCAAGCGCCCTCCATGCACACCGCCAGCCAAGCGCCATCCACGCACACCGCCAGCGAAGCGCCACCCATTCACTCCGCCAGCCAAGCACTCTCCCCGCACACCACCAACCAAGCAGAGCCGGACTGGGAACAGCAACCAGCCCTGGCAGATTGCTGCTCGACTGGCCCTAGGAGGGGGGGGGTGTGCTACTAAAAAGCACCGCTCCCGCTTTTGTTACCTGGGGCCTGATATTGCAGAACTGTTGAAAAATGGCCCCCAGTGACAAAACCACCACCCCACGTCCAGAAAACCGGCCCCTCCCCTCCGGCCCACCGGAGAAACGTCCGATGCCGCTACGGCCAGGACCTGCAGCCAAGCACCATCCATGCACACAGCCAGCCAAGCACCAGTCCACGTACACCGCCAGCCAAGCGGCACTCCACGCACACCACCAGACAAGAGCCAATCTACACACACCGTCAAGTGCGAGTCCACCCACACCATTAGCCAAGTGCAGGTCCACACACACACCACCAGGAAAATGCCAGCCAAAGGTCAGTACATGCAGACTGTCAGCCAAACTCCAGTTAACATGCACACAAACTCTCCCTAGTTTCTAGTGGTTTATATCACTGAAACAGCCAAAATGTGTGCCTAAAAAAGGGAGCAACCCTTGCCTATGGGGCATCTCACTGGCATGCCCATAAACATATCCCTGGTGCCTAATGGGCTTTCTGCCCCCCACGGAGGGCTGATAAGGGGCTATTGCCCTGATCTGCCTTCCGGGGGTAGGCAGAAAGCCTTTTTTGGCAGTGGGGACATTAGCATGCCCATTCTCGGCAGCCCCCACCCCATGTATAAAAAAATAAAATAAAAAAAATCCCTGGTGTCTAGTGGGCTTTCTGTCCCCCCCCCTCCCCCGGGGGGGGGGCAGATTAGGGACTATTGTCCCCATCTGCCTCACGGGGGCGGCAGAAAGGCTGTGGCAATTTTTTGGGGGGGGAGTGGGGGCATTGGCATGCCTATTTTGGGCAGCCCCCACCTCTACGTCCTTAAAAAAAAAAAAAAAAAAAATATATCCCTGGTGCCTAGTGGGCTTTCTGCCCCCCGGGGAGCAGATCAGGGGCTATTGTCCCCAACTGCCTCCTGGGGGGGGCAGAAAGACTGTGGGATTTTTTTTTTGGGGGTGGGGCATTGGCATGCCCATTTTAGGCAGCCCCCACCCCTAAATACATTAAAAAAAAATCCCTGGTGCCTAGTGTGCTTTCTGCCCCCCCCCCCCTGGGGGGGGCGGATTGGGAGCTATTGCCGCCATCTGCCTCCAAGGGGGGGAGGGGGGGAACAGAAAAAATTTGGACGTTTGCGCGGGCATTGGCATGCCCATCTCGGGCAGCCCCCACCCCTAAATCAAATTTAAAAATAATTCCTGGTGTCTAGGATGCTTTCTGTCCCCCCTGGGGTGCAGATTGGGGGCTACAGCTCCCATCTGCCCTCCAGGGGGGGCAGAAAGACTGATTATGCCAGATGTTATTGGGGGGAGCAAAGGCCCTTGGGCTGAGGCCCTTGCCCAAGGTGCTGCTCCCCCCTCCCTGGTGCCTAGTGGGTGGATCCCTGCTTGGGGATCGCCCTCCTGGGGCAACCCCCAAGCAGGGATCCACTAGCGAGGGGTACCATTGGAAGGGGGAGTGTGGGTTTAGATTAATTGCGAAGCCTGGGAGGTAGGGAGGTAGGGACCTCCTCCCTCGCTCCAGAGGCCATAGTAGATATTTAGAAGAGGAGAGCAGGTATACATTGAGTACCTCCAGCAGTGACCTGTAGGAACCGGAAAGCAGAGGGACGAAAGAGCCCAGACAACAGTTATGAACATAGCTTCATGCACTCAGTTCTGCCACAGTGTCAGCCATCTCGGCAGTCTTTGTGGCCTCACTCAGAAGCTGCCTCACTAGGCTTTCTCTCTCTTCCTGGATCGGCCTACCTATACTGGCCTGTGGATGCTTGTTGCATGTCTGTGCCAGTGTAGCTCATTTCTTTTCTGTTTGGGTCTTGCCCATAAGGCAGTGGTGGTGCTCGGTTTAGGATTCCTATACTCTTCTCCGTGAGCGGGGGAAGGACCTTCTCCTAAACGCAGTCCCAGGCTGCGTCAGACCCCAAAGTTAGCTGTCCGCTTCACTGGAAACATCAGAAAACGGTCTAGTTGCATTGTCCGCATCTTTTGTTAATCTGCCTAGAAGAACCTTCTCTGTGGATGGACCAGGAGGTATAGTTTGGGAAGAACATCACAATGTTGGAGTCAAGTCACCTCGCTTGCCTACCTTGCTGCTCGAAGTACTGCCTCTCCCTCCATATACTTGAGCAGTTTGTGATGATGAGCTGGAACTCTCAGCTGTGGCCTGGGTGTCGGTGCATGGTATGCTCTTTTAACAAGGAATCACTGTGACAGAATTTGAACCGTTGGATGAGAAACTGTGCAGGGCTTAACCCTTCCTCTCTCACGATCCTCAAGTTATTTCAATAAACCCTCCCCTCTGCATCTACAACCCTATCTTCCGATAATCTCCTATTGTCTGGAAGATATGCGAGTGGCCCACAGGGAGTAGAGTTCATCTTTTTCTACTGATATGTGCCCCTGCCACCTTAGTATCCTGGTTTCCTGCCTTACAGAGATCTTAGCGGTGGATTGATATGTCCAGGTAGACTTTGATTCTTCCCTTGAGTGATGTCCGGGTGTCCCGGGTTGCCTGCAGGATGGTGTCATTTGTGGAGTTCATTAACTCTGTTTCCTCAGCTGCCTCAGCCATGCCATCTGCCTTTGCCCCCGGGAGCCAGGCTGGGCCCTTGTTCTCTGAGACAATTTGTTGCACTCCTCTGTTTTGGAGGCCCTTGTAATTTACCATGGCGCGGGGGGTGCACAGGGAGAGGGCCCCAACAGGGAGAGGGACAATGCCAATCGGGCTATCGCTCAACCGCAGGGTCCAGAGGGATCGGCAGCACCCCAACTGGCCACGTGGTTGCCAGAATCCGATATGGAGCCTTGCTAAGACAGAGCGAGGTCCATTTATATGGGGCCACCCCTAGTGCCAATAGCAGGCCATGTGTATTGTCAACTACAATAGCTTTTTCAGTTGAAGGCTTCCATGCATCTCTACAGGGCTGAAGGTCCTGGCGGACCGTGCTGCGCCAGGCAGTTACAGGTTCTCAAATTCAACAGATGCTGCAGGGGCCACCGGCCACGTGAAATAAGTGAGTTCAGGATGTGCACGTGCAATCCTCTCCACGTTGTACGTCACACGGCGTCCAGAGACTAAGGTAACTGCTCATGATTTTGGGTCCACGACTACAGTGGCGGTGCGTCCATAGGGGCGCTGGGGCGTTGCCCCACTAATGCCACATGGCTCCATTCACGCCTAAATTCGTTTATCTCGCGGTCTCGCTGAAACGCTAATTGTAAATTGTACCGGGACACGTCACAAGCCCGAGGCAACGGGACGGTGAAGGCTGAAGGGGGCGGGTGGGTGGTCCTGCGGCAGCACTTGAGTGACTGTAACTGACAGCGCGGCGGCGGCAGTGGTGTGCATGTTCGGTTTTGGGCAGGTCATTTTTACGACCAGCCCTGAACATGCGCACTAGCCACTACTACTACTCTTCCCATTAGGCGAGCGAGGGACCCGAGGGTTGCTTCATGCAGCAGCCCCCGGTCTCCTAATGGGCGGGGAGTATCCCTGCTCTAGCCAATCCTGGCGCTGCTAATGCAGCGTCTGGATTGGCTAAGAGGGGTTGCCAGCCACTCCGAAGACGTTGAAGGCAGGTGCCAACGCGGGAGTCGGGCCCCCGGCCGTCCCGCCCAGGAGCAGAGGCGGCGTGGACCCGGTAAGTTTTCTTTTATATTAATACTTTATTTTTTAAACCCCTCCCCTCTTCCTCCCTTACCCCCTCCCCCCCCCCCGAGACGCGACTGACCTCTGCTCAGGTGTCTGTTCTGGATGTGGGAGTTCAGGGTGGGGGGGCTCCTTGAGAGATAATATTGGGAATGCACTGAGTGTTTTCTCATCCCATCTAGCTAGCCTCTGTGCCATGGAAGCCGCTGGTTGTAGACCTGCTGGGTATTGCTGTATGCCCACATTGTGCATTGGGCACATCAAGCTGTCAGAGGTACAGGGTGAACAGACACGGCGTGTCACGGAAGCAGGCCTGTCGGGCTGGGATAGGATGCCACGCCACGGGCCCATTAATAAAAATCCCGATCTGATTCGTACCTTTCACAGCGCAGAGATCCCGTACATCACGGCGTATAATGGCGTGACGTCTTTCTCGGGGAACGAGGCCCGGGGTCCTCACTTGACGCAGCCTCGGGCCTGGCGCACATCCTGCGGGCAGACCTGAGATCTGGGCCTGGTAAACAAGCCGCCAGGTGACAATGGTCCAGACTAAGGCAATCAGCGCTCGGTGTTTGCCCAGCCTTATCGAGAGCCTGCGGCCCTGCTCTGTGCTGTCAATGCAGTCAGTCTCCCGGGGTGAATGATGAGATTCCCAGCGCCTAAACGGAGCTGTCCTCGCTTAATAGGGACTCAATGGAGGGGGAGCTCCAGTGCTGACCAGGTGGGGTCACCTGCCGGAGTCTGTACCCCAAGACAGGTTCCTCCGCTGGCCCTTTACCCTAATTTCCTTAAATCACCCCTTCTGTTTTTTTATTTTATGTCCTTACGTTTTCTTCATGCCTCTATTCCTGCTTCAAGGCGCTAGATTTCAATCATGCCACTCCGTTTGTTTTTTTCCCTTGGTTCAGGTTTCTAGCCTTCGTGTGGTGTTTGCTCTTGTTGGTGGTCCTGGTGGGGTTTGCAGTAGGTTGGACCTTTCAGAAGCCTCAAATCTTGCATCTCGTCCCCTAGGACGTCTCACTCTCCTAACCAGCACAACGAGGAAGGTGTCAAGAAAGAGCATTGGCAACACAGCAGAGGCCAGTGGCGTACTCCTGCGCAGAGAGGCTTTCAAGTGAGGGGGGCTGTAAGGGCGCAGCACCGGCCTTCTGAGCATTAAGCACTTCCATTAATGCCTCTTTCAAGGAAGCTTTCCCTCCACAGTGTCCACAGAGGCAGATAACCCAAAATAGACCTTTATTTAATATTTACCTTCCCAAGTATGGCTGCAAAAATTAACACATCCCGCTTAAAATGTGTGGCAGAAATGTAGAGGCAGACAGACAGCCAGGCCCCTCAGACCGCGGCCACAGCACGTTCAGATGGACCAAGACCCGGCTGCGAGAAGTGCAAGAGACAGCCTTGACACCCCAGGCCCTCGCTGCACATTGCTCGCTCCTTTAGAAGTGGAGCTGCGGCATTTGCTCCCTTGTGAAATGGATCCAAATATCCGAGTCAGGCCCAAAGCGAGAGATATGTGCTTACTGTGTAACGTGCTTACAGTGACCAGTCCTCTGATGTATGGCATTAAAACTGGCCCTGTGTACATGCCACTAAGTTAACACTGATGCCAAAAAACATGGATTGACTTGCAAACAATGAATGTTAAAAACGTCGAGGGAATGCATTTCAGCGATGTAGTTCCTCTCTTATTTTACATGTTTACTTGATCTTGCATTCCCCACGAGTTAGCTAGTTTATAATGTTTATCTGTATTTTTTTCTGTGCATACTTTGAGGCTTGAGCCATGCCAGGTGTTTTTGAGGGGCTTTGATTGAGCACGCAGGCGCTAAGGCTAAAGCCAAACAAAGTGCCTGTCAGTGGGTTGGCCTCTCTGCAGATCACACAGAACAATGTTTGTGTATTCCATTTGCAACTGAAATTCTGTGGAAATGTGTGTGAAGGGGGTACAATGATGTCAAAATATTTGTAAGGCTAAAGTAAGAGAATTTAAAGTGCTTATATTTGAGGGAGTGCAGTGCATGTTGGGGACGGTGAAGTCACAGAGATGGGAGGGCATTAGGGGAAGAGTGAAAAGAGGATTCTGAAGTGGAAAGAGAGGGGGTTGAAGATGTGCAGATGGACAACATATGCAGAGAAAAAGAGGATACATATCTAACATAAAGCACACATAATTGAAGGTCAAAACTCCTTCCACAGGCCTCAATGCTATTTAATTCACACTATTTCAGAATTTAAACATTTTCAATGTTAATTATTTATAAGAAATCATTGTTGTTACTCATTTATCTTAAACAGCTAACACCCAGTGA
The DNA here is from genome assembly GCA_963921515.1 of Calotriton arnoldi. NCBI lineage: Eukaryota > Metazoa > Chordata > Amphibia > Caudata > Salamandridae > Calotriton > Calotriton arnoldi. Next base: position 1,137,401 of record CAWUFW010003956.1, read on the forward strand.
CCAAGCCAATCATACTGACAGGCTTTAGACGTATGTCAGTTGCTGTGCCATTTATCTGGATAAAATGACATCTCGGAGAGAAGCCAAAATACCGGTCTGATGGCACACTATGGGAATCACAGAAATGTATTTGGCATGTTCCTTTATAGGGAGCACTGACTTTTTTCATCTCACTTAAAGACTTGTCTGCACATATTTCTATATGACTGGTTACAGTCAGCAGCTGTGGGTGCTTCCCGAAGTCTGGTTAGAGCATATTTTTCCAAAGTTAATGCTGCATGCTGTGCAAGACACTGGGCAAGCATACATTTTAAAGGGCTAAAGTTGTCCTGCAGAACAATTTACATATTACAGTAACTGTTGAACAAATTAATGCAAGAAGATACGGGGCAGTTTTTAATGTGTTTAATATTTCAAGACTATACGTTCCCACTGCTTAATAAGCCTTGCTTTATCGCTGCATTCATTTGCTTTAAAATGCACCATTTGCCAATCTTTTTTAAATTTCTTTCTCAGGACAGGGACTCTCCCTAGACCCCCAGGTTTGTCCATTGAACTTGTTCACATCGCTAACTAGTGTTTTCTATTGGAAAGGGTAGAGCCAAAGCAGTCTTGCTTAGTACCTTAGCCCTCTTCAGAAGTAAGACTTGCTTGGCAACCCAGAAATTCTCTGCAATAATGTATGTGTTTTCTTTTATGAATGCCTAGAAGAACTGAATTTTTAGTCCATTTATCACAGAAATAGTGCTGAAAATCGCACCAAAAAGATGCCAATTTAAAAAAAAAAATCTTCACGGGGGGAGAACCCCCCTGAACCCCACTTATTGCCGTCAGGCACGCTCGCTGCACTCGCTCGCATACGTTGATTCGTTCTGCATACGCTCACCAGTTTCAAATTCCACCAGCCGCCCCTGCTGTACATAACCGCAGGGTTTTAGTGCTCCCAGCCTCTATAGGTTCCACTGGTCAGACCAGATTTGTGGGTTTAGGCTGTCTTTCTGCTGTGCTGTGCAAAGGCATCTGAAGGTAAGTGTTTTTTTTTTTTATTTACACCCCCCCCTTTGCCCACCACTACCCCCATGCCACCTCTGGTAATTGGCAGTCACCACTGGGCATCTCATCCCAACAGGACTCGCAGGAGGAAGTGTGGGTGAGAGAGAAGCCCTGTGCCACCCATAGCCCTCTCCCGGGCAAGCAGCTCTACAGCCTCTGCAAGTGCTTAATTTGCTTCAGACTGATTTCACCCCGTGTCAGGATGCTGGGGGCAGGCAGTCCACCCAGTTCCCACCTCACCTACCCCCCAGGATCCGCAGTGTTTTATGCATCCCCCAGGCTGCTGTTGTCTGCAGCCTTTGTGTGTCTTTCAGCTGACACCGCATGGGCACCAAACGCTGTGGCCTCAGCCACCTCCCTCTTGTAACTGCAGCATCTGGGCCACCCAGTCGAGCCTGGGACGCCATAGACTTCCTAGTGGCCACAGCACTAATCCCCAAAACAGCTCGGGGCTTCATACTCCTGTGCAGCCCCGACTGGGCCCTTTGACCTGGCAAAGTCTCCTGGCCGGTCCTACGTCACTACACCACTCAGGATTCCTGTCTGGCTGTGACTGGGCTCCGGATGTGGGGCTGGCCTCCACCCAGGCCACCTGCTGCCAGGCGCCTGTCATGCCTCTACTTCAGCTATATCCTCAATCATCACCCGCAGACCCAGGGGCAACATCACTTGTTCCTGTCTGCAGTCCACACCACACAGGGAGACTGGAGCAAGGCCTGAACCGCTCCCCTAACGACTGATACAATAAAAAGAGTAAAGCATGACCGCGTCCGCCATGTAGATGCAGCTGTCTCCAACTTCAGGATTGATGGCTTGCCTGAGCCTCAGGCAGGTGCCTGGTTAGAGAATGTCTGCCATTTGGCTCACTGGTCACACTCCCTCTACCCATTTTTGTTCTTAAACAGACGCCTGGTGGTCTTTTCTTTGCATACAGACCTTCACTTGAGCCAGGCCAAGGCCTCTTTGAGCTAGTTTCACTACTTGGTATTTCTCTTAAGGAGAATTCAGGCGATGTGGTGGGGTCCTGAGATGCCCACTCTGCTCAACACTGAGTGAGCGTCCCTGTTGCCTTTATGCATAAACACTAGGTTCGGTTTGGAACAGGCATCCCACTTGGTCAGATCCTGAGGCCCTGGAAGGGCCTACTTTCTAAACTTTCCCAGGTACTTGCTTCAGTCTAACATTGAGTCATCAAAGCTTTGAAAGAGGTACTACCCTAGTCCAACCCATATGCAACCATCATCTTAAAGGGCCTAGTTAAAAGAGCATGTAGAACTATATTTTGGTAAGCTATTACAATAATAGTGAAGTGTTTTTTCCCCCGGAGTTTTATATAGCGCAAGCTTGACCCAAAGGTATGAGAGCGCTTTCCATGAGCACCAGTTGTGTTACAGACTGACACATTCATTTTTTGGTCTAGCCTATGCAGCGCTTGCGCGGTCTCTTCGAGACATGCTGTATTCAGGATATGGGCATAACGCTCCTCCCACTTTCCACCCATCCTTTTAATAGGCTCCTGTCATCGTCCTATGTAAATGGTGGCTTTTCATTGGTCAATAGGCTTAGTAGTCCCTCCTTAGTACCACCATGTATCTTCTTGTAACCTCCCCTGAGGACACCCCCTGTTACATGTTTTGTTACTCCCTAGGTTTTAATTACAGCCTCAAGGCACTATTTTCTTAAAAGGCTTCAGGCAGGGCACATACTTGGTCCTGAGCTAGGCTGGCAGTTGTTACTTCACTCACTAGAACATCTCAAATTTATGAGACCATTTATAAATTTCCCTTCATCAGCTCCACACAGAGTACAACCTAATCTGAAATTAATGTAATAATCCTTGTCACATTTCGAATGCTACTAATTGTATATATGGACATAGCTATTTGAATGTACTTGTAGTACTGTCTTGCTTGCAATGCATTATGGGTAGGGTGGATTTACCATATCTTCTGCAGGGTGCAGTACCATATGTGGCCAAAAGAGGTCCCCTTTTGGCAACATGGCTAGGTAAAAAACATTGCCAATTAAAATGCCAATAACGCCAACTTTGTAGACATGCAGTGCTGGTGCCTTGCTCCCTCTGGACCTCTAGGAGCAGCTTGCGGTACTGCACCTAGACATGCAGTGTTGGTGCCTTGCTCACTAGGGACCTCTAGCAGCAGCTTGCGGTAATGCACCGAGACATGCAGTGCTGGTGCCTTGCTCACTAGGGACCTCTAGGAGCAGCTTGCGGTACTGCACCAAGACATGCAGTGCTGATGCCCTGCTCACTAGGGACCTCTAGCAGCAGCTTGCGGTAATGCATCGAGTTATGCAGTGCTGGTGCCTTGCTCACTAGGGACCACTAGGAGCAGCTTGCGGTACTGCACCGAGACATGCAGTGCTGGTGCCTTGCTCACTACGCAAGCATTTGCCATGCACTAGGTCTTGCATTACTGAAAGTTTGAGCTATTGGCATTGCATTATTATTTGCAACGCCAATACCTCAATCTATCAGTAATGTGAGACCTATTGCATTGCAAATGCTTGTTTTGTTAGGCACGGGGAGATTAAGTGATTTGCCCAGAATCACAGGAAGTTTAGCGTCCCTGCCGAGACTCGAACCCGGTTCCCCAGTGTTGAGGTCTACAGCTCTAGCCGTAAGGCCACATCCTCTCAATGTTTAACTATAATACAGATGTAGGTGATGACTTAATTCAGGTTGATTCAATTTAATCCAATCTGGTGGTGATTTCAGAGCAACACACACACACACCCACACCCCCTGGAGGTGTTGTGTGTGACTTCTGAAAAATGAACGCGTTGTTCAACAATTGGCAAACTTTACACTTCTGAAAGTCAGACACTTTGACAAATATTTGCTGTCATTTTTCACAGATGACTGCATGGTGCACCAGGGGCATAAGCTGCACCATGGGACATTGGGGAGCACCGCAACTAGGACATCAAGTAAACAACAATATGGAGAGTCTACAGAATTTTGTGCTCCACGTATTCCTGGGCTCAATAGGTTAACCCATGCGAAACAAAAACACTTGGTAGCTATGTTCTAGCAATTGAAGAAAAAAGAGTTCTCTCCAATTTGCAATGTGACAGCTCCTCCACGAAGGCAGAGGAGCCCTACCACACTGCTTTCAGCAGTGGAAAAAAAGGAAAAATAAAATGATAACTTGTTGTTATCATTCAATTTTTTCTTGCCGCGGCAGCTCTTAGATCACGGGGAGAAGTGGTGGGCACTCTGTAAGTGCGCATGACTGTTTGGTCGGCCCTCTTGCGCCCTTTGCATGTTCTCTACCAAGGCTGCATTACAGCGTAGGTGGAGAACATTCCCAGGCTCCCATTCCCTGGCTGAGTGCCGAACCGCGGCACTCAGAACAATCACAACGCTGAATTACAGCATTGTGATTGGCTTAGGGGAGCCTGGGTGCTTCCTGTTCGGAGCGGAGGGACAACGAGGGACAATGAGGAGAGACGCGGCAAGTTTTTTGTTTTTTTTACCTCCTATTCCCCCCCCCCCCGCCTGCCACCCCTGATCCGTGCTAGCCACCACTGTATTCTGTTCCATTGCCTAGAAAATGATGGGTATAACACATTTGACCACCTGCTTGCATTTGTGCCAGAGGTTGAATCTGAAGAGGTAAATGACTATTTCAAAGCACTTTATGCGTGCAAAATCATATTGTAACACTACCAAGTATAGCAGTAGAACGCCAAAAATTCTACAGATACTACGAACAAGTGTATGAACCCATTGAAGCTTAGGTTGCTGGGCTGCACATTTTGTGAACTAATTGCGAGCTTGAGAATTTCATTGAACAAATAACATGCAATCAAATCATTCTTCACTGTTATGCTAAAAGAATAAAGGAAAGGCAACTACCATGCAGAAATCAATCAATGGAGCCCTTGAAAGTCTTACATTTATAGAGATGTATTGGTGTGCGTGCATCTATATATATATATATATATATATATATATATATATATATATATATAGTGTTTGTTATCTATTGCAGACTAAAATATATATATATTTTCAGATCTAACTCGTAAAAAATATGGGAGGGTGTTGGAGGTGCTGCAAGATCGTGCTAATTCAGTAGCGTCAACATCTTTGAATTATATAGTTAAAACGCTGACATCTAAATATCTGAAATGAAATCGCATTTCATGTATTTACATTTATAGCCACAGGGATGTTAAATGCTTTGCCCAGATTCCCAAAATTCTGTCAAGTGCAGAGGCTTTATTGAAACCCTTGTCCCTCAGTGCAAAAGGAGGAATCTTAGCCAATAGAATACTTCTTGAAGAAATAAGTTTTAGAGTAAGGAAACCAGGGGTGGTTTGGAAATTATATTAACAATGACTGTAAATAAGGGAATGACGCAAAAATGAAGAATAGCAAATGCTGTGCGATCCAGTTGATCGGCATGATTCATTTTTAGGTCTCGCAGAAGGGGACTTGAAGCCCCGCCCATCATTCTGATTGGCTGGCGTCATCTTTTATGCTAAACGCTGGTCTCCGATTGAAAATGAGGCTTCTTTCTTACCGCCCTGTCTCTTTTTTGGACGGCTCATCTGGACTGGATCTTTTACTTGCGACTTGACACGGTCTCCTTCATAAGTCGGTAGGCACTACATTTTTATCATTCGGCTAAACAAGCGGCTGCCTCGGTATCATGTCTGTGTTCCTAAACGACTGTCATATAATTTTTAAAAATCATTTGCAGTTTTCTTTGCACGCAGACATTTTTACATGCACTGCGCGGCTGAAAGGAGGAGCAAAGGGCGCTAGGTGTTAAGGAGGGAGGCGCTCACTGTTGGCCATCTGGATTTAAAACATGCAGAAACGACCTCGACTGCAAAAATATAAGAGAAAACTGTAAACCGATCCTCGATTTTCTCCCTCCATGTGTGAGACTTCTGAAACGCCATTGGGGTTGGGTCAGAGTCGATCGCATGTTGGGATTTGAATTCTGTCCGTTGTCCGCGTTTTTCCTTCTATGCCAGGCCGTTATCATGTCTGTGTTCCTAAACGACTCTCGTATATTTTTTTAAATCATTTGCAGTTTTCTTTTTATCAGTAGGGTAGCCAGTGTGACATGGCTTGATCACACACTGGCTCCCAGCCATACCCTTTCGCACTGACCTTGCCTCCAAATAGCACGCAGGAATTTTTACACGCACTGCGTGGCTGAAAGGAGGAGCAAAGGGCGCTGGGTGTTAAGGAGGGAGGCGGTCATTGTTGGCCATCTGGATTTAAAACATGCCGAAACGACCTGGACTCCAAAAATATACGAGAAAACTGTAAACCGATCCTCGATTTTCTCCCTCCATGTGGGAGACTTCGGAAACGCCAGTGGGGTTGGGTCAGAGTCAGTCACATGTTGGGATTTTGAATGTTGGCGCGTTTTTCCTTCTATGCCAGGCCGTTATGTCTGTGTTCCTAAACGACTCATATATATCTTTAAAAATCATTTGGAGTTTTGTTTGCACGGAGGAATTTTTACACGCACTGCGCGGCTGAAAGGAGGAGCAAAGGGCACTGCTCTAGAGCCACAGAACCAGGTCAGCAGAGCTGCTGTAGAGCCAAAGAACCAGGTAGGCAGAGCCGCTGTAGAGCCAGAGAACCAGGTCAGCAGAGCCGCTCTAGAGCCAGAGAACCAGGTCAGCAGAGCCGCTCTAGAGCCAGAGAACCAGGTCAGCAGAACCGCTCTAGAGCCAGAGAACCAGGTCAGCAGAGCTGCTGTAGAGCCAGAGAACCAGGTCAGCAGAGCTGCTGTAGAGCCAGAGAACCAGGTCAGCAGAGCGGCTGTATAGCCAGAGAACCAGGTCAGCAGAGCGGCTGTATAGCCAGAGAACCAGGTCAGCAGAGCTGCTGTATAGCCAGAAAACCAGAGCCGCTGTAGAGCCTGAGAACCAGGTCAGCAGAGCTGCTGAAGAGCCAGAGAACCAGGTCAGCAGAGCTGCTGAAGAGCCAGAGAACCAGGTCAGCAGAGCCGCTGTAGAGCCAGAGAACCAGGTCAGCAGTGCTGTTGTAGAGCCAGAGAACCAGGTCAGCAGAGCTTCTCTTGAGCCAGAGAACCAGGTCAGCCGAGCGGCTGTAGAGCCTGAGAACCAGGTCAGCAGAGCGGCTGTAGAGCCAGAGAAGTAGGTCAGCAGAGCCGGTCTAGAGCCAGAGAACTAGGTCGGCAGAGCCGCTCTAGAACCAGAGAACCAGGTCAGCAGAGCCACTATAGAGCCAGAGAACCAGGTCAGCAGAGCTGCTCTAGAGCCAGAGAACCAGGTCAGCAGAGCTGCTCTAGAGCCAGAGAACCAGGTCAGCAGAGCCGCTCTAGAGGCAGAGAACTAGGTCAGCAGAGCCGCTCTAGAGCCAGAGAACCAGGTCAGCAGAGCGGCTGTAGAGCCTGAGAACCAGGTCAGCAGAGCTGCTGTAGAGCCAGAGAACCAGGTCAGCAGAGCTGCTGTAGAGCCAGAGAACCAGGTCAGCAGAGCTGCTGTAGAGCCAGAGAACAAGGTCAGCAGAGCTGCTGTAGAGCCAGAGAACCAGGTCAGCAGAGCCGCTCTAGAACCAGAGAACCAGGTCAGCAGAGCCGCTATAGAGCCAGAGAACCAGGTCAGCAGAGCTGCTCTGAGCCAGAGAACCAGGTCAGCAGAGCTGCTCTGAGCCAGAGAACCAGGTCAACAGAGCTGCTCTAGAGCCAGAGAAGCAGGCCAGCAGAGAGGCTGTAGAGCATGAGAACCAGGTCAGCAGAGCCGTTTTAGAGCCTGAGAACCAGGTCAGCAGAGCTGCTCTAGAGCCAGAGAACCAGGTCAGCAGAGCCACTATAGAGCCAGAGAACCAGGTCAGCAGAGCTGCTCTTGAGCCAGAGAACCGGGTCAGCAGAGCCGCTCTAGAGCCAGACAACCAGGTCAGCAGAGCTGCTCTAGAGCCAGAGAACCAGCTCAACAGAGCTGCCCTTCAGCCAGAGAACCAGGTCAACAGAGCTGCCCTTCAGCCAGAGAACTAGGTCAGCAGAGCCGCTCTAGAGCCAGAGAACCAGGTCAGCAGAGCCGCTCTAGAGCCAGAGAACCAGGTCAGCAGAGCCGTTGTAGAGCCAGAGAACGAGGTCAGCAGAGCTGCTCTAGAGCCAGAGAACCAGGTCAGCAGAGCGGCTGTAGAGCCTGAGAACCAGGTCAGCAGAGCCATTGTACAGCCAGAGAACCAGGTCAGCCGAGCCGCTCTGGAGCCAGAGAACCAGGTCAGCACAGCTGCTCTAGAGCCAGAGAACCAGGTCAACAGAGCTGCTCTAGAGCCAGAGAACCAGGCCAGCAGAGCGGCTGTAGAGCCTGAGAACCAGGTCAGCAGAACCGCTTTAGAGCCTGAGAGCCAGGTCAGCAGAGCTGCTCTAGAGCCAGAGAACCAGGTCAGCAGAGCTGCTCTTTAGCCAGAGAACCGGGTCAGCAGAGCTGCTCTTTAGCCAGAGAACCAGGTCAGCAGAGCTGCTTTAGAGCCAGAGAACCAGGTCAGCAGAGCTGCTTTAGAGCCAGAGAACCAGGTCAACAGAGCTGCCCTTCAGCCAGAGAACCAGGTCAGCAGAGCTGCTCTTGAGCCAGAGAACCAGGTCAGCAGAGATGCTGTAGAGCCAGAGAACCAGGTCAGCAGAGATGCTGTAGAGCCAGAGAACCAGGTCAGCAGAGCTGCTGTAGAGCCAGGGAACCAGGTCAGCAGAGCTGCTGTAGAGCCAGGGAACCAGGTCAGCAGAGCCGCTCTAGAGCCAGAGAACCAGGTCAGCAGAACCGCTCTAGAGCCAGAGAACCAGGTCAGCAGAGCTGCCCTAAAGCCAGAAAACCAGGTCAGCAGAGCTGCTGTAGAGCCAGACAACCAGGTCAGCAGAGCCGTTGTAGAGCCATAGAACCAGGTCATCAGAGCCGCTGTAGAGCCAGAGAACCAGGTCAGCAGAGCCGTTGTAGAGCCACCAGAGAACCAGGTCAGTAGAGCTGCTGTAGAGCCAGAGAACCAGGTCAGCAGAGCTGCTGTAGAGCCAGACAACCAGGTCAGCAGAGCTGCTGTAGAGCCAGAGAACCAGGTCAGCAGAGCTGCTGTAGAGCCAGAGACCCAGGTCAGCAGAGCCGTTGTAGAGCCTGAGACCCAGGTCAGCAGAGCCGTTGTAGAGCCAGAGAACCAGGTCAGCAGAGCTGTTGTAGAGCCTGAGAACCAGGTCAGCAGAGCCGCTCTAGAGCTAGAGAACCAGGTCAGCAGAGCCGCTCTAGAGCCAGAGAACCAGGTCAGCAGAGCTGCTCTAGAGCCAGAGAACCAGGTCAGCAGAGCTGCTCTAGAGCCAGAGAACCAGGTCAGCAGAGCTGCTCTAGAGCCAGAGAACCAGGTCAGCAGAGCTGCTCTAGAGCCAGAGAACCAGGTCAGCAGAGATGCTCTTGAGCCAGAGAACCAGGTCAGCAGAGCCGCTGTAGAGCCTGAGAACCAGGTCAGCAGAGCTGCTGAAGAGCCAGAGAACCAGGTCAGCAGAGCTGCTGAAGAGCCAGAGAACCAGGTCAGCAGAGCTGCTGTAGAGCCAGAGAACCAGGTCAGCAGAGCTGCTGTAGAGCCAGAGAACCAGGTCAGCAGAGCTGCTGTAGAGCCAGAGAACCAGGTCAGAAGAGCTGCTGTAGAGCCAGAGAACCAGGTCAGCAGAGCGGCTGTAGAGCCAGAGAACCAGGTCAGCAGTGCTGTTGTAGAGCCAGAGAACCAGGTCAGCAGAGCTTCTCTTGAGCCAGAGAACCAGGTCAGCCGAGCGGCTGTAGAGCCTGAGAACCAGGTCAGCAGAGCGGCTGTAGAGCCAGAGAACTAGGTCAGCAGAGCCGTTGTAGAGCCTGAGACCCAGGTCAGCAGAGCCGTTGTAGAGCCAGAGAACCAGGTCAGCAGAGCTGTTGTAGAGCCTGAGAACCAGGTCAGCAGAGCCGCTCTAGAGCTAGAGAACCAGGTCAGCAGAGCCGCTCTAGAGCCAGAGAACCAGGTCAGCAGAGCTGCTCTAGAGCCAGAGAACCAGGTCAGCAGAGCTGCTCTAGAGCCAGAGAACCAGGTCAGCAGAGCTGCTCTAGAGCCAGAGAACCAGGTCAGCAGAGCTGCTCTAGAGCCAGAGAACCAGGTCAGCAGAGCTGCTCTAGAGCCAGAGAACCAGGTCAGCAGAGATGCTCTTGAGCCAGAGAACCAGGTCAGCAGAGCTGCTGTAGAGCCAGAAAACCAGATCAGCAGAGCCGCTGTAGAGCCTGAGAACCAGGTCAGCAGAGCTGCTGAAGAGCCAGAGAACCAGGTCAGCAGAGCTGCTGAAGAGCCAGAGAACCAGGTCAGCAGAGCTGCTGTAGAGCCAGAGAACCAGGTCAGCAGAGCTGCTGTAGAGCCAGAGAACCAGGTCAGCAGAGCTGCTGTAGAGCCAGAGAACCAGGTCAGAAGAGCTGCTGTAGAGCCAGAGAACCAGGTCAGCAGAGCGGCTGTAGAGCCAGAGAACCAGGTCAGCAGTGCTGTTGTAGAGCCAGAGAACCAGGTCAGCAGAGCTTCTCTTGAGCCAGAGAACCAGGTCAGCCGAGCGGCTGTAGAGCCTGAGAACCAGGTCAGCAGAGCGGCTGTAGAGCCAGAGAACTAGGTCAGCAGAGCCGGTCTAGAGCCAGAGAACTAGGTCGGCAGAGCCGCTCTAGAACCAGAGAACCAGGTCAGCAGAGCCACTATAGAGCCAGAGAACCAGGTCAGCAGAGCCGCTCTAGAGCCAGAGAACCAGGTCAGCAGAGCTGCTCTAGAGCCAGAGAACCAGGTCAGCAGAGCCGCTCTAGAGCCAGAGAACTAGGTCAGCAGAGCCGCTCTAGAGCCAGAGAACCAGGTCAGCAGAGCGGCTGTAGAGCCTGAGAACCAGGTCAGCAGAGCTGCTGTAGAGCCAGAGAACCAGGTCAGCAGAGCTGCTGTAGAGCCAGAGAACCAGGTCAGCAGAGCTGCTGTAGAGCCAGAGAACAAGGTCAGCAGAGCTGCTGTAGAGCCAGAGAACCAGGTCAGCAGAGCCGCTCTAGAACCAGAGAACCAGGTCAGCAGAGCCGCTATAGAGCCAGAGAAGCAGGTCAGCAGAGCTGCTCTGAGCCAGAGAACCAGGTGCGCAGAGCTGCTCTGAGCCAGAGAACCAGGTCAGCAGAGCTGCTCTGAGCCAGAGAACCAGGTCAGCAGAGCTGCTCTAGAGCCAGAGAAGCAGGCCAGCAGAGAGGCTGTAGAGCCTGAGAACCAGGTCAGCAGAGCCGCTTTAGAGCCTGAGAACCAGGTCAGCAGAGCTGCTCTAGAGCCAGAGAACCAGGTCAGCAGAGCTGCTCTAGAGCCAGAGAACCAGGTCAGCAGAGCTGCTCTTGAGCCAGAGAACCAGGTCAGCAGAGCCGCTCTAGAGCCAGAGAACCAGGTCAGCAGAGCTGCTCTAGAGCCAGAGAACCAGGTCAACAGAGCTGCCGTTCAGCCAGAGAACCAGGTCAACAGAGCTGCCCTTCAGCCAGAGAACTAGGTCGGCAGAGCCGCTCTAGAGCCAGAGAACCAGGTCAGCAAAGCCGCTCTAGAGCCAGAGAACCAGGTCAGCAGAGCCGTTGTAGAGCCAGAGAACGAGGTCAGCAGAGCTGCTCTAGAGCCAGAGAACCAGGTCAGCAGAGCGGCTGTAGAGCCTGAGAACCAGGTCAGCAGAGCCATTGTACAGCCAGAGAACCAGGTCAGCAGAGCCGCTCTGGAGCCAGAGAACCAGGTCAGCACAGCCGCTCTAGAGCCAGAGAACCAGGTCAACAGAGCTGCTCTAGAGCCAGAGAACCAGGCCAGCAGAGCGGCTGTAGAGCCTGAGAACCAGGTCAGCGGAACCGCTTTAGAGCCTGAGAGCCAGGTCAGCAGAGCTGCTCTAGAGCCAGAGAACCAGGTCAGCAGAGCTGCTCTTTAGCCAGAGAACCGGGTCAGCAGAGCCGCTCTAGAGCCAGAGAACCAGGTCAGCAGAGCTGCTTTAGAGCCAGAGAACCAGGTCAGCAGAGCTGCTTTAGAGCCAGAGAACCAGGTCAACAGAGCTGCCCTTCAGCCAGAGAACCAGGTCAGCAGAGCTGCTCTTGAGCCAGAGAACCAGGTCAGCAGAGATGCTGTAGAGCCAGAGAACCAGGTCAGCAGAGATGCTGTAGAGCCAGAGAACCAGGTCAGCAGAGCTGCTGTAGAGCCAGGGAACCAGGTCAGCAGAGCTGCTGTAGAGCCAGGGAACCAGATCAGCAGAGCCGCTCTAGAGCCAGAGAACCAGGTCAGCAGAACCGCTCTAGAGCCAGAGAACCAGGTCAGCAGAGCTGCCCTAAAGCCAGAGAACCAGGTCAGCAGAGCTGCCCTAAAGCCAGAGAACCAGGTCAGCAGAGCTGCTGTAGAGCCAGACAACCAGGTCAGCAGAGCCGTTGTAGAGCCATAGAACCAGGTCATCAGAGCCGCTGTAGAGCCAGAGAACCAGGTCAGCAGAGCCGTTGTAGAGCCACCAGAGAACCAGGTCAGTAGAGCTGCTGTAGAGCCAGAGAACCAGGTCAGCAGAGCTGCTGTAGAGCCAGACAACCAGGTCAGCAGAGCCGCTCTAGAGCCTGAGAACCAGGTCAGCAGAGCTGCTGTAGAGCCAGAGAACCAGGTCAGCAGAGCTGCTGTAGAGCCAGAGAACCAGGTCAGCAGAGCTGCTGTAGAGCCAGAGAACCAGGTCAGCAGAGCTGCTCTAGAGCCAGAGACCCAGGTCAGCAGAGCCGTTGTAGAGCCTGAGACCCAGGTCAGCAGAGCCGTTGTAGAGCCAGAGAACCAGGTCAGCAGAGCTGTTGAAGAGCCTGAGAACCAGGTCAGCAGAGCCGCTCTAGAGCTAGAGAACCAGGTCAGCAGAGCCGCTCTAGAGCCAGAGAACCAGGTCAGCAGAGCTGCTCTAGAGCCAGAGAACCATGTCAGCAGAGCTGCTCTAGAGCCAGAGAACCAGGTCAGCAGAGCTGCTCTAGAGCCAGAGAACCAGGTCAGCAGAGCTGCTCTAGAGCCAGAGAACCAGGTCAGCAGAGCTGCTCTAGAGCCAGAGAACCAGGTCAGCAGAGATGCTCTTGAGCCAGAGAACCAGGTCAGCAGTGCTGCTGTAGAGCCAGAGAACCAGGTCAGCAGAGCTACTGTAGAGCCAGAGAACCAGGTCAGCAAGCTGCTCTAGAGCCTGAGAACCAGGTCAGCAGAGCTGCTGTAGAGCCAGGTCAGCAGAGCCGCTGTAGAGCCTGAGACCCAGGTCAGCAGAGCCGTTGTAGAGCCTGAGACCCAGGTCAGCAGAGCCGTTGTAGAGCCTGAGACCCAGGTCAGCAGAGCCGCTGTAGAGCCAGAGAACCAGGTCAGCAAGCTGCTGTAGAGCCAGAGAACCAGGTCAGCAAGCTGCTGTAGAGCCAGAGAACCAGGTCAGCAGAGCTGCTGTAGAGCCAGAGCACCAGGTCAGCAGAGCCGCTGTAGAGCCAGAGAACCAGGTCAGCAGAGCCGTTGTAGAGCCTGAGACCCAGGTCAGCAGAGCCGTTGTAGAGCCTGAGACCCAGGTCAGCAGAGCCGCTGTAGAGCCAGAGAACCAGGTCAGCAAGCTGCTGTAGAGCCAGAGAACCAGGTCAGCAGAGCTGCTGTAGAGCCAGAGCACCAGGTCAGCAGAGCCGCTGTAGAGCCAGAGAACCAGGTCAGCAGAGCCGTTGTAGAGCCAGAGAACCAGGTCAGCAGAGCTGCTCTAGAGTCAGAGAACCAGGTCAGCAGAGCTACTCTAGAGCCAGAGAACCAGGTCAGCAGAGCGACTGTAGAGCCTGAGAACCAGGTCAGCAGAGCCGTTGTAGAGCCTGAGAACGAGGTCAGCAGAGCCGTTGTAGAGCCAGAGAACCAGGTCAGCAGAGCCGCTCTAGAGCCAGAGAACCAGGTCAACAGAGCTGCTCTTGAGCCAGAGAACCAGGTCAGCAGAGCTGCTCTTGAGCCAGAGAACCAGGTCAGCAGAGCTGCTCTTGAGCCAGAGAACCAGGTCAGCAGAGCTGCTGTAGAGCCAGAGAACCAGGTCAGCACAGCTGCTCTGGAGCCTGAGAACCAGGTCAGCAAGCTGCTGTAGAGCCAGAGAACCAGGTCAGCAGAGCTGCTGTAGAGCCAGAGCACCAGGTCAGCAGAGCTGCTGTAGAGCCAGAGCACCAGGTCAGCAGAGCCGCTGTAGAGCCAGAGAACCAGGTCAGCAGAGCCGCTCTAGAGCCTGAGAACAAGGTCAGCAGAGCTGCTGTAGAGCCTGAGACCCAGGTCAGCAGAGCCGTTGTAGAGCTAGAGAACCAGGTCAGCAGAGCGGCTCTAGAGCCAGAGAACCAGGTCAGCAGAGCTGCTGTAGAGCCAGAGAACTACGTCAGCAGAGCCGCTCTAGAGCCAGAGAACCAAGTCAGTAGAGCTGCTCTAGAGCCAGAGAACCAGGTCAGCAGAGCTGCTCTAGAGCCAGAGAACCAGGTCAGCAGAGCTGCTCTAGAGCCAGAGAACCAGGTCAGCAGAGCTGCTCTAGAGCCAGAGAACCAGGTCAGCAGAGCTGCTCTAGAGCCAGAGAACCAGGTCAGCAGAGCTGCTGTAGAGCCAGAGAACCAGGTCAGCAGAGCCGCTATAAGAGCCAGAGAACCATGTCAGCAGAGCCGTTGTAGAGCCAGAGAACCATGTCAGCAGAGCCGTTGTAGAGCCAGAGAACCATGTCATCAGAGCCGTTGAAGAGCCAGAGAACCAGGTCAGCAGAGCAGTTGTAGAGCCACCAGAGTACCAGGTCAGTAGAGCTGCTGTAGAGCCAGAGAACCAGGTCAGCAGAGCTGCTGTAGAGCCAGACAACCAGGTCAGCAGAGCCGCTCTAGAGCCTGAGAACAAGGTCAGCAGAGCTGCTGTAGAGCAAGAGATGCAGGTCAGCAGAGCCGTTGTAGAGCCAGAGAACGAGGTCAGCAGAGCTGTCGTAGAGCCAGAGAACCAGGTCAGCAGAGCTGCTCTAGAGCCAGAGAACCAGGCCAGCAGAGCGGCCGTAGAGCCTGAGAACCAGGTCAGCAGAGCCGTTGTAGAGCCAGAGAACCAGGTCAGCAGAGCCGCTCTAGAGCCAGAGAACCAGGTCAGCAGAGCTGCTCTAGAGTCAGAGAACCAGGTCAGCAGAGCTGCTCTAGAGCCAGCGAACCAGGTCAGCAGAGCTGCTCTGGAGCCAGCGAACCAGGTCATCAGAGCTGCTCTGGAGCCTGAGAACCAGGTCAGCAGAGCTGCTCTAGAGCCAAAGAACCAGGTCAGCAGAGCTGCTCTGGAGCCAGAGAACCAGGTCAGCAGAGCTGCTGTAGAGCCAGAGAACCACGTCAGCAGAGCTGCTCTGGAGCCTGAGAACCAGGTCAGCAGAGCTTCTCTAGAGCCAGAGAACCAGGTCAGCAAGATGCTCTAGTGCCTGTGAACCAAGTCAGCAGAGCTGCTGTAGAGCCAGAGAACCAGGTCAGCAGACCTGCTGTCAAGCCAGAGAACCAGGTCAGCAGAGCTGCTGTAGAGCCAGAGAACCACATCAGCAGAGCTGCTCTGGAGCCTGAGAACCAGGTCAGCAGAGCTGCTCTAGAGCCAGAGAACCAGGTCAGCAAGCTGCTCTAGTGCCTGAGAACCAAGTCAGCAGAGCTGCTGTAGAGCCAGAGAACCAGGTCAGCAGACCTGCTGTCAAGCCAGAGAACCAAGTCAGCAGAGCCGCTCTGGAGCCTGAGAACCAGGTCAGCAGAGCCGCTCTGGAGCCTGAGAACCAGGTCAGCAGTGCTGCTGTAGAGCCAGAGAACCAGGTCAGCAGAGCTGCTGTAGAGCCTGAGACCCAGGTCAGAACAGGTGCTGCAGGGACTGGAGAGGTACAAACGTAATCGGACACAGAATTGGTGCAATGATGCAGCGTAATATGGCACATTCTGTCGCAATATTTTGCTATTTTGTCATTTTACAACACTGTAGTACTGTCTGGGCAAACGTTTCTCCTCATTAGCAGCACTCTAACACCCGAATTCAGCCGTCAGCAAAAGAAATGGTGACAGTTAATCTTTGCAAAATGTCTGTCCCCCGGGGAACCACGGCTGATGCTTTTTAAAGCCGCTTTTGATCTATCTGAGCTAGAATCAATGTTTGCAACTGATACAGAAGATCTGAATCATGCGGCAAGTGTGGAAAATATGTAAATACTCAGAAAACGCGGCGGCCACAATATTGCGTTATTCCAGTGGTCCTGCCTATGAGCAAAGACTTGTAGTGTAATGGCCTTGATTTACTGACTGTGTTGTAAATCCATGGAACTGTCCCCCAGAAGAATATTTGGGCAAAAAATAACCTCGAAGTACTGATTCTGTGGTACTGATAAAGTAAGGGTAAAAGTGGAGGCCATGCAAGGTCACTGAAGTCAGGAAGGAATGGGCAGTTCTGGACAGCGTTGTCATTCTCCAGGTAGGAATTCCCATGCAGGGCAGCGCCTAGTAGCTGGGATGAAACAAGCATTTGCAATGCAATAGGTCTCTCATTTACGCAAGTTGAAGCTATTGGCATTGTAAATGACAATGTCTTTTATTTATGTTTTAAAAACCAAAACATAAATAAAAGGCATTGTAATTTACAATACCAATAGCTCAAACTTGCGTAAATGCAAGACCTATTGCATTGCAAATGCTTGTTATACGTCTGCCTGTACATACGGCCCTATAGACTTTCTGTGGCCCTCAAGCAATCAAAAGTTTGGTCAAACATACCATCATGAGCGGGAGACACTCGTTGAGAGCTACCATCTCCCACAACTTACCTGGAGATCATGATTATCCAGTAACTATCAGCGGCAACAGGAATGCATTTATTTACAGTAGGTTACTGGAATACCTTTCCCATAAGGATGAAAACACATGAAATCCACATTGTTATTTAAATGGCTTTATTTATCATTGAAGGCCCACTTCTGGTGCAGAGTATGTGAACAAATGTGGTTGCAAGTAACAAAAATTATGGTGAATAGAATAAATGCAAAACGGGAAAAAAATGATAAAAATTGACAGCCTATTAGGTGGCAATATTTAGAGATCGAGTTCCTTATTCCCTACTGCTAGCTAATGCCTACATTAGCACGAAAATGGCATGCATCCAAGGTTCCTCAGAGGCCCGGCCCAAACGCCAGCTTATAATTGAAGTTATTTCAGTCTGCAACCTGCTTGGGAAGAAAGAGTAGGTTTAGTTGTATTGCTGCTGTTCTTTGAGGCGCAAATAACTTTTCAGCCAATGAGCGCCTGTGTCTGATCTTCACGCAGACTGTTTATAATTTTACTGCTGTTTATGAATCTGATTCTCCCTGCTTTGCTCTTGCTAAAATGTCTGTTATTTTATATACTGCTTATCAATGTTTTAATGAGAAAAATGAGCCTTCTGATTTGTGATATAAGGTGCAAAAAGAAACGTGACTTCTCTTGCACAGTTATCTGAAACTACTCATGCACTTTGAGGTACATACACAAATGATAATGAGTGCATGAATAAAAGAAGGTTATTAGGGCTCCAAAAGCAGTATACGCGCATGGCACTAGTCAAGTGGAATAATACACAAGGTGTGTTTGCAGCTGGCTCAACACCAATACCAGATCATGCCTGCTTGGAAGAAAGAATGCAAAAATGGTGGGATTTGAGGGAATGCGAAAAATGCGTTAAGAAATGTGTACATGATGGATGAGGTCAAAGAATTTGTGAAGAATGTGGATACCTTTGCTTTAGCTGTACAGATTGTGAGTGGGGACAAGTAAATATGCAAGTCAACATACAAAACAGAAATATAGTGTGCATTGCGGATTCAGGATCTCATATACCAATCTTAGAAATGTCTTCATTCACAAAACTTCATACATAAAATTAATAGAGTCTGACCTCAATCCTGGTGGGTACCAAAAAAGTCCATAGCACTAGCTGGATATTTTTAGGCTAACATTTGTTTCCATGGAAGAGACACAATCAGAAAAATGTATGTATCTGATAAGGGAGACAATACTCTTGAGTGGTCTCTTCAAAGGACTGATAGTTAATCCTAAAACTTTTGCAAACCCACAGGTCAGTTGTAGCAGTGTCCACATGAACTGATAAACGTATTGACAAATAAAAAGATATATTTGGTAAGAAGCTAGACAATCTGTGGATTCATACATATATCGAAACTGAGGGTTACGTCTATCAGGCAAAAAGTTACAAATATGTTTCTTTATCTGTATGGCAGGATTGTACTATTTTTTTTAAATATAAAAAAATATATATATATTTGAATCATCCATACGAGTGTAACTGGCGGTCCTGGCTAGAAAGACAAATTTAAAGGTTGACTTCTGCATGTGTCCAAGACCATAAAACTGGAACAGAGAAAGTGTGTTTTCCACATTATCATAAGATGTGCAAACCCTCAGATAATGTTGGGGAGTAGTTCACAGGACCTTGCGATATTCATCACACCCGAGCAGCGTTTTTAGTTACAAATCCATTTAGGAATGGATGTGATAACTTCAATCCAAGATGATGCCCTCCTCTACGGGTCCGAGGTACAGAAACTCAACAGTGCTCTGGAGTATTCTAAGAGAAGAAGGTTTAGCACTCCAAAAAGATAATTTAGGGCATGCGTCACCAAAGGGAGAATTTATCTCAAAGCTATCTTGGTAGGAGCCACTGAGGCAGTGCTTTGACCAGAGAACGTGGAACCCTTGCATCCTTCCGAGGCATGTGTGTTGTGAAAAATGTTCTTGTGGGTTTGCCAGCAGA
Source organism: Calotriton arnoldi (assembly GCA_963921515.1). NCBI lineage: Eukaryota > Metazoa > Chordata > Amphibia > Caudata > Salamandridae > Calotriton > Calotriton arnoldi. Next base: position 1,156,218 of record CAWUFW010003956.1, read on the forward strand.
ACAGAGTTACTCAAAATGTATGCAAAGAAAAGAAATGTAGAGTTTTTTAAATGAAGACAAACGAAAATGTTTAAAGCATAGAACTGTTTCAACCCAGTGTCGCAGGGCACCTTCTGGGTGGTTACTAGCGCATGTGGAATTGGTAATGTTCTTTCACATCTGAAGGGGTTAAGTGATGAAAAATAGCATTCGCTTCACAAATATTGGAACCTGTAGAGCGATACTAATCTGTGGTACAGTAAGAAGCTCCAGTATGTACCTGGACCATGGAGAAATACAGACTGTTTGTTTGGCAAACTGAGCACAGATGATTGGAACACAACTTCTGGTTCTGGCAATGCCATGTGTTCTGCGCGTTTAGTGGCAAATATTCACAGGTGCCAGTTTGAAGTGCAGTACATTCCTGGCAGACCACTGATTGCTTAGCTAAACTGCCAGTATCGGACACCAACTGCCACTGAAGAACATTATGACTGACTGCAATGTAGCTAGAGCTCATTTAGATGAGTGTGGTGACAAGTTTATATGAGAAAGTGAAGTGCAGTTAGGTGAATATCTAAGTTAATTTATTTAGTATGCAAGGAAAGATTGGCCTAGACAAAACGCTATTAAGAGGGATATACGAGCATATTTGAAAGTGAATGATCAAATATCAAATGAGGGCAGCTTCCACCCAGCAACCTACCACACGCACTAATAGTCATTATACTTACTGAGAATATCAGTCCAACTATGACCAATCAGTTTAACAGACAGTTTCTGATGGTCGGGCATTGATTAAGAGGGTAAAAGGGTGCAGCGCCTACTCGCTTGCTGCCAAGTTCAAAAGCCTTCACCGAGGTCCGTTACGTCCGTTTATTTGCCTGATCTACCTCAGAATACACTTGCAATAGACTTTATGGAACCATTTAACAAACTGACTTTTGTCTGGAATGATTACTATTCTAAATGATTTCAGTGGAAAATCTACTAGCTACCCACCACTTCTGTTGTCATTGAATTCTAAGAGACATGCTTATTTGGGAGTGATTCCTGGCTGAATTCATACGTTCAAATGGAGTCCAATTCACATTGAGCAAAATGAGAGAGTTCTTAAGGGTGTTTGGGAGACCACAACATTGCACTTCAATGTGTCACCTACAGGCCGCTGGGCTGGATGAAAGAAAAAACAGTGCTTTGTGATCACTACCAAGTTAAACTAAAATCGAAGAAGCTTTGCGTGCTATGACAAAGAGGAGGTGCAATTGAGAACAACACCGGCAATCAAAATAAAACGAGAAATTCAAAATACTATGTTATACAGTGATGGAGCACGATTTTTGTAAATAAAATCTGCTCGATGAAATCCACCCAAATGCATGTTTTTTTACTAAAATGTGCGGGATTATTAACAATAACATGAGTGTACAACGTGAAATGTGCACAAGGCACGATAGTTTGATTTTATAATGAGAATAATGCTAACTGAATGTTATTCTGTCTTCCTAACTGCAGAAAAATAGACGCTAAAGAAACAGCTTTTATTCTTCGTGAAAGTAGTGTAGGTTTTAGAAATTATTCTCTGTTTGCAAAAATAATGTAGGCCTCAGAATTGTTAAGGGATGTAATTTCCGTGCTCCTGTTCTTCAAATGTTACAAATGCTTCCTTAGAGTGTAGATATTTAGCCTGTTTCTAAAAGTCTTCCAGGTTTCCTTCCTGTCTAGGCGAGGGATGTAGATGACAAATGTAACTGTTATAGTATTCTAGATACATTTGTAACGAGGTTTCCTTCCTCTTCCTCTCTTGGAAGTTGTACAATATTTAGACAAAGAGTGTTTAGAAACTAGTAGTAAAATCACTGTCAGTAGATGGTCATACCATCGGAAATAACCAATAGAGAGGCTTGTTGATGAGAGAGAGTGCAACATTTTATCGGAAGAAAGGAAGTAGCGTACTATAAAAGATTCCTGTGAGAAAGTGTTCCTCGGCTCGTTCACATGAATGGTGACCTGTCCTGCGCTCGTGTTGCTGCATGCCGTGCTGATTCCTGATTCTCTGGCTGGCAAATCCTGCTGCTGTTCCTAAGGGACTTTCCTAGAGACTTTGCACATCATCAGCTGGTGATGCTGCCCTTGCTATACCCTAACGGCCGTGGAGTTAGCTTTTCAGACTCATTGCACGCTGTGCATTAGTATTTCATTTCGTCAGTGAATCGTTGTTTCACTGATGTTTTCTCTCTCACTCCTCTATACCTGATATTCTGATGTTTTCGTAAATGATCTGTGATGATTATTGTGAATCTATTTTGTATTCTATGAATCGAATTATGACATTCTAACTTGTATTTGTGCTTGACCATTCATATTATGAAATAACAAGAAAAACTAATAGAGAAGAATAGTGTTTGTCTTCATTACTGAGTTACTGGGATATGTTTACAATGACGAATGTTTAGCTTATTTCTTCATTGTAGGTCCTCATGGAGAAATAGCATACCGTCTTTCATTATTTGGTCCCTTTTAGCTCTACCAAAGATTAATCGGAGGACCTTTGATATTGCTAATTGTATGATAATGACTTAGGGGCCCGTCAGAGATACGCTTCCGATTATTGTATAGTGGTTGATGTGGATAGGTAAGCTGACAAAAATCCCCCAACGCTTCCGCTGCATCAGGTTTTGGTAGTTGCATCGGATGGTTAGTTTAGACTAAAATACTAGGTAATGAAGAGACGGAGTTTAAAGACAGGACAGACTTAAACAGTTTAAGATATATGTGAGTTCGTACCTTTATGTCACGTTGAGGTTTGTTGAATCTCAATGGAATTAGCGGTTCCGTCGTTGGCCTGAGATCCCGTAATAAGGGCTGTCTTAGTGTGGCATACCCTAAGCTTTATGTGCGTTGTCTGCTGTTGATGCAGTACTAGGCTGTCGTCGAACTGAAAGTTACTGCACAGGGAACTTTGTTGAATGAAGTAGTGGAGGTTTATTTGGGTCACTTCAGAAGTGCAACTGGGGAAGTCCCGAGAATTATCCATTTGTAAGAGAGCATAATCACGCTGGTCGAGGTTGTGCTGGAGTGTTTAAATTTCTTAGAGTGCATGAAAATACTTTCGTATTTCTTTTAGTGGAGCAGACAAGCTGTGTTTATGTAGTTTGTTATTGTTTGTTAAAAGACTTGAAAAGACAATGACGCTGATTTTGTAAAGGGAGGGTCAGTAGAAGGAGTAATACTGATGTAACGAAGAGCTGCGCTGGTATTGGACAGTGGTGAGTACACGTCACCAAAAGTGCTGCGCTGCTATAGGTTAGTTAGTGTGAGGCGCGCTGAGATTGGACAGCATAAAATAACTTTGATTGGAAGCAGAGAAACATAACACGGAAGGGAGTTTGTAGACTTATTTACTAATACGAACTTTACAGAACTAAAAATAGAGCATGAAGATAATTAAACTGCTGAAAACATTGTTTAGCAAGGATCAGCCAATAGTGATTAGCGAAGGAGTTTCTATAGCTCCCGAAGGTACACCTGCATCGTTTATGGAGTTAGAAAGGGCATACCATACTTGTACCTGGTGTCATGATATGGCCCCAGGGCGTCCGCACGCCATCTAAGCCTTTCCTCCTCACCCTAACATCCACACACGCGTGCATGAATGAAAACAGTCCTGCCGGTCTTGCTGTGATCGGCACTGGAAACTTCACTTCTGGGTCGCGCTGGGAAGAGGCAGGTTGGGTTTCCACTTCCGGGCCACGTTCTTTAAAAGACTGGAGTGTGGAACCAGACGCTGTTTTGTATCCAGTGCATAACCGGAACCTCGTCTGGCCGCAGCCATAGCCCGAAGACATTCCACCTTGCCTGAAGACCTCCCACCCTGCCTATAAGGAACAACCAACACCGTCTTCACCCACGCTGTACCCAGGGTGCAGGAGCGCCGAAGGTACGCCCTTATTTCTGGACCGCTTGTAACGCGGTTGCAGGGAACCTTGTTACTGAAAGCGTAGGAGCGCTTTCAATCATTCAGTCCTGTGCCGCAAGGAACGCGGTCGCAGGAAACTAAAGGCATTGCGGCACAAGTACGCTTACACCTTCATATTGTGCTGGAGCACAAGAAGACGCTCCATGGATAGCTATCCGCGCAGGAGCGCTTGATTTGTTTAGTTTGCCTATCCGCGCAGGAGCGCTTGATTTGTTTAGTTTGCCTATCCGCGCAGGAGCGCCTGATTCGCTTTGTTTGCCTAACCGCGCAGGAGCGCTTGATTTTTTGGTGTGCTTGCCTTTCCGCGCAGGAGCGCCTGTTTTGTTTCTTTTACTTACTTCGTATCACCACGCTGGAGCATGTGTTGGTATAAGTACGCCGGAGTGTCCATCTGGGTGCTTCTCTTTACTACACAAGGAGTGTAGAAACACACCACGCATGAATGTGGTCGTCTGGAACTTTCCTTTAATTATTCTACCAGGGCTGAGACAACACAAACCAAGCCTTTCCCCTGGGTTGGAGTATCCGATTGAATCACTCACTACTATCCTGCCCCCGGATTCCTTCCCTTCAGGTAGTTACCACACCTTTGGGGAGGGCAGAAAAAATAGGGTCTTTTCTATTTATGTGGATTAGTAATACCTGTCTTCTCTCCTTTAGGTGTCCTACCTCATACACATCACAGACACCCCTATTGTTTATCGGCCTTCTTCTCCAGCAGCCCTACCTTCCTCTTGTGTAGACCGTAGTGTATCGATTAAAGGTAAGGAGCAGGGGAGTTTGGTCATATCGTCTCTGCGAAGTCTCACCGCAAGTCAAGGTAAGAAGTGCGGTGGTCTGACAGAATACGAAGCCCAAGGCATTTACCTTGCCCGGACGATATGAGCAACCCTGATGTTACCTTGCAGGACATAGCCACTATGTTAGCATGCATACAGTCAGAAAACCAAAGCTTACAGCATGACCTAACCATTTTACAATCCCAAGTAGCAGCTAGACCAATGGGTGCTTGGGCCCCTGACCCGTCCACCACACCCAAAAAGAACAATATCTTGAAAGCACCAGTGTTTAACCCTAGTGGAACCTCCTCCCCGTACAATGGGTCTGGTGCACAAACACAGAATGTCCTCACCCAGATACAGGTCATTACACCACACCCTATTCCCTTAGCAGCTCCAGAAAGATTCTATGGTGACAGCTCCAAGTTTGGCATTTTTCTTAACCAATGCCACCTGCATTTCATGGCCAAAACAGTAGCCTTGCCGGATGATGCTTCTAAAGTCACCTTTATACTCTCATATCTGGGAGGAGTCCCTGCCCAGTGGTCCATACCCCTGGTAGAATTCGATGATCATGTACTATATGACTATGTGGCCTTTAGGGATACCATGCGACGGATGTTTGCCCATCATACCTTTGTACAAGCCGCCGATAATGAACTCCTTGGCCTAAAACAAGGAAACACGGATCTTCTCCATTATATCACCTCCTTTAATCGTTTGGTGATTGAGGCTAAGGGGCCAGAATCAAAAAAGATATCGGTTTTCTACTGAGGGTTACATGACAATGTAAAAGACCTAATAGCCCAAATGGTAGAACCCCCCGAAGAGATAGGAGACTTTATAGACTTGGTAGTCAAACTGAATTACCGGCTACTAGAGCGAAAAACTGAGAGAAGCAAGGGAGGAGAACCAAGACTCCTGATGATACGTGAGAAAACTAAGGTTGACGGCCAGAAAATGCGTGATCCTGTCGAACCCATGCAGATCTGGGGAATACTGGGTCCCCTATCCAAGGACAAAAAAGATAAAAGGCTCAAAAAAAACCTATGCCTATATTGCGGCAAAAACGGGCATTTTGTAAAAGAATGTCCAGTGAAGCCTACCAGACCCAGACAGAGTAGACCATATGTCCTTCCTGTTGTAAACACAGAAACGGCAGGAAACAAAGTAACTCGGTAGGCACAGAGGTCGGCTTACTGGGTTATACTCCTATGAAGACCTCTAGTGCCTTGTCTGGTGTACTTCACCATCATGTCGGCTTAGCCGTCGTTCTTGGATCGACAACAGGCCAAACTTGGCATGGGAACGCCCTTATTGATTCCGGTCCCACGGGCAATTTCATAGATGCTAAATACCTGCTAGGTCTGGGCATTCCTACAGTAAGGAAAGAACGACCAGAAGTAGTCAAGGCTGTAGACGGGAAGGATCTCACTTCTGGACTCATTAAATACCAAACCGAAAACTTAACTATGATCTGTTTGAATGTCCATCGCGAATATATTGTGTTCGATGTCATTGATGCCCCACAATTTAAACTCATCTTGGGAATATCCTGGTTAGCTACCCATAACCCACATATCGACTGGGTAACCAGGGTAATAAACCTAGAAACCGTTTTTTGCGCCTCCACCTGTTATCCAACAAAAGCGAAGGACTCTGTTATACCCATCCAAACCCACACGTTACCGTTGGTCACAGCTAGTACCATTGTACGGGATCAGGTGCCTCCTGAGTATACCGATTTAGCACACGTTTTTGACAAACAAGGATGTAACACCCTACCACCACATCGGAGCTTCGACTGTCGGATAGACTTGGTCCCTGGTGCTAAACTCCCCTGTAGCCGAATCTACTCACTAACAGAGAAAGAGAACGATCATCTTCCTTCCTATATAGACGAATATCTTGAGAATGGGTTTATACGGCACTCCAAATCCCGGATTTCTTCTCCCCTCTTTTTCGTGGCAAAAAAGGAGGGTAATCTTCGCATGTGTATAGACTACAGAGCGGTGAATGACATCACCATAAAAAAACGATATCCTCTGCCACTTATCACCAGTCTACTGGACCAAGTCAAGAACGCTAACATCTATACGAAGCTTGATTTGTGGGGGGCATACCATCTAGTAAGGGTTTGAGAGGGTGATGAGTGGAAGACGGCATTCCGAACTAAGTTCGGTCTGTTCGAATACCAGGTCATGCCTTTCGGACTCTGTAACGCCCCCGCTGCCTTCCAGTTCTTCATAGATGAGGCGTTGAGGGACTACATAGACATCTGTTGTACTGTCTACATAGACGATATCTTGATCTTTTCCCAAAACATGACAGAGCTTATCCAACATGTCCGTACCATCCTACAACAGTTGCACAACAACCAACTCTATGTAAAACTGGAGAAAAGCTATTTCCATACCACAGAGGTGGAATTCCTGGGTTACAAGCTAAGTCCCAAAGGGATAGAGATGGATAACAAAAAGGTAGATTCCATCCTGCAATGGCCATCCCCAACCTCGGTGAAACAGGTTCAAAGCTTTCTAGGGTTTGCGAACTTCTATAGGCGCTTTATTGACAACTTCTGATACACAATAGCACCCATTACTCGCCTCTTACGTAAGGGAGTTAAGTTCAACTGGGGGTTCGAAGCCGAACAGGCATTTAACCAGCTAAAGAGCAAGTTCACTTCTGCTCCCATCCTGGCTCATCCAAATCCTGACCAGCCTTTTGTAGAAGAAGCAGATGCCTCCCAGACAGCCTTAGGTGGAGTACTGTCACAGCGCAACAAACGCACAGGGCAGCTACACCCGGTAGCCTATTATTCCAGGAAACTATTGCCAGCAGAATGCAATTATACTGTAGCCGATCGTGAGTTGCTGGCTATCAAGGTAGCATTCGAAGAATGGCAACATTATTTGTTGGATGCCAAACATCCAGTAACCATATACACAGACCATCGGAATTTGCAGTTCCTTCGTTCTGCTAGAGCCTTGACAGCCAGACAACTCAGATGGACTCTGTTCTTCAATGACTACAAATTTGTAATCACATATCGCCCCGGGAAAGAAAACCTAAAGGCTGACGCCCTTTCTCGGATTGGCGAGAGTGATGTATGCAAAGAGGAACCAGAACCACCAGCTATCATACCCACACATCGTTTCCTAGGCCCTATCCTTTCCTCTTCCTTCCTTACTACCCTCCGTGAGGAAATCGATCTAAAACCATCCAGGAAATGGCTTGAGGAATCCCCCGATCTTACCTTTCATGAGGGGCTTCTATACAAAGACAACAGGTATTACATACCCTTCAAGGAGCAACAGAAACAGGCTATGTATGCATGCCATGATCACATGTTGGTTAATCACCTAGGCCAACAGAAAACCATTGACCTGCTACAGAGATACTTCTGGTGGCCTAACATGACCAGAGACACGCTAGAGTACATAGCCAAGTGCACCGTCTGTGCACAGGGGAAAACCTCCCACAACCCACAGTCGGGCTGCTGCATCCCATATCCGTATCACCCCATCCTTGGCATACTGTGTCGATGGATTTTGTGGTAGAACTACCAAAAACCCAAATGGGGTACACCACCATACTCACTGTGGTAGACCACTTAACTAAAATGGCTCACTTTGTGCCCCTCAAGAAGCTACCCTCGGCTACAGAACTAGCTGCAGTCTTTGCTAATAACATTATCCGGTTACATGGTATTCCTTCCGTTTTGATATCTGATCGGGGTTCCCAGTTTATCTCCCATTTCTGGAACGAGCTTTGCACTACGTTAGGGATGGAGGTACGTCTCTCATCAGCTTACCACCCACAGACAGACGGTCAGGCAGAAAGAACCAACCAAACCATGGAGCAATACCTAAGATGCCTAATGCTTACCATGGAAAGGGAATGGTCAGAAATGCTATGGGCCGTGGAGTTCGCTTACAATAACTCCAAACATACTTCCATAGGTATGTCCCCTTTTTTTTGCCTCCAGGGACAACACCCACAAACCCTACCATGGGAAAAACAAGTATAAAGCCCCATGCCAGCAGTCCAGGAGTTCCACACTACGCTCCATGAACTATGGCAACAAGCACGCTTTGAATTAGCAAAAGCCAAAGACGCATACAAACAGGCAGCAGACAGACACCGTCAACCTGAACCCAGGTACGCAATAGGGGATAACGTATGGTTATCCATCAGACACCTCAACCTGCATGGATCAAAGAAGCTACTACCACGATATTTGGGTCCTTTCTCTATAGTCAAAGTCATAAACGAAGTAGCCATGAAGTTACACTTGCCAAAATCCATGAAAATACACCCCGTGTTTCACGTATCTCTCCTGAAACAGGTACAACCAGACAGCCGGGTTCTTTCTCCTCCTCCACCGGGCACTATCAATGACCACCTTGAATATGAGGTTAGAGCAATACTAGACTCCTGTAGAACGAGAGGTAAACTGTATTATCTGGTAGACTGGAAAGGGTACGGTCCCGAGGAGCGCTCATGGGAACCATTGTCCAATGTCAGTAATTCCTCGGTTGATCCGTGATTACCATGCCCGCCATCCATTGAAACCCCGTCCCGTTTTCTCGGTACTGGGGGTCTGTCATGATCTGGCCCCAGGGCGTCCGCACGCCATCTAAGCCTTTCCTCCTCACCTTAACATCCACACACGCGTGCATGAATGAAAACAGTCCTGCCAGTCCTGCTGTGATCGGCACTGGCAACTTCACTTCCGGGTCGCGCTGGGAAGAGGCAGGTCGGTTTCCACTTCCGGGTCACGCTCTTTAAAAGACCGGAGTGTGGAACCAGACGCTGCGTCGTATCCAGTGCATGACCGGAACCTCGTCTGGCCGCAGCCATAGCTCGAAGACCTTCCACCTTGCCTGAAGACCTCCCGCCCTGCCTATAAGGAACAACCAACACCGTCTTCACCCGCTCTGTACCCAGGGCGCAGGAGTGCCGAAGTTACGCCCTTATTTCTGGACCGCTTGTAACGCAGTTCTGGGAACCTTGTTACTGAAAGTGTAGGAGCGCTTTCACACATTCAGTCCTGTGCCGCAAGGAACACGGTCGCAGGAAACTAAAGGCATCGCGGCGCAAGTACGCTTACGCCTTCATATTGTGCTGGAGCACAAGAAGACGGTCCACGGATAGCTATCCGCGCAGGAGCGCTTGATTTGTTTAGTTTGCCTATCCGCGCAGGAGCGCCTGATTCGCTTAGTTTGCCTACCCGCGCAGGAGCGCTTGATTCTTGGTTAGCTTGCCTTTCCGCGCAGGAGCGCGTGATTTGTTTAGTGTGCCTATCCGCGCAGGAGCGCCTGATTCGCTTAGTTTGCCTAACCGCACAGGAGCGCTTGATTTTTTGGTGTGCTTGCCTTTCTGCGCAGGAGCGCCTGTTTTGTTTCTTTTACTTACTTTGTATCACCACGCTGGAGCGTGTGTTGGTATAAGTACGCCGGAGTGTCCATCTGGGTGCTTCCCTTTACTGCACAAGGAGTGTAGAAACACACCACTCATGAACGTGGTCATCTGGGACTTTCCTTTAATTATTCTACCAGGGCCGAGACAACACAAACCAAGCTTTTCCCCTGGGTTGGAGTATCCGATTGAATCACTCACTACTATCCTGCCCCCGGATTCCTTCCCTTCAGGTAGTTACCACACCTTTGTGAAGGGCAGAAAAAATAGGGTCTTTTCTATTTATGTGGATTAGTAATACCTGTCTTCTCTCCTTTAGGTGTCCTACCTCATACACATCACAGACACCCCTACTGTTTATCGGCCTTCTTCCCCAGCAGCCCTACCTTCCTCTTGTGTAGACCGTAGTGTATCGATTAAAGGTAAGGAGCAGGGGAGTTTGGTCATATCGTCTCTGCGAGGTCTCACCGCAAGTCAAGGTAAGAAGTGCGGTGGTCTGACACCTGGTAAGAAAATTGGATGAAATATACAGAACAAGATGGTAATTTGGCATTTCCAGCAAATGGTACTTTTAATACTTTTAATACTAAGATTTTAGAAAATTTGAGGAGACGAATGAATAATATGAGTCCAAATCCAAGACCTATGCAGTACGAAGCTCTTGAAGAGTGGGATTACGAAGCATATAAAAGAGAAAGAGACAGACAACAGAATAGATACAAAAATACAGTGAGTAGGTATTCTGAAGCAAAGTGGGATGCTCGGAAAAAATTGTGGAGAAGAGACACTGTTGAAGGAACAAGGATGTTTCCAGTTAGAGAGGTTGAGTCGACTGAAAGAGGAAAAAAGGACAAAAAGAAAAATACTGAATCACAAGGATATTAATATGAATAATTATACAGATGAGTTTGATGAAGATTTCTTGAATGAATTATTGATGAATAGACCTCCGCCACATCAAGAAGAACAGATTGATACAGATACGAGTGCAAGTGTTTCAAGTGCTTTACCAAGTGCTCCTTTAATTCAGATTGAAGAACCAATAAATAGATCACCTGAAATTGTAAGTGAAATTCAAAATATAAATAGAGAAGAATTAGTGAGAATGAAATCAATAATGAACCCAGATGTTTTGTCGGTTCCAGTGACAATTGGTCCGATACTCCCAATGTATAATGAGCAAGGACATACTCGAGTACATGCTTTAACTGTTCCAGGAAAGAGTAATGAATATTATCACACAGACTATAGAAAGGTGATAAGAACAAATGAGAATAGCCGTACAAATGCGAGTTCAGCTACAGGATCAGAGGAACAATTGATTGACGTCTCAGAAAGGAATGAAACACCAAAACGAGTTATAAATCTTGACCCTAAGAGATTGATGCAAGTTGAAAGGAGAATGAATATACAAACACCTAATAGAGAAATTGGTGAAAATGTACAGAAATCTTTAGGTCCGTCACCAGAAGAATTAGCTGATTGCATTAGAGAGATAGCTCCTGGTTGTAGTGGTCAGAATAAAGATGCATACATAGATGTGAACAAATTGAAAGGAGATTTGTAAGAAATGATTGCAGGTACAATTAGTCCAGAAAGATTGAGTAAATATCAGGAGGATAAATTGTTATTCTTGTGTAAGAATATTACGAGAAAAGCAAGAAGCTTGCATGAGACTTTTGCTGAAGTTGCACAGATGTATGCAGTTGATATAGAAAAATCTAAAGCCTTACAAAAGACATACAGGTTGGATTTTACAGACAAGGATTTAGAGAATCTGAATGTATCAGGGAGACGATTACATAATTAAAGAATTGATTTCCACATTAAGACGTTGGGGAGAGTTAGACAGATGGAAAGGAAGATTGGCAAAAAAGAAGGATGAAGGGAGTGTGTCAACAAATGCTGCTTTGCCATTGTATCCTGTAAGAGAAGCAGAGAAAGAATCAGTATCAGAAGATGTGGTTACAGCATACCCAATGAGAGAGGTACCAGGAGGTGGGTGTGTGCATGTTCCTTGGTTAAGAGGATATATTGTCATTTACGAATGATTTCCCTAGGTTGAGAGAAAAATCTGTTGAATGGTACAGACAAGTAGAAAGATTTGTGAAGGTTTCAAAGGTTTTGTGGGTTGATTTGGAAGGTCTTTTTAAGATTGTAGTTCTAGCGGATTTAGTGTAAAATTGCTGTAGACTGGCCGAAAAAAGAATATCCAAAAGATCCAAAAACAGGAGCACCTTCAGAAGAGGTAATGAAAAAATATAATCAGGTCATTACATATCTGAAAGGGAAGATTTCTCCGAAAGAAACTGATTGGGTGAGAATAGACAGGACTACTCAAGAATTGAAAGAATCAGTGCATGCATATTATGAGAGGCTTCTTCAAGTATTCAAACAGTACAGTGGTATAGAAAATGTCACAGAGAAAGATATGGGACACTTTGTGTATAGGTTTGTGTAAGGATTGAGACCAGAGATAAGTGCTATGATTCAGCAGCATTTAATTTGTTGGCAGAGTAAATCAGTTGACGAAAAACTTTGTTATGCAAAGTATTGTGGAGATGACATAGAAAGGAGACACAAGAAATTAAAAGAGAAATTAATGTTGGCCCAGATGAAAGCAGCAAAGAAAGGGGGATACTTGAGTGTTGATTCGCCAGATGATTTCCAGGACAATGGTCAGACTACTTCTGGAATGAAAGGTGTAGTTTCAAATGGCAATACGGTGACTCAAATGATCCCGATGGGTCAAGGAAGAGGTAGAGGTAATTTCAAAGATAAAGAAGAATTGAAAAAGAGGTATCATTGTCATATTTGCGGTAAATTTGGACATTGGCGACGCGAGTGTAAGAGTCTGTTAAATAATACAGGACAAGCAGGAAATGGTGACCAAATGCATATGCAAAATCAGGGTTAACAGGTGCAGACGAATCAGGCACAGATGAATAGAGCGCAGATGAATCAGATGCAAAATCAGAATTCACAAATGCAGGTTATCAAATAATAGAGGACAGGGTTTACAAATACCACAAGCTCCTCTGCCAAATCAGGATGTGAATGGTCAAATGCAAAACTACAATAAGAATGTGGGTTTTCATGCCAATGGTCAAATGAATTCGAATGTGCAGGTGGCTTCACAATATTTGATGACAGAAGAAAACGATTCAGATACATCACAATGACGGTGCCTGAGGGGGGAGGAATAGTGTGTTCTTGGCGCATCCCTAGAGGTCGATCAGTCAGGTCCTTATGTGGATGGCGAGGTTGATGGCAATGCCATTACATTCCTCGTAGATACTGGTGCTACCCGTTCCACTGTAAGAACTGTGGAAATTCCAAACCTACCCCTCTCGGGAGAAAGTATCCAAGTTGTAGGAGTCTCAAATAAGTTAATTAAAACACCAGTGACGAGACCAATGAAAGTTCAAATTGGCAATTTCCAAGAACTACACACATTTGTTGTGTGTGATACCAGTCCGGTTAATTTGTTAGCTAGAAACTTATTGTGTAAAATGAACTGTTCCATTTACTGTACCCCAGATGGAATAGCATTTCATACAAAAGATGAAGACGTGATCTTCAAAATGTCAAGGCAGGGAACAGAAGTGAATGAGTTGTATCCATTGCTTACAGCGAATGATTTGCCTGTTGAATTGAGAGATACGGTGTTGTCTGATGTGTGGGATTTTACAGGGAAAGATATCAGATTGATGAAAGGAGTTGCACCGATTCAAATAACAGTAAAGCCTGATGCAGAATTTCCAAGAATACAACAGTATAAAATGAGTCCTGAGACGATTGCAGGAGTGACACCTGTGATTGATATGCTAATTGAACAAGGAATACTAAAAGAAATCCATGCAATTCACCTATAATGGGAATTCGCAAACCGAATGGGAAATATAGGATTGTACAGGACCTGAGAAAGGTGGACTAAATTGTTATACCTTGTTGTCCAATTGTACCAAATCCAGCTGTGATCCTATATCAAATCCCATGTGATGCAGAATGGTTTTCAGTAATCGATCTGTGTCAAGCATTGTTTTCAATACCCTTACATCCGGATAGCCAATATTTATTTGCGTTCCAGTTCGGGAACCGTGTTTTGGCATGGTGCCGAGTTCCTCAAGGGTATACTGAGAGCTCTTCGATTTTCAATCAGATACTGAAGAAATGTCTAGAGTCATTGGTAATGCCTAAAGATTCAGATTTGGTTCAATATATCGATAACCTTTTGATGGCATCGAAAACGAGAGAAGACTGTGTGACGGATACAATTGCTCTACTGAACCATTTGGCAGTAGGTGGGCATAAAGTGTCACCGGCAAAGTTACAATTCTGTAAGAAAGAAGTTCTTTATTTAGGTTATGTCATTGAAAAGGGTATTCGGAAAGTCTCTCACGATAGGATCAATGTTATTATGCGAATGAATCCGCCAAAAACACAGAAAGAAGTTCGAATGTTTTTGGGAATGGTTGGGTATTGCAGTCAGTGGATAATTAATTTCTCACTGATTGCCAAGTCATTACAGAGATTGACACACAAAGATGTTACAGATCCAATCGATCTTGATATGTGTAGGAGAGTAGGATCTGCCTCTTATGTTGCCCCCACTTTTTTTCTGATGTTTACACTGGTTTCTGGCTATAGTCTGGCTGGGACCCTGCCAATCAGGGCCCCAGCCTCTCTGTTCTCTCTAAACGATTTGGAGTGCCCTCTAGGTGCACTAGTGATTGGATACTGTGGTACCTTATGAGTCCCTAGTATATGGTACCTTAGGTACCAAGGGCATAGGTACTTCACAGGCCTACCAGGGGCTGAAGCATGTATTATGCCACCCCTGGGAAGCAGACTAAATCTGACACCACAGGCCTGCTACTGCAGCCTGGGTGAGGAAGTGCTAGCACCCCTCACTGAGATATAGGTCCCCTATATCTCTCCTGCACACACATTGAGACTTATCAGTCACCCCTAAAGCAGGCCCTATCAATCCTGAGGGCAGGGTGCTTAGTTTCCATGTGAGGGGGTGCCTCTGCCTGAGCAGGGCCCCTCTGCAGCTCTCAGAGTACATTCTCTGGGGCTGTTTGTGGATGCGGTTAAACCATATACTTTTAAGTGCATTATATCCTCGCGGTAGAATGCTAACTTTGGAATGGCTGCATCGAAACATGTCGTGTTTGGTGTCAAACATCTTGGAATACTACCCCCCCGCCAGTCCTGGTGGCGGGGGTAGCATTCCACCCTTCTAGAGGGATAGACATGTACCTACTGTGGAAACGCGGTAGAATCCTGCAGAGCCCTGGCCTCACAAAATGGATGCCACCAGTCACAGACACTGGGCTGCCCTCTTGCTGATGGCCAACACTCTCAGTTGAGGAAGCCCAACAATAGATATCCTGTCCCAAGGGGGTGTGACCACCTTCCAGACAGGGTTTAGTGTATTGGGGCTGGGTGGGTGCACTCTTAGAGTGCTTTGAAGTCCTGCACTGGGGGAGCAGAAGGCTCCTCTGTGCATACCCCAGTTCAAACCGGCTCAGGGGCTACCTGCCCCTGCTCTGGTGCGAAACTGGACAAAGGGAAGTGGGTGTAGCCACCCACTCCCCTGACCCTCCCATAGGTAGGGTCTTAGAGCTAGTCCCTCCCTTTCTTTTAGTATAAGAGGGGGAACCTGTGCATTGCAAACTAGATTTCCCTGGACGACGCTCTGAAGAAGAATCCCGGACCTTCGACGTTCCACTACCTTTGGAAGACTGAAGAATCTCCCTTGGAGTCAAGGAGTGACTCCCCTGCTTGGCAGGCACCAAAAACTACAAAAGACGGTCGCAAACTACGCCGCTCCCACCGAAGTCCCTGCAGCCCAAGAAGTGGATTTCCTGACTTCTCAAAGGCCATCGTGAGTCCCCAGCGAAGCTGAGGCCAGTGGACCCCAAGAGTGACGAGGAACCGCGACCCCTGGGTACCGTGCACTATTGTTGAGTGCAACCTCTTCACAACGTTCCATGAACTTGTGCTTTGGACCACGTGTGGTCCTAGCCTCCAGCAGAAATCCCTCCGAAGATCAGAGGCCTACCACGTCCCGAGTGACCGTGGGCCCCTTTTGAGCGAATCCTCCCGAGGCGTCTTCACGATCCCTTGCCAGCAGGCTTGTGGGTCCCCAGAAGACTTTCTAAAGAAACCAAAGAGCTCCCCTGGTTGCTCCAGGCCTGCCCTGACTTATCCTTGCTGCGTGAGTCCCACAGACCTTGCTGGTCTGCGCCATTGCCTCTTTAACCTTTCCCCGAGACTTGCTGTTACCAAGTCTTGTTGGCTGCAATCGAGTCGCTGACACTGCAGTAAGCTGCAAACATCATGGGACACGCTGAATCCAGCTCCTGGTCATCGTTGACGCTTCCTGGACCTCGTGGCTGAAGAGTCAAGGCACCTGCGAACGACCTGAATCTTGCGACGACGGTGGGCATCCATCTTCCTTGCCCCGAGTCACTGCCAAGTGACTTTGAACACTGTCCCCTCTGCTTTCAGGTCTTCCATCTTCTGAATCCAGGCTTGGATTCCTCCGGACACTTCTCCTGTCGCCGCAAGCAGCAAGTCTTCACTGGCTCCCATTGAAAACGACGCCGCGACCCGACACCAAAGAACACCTATGCACCCGGCTCCCCTGGGTGAGGTAACTTCAGCACTACGGTGCTCCTGTGGGTGTGGGCCCTAGAACTACTTACCCTGTAAGTGACTTGCTTGTAGCTACCCTAGAAGTGCCCTAAAACTCTTATTTTCTAAGTGCGACAATTGCGCTGACTCGTACAGGGTTCGCGTCTGTGTTAGACACATCGCGTCCATCTGCCTTGTAACACTATCTAGAACTGTGTCCTTCGACTCGTACTGATTCCGATCGGTGTTGGCCTCGAACACACAAGGGGCCTGTAACATTGAGATCTCCATTGCGCTGACTCGCACAAGGTTCGCGTCTCTGTTAGACACAGCGCGTCCATCTCCCTTGCAACTCTATCTGTAACCGCGTCCTTCGACTCGTACAAGGACCGATCGGTGTGTTCGCCTCGAACACGCAAGGGACCTTTAACATTGAAATCTCAAATCGCGTCTGTTCGCATAGATTCGTACAGGACTCGCACCGGTGCCAGGACACCGCGTCCGTCCCCTGTGGGTCTCCTACAACTACCTGGGGTGGTTCTTGGGGGTCCCTCGATTCTAGATGCCCTAGACCTAGGTCTAGCCAAACTAAGATTGTGATATTCGATTGTGCTAAACTTATTTTGATAACATTTGACTTGTACATATGTTCCTGACTTCTAATCTCATAAAGAGATTAGTAGAGAGTGTTTATTAATAAATACATATATATTTGATATATATACCTGTGTGGTGTCTTTTCATTTGGTGATTCAAGAGATTGTGTGGTAAAACAAGCTGCTTTACATTCCTTCAAGACTTAGCCTGAAGGCTGCTCTCCACAGCTACCACTAGGATAGCTTTCTATAAAGGTTGTCTTAAACCTATCTACCATAAGAGTCGAATTGTTCTGGTGCAAGGTGTCCACTTTAATTAGTGAACAGCATATACCAGGCCAACTTCTCACAATATGGAAGGCATGAAAACATTCCTGGAGTTGCGATACAGCTTAAGTCGAGCACCAGCATTAGGAATGCCAGATTTTGACAGAGTTTGAATTGTTTTGCAATGAACGTGATGGTTGCACATTATCAGTTCTAACTCAAACTCACGGAACAGCACGAAGGCCAGTGGCATATTTTTCTGCCACATTGGATCCAGTCGCTGCAGCATTACCAGGATGTCTAAAAGCAGTTGCTGCTACTTGTGTGAGTATTGAACAGAGTGAGTCAATTGTAATGGGTCATGCTTTGAAAGTGTATGTGCCTCATTCAGTTGAGATTTTGTTAACATGAACTCGCACACAGCATCTTACAAGTAGTCGGTTAACAAAATATGAGCAAGTGATATTAGGAGCTGAGAATATGACAATAGCAAGATGTACGACTTTGAATCCAGCTACGTTATTACCCTGTGAAGTTGTTATGGATGAAGTTGATCATGATTGTCTGGATGTGACTAAGTTATGTACCAAACCAAGGCCTGATATCAAAGATAATCCATTGACTGAGTCTGATGTTATATTGTTTGTGGATGGATCATGTTTAAATTCAGAAGGATGTTTGTGAGCTGCATATGCAATCTGCACGGTGGCAAATGTGATTGAAGCATCATGGCTGAAAGGAGTGAGTTCTGCACAAGTGGCTGAGCTAATGGCTCTTACTAGAGCGTGTTGCTTAGCAAGACAAATGAGAGTAACAATATACACTGATAGCCAGTATGGCTTCGGGGTTGTCCACGAATTCGGGCAGTTGTGGTCTCAACGTGGATATTTGAGCTCTTCAGGTTCACCAGTCCAAAACGGAGAGTGTGTAAAAGATCTACTGATGGCACTCCAATTGCCGGCACAAATTGGGGTGGTAAAATGTTCAGCACATCGTTCTAGTTGTGAATATGTCACACTGGGTAATAGATATGCTGACGAAATTGCACGATTTTGTGCTTTGAATGCATATTCGATTAATGTGGACCAACAAATTGATCAAATTGGCCAAACAGAATCCAGGTTGATGTTCTCATCTGTTGAAACTTGAGATGAGGTGAGAGAATTACAGGAAGAAAAGTGATTCAGAGAAAATGGGTGTATCAAATCAGGATGTACACGCAGATCAGATGATGAAGTGTGGATCTATACGGACGGGAGACCAATAATGCCAGATAGTCTGTTATCACAGATGGCAAGGGTCTACCATGGTCCAACACATATAGGTAGAGATGCAATGATTAGGTTGTTTCATCAAGCATGGTTTAACCCCAAATTCAGGGTTATTGCAGAAAGCCTCTGTCAAAGATGTGCTGTATGTCAACAACAGAATGCAGGGAGGAAAACAGTGGTTAGTATGGGATGAATTGGAAAGGCTGCAGGTCCATTTAGAAGGATGCAAATCAATTTTATTGAAATGCCTCCTTGCCAGGGACTGAAATATGTTCTTGTTGTTGTTTGTCTGTTTTCTCATTGGGTTGAGGCATTTCCAGCAAGAAGTAATGACAGTCTAACAATTGCTAAATTGCTTCTTAGAGAGATAATACCTAGAGTCGGTTTCCCAGTCTCTTTGGAATCAGATAGGGGAACGCATTTTAATAATGAAATAATTTGGATGATTTGTGCAGCATTACAAATTGAACCGAAGTTGCACTGTGCCTACAGACATGAGGCATCAGGTGTTGTTGAGCAGATGAAAGGCGCAATAAAATCTAGATTGGCTAAAGTTTGTGCATCCACAACACTGAAATGGCCTGATGCACTGCCATTGGTGTTAATGAACTTGAGAAGTATCCCTGACAAAAGAACAGGACTGTCCCCACATGAAATTGTGATGGGCAGGGCTATGAGACAGCAGACAGTCCCAGCAAATCAACTAATGAACATTACTGATGATTTGGTACTGGATTATTGCAAAGGATTGGCTGATGTGGTACGTTCTGAGTCTCACCAGGTTGGAGAAGTTGCAACAAAAACACAGCAAGAACAAGGACATGATCTGTGTCCTGGGGACTGGGTGCTTGTGAGGAAGTCTTGCCTATAACGGCAATGGCATGTTCCCTAACAAGTAATACTGGTGACGACGACTGCTGTTAAGTGTGGAGGTTTGCCAAATTGGATACATGCTAGTCACACCAGAAGAGTCACAAGTCCACTTGAAAGTGAAGAACTTGCTGAAGAAGAACGACAAGAACAAAGGAACATTCCAAGGCGAGTTGAAAATAAAGTACAGTGGGCACAAGTTACTGGGACAGAAGAAAATGATGCTGCGGTTGTTACTGTTGAAAATGAAGTGATCCCTATAAGCAGCAATAAAGAAAAAAGGGATTCATCAGACAAGTGACATTGACAGTGACATTGACATTGACAATGAAAATAGAAAAAAGAACAAAGAAAGGAGAGAAGTGGCCAAAAGGAGTAAAAAGAGTAAAATTCTCTGTGAATACAAAAGTTACAGAAACAGTAATTCAAATATCTAGCCAATCTGAACAAAGTGAAATAGAAGAAGAAGAACAAGTGAGAAGAACGAAGAGAATTAAAGTACCAAATAAGAAATACAGAGCACCTGAATGGACATATGTGGTGTCCACTGCATCAAACGATTGGGGAAAAAAGAATTTCTTGAATTCTGTCCAAAAGGCAATTGCTCATACAAGCCACCCTAGATAAACTGTTTTTCTGAAAAGGGTGCAGAAAAAGAGAG
This sequence comes from Calotriton arnoldi, assembly GCA_963921515.1. NCBI lineage: Eukaryota > Metazoa > Chordata > Amphibia > Caudata > Salamandridae > Calotriton > Calotriton arnoldi. The sequence goes on from CAWUFW010003956.1 coordinate 1,176,686, forward strand.
GGGAGATTTATGAAAATAAATTAATTCTGAAAAGATATTTAGTTTAGAAACTTTTGATTACATTTTTTATTTTTTTTAATTAATTTTGATTTTTTAGAATAGATAGAACTAAATCTGAGACTGATAAACGGAATCAAGGCATATTTAAGCAGCGATGTCTTGCATGTGTTATGTTAACAATGATTGTATGGTTGGTATTAACATTTGTAGTACCATATTTTATGCTTATTAATGTAGTGAATGTTTCTAATAATAATGAGCATGTAGCAATTAATGCTAAAAGAGATCTAAAGGAAGATCCAGAGACTAATATTAAGGAATTAACTGGTAGTGTTTTACACATGGATGAATCAATTAACGATTTCTCACTAAATGTCTTAACTAAACTCTTGTATGAATATGTGTATACTGTCGATGCGAGAGATTGTTATGTGTGCATGCAGTTACCTACGTCTGTGTCTGAGAGGGTGACTTACAATCACCTTCCCTTAACATATGGTATTTCATGTAGTGTACTAACCAGTCTGTTCTATGGAAAGGAGATGTTCCAATATTATTACTCAAACTTCGACTTTTTTCAAAGAGGTTCCTATTAGAAAGAATATGAATATAGCGTATAGTGCTAGAAATGCAGATTACATGGAGATTTTCTCCATTCTACTAAAACAATAGATACAGTATATGCACATCGAAATAATCTAACTTGTAAGTTACATAGTGTGGAAGCAGAATTAATTAATACACAAGGATAGACGTAGAAGTTTTAAACAAAGAGCTGCAGAGCAGAAAAGTAGAGAACCACCATGGGCACATAAAGAAGGTGATTACAAACAGGGTGAGACTTATGCTGCAATGACTCTGGATTGGCCTCATAGAGGGAAGCTTTGCTTATTAAGGCAGAAAACTAACTATAATAATGATTTCGTTGGTTCTAGTGAATGTGGACATACTTTCCTTATAACAGGGGGTTGGGGATTAAGAGGTGGTACTGATCCTGTATTCCCTGGAGTCTATTTTGTGTGTGGGAAAAATGCCTACTATAGGTTGCCACCACATTGGTATGGGTGTTGTTATATGGGTATAGTCTTTCCAAAAATATATCATGTTGGTGATAAACATGGAACCAATGAAAAAGGACTAACACGGAATAAAAGGGGTTTGAGTGCTGCAGAAATTGTGGGAGATATTTTTGGAACACTGATACCTTCAGTAGGGGTGATTCTAAATTCACAAAAGATTAGAAAATTGTCTACAGTGGTTGATCGTTTATCAACAGATACTGCTGGAGGATTTTTGATGATTGACACAGAAATGGTTGCTATGAGAACCATGGTTTTACAAAATAGACCTGCCCTAGATGTATTGTTGGCAAAAGAGGGTGGAGTCTGTAGTATGCTGAAAATTCAACAATGTTGTACATATATTCCTGACAAGAGAAGAGCTCTAGAGGGATATATCAGCAACATTACTCACTTACATGATGATTTAGCAAAACTGAAGGTTGGTGGTGCTTGGAAGAAACTTGGTATGGGTTTCTCTTCTATAGGTAATTGGTTTTCAACATTTACTAACAGCTTATTAGGGAGAATACTAACACCAATAGTTGCTGTTGCTACTAGCGTACTATTGGTATTTTTGCTTTATAATTGCTGCAAGAATAAAACAAAAGATGCAAAATGAAGAGCGAGAAAAAGGAAGAGAAAAGAAATAGAAATGGAGGATCGAAAGGGTGTTTATTATAGTGTGATGAAAGATTTAGAAGGTGTTAGGTTGAAACAATGGATACTGCATTCTGAAATTATGTTATCAGATAGTAATCTGATAAGGGTTATTGTGATGGTTTGGGATGCCATCAGATGGGGGATTGATTTTTGTAAATAAAATTACCTCGATGAAATCCACCCAAATGCATGTTTTTTTACTAAAATGCGCTGGACTATTAACAATAACATGAGAGTGTACAACGTGAAATGTGCACAAGGCACGATAGTTTGATTTTATAATGAGAATAATGCTAACTGAATGTTATGTCTTTTTTTATCAAAATAAAAAGTCTAGGGTGCCTAACAATCCTAAGCAGCAATGGTTTAATGCTAGTTGCCGAGCTGCCAAATCTGACCTTATCGCTGCCATTAGAAGTAGTGACAAGGCAACGATCAAAGAAGCAAGAGCTTCATATAAGGGCGCTACGGCCAAAGCTAAAAAATGTTGGGAAGCCCAAAAATGGGAGGACGCTAGAAATGCACTAAATTCACACGACCTGAGGTCCTTTTGGAACATCATAAACACCGGTTCCAAGGCTGGTAGATCGGCCATTGAATCCAATATAGATGAAGGAGTATGGAAGGCACATTTCGAAGCCCTCTATACAGGCCGAGGATGGGGAAGCGAACGCGGCAGGAGAGCCTTTGCACCCGGGTCTAACTCCTGACGATGTCCCCCCTATATCGGTGAGAGAAGTCACCGATGCCTTAGGAAAGATAACACCAGCCAAAGCCGCAGGATTGGACAAGATCCCGGGCGACCTCTTTCGCTCCGAACCCACTATCTGGGCCCCCTACCTGGCCATTCTGTTCAACGCTATATTACAAGGCATGGCAATCCCCTCCACTTGGGCAGGGGCTGAAATAATACCAATCTATAAAAAGGGTTATCGCCCTATTAGCCTCATAGATGTTGGCCAGAAAATATTTGCCCGAGTCCTATTGGGGCGACTCCAGGCCTGGTTGGAGGAATATAATATCCTTACCCCCCTACAAGCCGGGTTTAGAGCCAGAACATCAACGATTGATCAAATTTTTAGGCTACAGCTGATATATTGGAAATCTGTCTATATTGAGGAGGCAGCCTCTTTCTTATTTTTGTAGACCTAAAATCTGCTTTCGACCTGGTACCAAGGGACAAACTGTGGGCAATTTTATCAGACATGGGAGTACCTGTGCCAGCAGCTAAAACGCCTTCATGAGGGTAATTTTGCTCGAATTCGATACGGCAAAAACGGCGAACTCACAGCCCCTCTGCCCGTAGAGAGAGGTGTCTGCCAGGGCTGCGTCCTCGCACCGACCCTCTTCTCCCTTTTTATTAATGGCCTAATAGACTCATTGATCGCAGGGAAGAACATCAACGCTCCTAGGCTGGAGAAGCGCAAAATCCCAGCCCTGATGTTTGCAGATGATACGCTCCTGCTTGCAAAATCCCCCATGGGAATCCAGAGGACGCTCAACAACTTCAGTGCCTTCTGCAAACATCGGGGACTGGAGATTAATGTCCAAAAAACAAAGTATATGGCCTTTAACGTAGGCAATTCCACCCGTCCCAATCCTTGCCTGGATGGTAGACCCCTGGAGAGGGTAACTATCTTTGAGTATCTGGGAATGATGCTGACAGAAAGAATGGATTGGGGGGCCCAAATTAACAAAGCAGGGCTGAAACTAACCCAAACAACGGGCGGTATTTTAAAACTGTATAGGAGCTGCACTGTAAAATTGGTTAGCCCAGTGGTGGAAATTTATAAAGTCCAGGCTAGGAGTGCTGCTCTCTATGGAGCAGATCTATGGGGACATTGTGCATCGGGCTCGTTAGTCCGCACTGAGAACTCATTTATCAGACACCTCATGGGCCTCCCCACTAGTACACCCCTAACACCGCTCCGCTTGGATCTTGGGGTCAGACCCATTGTGGATGAGGTTGCTCTCAGACCTCTTCTCTATTGGCGTCGTCTTTGGAGTACCCCAGAACTAGCTGTATATAGGGATGAATTGATAGATGTTATGGGTCTGCGAGGTTCAGGGAAGATACCATGGTTGGTCTACATTAAGAGTATTTGTGAGGGTTTGGGTAGGGGTAGTTTATGGAGTAAAGCAGGAGAAACCTCCCAAATAACCTCTAGAAGGACCCTGGTAGAGAGCTATAGAGAGCACAAACTCAATGAGCTCGAAAGGAGGTCCACTGTGGGCCGCCTGTCGGCGGAATTCTTGGTAGTAAAAAACAGGTACAGCCTTGAACTGGTGCTGGACGATATCCAGCCACTCCTCGCCAAAAAGCTTTACCTGCAATTTAGATATGGAGTCCTCCCGCTGCGCTCTTTTACCAACAAATGGGAGGGCGCCACTAACGGGGAGTGTCCGGCATGTAACATCTCTGACGAAACGGAACTCCACGTGTTATTTGTTTGTAAGGGTTACAGGAGGACCAGGTCACGCTGGTTACTCCAACTTTGTAGGAACCTGGGGTCTAGACACTGTAGCGAAGTCTATAGGCTACTGAAATCCGACACACAAATGCACATTGTCTTCTCCATTTCACGGTTCTTATTCACCATGTGGTGCACCCGCAGAGCCATTCTAAAAAAGATGGCCTACCAGAATGGCACTGTAGAATCTGCATGATTGTCTCCAATACTGTACTCCCCCGGACATAATTTGGGCAAATGTGGGAATGGCTATATCAGAAACTGGATTATTGATTATTTTTATGACAAATTTTAAATTGTGTAAATTTTTTGAACTCAATGTATTTTATTGGGTGTTTTTAATGATGCTTTTATGGCCTTGTGTGCCGAAATAAAGTTTTTATGAGATGAATGTTATTCTGTCTTCCTAACTGCAGAAAAATAAACGACAAAGAAACAGCTTTCATTCTTTGTGAAAGTAGTGTAGATTTTAGAAATTATTCTCTGTTTTGCAAAAATAACGTAGGCCTCAGAATTGTTAGGGGATGTACTTTCCCTGCTCCTGTTCTTCAAATGTTACAAATGCTTCCTTAGAGTGTAGATATTTAGCCTGTTTCTAAAAGTCTTCTAGGTTTCTTTCCTGTCTAGGCAAGGGATGTAGATGACAAATGTAACTGATATTCTAGATACATTTGTAACGAGGTTTCCTTCCTCTTCCCCTCTTGGAAGTTGTACAATATTTAGACAAAGAGTGTTTAGAAACTAGTAGTAAAATCACTGTCAGTAGATGGTCATACCATCGGAAATAACCAATAGAGAAGCTTGCTGATGAGAGAGAGTGCAACATTTTATCGGAAGAAAGGAAGTAGCGTACTATAAAAGATTCCTGTGAGAAAGTGTTCCTTGGCTTGTTCACATGAATGGTGACATGTCCTGCGTTCGTGTTGCTGCATGCCGTGCTGATTCTAACCCTGGGCATACACTCCCCTCCGCCACTCCGTGCTCCGCTGGGAACACGGAGTATAGGGCAAAACTCCGACTCCGCAGCGGAGCGGAGTTAGCCGCCCGCCCCCCCCTGAAATACAGTTACAAACTATTTTAAAATTAACTAAAAAAACACTTACCTGTCCTGCGGCATTCCCGGGCTGCCCTCCTCCTCCTCGCCGTCTCTCTCCTACCTGGGGTACATCTTGAGAGAACAGCGCATGCGCATTTCTCACAAGACGTCTTGCGAGAAATGCGCATGTGCGCACGCGCGCGCATGCGCAGTACTCTCAAGATGTACCCCATGTAGGAGAGAGACGGCGAGGAGGAGGAGGGCAGCCCGGGGACGCCGCAGGACAGGTAAGTGTGTTTTTATTTAATTTTAAATGAATCTTTCACTGTTTTTTATTATGGGGGGGGGGTGGAGGCGGGTCGCGTAGCGGAGTTCCATGGAGTTTCCCCCCAACTCCGTGGACCTCCGCGTAGTCTCACTACGCCAGCTCCGCCTGGGGTTAGCTGATTCCTGATTCTCTGGCTGGCAAATCCTGCTGCTGTTCCTAAGGGACTTTCCTAGAGACTTTGCACATCATCGGCTGGTGATGCTGCCTTTGCTATACCCTAACAGCCATGGAGTTAGCTTTTCAGACTAATTGCCCGCTGTGCATTAGTATTTCATTTCGTCAGTGAATCGTTGTTTCACTGATGTTTTCTCTCTCTCACTCCTCTATACCTGATATTCTGATGTTTTCGTAAATGATCTGATGATTATTGTGAATCTATTTTGTATTCTATGAATCGAATTATGACATTCTAACTTGTATTTGTGCTTGACCATTCATATTATGAAATAACAAGAAAAACTAATAGAAAAGAATAGTGTTTGTCTTCATTACTGAGTTACTGAGTTATTTGGATATGTTTACAATGACAAATGTTTAGCATATTTCTTCATTGTAGGTCCTCGTGGAGAAATAGCATACCGTCTTTCATTATTTGGTCCCTTTTAGCTCTACCAAAGATTCATCAGAGGACCTTTGATATTGCTAATTGTGTGACAATGACTTATGAGCCCGTCATTAGAGTTACGCTTCCGATTATTGTATAGTGGTTGGTGTAGATAGGTAAGCTGACAAAAATCCCCCAACCCTTCCGCTGCATCAACAGCACAGCTATAATTCTACATATTTGTTATTGGGTTAAAGAGAAGAGAACCTGGTAAGGGAAACAAGCATCTGTCCTCCATGCCAGGTGTGTAAATTAGAAAAAAACACTATATTTTTACTACAAACAGGGAACGATGGAATGCTAATCTGGTGTGGAAATTACCACCTGAAACAGTGGAAAACTTGTGCAGTGGTAAACGTAGAGAAGAACTTGCAAGGTTCGACAATTCAACGTATTGGAGAAGGTATAGAATGTAGTGAGGTTGAGAACAAGAATGGTATAGAGGAATGTTAGGCATGCAGTTCTCACTATGTGTATGATGACTTCTTTTATGTTCTTTCGGTTATGGAAGAGGTGTGGCATTGCTATACAGTATTGTGGCACCTCCCTCGCACACAGCTTTGGAATGTTCAATGCTCACGTGAGGGCTGAAAATGATTCTGTGCTTGCAATGTCTGACTGGAGGGTTAACAATTAGAATGAGAGACTGTCGTTCGACGGCCATCTGTACGGCTTGCGCGTTCTTAAAGTTGTTGTGTCAACCCTATATTTGAAGCAAGTGTTTTAAAACGTGGGGGAAGTGTGGCTTGGTAAAAATTGGACTGCTTCTCTTATGTCCTAAATCCCATTTCTTTTTCCCGACACTATTCATCCTCTTTGTTGATTTACATTTCTAGATTTTAAAATCTGAAAAGAAAAATATTTTGGAAGATTACTAATGTATTTTTCAGTCTTCCATTGTAAATTAACGGAAGCTATTTGCAAATAGATCTCATGTTTATAAATAATAGTTTTGTGTTGCAGTGTGTGATTAGATCCACAAAAGAGAAACTGTTTGGAGATCTAATTGTGCTCTTTCTATTTTCATTTTTAGAGCTGGCATTAACCAAGACCTTTTGTTTTTAATAAAATACATAGTTACAGGAGCTTTCAGCGAGCCCTCCATTGATCTACTCTAGCATCATTCACATTTTGCTTCTTCCCACCCCAGCATACAGGGTGTGATTATAGGGCCCTCTCACTTATAGGGTCCTCTCACTTCAGCTACTCTTTCCCTTCTCCAATGTGCCCATCCGCACAATAAGTAGTCCTCTTTAATGCTAGGGACTAATAATGCAATGTGTGTTTTTACATAACAAAACATATACAAATTGGCTTCTAGACAATGCTTATTTATTTACAATGCATGCTCTCATACATTAAGCATTTGCAAACAAAATAAGCATTCGCAAAGTCAACAAAAGCCTGCAGCCAATGTCAGACCTATTGGTTTTGCCACTGCGTGTTTTACCGGGTCTTTAGTAGGCGCCCACCATTATGAAAGATCACTGACTTCTAAGTCATTTTTATCATTTGTTATATTAAAGAATTGCATATTAATGAGACCACAACTTGCACTTAAGCACAGGAGAGGAGCGGGGGACTTCACTCTCCAACAGGCATCGCGGCCCGAGTGCCGACGCCCCCCAGTGACGCCATCTACGCGCCAGGAGGCGCATTTCAAGCCGCCGGTTTTCCCGCAGCGCGGGAGACCACAACTTGCACTTTTGCACAGGAGGAGAGGAGCGGGGACTTCACTCCCCAACAGGCATCGCGGCCCGGGTGCCGACGCCCGCCAGTGATGCCATCTACGCGCCAGGAGGCGCATTTCAGGCCGCCGGTTCTCCCGCAGTGCGGGAGAACACAACTTGCACTTTTGCACAGGAGGACAGGAGCGGGGGAATTCACTACCCAACAGGTATCGCGGCCCGAGTGCTGACGCCCGCCAGTGACGCAATCTACGCGCCAGGAGCTGCATTTCAGGCAGCCTGTTCTCCCGCAGCGCGGGATACCACAACTTGCACTTTTGCACAGGAGGAGAGGAGCGGGGGAGTTCACTCCCCAACAGGCATTGCAGCCCGAGTGCGACGCCCGCCAGTGATGCCATCTGAGCGCCAGGAGGCGCATTTCAGACCGCCGGTTCTCCCGCAGCGTGGGAGACCACAACTTGCACTTTTGCACAGGACGAGAGGAGCGGGGGACTTCCCTCCCCAACAGGTATCGCAGCCCGAGTGCCGACGCCCGCCAGCGACGCCATCTACGCACCAGGAGGCGCATTTCAGGCCGCCGGTTCTCCCGCAGCGCGGGACGTGCGCCGCTGTGCCTGGGCCAAGGGCGGGCCCGTCTGTGCCCATCAGAGACTGGAGGAGGCTGGTCTGGGCCACCCCTCTTGGTTTTCTGTTAGGACATCAGGGCATTTTACGAAAAATAGTTGCGTACCAGTTGCTTTCTGGCGTGGAGTAGAGAGGGGGACGCCCAGGGGGGACTCTGGTGAAGTAATCGGCCATCGCGCAGTGGGCTACAGGTACTCCTTTTGCGAGTTGCATTGTTTCTGTCATCTGGAACCTTATGTAGGTAGTCTAAGACTTGGTTGAACTAACCTGTATTGATATTATGTTATATATTACTGTTAGTTAATCAAAGAGACTATCAGGACCTTACAGGACAGTACTTTGTGACTTTGTGACTAATAGTCGGAGGTGGGTCCAAAGTATAATTCCATGAGAAAAGGTACTATCCTATGTCGTGCTATGAACTTTTAGATTTTCTTTTTTAGTGTTTAATTTCTAATTTTTTTATCTTTTAAACTGTACATATATTATACATTGTAACCTACATTGTGGGCGACACTTGGAGCAAGTATCAATCAATCAATCAACAGAATTTGTAGAGCGCACTACTTACCCGCGAGGGTCTCAAGGCGCTGGGGAGGAAAGGAAGGGGGGGAGGGAGCCGCTACTGGTCGAACAGCCAGGTCTTGAGTAGCCTCCTGAAGGTCAGCAGGTCTTGGGTCTGTCGTAGGCTGAGTGGAAGGGTGTTCCAGGTCTTGGCGGCGAGGTGGGAGAAGGATCTGCCGCCGGTGGTAGTTCTTCGGATGCGCGGGACGGTGGCCAGGGAGAGATCGGCGGAGCGGAGCTGGCGGTTGGGGACGTAGAAGGAGAGTCGTCTGTTGAGGTAGGCTGGGCCGGTCTTGTGGAGTGCCTTGTGTGTGTGGATGAGGAGTTTGAAGGAGATTCTCCTGTCGACGGGGAGCAAGTGCAGGTTTCTCAGGTGGGGGGTGATGTGGCTGTGGCGTGGAACGTCGAGGATCAGGCGTGCAGAGGCGTTTTGGATTCGTTGCAGTCGTTTGATGAAGTTGGTTGGGGCTCCCGCGTAGAGGGCGTTTCCATAGTCGAGTCTGCTACTCACGAGGGCCTGGGTGACTGTTCTTCTTGTGTCTGTCGGGATCCACCTGTAGATCTTGCGGAGCATGCGGAGGGTGTTGAAGCAGGAGGAGGAGACTGCGTTGACTTGCTTGGTCATGGAGAGCGTTGAGTCGAGGATGACTCCCAGGTTGCGTGCGAGGTCGGGGGTGCCCCCAGTGTCGTGGGCCACCAGGAGTCGTCCCAGGCTGAAGGGTTGGAGCCGAGGTTGAGGACCTCCGTCTTGTCCGTGTTCAGCTTTAGTCGGCTGCTTTTCATCCAATCGGCGACGGCCTTCATTCCTTCGTGGAGGTTGGATTTGGCGGTGAGGGGGTCCTTGGTGAGGGAGAGGATCAGTTGAGTGTTGTCGGCGTAGGAGATTATGTTGAGGTCGTGCTGTCGGGCGTTGCGTGCGAGTGGGGCCATGTAGATGTTAAACAGTGTCGGGCTGAGGGATGATCCCTGGGGTACGCCGCAGATGATCTCGGAGGCTTCGGATCGGAATGGCGGGAGGCGGACTCTGTGTTCTGCCGGAGAGGAAGGAGGTGGTCCATTCCAGGGCCTTCTCTCGAATCCCTGCGTCGTGGAGGCGTGCGCGTAGCGTGCGGTGGCAGACAGTGTCGAAGGCGGCGGAGTATGGGAAAAAGGAAATTATTACCCGACCAAGGAAGGCCTAATTCTCCAGAACGGCCTCAAACGCATACACAGACCTCACTGTTAAAGTTTATTTCAGGTGCTATGGGTGCAATCGAGAAGCAAATTACGAATGTTGAGGAGTCATTATTAGTTTGTGGAGAATAAAACACGACAATTCGGACTGCACCACAAAGTCTAGCTAATAATGATAAAAAACGAAAAACTTGTGATAAAGGTATAGCTCCAACAACCGATATGGGGATGAATGGGTGTATACAGAATATATCCGACACTATTAACTCCTCTAAAACAGATTCCCCACCGCCTCCCAAATGGATAAAAAAAACACGTATGTGTACTACAACTAGTGCTCCAAATAAAGAGGTACCCCGTAGTAGAAGGACCAAACCCCAAAGTAAGATCATGAATAGCCTAACGACGGCATCCACTGAACAGTCTAAGCAGTGCGGTGATTTAATTAACGAAAAGTTGGACATATTATGCTTAGCCGTCAAATCCCTAGACCTATTTGTGAAAAATAGCCTAGAAAGCATTAATACACGTTTAAAAGAATTAGAAACCAAATGTAATATATGCTTGGACCAATTAAATTCACAATTGTCAAGTGAGTCCACTGGGATTGAAATAGTTGCTAGTAATCTAGCGGTAGCTAACACAGCGAGAGAATCAATTCACCTACGTACTCATAGCCGTCAGGGTGTAACAACTTATGATCAAACAGGCCCATGCATAAATAAAGGGTACAATCCTGCAAGCACATTGCTCTCGCCTGTTAAAATCCTACCTGTAGACGCTCCGCTAAGACAGCCAACAGAGTTTTTAGACCTCCCACCTGCTGCTACCCCAGATGTAATTGTGTTATCAAAAGTCCCCCCTTTAAAGGATAAATCTTCTGAATCCTGGACCTCTCTTAAGAACAAGGCATTAAATTGGTTAGGGGTAAAATCGGGCCTGACTGGACATCTTTTTGTAGACTTAAAAATGGTTAGACAAATTAAATGGGTGGGCAGGAGCCAGAAATCTCTACCAGGAGACTGCGTAGTTTTGTCTTTTAAATCACCGAGACTGGTGGAGACTGTTTTAAATAGAACTCGGCCCACTCACGTCACCCCAAATACGACCTCTGCACTCCCACTAGGTTATTTCTACCAACCAGATTTAATAAGCCCCATAACTGCTCTATGCCTTTAAGCATCCCTCCACCTGCTACCTTTCAATCTTACAATGTTCCAACCTTCAACAGATACCAGGGACTAGAAAACCTTGAAGATATAGATTGACCATCAGTGGAGAATTGGGAGGGAACAGAGTGGACATATGAGGGGACAAAAGCGTTGTACCATCCGGGAAGGGAAGGACAGACCATAGTATCTATTAATTCAACTATTCAACCTGGTGTTGACTCCTTACAGCACGCCTCTAGGCCTGACATAGACGTAAGGCAAACTATTGCTGCGGGGGGCTCTTTTCACACTTCTAACGATTGTATTGGCTTTTTGTACTGGAATGTAGCAGGGCTCCGGAACAAAATTAATAACCCGGAATGGTTAGACTTGGTAGAGGGTTACAACTTTATCTTTCTCCAGGAGACCTGGCTGGTGGAACCTCTTCATATGAATGGTTTTAGAACATTTCATGTTCCTGCTATTCCAGTGACTCACGGTAGACCTAAAGGTGGTTTATGTATTTTTGTCTCTAATAGCCTACCACCTACAAAATGAGTAAAAGAATTAACTAATCCCTACTACCAAGTGATTGTATGTGAAGGGTCGGGCTCGACCAAGTTGGTGGTGGTCAACTTTTATAACAACGCCGCTAGTGGTGAGATGATAACGCATTTGTGTAACACTATATGAGTACCTGGAAAAGCTGGATAATAGCAACAAGAAAAAGTTATCGATTGTGTGGGGAAGTGATTTTAATAGTCAACTGTGTAGCTCACTAGCTGAGAAAGTATGTGGCATGAATAATTTAGATGGTTCTGTTGTGTAGTTCCTATAAAAAGTATACAGGACCTGCGCGTTTAGACAACATACACTGTTGGATTGGTGTCACACTGACTCTGAACACCCTCACCGGGTATGTTGGCCTTTGTACTCTTCATGGGGCCGCCAACATTGGTTGGGTACTTATTTAACAGTAGAATCTGAGTAGTTCAGTCGTGCTATTCTCAGAAATCCCTATTCACAAAACACAAGAGACGTCTGGAGTGGGTGGGCAAAACTCCGCCACAGCTGAGTAGGCGAAATATCCTATTTATTGGCTGTTGGTTAATCAAGCTAGAAGGACACAGTGTTCCTAAAAACTGTGCAAAACACCTTATCTTAGTTCCCTTGAAAAAAATTCTTCTTCACTAAAAACAATGACTGAAGATGCAGACAACGCGGAGAGAGTCGTGCAAAATTTGCACCTCTCAGACGAAGAAGAAAATGCAGATGCAATTCAGATTGCAGAAAATGTTAGAAATGCAGTCACCCTGAAGCTACTTGCGCATGGTTTAACACCTAGGGGTGGAATAGTAGCTTTCATGATTGAGGCACACGAATCATACAGAACAGAGGTATTTTATTCATGGGTTACATTCCCAGCAGCAAATGCAAGAACAAAAACTTTTCATTTTCATGTGGTGTAGTTCCTATAAAAAGTATACAGGATCTGCACGTTTAGACAACATACACTGTAGGATTGGTGTCAGACTGACTCTGAACACCCCCACCAGGTATGTTGGCCTTTGTACCAACTAGCTCACAGTGCCACTAGAATCCCCTCTTATCAAGGAGAGAATAGTTCCTGGCAACCATCGAACATGACAACCCTGATCCCTCAGGACCGTGGAAACAATATACTACCTTTCGCTCAGTCACCCATGCTTACTTAGTCTGTCTCAGAGAGGTACACAGAATAAACAGGCTGGGCGTTTTCAATAAGAATTTATTGAACAGTTGTTATTCTGGTGTAGAATAAATGAGCTGCAACAACCATCAGGCAGTATAAGATATAAATGATTAGCAGTACTATAAGGGTAAACGGATGGTATAGCTCTACCATCTTACAATAATCATGAATGCATATGGGTATATAAAACTCATGATAAAAAGGATGCATACTCCTACAATGCTTCCCTAACTAGATGTACCTAAGTGTACCTAGCATGTAGGTAGGTGTTAAGCCAAGAATCCCTCTAGGATTTAGTCAACCCCATTACCTGAAGTGAGAGACTGTGGGACCCCGTTCTGGTCTCGAGTTGGACACCCCGCAAGGGATGTTTTGGACCACTGCGAGCTGGAGTGTCTGCATGCAGGAACCTCAGCGTCTCTGGTCAGTGTGTCGGCCGGGAAGTCTCGGTCTCTTCTGTCTATCTTAGCAAGATGTGATGTATATATAACCATAGGTCTCCCCAGGGGTCCTACCTCGCTGTATTACTGTGTCGGCCTAGGGATGACATCGGGCATGAACTTTATACATAGATATTATACAGGAGATGGTCTCCCTGCTGTGCTTCCAAGAATCCTCATGCATAATGTATGAGATTTCGAACTAGGGAAAACCCGCGTTCTGAATGTAGTGTCGTATCTAGGTAAAAGGTCAGTCCCTGTAAACCGTGACAAGTGTAATGTAGGGAAGAATATAGGTGAAGGGTAATGAAGTTACCGGGGCCTATATTATGGTACCTATATGGAATATAAAAGTTCAAGTAAATCGCATTTTACTCATAATTGCTACGGAGACAAACTAAATGAACTTAGGTATACGTTGGATTTATCATTTTCGAACGAAATATATAGTTCCCATATGCTCCATTCAGGTGTACCTTCAATGGAAGAAATAATCATAGTATTATCGATTATGTTTTAACCTCTAATAATTTGAGCCCTTATGTTCTTAATTTTAATACTCATTCTATACTACTAAGTGACCATTATCCACAATCTGTACAAATCACAAAGGGCCTATTAATCAGAGAGCAGAATAGGCCCGGCCAAGTCCTTAGTGGAGAACTAGAGTTAGCCACACTTAATGGTTTCTCACTGCGGTGGCACCAGATCATCAGTAAGACAGTGAAGGAGAATTTGCAATCGTTTAGGAAAACAAATAAAGCTAGAAATGGCTGGTTCGATGCACAGTGTACCAAGGTTAACAAGAGGCTTAAAGAGGCACTTCATAGAAACCCTAAGTGCAGAGCTGAGGTTCAGCAGTGTAGGTTAGCGTATAGATAGGCCTTGAAACAGCGGAAAAGTCGGCTAAGGGAAGAGCCCTGGGTTGCATTATGCGAAGCAAGTAGTAAGAACGATAATAACACCTTCTGGAGAATAGTAAATTCTGCCCCATTGAGAGAAGATCTTGGTCCTGGGATTGTGGTTGCAATACCCAAGGATGACTGAATCAAACACTTCTCTTCCATATACTCTGCACAGATCCATGAATCTGACCCTATCCGGCCTTTTAACATTAATGGTAACCCAGACCTTGAACAACCGCTTAGCATTACCCCATTCACCTTAAACGAAGTGACTGACGCAATAACGTCTAGCAAAGGGGTAAAAGCACCTGGCCCCAATGCCATTCTGGTAGACCTGTATAAAGCGAACATCCTTTTGTGGGGGCCCATCTTAACTGTTGTTCTAGGGGCTTGCTGCATTTCAGAATTCCTTCCAACTTGGGATGAATCTACAATAGTACCCATATACAAAAAAGGAGATCGACATAATCCGGCCTGCTATAGACCGATTTCGTTGCTCGATTCACTAGTCAAAATAGCGGGTAAAATAATCCTGAACAGACTTCAAGAGTGGGCCGAATCTAGGGGTGTTTTGGTGGATATACAATACGGGTTTCGTACTGGGGTGGGGACTATTGAACAAAGCCTTAACCTGAGCATACTAGTTGGGAAATACACGAAGATCAAAGGCGGAAACTTGTATTTGGAGTTTGTAGATTTGTCTTCCGCCTTTGACTGCGTTAACCACTCAAAGCTATGGGCAATTATGAGTGATTTTGGTGTGGATCCTGCTATTATTTCTTTTCTGATGGACTTATACTCTGGTACTAAGGCTAGGATTAGATATGGGAACAGAGATGAATGTACAAGACCATTCCGCATAGAGAGAGGGGTGAGGCAGGGCTGTGTCCTTATACCTTTTTTATTTTCACTCTATATAAATAATGTAGGCACTGCCCTGACATTGCAACAGAGGGATCTGGCCCAGATGGGACATCGCCCTGTGCCTGCCCTCCTCTATGCTGATGACGCTGTCTTGATGGCAAGCACCCCAATCTCCATGCAGTTGGTACTGAATTATTTCGTTAATTGTATGCAGGATCTCGATCTACACGTGAACCAGTCTAAGACATTTATAATGAAGTCCGGCAGGAAAATAGTCAACTGCCCCGATATCAGAATTCTGGATTCCAGTATCGAATGTACCAACACTTTTTAGTATCTGGGTGTCTTATTTGACAAAGGCGGAACATGGACCCCCGCCATCAAGACAAGGACTCTGCTTTTTAGAAGCGCTTTTATGGCCTTACGTAAATTTGCAATAAGATTAGGTACAAACCCGCCACGAGAAATGATTACTATTTACAAGGCAAAATGCGTTAGTAACGCAGTATACGGGGCTAGCATATGGGGTTATGCAAACTGTATGGAGATACAATTAGTGGAGAACGAGTTTCTAAGGTATCTACTTGCTTCCCCTAAATCCGCTTCGACCTTTGTGTGTCACGCAGAGCTGGGGGTACCGTTCCTTGTGCATTTAATTAAAATCCAACCGATCCTGCTGTGGCACAAGGTATGGTCGTCAGAGTACACCGCCCTAAACCGGCTCATTATAAGGGATTGCCTAAAGTCTACTCTATATTCACGTATCCCATGGCTGAGGTACATAGAGTGCTTTTGCCAGGATCTGGAGCATCAGGAATACTTCACCAACCCCAGTGTCTAATTGAAATAAATAGGAAAGATCTGAAGGCCGACTGTCTAACACACCTAGAGAACATTAGGACCTCTGCCGAATTGTTAAAACCCACTGTTTTAAGAAACCAGCTTATTTTAACTAGTGACGATATGCAACTATATCTTAGATTTGTACCACATCAAAAGCACAGATATATTTTAACTCGTTTTAGAATGGACATCTTTCACCGCATGGTCACCTTCCCCGAACTAAACGATTGGTCCTCTAATCTGTCAAAATGTCCTTGTGACAATGTCTCTACACAGACTACAATGCATGTCGTATTCTTCTGTAAATTCTATAAAAAGTGGAGGAAATACTATATATTGAGTTTTTTAAAACACTTAGATTTTACTCAATGTCGCCCGGCCTATTTCTTTTTACAGTCCTTGCCTACAATTGATATCTGTGTAAGAATGTCCTCCTTTTTATGGAGTGTTTTCTATACTAGGAAGAACATATTGTTAGAGGAAACAGATAATCCAGATGGACGGGGTAATAGTGCCTAGAAGAATCACGTGAGAAATTGATGTGTCATTTTTATATTGAATATATTTATCACTGTCGTTTTACATATAACTTCACCAATAAGATTTATAGTAAATAAGTGGAAACAGGATCATATGGCGGACCCAGATTTGAGGTTTTTACATTCCCGAATTTTCCATTATATTTACACTGTTAGAATTTTAAACGGACTTAAGTTATCATAAGGTATAGATGAATTTGTGGAATGGCATAGACTGAATCGTTTTAAAACTGAATCATGATTGTTAGTCCTTGGTACCTTGTATAATTATATCTGCGAACTGCTGTGGTAATAAAATGGGATTGATAACGCATTGTTCTATGTATTATATATGTATATTTATGTTTAATGTGCTTTTATGATATAATATTTTTTTGACCGAATAAAGATAAAGATGAAAAAAATGGATTACAAATATGTATATATTCTATCAAGAAAGGTGTTGGGATGGATACTGTATAAATTAATTAAAATAAGTAAAATTCTTGGCCAAACCATATTATAGGGGTCATTGAGAAGATGTGATAATATTGGGGAGTTAAAATGAAGCAGCACTTGTCACAATTCCTAAGTGCACGGGTTGGGGCCCTATATATGTTTTCTTCCTTTTCTGTACTCTAGGGTACACTGCAGTGCTCTCTAAAAATTGGATTTGATGTCATGCTACAGTTCTGCTTTGTATTTCCATGCATAGTGTACAATATGTTTTTGGTCGCATACGTATGAAACGGGCCAAACTAGGAACTAAAAGCAGCACTAGCAAAAATTTTCAAACTAGTCCTGCTTCCTTAGTTCTTTCTCATATCTCACCCTGCTTCTCGCTCTTCTCATTTTCTTTCATCTCTCTCACATACAGCACCTACTGTGCCTGCTGTATTTACATGGGAGAGCTGGAGAAAGTGGCAGAGATGCCAGCAGCGGCCCTCTGCCTTCAAAAACTGGCTTCCTGTGGCTCCAGCCCACCCAAGAAAATGCCAGACTATGTGTATGAATGATTCAATTACTTACTGGTAATCTTCATTACTTTGAATACCTACGATATGAGGTGTTCAACCTCAACTCTGGAACCCCGTGAACTATCTGAAACAATCAAAAATCAGCAAAGTAAGACAACTCGTGTCCCTCCTTCATGCCTCCCCTACCAATATGGCTATAACGGAGGCCAGAGCCCACCACACTTCCTGCAGATCCCCAAGCAAACAGGGTTCTAGGTGGTGAAGAAATGAAATCGAGAGGGGAGAGTCGTAAGAGTGGTACAGGAAAAAAGGTATTCGGAGTAATGAAGATTATAGGTATGTAAGTAATTGAATTATTACCTCCTCAACCCATTTTATCATACCACTACTTACTATATGAGGATAGAAGAAGGGGGATGGGAGCACACTGCTTCACCTCCCAGCACAGTTCACCCCTTAGCATTATGGTAAATGCAGTTCACTTTAAATGCTTACTTGAATTTTTGCTGAAGTGTTTCACCAAAGTTGATGCAGGTTAGTGCTGTGAATCTCTAGACACGTGTTTCTGGATATTATCCTTCATCAGTAGAGATAAAAAACGAAAAGTCATCTGGGATGGCTGAGAAAGCTGCCACAATCCTCTCAGGTCTCAGTACCGCTCTCTGGCGCACAGGTGCATCTCCAAAAGCTCATCAGTTCAATGGCTCAAGGGAGCCTTTTCAAACAGAAGGGGGATGGGAGCACACTGCTTCACCTCCCAGCACAGTTCACCCCTTAGCATTATGGTAAATGCAGTTCACTTTAAATGCTTACTTGAGTTTTTGCTGAAGTGTTTCACCAAAGCAGGTGCAGGTTAGTGCTCCCATCCCCCTTCTTTTTGAAACCCTTCTATGATAACTAATGAGGCTTTATCCATATCTGCAGTGGAAACAAAATACAAGCAAATGCATTCTACATTGAAGGTTAAATACAAATTACATGTTAGACTTTAAACGTGAGCTTGAACTGAACTGGTTTCTCAAGGCCCACTCTAGTCACCTCTAGCAATGCACAGGGTTACAGAATACGTGCACATTTCAACACACACAATACATGCAGCTTCTTAAGACATGGATAAATTGTAAAGAATTATGAAGATGCCACTCTAAATGCACCTGCATAGAAATCATTCTTGTTATACGTATAAATGTTTAACATTAGTTTACACATACACATTCTATTTTATTAAACTTACAATGGGACACATTTTATGTTAACTTCTCCTGTCACATTAATATATAAATGTGATCTTTATTAGTCACGTTCTATACACAAATTCTTCCAATGGAGTACTTTAAATATGCAATACTCCATTCTCCTTAGTAACATTACTCACACAGAATATATTCGAGTGCTGACTACTCATGTTTATGATGCACTACTACAGTATCTCAGATGGGATCAAAATTACAGTTCTCCACTTCCCACTGAACCCTTAAAGTGGGAACAGTCTTACCATTGTCATATCCTTCCTATATAAACCGAAGGATCTATCTTAATTTATAAACAGTAGGATCTAAAGTTTTTCCATACACCCCTGGGAGAAAGATGTCCAATGATGATCATATGCCTTCCCTGTGGAGACTTTTCCTGACTGTTGAATAGAACTGGGAAGAGTGTGTCTGCAGTGACGAATAGGTCTAATTGAGTAGCATCACACCTTTGACCTATTTGCGCAAAAATATGAGGCGCTAGACAAAACGTCGTCGGTAGAGGGGTAAACTCTGCTTAACCTGTCGTCCAGAACTTTGTCCCTCCTACAAATGTAGGTTGCTGACAGAGCTGTTAGATGCTCTTCTGCCTAACTGAGTATAAGAAAAGAGAGATTTGCAAGAGACCGGTAGCCCGTGGCTGACTGGCTGTTTATATTGTCCACCCTGACTAGGACAACTTGCTGCTGTGGGAGCTGTGAAAAATGAAGGAGAGAACGATAAACTGCCATCATCTTCTTCTAGTTGGGAGAGAGAGATTCCTCCTCCTTTGACCATCTCCCCTGAATGGATTGGCTGCCCAAGGTGGCCCTCCAACCTATCTTGCTTGCATCAGTAGTTAGAATGTACAGAGGAGGCCTTGACAACAGAACTCCCTTTGATATTTTTATGGGGTTTAACCACCACTGCATTTTCTCCCAAATGTCCCTCATGACAGGCACCATTTGTCCAGACTGTGAATTGCTGGATTCCAATAATCTAAGAGATGACTAACCAGCGGACCCAGGTGAAGGCAAGCCCAATGCACCACAAATACACAAGATGCCTGCAGAAAGAAGAAAAGACCGATATAGAATTATGAAAAAATCTATTATATCAATAAATAGATGTTCCCTAATAGGAACTGACTCACCATATTTACTTGGAGATGCAGATATTCCCTGGCAGAGGCCTCACATTGTTGCCCCACCGATAGCAGAAGCCTCTGGATAGTCTGGGCTTGGTGGTAAGCTCACCACTCCCAGCTGAGTCTGAAACCAAGCACCAATGAACTCCAAGTCCTGAGTGGGTAAATGAGACTTTTCCCAGTTTATCAACAGACTGAATTCCTCCAAGACCTGACAAACCTGCGTGGGGAGAGTGTCCAACACTGTGTTTGGGGGAGAATGAATGAACCAATCATTTAAATAAGGATGGATCAGAATCCCGTTGATCTGTAGATTGGTTACAATTCGAGCAAGGATCTTTGTGAATACCATCTGAGATGATGCCAGGCCGAAAGGGAAAACTTTAAACTGCCAGTGTTGACTCTTTACACAAAATCTGAAGATTTGGTGAGGGGCATGATTGTAATATGCAAGTATGCATCCCTTCAGTCCAATGCTGTCATCCAGTCTCCTGTGGTCACAAGGAATTATTTTCTGAAGTGTCTCCATTTTGAAGCAGGTTTTCCTGAGGAAAACATTATATTTCTACAGGTTGCTTACTAATATATATTTTCCTAAAGATTTTTGGACGAGATGAACAGTGGAATACATTTTTTTGCCTCTCTGGTCCACTGGAACGGACATAATGACAGTGACAACTCTGATATTTCCTGAGACAAAGTTAGAGACTTGACTTGATCCCCTGGGTAGTCAAGATGAACTGGTCATGAGTCTGAAGGAGTTTCTTCGAACTCTAAGGTGTATCCCTTTTCTAATATTTGAAGAAGCCAGGCATCCAAAACATTTTCTCAAAAGGGAGGAGGAAGAGAGAGGAGGATTCTTTCTTGGTTGAAAAGCAAACTGAAACCTCTTTGTTGATCTCTAAGGAGGATCATGCTTGACCTGGGCCTTGAATAACTGCTCATGCTTCTGGTTCGTAACGTTTCTACAAAGAATATCCTCTAACTGATCTCCAAATAATGTGCTACCAGAAAAGGACATATTCAGCAATCCTGCTTTCTGAGTACCCCTAGCGCTCCAGTCCCTCAATATAGATTTAATGCCTGGCAGCTCTGTTAGATGCCACAGAGGAAGCAGAAGCTTTCAAGATATTGCAAGATACATGAGAATCGAATTTCACTTGCATCTCCATATTAGTGAATAAAACAGAACATTCAAAAGCATCTTAAATAGCTGAATTCAATGCTCGATAATCCTTAACCAAAGATTAAGATGCATAAACTGCTCATATTGCCAGCCTCAATCCCAGATTCAAATCTGAATAGCACTTCTATAGGGAACTTTCTACCTTCTGGTCCAAAAGGTCCCTAACTGGGACTTCTTCAGCAATCACAGCAGAATGTACTGCAAGATTGGCCAACTTTGGGTCAATTTTAATATTTGAAGTTATTGTTGATGTCACCCTTAGCCAAAGTATACATTATGTCAACATCTTTGGAAGGTCAGTCTTTTCCAGACTCTTCCATTCTCTTAGAAGTAGCTCCATAACTTCCTTATTTATTGCCAAACAAGCTGGAGAGTGTGACTTCAACTCTTTGAACAAGCCTGCGCTATTGCTCATAATTCATCTTCAATAGGAATCAGCCAATTATCACCCAAGTATCTAAACAAAGAAGAAAGTTCAGATTTTTGTGTAGATTTGCTTTTATGAGTTGATCCAGGGATATGAGTTTTTTCTTCTTCCTACTCAGGAGAAGGCCATGAGGCGAAATAAGAAGACAAAGAAATATCAAATAAACATACTTAAGAAGTAGGGTAAGAGGGAAAATAGTGCGCACTGGGTTTATCCTTAGATTTATGGAAAGCATCAGAAAGCGAAGCAGTTAGATACTACATCTGTTCCTCAGACAGATGGAAACCCCCAGAAGGAGAAACAGGAGAAGCTTAATCCTCTTTCCAAAGAATGGCGGTGCTTGCAGGAATGCTTCCTATGCTCCATGTTGAAGTATAGTGAAATAGCAGAAAGGTAGCTTTACATAGGCCCTTACCAAGGCCCCTGGACCATTCAAAATGATGACTGTCAAAAAAGACCACCCTTTTTTGTTTAACCAATTCATATTAAACATATACCATTCACTTTTTCTTTCTTAATAAACAATGAATAAATAAGTAAATATTCCTTTCACACTGTACAGGGCAGATTAGAACCCTTGTCCAAGAAAAGAATTAAAGCTAAACAAAACTCTAAGCTCATCACTGCCACTAAAGGTCTCCATTTACTGCATACTGTTGCAGGGGTTCTGCTTAGAAACACAACTATGCCTGGAATCACAGAACATCAGTATGCAGGGTCTTAGTCCCCTACCACCTCAGTACCTATAGGCCCAAATCCAGACTAACTCATAGTGCTTTACCTGCCCTCCTAACCTTACAGTGCGACAGGCAAGTTAGCACCCCAGAACACAACACCCTGAACCCTCTTAGGGGTCGCGGTAACAGGTCATCACCTTTCTTTCTCACACCCATATGTGTCCACCATAAACAGAAAAGAGACATGAAGAAAACTTATAAAATGTTATGGAAACTATCCTGCTCTATCATGAAGCAACTGTGCTGCAATTAGAAAGCATATACATGCCAAAAATGTGATTAGCATGATTAATAAACTGTAGACAATTAAAAGGCCTGTCATAGTGAATGACAAACCTGCCTGAGCCTACCCTCACTATGGGGGCACAGTGATATATTAGAGATCTCTAGGATTAGTGCCGGACCCCATAGCTGATGGTCAAAATCAGTTGGTCTACATCTCACACGTGCAGCTCTTTCGTCTCAGGGACTTTTCTCTGCAAACCTCGCTCCTCTCTGTTTTTAAAACGACAAGTCTCGGCTTATATGATAAGAATAGTCTTGTTGAAAAACAGCAGCTGAATTTCTCTATTATGTCTAGGTGTTAGTGTCCGACGACAGAGAAAAACAAGGCACAATGCTGTTTGGCCTTGCACAAAATGTACAAACTGAATCTCAGCAGAAAACATAAATAACAAAACATGTGCAGCCTATTTTGAAAATAAGTGTGGCACAAAAACAAGCGTGTTACTCTGTAATGTGTGCAAAGCAAAAGTGGCCTACTACATGTGCAGTTAGGCTAACATAGGGGAAAACTACAGTGGGCCCTGTAGTGAACTCACAACAATACCAACAGAGAAGCTGAAAGGGGACAGACAGGAAATATTGCAACAACCTTTCACCAGGCAAGGACGCCAGGAAACAAAAATAATTTCCTCCCGTCCGCATGTCTGTTTACAAACATGTAGTGT